>CM033747.1:37940831-38661687 GCA_019671005.1 Hibiscus mutabilis | reverse complement strand
GAATGTCAAGGTCATCCCTTATTGTATTGCGACCCTGCCTTGACAAGCCCGTTCAGGACCGAGCAATGGTGGACCGAGCGATGATATGAGCAATCCCTAAGGAGCTACCAAGTCATGGATGCAAGTTAAGATGCTTTGGGAAGACAATGAAGGCCCTATCCAGAAAGTGTCCTCATTTGGGACGAAGCAACGTCTACTCACGGCATTCCTAGTAAGTTTATTTAGCTCTTTAGGGGGAAGTGGTCTGGTGTCGAGTCTCCACCATCCCCTCGCCTGGGCTAGCGAACGAGCTTTCTTGGTGTAAGCGACCTACTCCTAGGCCCATGTGGGGCCTAGGTGTGCGGGCAGTGGGGCCTAGTGGTTGGCGCACTGTCTCCTTGGAAGAAATACCTAGGGACGGTTTGGGGCCATAGGGCCCCATATCGCGCTCGTGGCTAAAGTACGAGGTTGGAGTGCAGCTATCGCTAGGCCCTGCGGGATTCGAAACTCTAAAAGCTTTAGCGCATTGTGACCCTGAGAAGGCTAGACCGAGACAACTCCTTGGACAAGGGGGCATGAGAAAGGCTGACTTGTTTGGGTAACGCCCATTTCAAGTGCCGCACGGCTTGCCAATCGAGTAAAAGGGGCATGTCCGTGACAGATAGCACGTAGCAGTGTCAATAATGAGGACATCATTTTGGATGGTCAGAAATGGTCTCTCTGTTTTCATAATCACAACGTTAGCAAGATAAACAGTGGGATCTAGATACCTGTTTCCATCGGGATGAAGCTCACACATTTGATTGTCGTCACCAATAGCTAACAAATATCCTGACGATGTCAAACCCTGCCAAAAAGCAAGTGATAAATACTTTTATACATGTAGCTTGTAAGACACTAGTTCAAATTGGCTTACAGCCTTATACAACAAGCTCCCTATGTTCATCACAAGATCATTGGCTATGCCCTTTCCACACTAAGACGATCCACACATGTACGAAGGCAACAACAAGCTCTAGAGATCTAGAGAAACAAACTGTATACACGAACATGATCTCTTAAATGAAGATGTTCTTTCATGGCATCGTTTACTATCACCATAAAGATATGTAAATGAAATTTCACCAAGTAAAATGAACTCTTGAATAGCTCTCTCTCCAACCATCATTACTAGCAAATATAAATTAAAAAGAAAAGAATGGGAATAAATGTACATGGTAAGTTTGCAGCTATTGGAAATTATTTACTCCAAGAACACGACTAATAGGTCAAGGAAACATAAATGTTGCCATTTTCTTCTTCCATGTCTATACCCACAAGTAGACATGGAAATAATTAAGCAGTAACCTTTAGAATATACCATACCTGGATTGTCACCACGTTTTCAACAATTTTGTCGTCGTTCTTTTCTTGTACAATAACTCTCTGCCCACTGCACAGCAAATTCAAAATAAAATCACACCTATAGTAAGAAAGCTCTACAGTATATAGGCGTGACACAAGCTTAGTTGGGTTGCATCAACTAAGAAGAGAAACACGTCATGAACACTAAAGTTTATAAGAAAAGATCAATATGGAAATACACGGCATACATGTTGAATAGGCAGTTCATGTTCAATTGAATTATTGAAAAAACTAAATGACATGAAGAGACCACATCAGGCTTCTAATGATTTAACAGCACTGGAAGACTAACAGACCTAAATTTTATTCTCTAGATATGGCAATCTATGAAAACCACTTGTTTGAAGGTTTCTCAATTTTATACATTTAAAGACACCGGGATTCAAAAAAGAACACCATAACATTGGCCAACCTATCCTGGCTTCGAAGACCATAGATGTGGACATGGAAAAATGTTATTTGACTTCATATTAATGCAGCCAGGGGCAATTGTTTGGAGCAATAAAAAATATTGAGGTTCAATAAGTCAACAGCTTAACTTTAATCTTTAAAAAGAAACAACTACGTGCAGAAATGCTACAACCAGAGCCCACTCATTCCTAGATCACACTTCAATCAATAAAGATAAGTAACTAAGAATCTCTTCTCTTAAATTATTAAATCCACAAAGTTCCATAACTGACCAAGTGCATTTATTGAAAGATGAAAACAGTAAAAGAGAATTCACCTGTGAAGCCATGTTCTATAGTAAAGTTCCTCAAGAGTTTGAAATCCTGCATGATATAGCCCCCCCCCCCCCCACCAAAAACAAGAGAAGTAAACTTGGACTTAATATTGTATTGAAAGCTATTAAAAACAATTAATAGATAGCAATAAATATGGCACCACTTTTTTTCAAAAAAGAAGACCCCTAAACCATTGGTTTCACAATTTAGAAAATGAAATATTTCTCTTCAGAAAACAAAAAGGAGAAAAGAAAACAGTGGACATGGTATTGTTAAAGAGAAGACAAATTTTTGGAGCCTACACAAATTTCCTGAAGAAATACATTCTAAATAATAAGTTGTCAGAGCATTAGAGGAAGACATAGAGGGTGTGAAGAAGGGAAACAATAATGCCCAATCAACAGAGGTAAGAGTCAGGAAGATGCAACTGCTTTTATTCACCAAAGGCAACCCACACAAATTTCAAAGCCTACAATTAAGGAATTAATTGTAAAAAAGAAGCATTTTCTAACATTTCAGTCTGCCAGAAATTTATATAAATAGTTTTAGCATGGTATGAAAATTGTACATTTATAAGAATGACCAAGTCAACAGAGTAAATACTAGATACTAGTTTTACATACCAGGACACTGTCGAGAGCACTAAAAGATTGACTCACCTTGGTTTATAAAAATATCAGACATCATCTCAAATTTATTAAAGAAGGCAGCCATGATATCTTCTCTTCTAAATTCATTAGAAGTAGCAGAAAGCTCTTTTAATACTTTATTCAAACATGTTGTTGGTTTCTCATTACCAACATTCAGACCTATACCTGCATGGACATCAATTGATTTGTAAGCTTCATCATGCACATAAATTGTATAAATAATATAAGGCAAGCAATATCCTATTCTCGATTGTGCGAAAAGATTCAATAGATCAGCAATCTAACCCCTAATGGAGCAAGAATGTGCGATGTTGGAGAATAATGCTAATTGAAATGGTGCAAGGGCATAAAATAACTACTGGGGGTCAAAATCAATATATTTTTGAAATTATAAGACATTCAAAAATCAGAAATTAACTTTTAAGAAATTTTGAGGGGTACAACCAACAAGCTTATAACTCGTCAGCGGCTCTGCTATGAATCTAGGGATTTAAATTTTAAACAAACAGACAGAAGCATACAATATCAGATTGAATTTTCTTATTGTCACCCAAAAGGATTGAATCTTTTTACCAGAACTAACATTGAACTTCTTTGATTTGTATGTTGACGTGCAAAGAATGCCTCCAACTTTAAGGCCATTTAAGTACAGATCATTCGGCCATTTGATCCTAACATCAATACAGGGGAATCCCTGAAACCATTTGTGAAGAAGTAAAACTTCAGGATTACACTAGAAAAATAACTTGCAATACATTGATGGCACATGATCTGAATTGTTAAAGTACCAGTGACATATACCAAAAAGAAAATTAACAATTTCCTAGTTGAAAAGCATGAGAAGAGCAATTAAAGTTCCATGATTTAGCTTTGACTGGTACTAATAAAAAATAATGGACTAATATCCTTCGTTTTCATCAGCATTCATCTTTTAGTTTTATGGACTTGATCTGCCTACTGAAATGAATTGTAAAGACTCAAACATCAACTATTGTTTTCCATACTCTAAGAATCTGAGCTAATAATTTCTTTAGCCCAACAAATGGCCAGCAAGTCGGTACCTCTCCGTCTCATTGTAAGAAAAATATATCCATCAGAAAAGAGAAAGAAGAAAGGCTTACATTTCGATCACAAACATCCTTTATAGCCTCTGTCACAGCGAGAGACGCCACATATTGTACCAGAGGCACAATTTTTCCATCATCCATTTGTAATGTAAATGAAAACATAAGGCATCCCCTCGGAGACTCCCACGCATTCTTGGACCGACCTGCAAAAGTCTCGAAACATTTTACAAAATCATATGAACCGAAATTAAAATTTTAATAATCCATACATAGTATTTACCTCGCCCTTTAAACTGAGTATCAGCTACACAAACTGCACCAACCGGAAGTTCACAAAAATTACTGTTCAAAAGCTAAAAATCAGACATTATCATCAAAAAATAAATCCATAATTAAACTAAAATCGTTCTTTCCCTATCGGCAGATGAATGTTTTGCTTACTGAGAAACGATGTCCTGCGTGGAAGGCAACAGCGGAGACCAAATAAGGAACCGACCGAACCGTTTAGTTGAGAGTGAATTCAAAAACAAATCGACATTAAAAGCATCTTCACCAAATCGGGAACTATTAATCTCCGATTGTAAATGAGTCGAAATTTTACCGCCGTTTGGGAGATGAAGAACGTCGTTGATTTTCAATGATTTGGCAATTTCTGTTTCCGCTGATGATTTTCCGCATAAAAACAGCGCAGAAGGCGAGGCCGTACCCATTGCTGAGGATGCGACGGAGAAAGAAAGGCTTGAAGGAATACGCTTTTGAATGGAAGGGAAAGGAAGCGGAAGCGGCAGCTTTGTACTGACATACAGAATTAGCTTCCGGCGAAGTGAAGTCAAAGACGAGTATTTGAGTGACGTTTACTTTTGACGGTTAGAGAGGTTTTCCCCTGACGGATAAAACGATGAAAAGACGTTGTTTCTTACGGCAGCACTCGAGTAATCGGCACCACGGTCGCCATCGGGACCATAGATTTTTAGTCGTGGATTTGTGACTGACAATGGCGGTGATGCTAGTTTTGGACGAGGCTCGTTGTAGAAGACGGCTACTGCTACCCGCCAAGCCCGCAAGAAATCTATGGTGGGCCGAACTTAGGTCAAGCTTTTGCGTTTAAATTAGAAAATTTCAGATTAGCTTGACATATTGAAAATTTTACATTGATATTTATCTAAGAGAATCTATTTTTCATTTTCTTAAGGATGCTAAGAATCTGGCATGTCTCATCTTTTATACAATCTTAACAAAAATACCATTCTGTTAATCATATTTTTAAATTATAAAACAGGAAGGTAAATTCATGAAATCTCTGAAGGTTAATGTTTCATCTCGGACACCACAAATGTTAATTTTTACATATTCTTACAAAGCGACCAAAATTGAGCTCAATTTTGGCATCCCACAATTGCAACACTTGGAAAAATATGTTGTGGCAAGCATAATCACTTGTCCACAAACTCCTACCCTGACTGGCTTAGATGTAGTTGGAGCTGAAAGCATAGCTTTGACATTTGAGAAAGCAACTTGCATTGTTGTTCTTGCGATGTTAGTGGTTCGGATGTTACCTGTGACATTGGGTCTCTAAGCAGTCGAGTGAGCTGAGAGCATAACACCGAAGCATCTTGATTCTTGGAACATGAATTGGCTATAAGTTCAAGCAGTTGAAAGCTTTGGTCTTGAGCCAAAGATGGTTGGGGAGGGACCGGGGGAACAAGAAAAGGGTGTTGAAGTAGCTCAGGGATCCGCCACCTCTTGTTACGGTCCCATGCAAGACATTTCTTCATAATATCGAGAAGCCATGGGTTAGAAACCGGTTCATATATGATCTCGTGGTTTGGGTCGGTTATAACTTTAAACTTGGACCAGAAAGTCTTGTAATCGGCAAAAGGCGTCCTCCCATAGACCATTTGGTAAAGTATGCACCCAAGGGACCATATATCAGAAGGTCGGCCACATTTTATCATATTTCCATTTGCATCACTCTCGTTGCACATGAATGCCTCGGGAGACATGTAACTCAGAGTTCCCACCTGCAATCGTAGTTTTACAAAGAGGTTTAGATGTTATGGTCATTTCACAAAGTACTTTCTTTGATCAAATGATCAACCACTTAAGATAAATAGAGAAATTGATGCTCCAGAGCATATAAGCCATATATGAATACCATTACCAAAGTGACAATAAATGAAAATGAAAGTGCATTAACTGTTGAGTAATGAATACCTGTGAATCCCTTTGGATGTTGGTTGTATCGCTCATTATGGCTTTGGCAATGCCAAAATCAATAAGTTTTAGAGAGCCTTTTACAAGAAGAAAATTAGCTGGCTTTAAGTCGGAGTGCACAATACGTTCCTCATGTATGGTGTTGACAGCTTGAAGTATTTGCTGCAAATTGCTCACCAAACTAAAGTGAATATTCAGTTCTTTTACATAAAATTGATATATAAGATGAAGCTAGGACTCGTAAATGGCAAACAATTTTAAAAAGGTAAACATATTGAGGAACATGTCGATAAGAGAATAAACATCTAACTCTAACGTACTAATACTTTGATTTCATTTTTCTGAAAATACAGAAATATTAATTGGGAAAGAACTATTTTTCTTAGAGCAACCCTTTGTTCAATGGTAGGTTTCCATTATAACATGCAGACCACCAATTCAAGCTGCCAAAACAGCTGCAACTGAAAACAAGGTTATGGAACCCAAATCTAACGATCTCTTGTCCCTGCAATGTAGGGGGCTCACTCACCTTCTCTAGAGCCTGCTGTGCAGGGGCCTCTGCAAAATTTTGAGCACTTGCCCTAAATATAATTTTCATTTTCCTCTATCTCTTTCCTTACTGAATTTACTAGTTTTCCTCTTGATTCACTTGGTTATATTGATGTCAAAAACTATTGAATGCATGAAAAATATCATGTACTTAACTTTCACGATCGTATTGAAATTATTTGAGACAACTAAACGCATCTTTGCATGTTTAAACACTGTTGTTTTTCAGAATCCTCATTTGATCCATCTTCAGCTTTCTGGACAGTGGAACTCCAAAACCAAAAGAGAAAAATCACCATATCGCATATGTTCTTTGGGTATAAGTTTGCAGGAAAAAATATCAAAGATAAACGGGGGAAATACTTATGCCCCAAAATAGGAAGCAGGGAAATAACCAAACAAATTGAAGGGAAAGCTAAATAAGCAGACCCAAAGAAAAGGAGACAACCAGGGGTTGCTCCAAAAAGATACTAAATTGATAGCCCTCAACATAGAAATGGTTATTTGGGTGGATTGCCATTAGAGAAGCCAAGCACGAATGATAACAACTATCAAGTTTCAAATTAGCTATAAAATGCTCTTAGAATTAATGCATATAATTTGAAGAAGTTATCAATATCATTAGCAAACTGCAACACAAATTCAAAGTAAGGGATAGCTTTAAAACCTGCCAGTAAAATCGAAGCCAGCTCTCATCTATTGTCTGATCAGAGCTATCCATCTCCTTCCATTTCTGGGATAGCATGTGAGCCAAATCAATTTCTCCATATTCGAGTACCATGTATAGATAACCATCATCCTTGACTCTGCCATCTTTATTTGACATGCAGCCATTCATCACTTCTCGGAGCAGATTCTTATCTGTCACCTAATATCAAGAAAGACTACCATCAACAAGAAAGTTGACAAGATATAACATCAAAGTTCAAGTCATTTATCATTAAAGAAAAAAAGTACAAAATGATAACCATTTTTGCCAAACAATAACTACTTTTACATGCATGGGTTCTATAAGGAATTTTTACTACGTCCACTATGGAACAATTGACCCCAAGAACTATAAAACTATCTCAGTGATGACAGACCCCTCCCAGGCCCCCATCATTCTGAAAACACAACAAGCAAACAACTTCAGTGACCGTAAAACTTACCAAATAATCATAACTGTAGAAAATAAGACATAGATAAGTTACATAGCATACGAAATTAGTCTGCAAAATCAACAGTTCAATGAGTCCCAGAGTATCACTAGTCACTACACCAGAGTAAAAGAGTTAAAGCCCCTCGCAGAAACATTTAATTTAGCATCAAACATTGACCAACATGAGTGTTCAATAGTTTGTGCTGTTGGTGCATAAGTTTGAAGAATAAAAGGAAAAAGAATTAGTATATAGAAATTTAACGCAACTATGGGGGTAAGCAGGTACCTCATAGTCTATTAAGTTGATAATGTTGTTCTTTCCCTTCAACCTGTTTAAATATTCGATTTCCTGACAAAACCCATATGCACTAGCATAATCACGACCTTTGAGCTTGATTTTCTTGAGTGCATATATTGTACAATCTGATGAAATGACTTTGTGGACCTCACTGCTTCCTCCACTGCCTATCTTTCCAAGCCTTTGATACAGCTTTCCATTAACTTTGAAAAACAAGTCAGGATCATAATTCCTTTTACGAGGTGCAGATGCTCCTTTACTGCTTGTAACCTTTCCTTGCTTCTCTGCTTTAGAAGGCTCTAACTTTACATCTGAATTCAAGTCTTTCGACAATGGAGAATGAGATCGTATATTAGTGACCCCAACTGCCAATCCTTCCCCTTTGATTGACTTATCATTCTGAGGACAAGAATCTTTTGAAAGTTCATTTTGGGTCACCACGCTTCCTTCTTGCCTTTTGGACAAGTCAAGTTCATTGACCTCCAATTGGGCATCATTACCAGAGGTAGAAGCCTGAGTTGCCTGATCAGATAGCATTCTGCTCATTTCCTTCTCTGAAGGAAATTCTTGCTGCAACACATTCCCTCGATTTAGAAATTGAGGATTCACATCAAAATCTCCCAGGAGTTCTTTTGGGACATGAGAACCTCCTTCATGGGAACGAGAGCAATAAGTTGTCAGGTTAAGCATTGGAGCTGAACTGGAATGGATAGACGTTGTGGTAGCACATGATGGTCCCACAACTGAAGATTGAGTGACGGGTTGCCCTAAAAAGTTTCTTAAATGATGTATCTGATCTTGTACAATAGTAGTTCTTTTTTCCAAAGAAGAGATCCCACCATCAGACTTCAAATTGATTTCAGATTCTGGGTTTTGAAAGGGTTGGTGCTTTGACTCGTTATTGACAACTGTTGATGACTCTACTTGATTGACTGCATTCCACTCCATTTCTGTCAAGTCAAGAGAATCCATATGAGATGATAAATTCTCCAGTCCAGTGGCCATTCCATCATCGGCCCCTGCAGATTTAAAAGGAAGAGAAATACATCGTAGGGCATAGTGACAAATTCAGGAGCTACAGATAATCAACTATAATTCAATCATTTCTGTCACAATGATGCAAAGTATGGCTGCAAAGAAAAGCCCACAAAAACATAAATTAGGAAAAAGAGCATTGTAAAACATATTACCCTGGGAAACTGCTTTGTGTCCAGTTAAAAACTGAACCTTCTTCTGACCATCGACATTTAGAGAGCGTACATCCTGCAAAGGGATCTGGTTATTCTCCTTTGCATCAGCCGCCTTGTGTTGATCTCGATCCACATCAAATGGGTTGAAATTTTCATCAAAGGTTTTGGTGGTAGTTCCCGTGATGGAAGGTGCAGTAATAAATGCATCTTCTTGAGACTCCCCGGCATTAATTTTCTCCTTAACTAACTGACCATTACTCAAGGAAACACAATCCTGAGACTTGTTAGTATCACAATTAACAGCCATATTTCTAGAAGCGACACGCTGGAGAACCACCATTCGTCTTGGCATTATACCATTCTTCTGCATTGTACCTGGAAACTCCTCAAAAATTCCAACATAAACTCACATCTGAACCACTCGCATGCTAATCTAATTAGCTAACAAAATTTATTCAGTAAATCATGACAGTTTAATTGACATCAAGTTTATAATCAATATGAGTAGGATCCTAAATTTCTACTTCCCTTAACTGAATTAAAATATCTCCTAAGCCCTAGATAGCTAGAGGGAATTGCCCAAAAGAATAGGCAAACAGAAAAACCCCTAACAGCAGCTGAATTTTGAGTATAGGGATTTGGAGTAGAAAACTAAAATTTGAAGAGAGAAGAGAGGTGTACCGAGAGGTCGATGGCGCTTAAAGGCGGCTTGAACATCACGGATGAAGCCAGGAGGGGACGAAGAGGATGAGGTGGAAGATGACGTGTCCTGATTAGGGACGGAGCGGACCAACTTGGCAGATGGTGGGAGCGGAAGCTTAGCCTCCCTGTCCATGGGCGGATCTCAGAGGCATTTCCGGTCTATTGAGGGGGGGTTCCGGTAGAAAGAAGGAACAGAAAGTAAAAGCTTCCTTAGGGCGGAAATGGCGGAACAAAGACTCAAAGGAGTGGAGAGGTTAGGGTTACGGTATTACCTTCGTCGTCCGTGAGAATTGGGAAGGGGGAGTGAAGATTTGAATGCCTATTTGCCGCTCTCATTTGTTTTTTTTTCTTGATTAAACTAGATATTTCATTGGATGGGCCATTGGGCTTTTTCTAAAGCTCAAGGGCTTCCGTTTGATTCCATTTAGTAATTTATGTTCCGAATACTCTTCTAAACTAAAGCAAAAAACATATGCCACCGCCCACTGAATCTATATATAAATTTGATATTTTGAATTTTGATGTTAAAAGTTTAAATTTAGTGGTAGAACTCAATATTATTTATTGAAGGGCCATTTAAATTTTTTTAAATAATAATAATTATATATTTTTGAGGGCTTAAAAATAATTTTATCATACAAATTTTTGTTCTTTTGATATTTGTGGAGGTCATGACCCCACTAATTCTAAAGATGTTCTGCCCCTGCTTGAATTTGTGATGCTATCCTTTTTAGTTATACTTTCTCACTAGAAATAAGAGAAATAGAAATAATATAATTCGTCATTTAAATTTTAGAAAAATACTTTGATACATAAGTTTGTGTAAAGTTTACACAAACTTTTTATTTTTAGAGATTAGGGTTTTGGGATGTTAGTATGTAAGGTGTAGAATTTAAGTTTTATGGTTATGATTTAGAGTTTAGGGTTTAAGTTTTAGGTCTAGGGATTTTGGTTTTAGATTTTATAGCTTAAATATAAAGGGTTGCGTAATTTTTTTTACACAACTTGTGTATCACAATATAACCCTTAATTTTATAGAAAATACTAAAGTTTACACAAGTCTTTCAATTGTAGGGTTTAGGAATTTAGGTTGTATAGTGTAGAATTTAGGATTTATGATTAGAATTTAGAGTTTAGGGTTTAGGGTTTAAGTGTTAGGATGTTAGGGTTAGCAATTTATGTTTTAGATTTTATAGTTTAAATATCAAGAGTTGTGTAAATTTTTTTAAAACAGCTTGTGTATCAAAATATAATCATAATTTTATAGGAAAATACTTTGATACACAAGCCTGTAAAGTTTATACAAGCCTTTCAATCTTAGGATTTAGAGATTTAGGTTGTGGTTTAAGGTTAAGGGGTTTAGGTTGTATGATGTAGAATTTAAAGTTTATGGTTAGAATTTAGAGTTTAGGATTTAGGGTTTAAGGTTTAGGTGTTAGGGTCAGGGATTTAAGTTTTAAATTTTATAGCTTAAATATGAAGGGTTGTGTAAATTTTTTTACATAGCTTGTGCATCAAAATATAACTCAATTTTATATCAATTTTAGGTTAGGATTTAGGATTTAGCTTGTAGGCGTAGAATTTAGGATCTATAATTAAAATTTAGAGTTTAGGGTGTATGGTTTAGGTTTTTGGGTGTTAGAGTTAGAAATTTAGGTTTTAGATTTTATAATTTAAATATGAATATTGTATATTTTTTTACACAACTTGTATATCAAAATATAACACATATAACATCATACATATATACAAAAATATTTATTAGATAGGTTTAGCTATGTAACTACAATTTCGGATTTTAACCAAACAATTCAGCTTCATGTCTATATTAGATTCTGGTACCTTAAAATAAAGAGAGGGAGAGCCTATCATTAGTATTATACTGTCCTCGGAAATGTCTGGATCAACTCATCAAAGAAAACCCACCATGGAAGCTTACCAAAACCAAAACAAGTGGCCTCACAAGATGGACAAACCACCCTCTGCCTCTTGGGCAGTTCTCAAAGGCCTTTTCTTCGGTAAACATCAACAACAGCGACGACAAGAAGAGCAAGTAGAGAAAGAGTCACTCCAGCAGACGAAGAAGATGAAGAAGCAAAAGCAACAACAACTGGAGCAAGAAACAGGAAAGAAATGCAAGAAAATGAGGTGTTCAGGTTCCATATGTAGCAACACAAAGGTCATTCACAGGCCTGAAATAGCTTCCCCTGAAGTTCACAAGAAAAGGGCATCATTCGCTTCAGCCGACGCTTCTACCAGATCCATGAAAGCTCCTCTGCGTGAACTCAACGGAGTGCCAGCTTCTTCCACTAATTCCTCACTGTTTTCTGTATCCTCCGCCGCACCACCAGCCTCGTCAGTCGGTGGTTCGTTCGGAGGAATGCCATTCAGGAGATTCTCCGGTTGCTATGAGTGCAAAATGGTGGTTGATCCTCTCCTCGGAATATCCAAAGATCCCTCCTTGAGGGGCACCATTTGTTCCTGCCCCGAATGTGGTGAGATTTTCATGAAACCTGAAAACTTGGAGCTTCATCAAGTTGTTAGACATGCAGGTAAATATCACTCCAGCACTGAAAAAAACCACTTAAAATTCATTGTTTATGATTTTTTTTTTCTCATTGTCTCCTGTTATGTAAATCAAACAGTGTCTGAACTGGGTCCTGAGGACACAAGCAAGAACATAGTGGAAATCATATTCCAGTCAAGCTGGTTGAAGAAACAAACACCAATCTGCCAAATCGACCGCATCCTTAAAGTCCAAAACACACCCAAAACCATCTCCGGATTCGAAGAATACCGTGATTCCATCAAATCCAAAGCCACCAACCTCCCCAAGAAGCACCCACGTTGCATAGCCGACGGCAACGAGCTCCTGAGGTTCCACTGCACCAGTTTTGCATGTTCGCTCGGTCTCAGCGGTTCCACCAACTTGTGCAACGCGATTCCAAAGTGCAATGTCTGTAGCATTATAAAGAATGGGTTCAAGGTGGCTCAAGAAACCAATGGAAAAGGAATCTTAACAACGGCAACCAGTGGCAAAGCTCATGATAAGGCAACTGGGGTTGAATATGGGGATTGTGAGAAGAGGGCAATGCTCGTCTGTAGAGTGATTGCTGGGAAAGTGAAGAAGTACATGGATGGTAACGTGGAGGATTACGACTCGGTTGCCGGCGACGTCGGGGTCTACTCCGATTCGGATGAACTGTTAGTGTTTAATCCTAAGGCTATTTTGCCTTGTTTTGTTGTTATCTACAGAGGGTTTTAGCATTTGCATGTTTAAGTGTAATGCTTGATTAAACGATTAATACTAACAAGTGGTGGTTTTCTTAAGGGAAGAACGGCTATAAATTGTACATCGAAAAATACTATAACGCATTGGATGAATGAATGAAATTGTTTGACATATCTGACTTTGAATCCAAATAAAAAAGGAAATCTGTAATCAGACAGTTTTTCCAATCATCGGAGAAGCTAAAAGAATTTTAGTGAATAAAGAATTATGGCAGCAAGTGGCACTGTTTTTTCTTACATCAATGTTCGGATTCCCATTCCATTTGCTAACGCCAAACAAAGGACAATTGGAATTTGGAACATGGAAACATGGAATAAAACTTTCTTTTCCATGGATTTGGAGCACCGGACAGAGCCTGACGTGTCTTGTCTCTTGATCAGTTTTTTTTTTTCAAACATATGTGAGAATTACAAAACAAAAAAATAAAAATAAAAAACTATAACAATTTTTTTGGTTTTTATTACTGCATACAAGACATTACTGAATATGCTTCTGATTTGCAGTTTGTCTCAACAACTTCGGTTAAATCGTTGATTCAAGATCACCCTGAAACAAGTGCAGGAAACAGCTCTCATCCCACTTCCCTGTCCGTACCGTGTGCTAGTTTCTGTTACACCATGGAACTAGGATCAAAGTTAGGGGGACAAAATTTTAACCCTATAAATCTAAATATTAAGATGGATAAAAATTTTATTTGACTAATATTTAAAATAAAAAAGACAAAATATTATTATATAAAAAATTGAGTTTTTTTTTGACAAATAAAAAAATTAGGTTTTCGAAATCATGACATGAACATGTTTAATAAATATGAAAGGAGTGTAATTAAAGTAACCATTTATGTTACACGAAGATGTATGCATGATTTTTTTTTGGTGAGAGATTTTTTAACATTTGATAGTTATGTCGAATATCGATTGAATATGAAATTAAATCGGATCGAATTTTTAAATGAAATAAAATTCTTGTAGTACTAATTTTCTACATCATTAAAACTCAATTAAAAAAAAGTTTATTATTACTCTAAAAAATATTAGTACTATTTGCATGCATGAAGAGTCAAAATGAACAACGGGTTTGGCGCCAAAGAAAGAGGCATCTCTCATTTCATATACGCATGCTTTGTGTAGCTTTTTTTCAGCCTTTCAGAGCTTGTAATCAGTTGTACAGTGAAGGAGAAGAGTAAAAAGCAAACAATATCACATCAGACATGCTTGAAAGAGAAGCTCAAGCTCTATTTCACCATGCACTCTAGATTTGATAATTGGTGTATTTATATGTACTAATATACTTTATGGTGTTATAACTTATATATAATCATGTCACAAACATTTTATATAAAATTTGATAAACATATAATTTATATCTTGTAAATTTTGAAATATTATAATATTCATATTGTGTAATCATATCGCGTCTAACGTTATCGTGTTTTATATAAAAAAGAATAAAAAATGATTTAGAGGAAAAGAAAGCAACGTGACAGGAGGGGAAAAGGAAAGAAGGGTATATATGTATGTTTACAATTACGACAGTGAAGGCAGAAAGCAACAAAGGTGGCTGAGAGCGAGAGAGGAAAAAGCATTTGCAAAACAAAGAGATTGGAGAATTTTGGGTTTGGCAGTGAGTTAATTATTAAACAGTGGGATCTGGAAGGGAAGGTGGGGCTCTTGACCTGACACCACAGCTGGTGGAACCCAGCCACATGTCGGTGCTCTTCTCTGCTCATGTCTGTTGGGTCAAGGTCAATGGTTGGACCAGCATTTTAACTACTAGGATGGGACCATCTAATCTTTTTCGCTTTTAGGGATGGATTGTTTTAGATTACGATGGTAAAGTATTACATCACAGTGACTAAAAGTGTAATTTACCCAATGTAGATTTTGATATTTATAATCCAATCTAAAATCAACTTACATTAAGCTTATTCTTCCACTGAATTGTAAGGCCAGTTTTGTGAACTGTCCAAAAAAGGACGGAACATTTTCATTAAAATCTTCTTCTCGACTCGAGCACAGTTGAAAACCAAACATTGATCAAGTCCAACAATTATGCCTGATCTTGCACCACTTAATGTTTACTTTACTCGTGTCCAAAGTTATCTCTCCTTTATAAACTTAGTCCATGTAATTGTTTCAATCACCATTCTATTCAGGGATAGATCTAGAGGGGCTAGAGGGGACGGTCGCCCCCTTAAAATTTAAAATTCTTATATGATTTTAAAAAATTTAGAAAATTTTTATGTGTTTCATATTGAAAATTTATTTTCATCCATCTTAAAATTTTATAAGTTTGCCCCCTAGCATAAAGTTATGCGTCCGTCTCTGATCCTATTCCCACTCGGTCTCACAGAATATACATGATAAATACGTTGATGGCTCTTAATTTTTGCAAAAAAAAAAAAAAAATCACAATTACATTTCCATCCAATATAATACAGTATTAGTAATTTTGCAGAATTTTTTATAAAAAGGAACGGAAAAACTGTCCTGCTCCTTCCATAAGTCAAATTAACCATGGAAACAAAAAACAAAAGAATCATGTCAACCCGCTACCTCATTTGATCAGTGTTTGAAAATCCACCTACGTCTTAGGTAAATCCGAACACCGATGTTGGACTACGAACTCAAGGTTGGAGAACCAGCAAGTTGGCCGCCTAAGCTGCAATCCCCATCTGTCGTGGTAGATCAAGTACCAGAACAATGGTGTAGAACAACCACAAACTGACGGTTAATGCAGAAACAGTAACTTCCATGTATATGATTGATGATTGCACTGTAATGGACGCTTGACGTATAAACATTGCTTATTATCTTGTATACTCACGGTGGGAATCAAGTACATTTGCACTATCGGATAGTCTGATTGTTGAATTATTTGAGCTCTGGAGACATGCACATTCTGGCAAAGGGTATGTGTATACGGAAGTTTTTCTGTTGAACTTTTTAACTCTGGGCACCATCATCCCTTTGCGATCACTTTCCGCAAGCATTGATTTCATTTCATCCTTAAAAGCTTTCCAACTGCAAAGCGAGAACAGAGATGTTTTATGCATACAAGTGAACAAAGAAGCACATGCACAGCTCCTTAGAAGTAAAGAGGCATAAAACCACTCCATTTTCCTATGATATTACATCCTAATACTATCCATACAGATCTCAAGTCGAATATACTCATTCAAGGATGCTTGAAGTTTATCATTCTTTCCCATAATCCAACATGGCTACACCAACAAGGTGTTTTTACCCGAAAGTGCAGAGGATAATACCTGATACTCATATCCTGCAGAAGAACCACAAGTTTGCGTTTATCAGGCTTAACAGTCTTCGCATGTCCACCGAAAAGGAATCTTCGATGGCCCATCAAAAACTGTGGAAAATTTCCACCCTGGGTTGTCACAAACACCTCACTGAAGAAGCTTACCGTGTAGTCTAAAGCTGCCAACCTTGAAGAATAACCCTATCAAAGAGAAACAGAGGGTGTATAGGCATCTTCGAAGGATACAATTTCAAGTATAAGTAACAATTTTACTGAGATCGGTCATTTTGGAGGTCATTCAGCTTACTTGTTTGCACAGTCAACTAGCTAGTAAGAGACCATGCAAATAGATAAAGTAAGTAGATAAAGTAGGGAAATGATAGAATAAAACACTTTACTCAATTAGGTTAAAACATTCGCTCACATGAGAACAAACCCAAACAAACTTTAAAGATGCATCTGGATATTCCAGTTTCAAAAAAAGAAGGTCCATTGCCCTTTAAGTGCTAAAATAAATACAGTTGCAAAGACATTAGATCCCTGGAAATTAATTAGCAAACTTTTGTATACTAAAAGCTTGATACAGGTCGTGTACATAAGTAACATGATGACATGATGCCAAGTGTAGCTGTTATAGCAATCAGTGAGAGTTTGAACAACTTGCTTAATTTATCTATCTAATACTCAATAGGCTAATAAGAGCAAATACGTTTTAAGGATTTAATCGAGAGAGAGAGCCGACCAAGACATGTTGAACTGGAACCACTCTATGTATTGTTTTGAATCAGAAAATAATCTACTATTTGTGTTTCATCTGAGAATTGTTAACAGTAACTTATTGGCAAACTAATTAACTTACAAAAGGGGGGGGGGATTCCAACCTCTGCTTCCTTCAAACAAACTCCAAACTTGGAAAATTGCAAGAATGGTAGGACAATATTTACCTCAAAAGGAACAAGTTCATCAGGCGTAGCAAGAGACTCCTTGGTGTAAAGAAGAGGAAACATCTTTCGAAAAGGAGCTAGATGTTTTTCTGCCTGGTAAATTTCCCCCGAGGCTATGTAAATTGAAGTGTTGTTGTCAAATCCCATACCACTTAGCATCAACCCAACCTATGCTGACAGGAAAAACACTGTGCTATTATTTGCCAAAATGGACATGTGTATACAAGACAGTAATTCTTATAGAAATACAAAAGAGAAGGAGAAATATGGATTAGCATTCATATAGCCTCGAGAAAACAACTTAGAGAAGTGGAATAAAATGAATATATATATATATATATATTATATTATATTTGAGCTACTACTGCAGTGTGGTGTGTACTGCCAGAAGTATAGATTTCTTTTGTGGTTTGATGATCATGATACATTGAATAACTGAGATATGAGAAAAATCCAAATCTAAATAAATGTATTCAACTCAAACCGCAGCGAAGGAACAGGCAAGACTTCTAGTCCCCTGCATCCGGATTTCACGAAACGAAGAAATACAAAAGTGAATGCAACAATGACAAGATACTCTAGTATGCTCTCACTTTTAGCATTTACAAAGACAATAAGGAAGAAAGATAAGGTCAAATGCCACTTAGCACTCAAAATAGGAAATAGATCCACATAATCAAAACATAAGTTGTGTAGGAGTTTTTTTTTTTTCATAACTGTTATTTAGGACTTTTTTGGACCTTCAGCTCTATTTAAATTTTAGAGTATTTTACGTCCATGGGTAACTAGTTCTCCGTACACCTTTAAAGTTCAAACTATGACTAGCTCTCTTACCCCTTTAGCACCACAAACTAAATAACTGCTAAACACAAACATAACAAGTCAATGACATGAGCTCATAAAATTGTATTACCGCTATAGGTGTAATACCACTGTAGCCTTTGATTTAAATGGTATGGTTCTAGACCCCCCAAAAAAGCACGGAATGAAAAATTAAAATAAACCATAGTTGGAGAAAGAAAAAAAGATTAAACATTGATTAGGTACCTCCACAGGGGTTAGAGGACATTTTCCTTCTACTCGATTGAGAGCAGGTACTATGACACGATCTTTTCGTTTAAACTTCCCCTTCCACCCTTTTTCTCTAAAAGAATCCATGTTGAATTTTTCAGCCTCCCCTCCATCATACACACAGCATGAGAAGGCCACCATATCCTAAAAAATGGGGAGGCAATTAGTAGTCACATTATGTTCCAAATGAAAATGAATGGTTTGCTTTAAAAGAGAATAAACAATGATTAGCACCATACCTGCTCAAACCTCAGGATGACAGCGACATATTTTCCTCCAGTCATTGAGCTCCTCTCGATCATCCTATTGACTACCTTCTCAGCAAGTGATGATATAGGTGGAGAGAACTTCAATGCTTTATAATTGGCTATGCATCTTAGCAACTGAATATGAGATGGAACATTCATTGTCAATCTATTGGCAAATGGTGCGATGCGGATAACCCTGCATCCAAAGAATGCCGATTAAATATTAAGTCCTAAAGTTGTTAAATAGATGGAGAACGAAGTTGTTTGTTTTCTACTAAACAATCTGCCCACTTCAGTTTACAGCTTGCTAATACATTTAATGTTTCATTGTAAAAAACGGGGAAAAAAAAAGAAAGAAACCAATTTTATTAATGAAAAAACTAGATGCGGAAGATACAATATGGCACATACCCTTGATCCCTCAAAACGGGAAGAACAACTCCCATGTAATAATTTACAGTGGCCCATGCTTGGACACGGAAATTTGGAATATTGGCAAGGTTGTGATCATATCTTTCCATCAATGTTTCAGGTAACTCCCTAACCACATTTACATAACTTTTAATGTTGTCTATGAAGTAGTCCTCATCATATATATCCCCAAAGTGACTGCAAAACAGTTGAGTTTTCAAGAATTAGGTTACTCAAATACCCTTTAGTTAAATTTTGAGATAAAAGGTCAATGACAGTATACCTGGGGTCTCTCCAAACACTGTTGAGTTCTAACCGAGGAATAACTAGTATTGCATTTAAGAGTCCAGCTACAGCCACTGCATTGCATATCTATGAAAAAGAAGTAACAATGCTTATTTGCACATGACAATAAATATTGCGATGAACTCGTAAGAAATATAAAACAATAATCTTTTATGTGCACATAGGGAAACCATATGTGGTAAGAGTGAGAATCAAGCATGTCTGTTAAGTTTATTTTGAAAAAAATGTAGGAACCTAGTAAAATACAATAATAGCATACCGCTGAACGTTGCTGGTTAAGGCCACCATTGGCATCAATGATCAGGTAACCACTAGAACCAGGAGACTCTGAAATCAGAAGAAATATTAAATTATCAAGTGAACCCAAGCCCATTACCTCTCTCGGAAGCATTGGCTTAACAAAAAAAAAAATAACTAGTGCCAGCATCTGCAAGGCGGGATTGGATGAAGTCTAATGACTAATTTTCTCAATGATCAAAACATAAAACTTAAATATAGTGGTAACAAATTTTATGTTCAACCCCAACCTTGTTATCCCTAACATGTAGGAATGGTCATGCACAGGCACAGCTGCTTCTGAACTCCAACATTAACCATTCTTAGAAGAAACAGAAGTACCATAGAAATTCAAGAGGATCAATCTCAGTAAGAATTACCCATTATGATAGTTCTGTACATGGAGAAATGATTTCTAGCCGTTGAATTTGAACAAGGTTTCTGTACTTTCTCCCTTCTTTTGTATTTCCATACAGAGGACAACTGCAGCAAGAAGAAGCATGTTATCTCAGCTTATTGCAGAAATATCTCATATTTAGACCCTAATTAAATGGACAGAAACCTGAAGGAGAAAAGCCAAGACAACAGGGTACATTTATTTTTTAATTAGATATCTCTTATGTGGCAGGGCTTTCTATGTAGATCGTTAATTCGACTAAATAAATAATGTCACGTTAGCTCCATCTAGGTCACCATCTTCTTATGCTGAAAACTTAGTGGTCATTTTCAAACACATGCATGATTTTGACATCTCTATTGTAAGTTGTAACTATCTCTAGCCAAATATAGAAGTTTAAGCATAGAAAGGATAAAAGATGTTTGATTTTAGGCATTAGCAATATACATGCATACAACTATATCATATGCAAATTTTCTAATCAACATCATTTTCCAAGTAGAAAGTCCAAAACTCCAATAATCAACCCATCCTAAAAACCCTTTCGTATCTCCACCAAGCTTCTTAGCTTTCTCATAATCATTCCATGATCAATTTCCATATACTACCAGTTTAGGCTCTGTCCAATAAGCAAATTTATTTTATAATACTCAGCAACCAGTTAGAAAAACAAACACTCAAAAAAGGACTGGCAACAAACTGGTCAAATAACGCAAATCGCAACGCTTAACTGAGAAGAATTATGATTGAAAAACCCATTTTAACTAAAAGCCAAAATTGTGGAAGAAAAACCAGTTTGAACTTCACGTACAAGCAAAAAAAAAAAAAAACTCCATTAACATAAAAATTAAGATCCTCTGAAAATTTAACCTTTATCCAACATCTAGCAACCAGCTCCACCATTAATAGACTAAAACCTTGTAGCAATCAAAAGCATTCACTGCTCACTATTAAGGGAAAACGTTTCTAAAACATTAGCAAGATGAAGAAGAAAGACCTGAAGAGAAGAAGAATTATCGAAGCGAATATCATCCCAAAGCCTTTGAAAATTCTCATAGCTACGATACACTGATCCAGGAACAGTAGCATAGTCCAAAAGCCCAGAAAACGGACCCACACACATTAACAAGCCGGAAACGTACAAAAGTGGCAGCACCAACAAGTACCAGAGGTTACGCCGGAAGTTGAGATCGGACCCTAGGTTTTCACGGCGGACGAAGGACTTGGTCTTTGAACGAAGCCGACGGCGGCACTGCGACAGAGTGGAAGTAAGACTAGGCTTGGGCGGCGAAGGAGGTGGGCTAGGAGAGTTGTTGTTGTCACTCCCGTTACTGACATCGCTGCTGTAGCCATTGCTGCAACACTTGTTGCTGCTGCTGCTGTTATTGCTCTTAGGCTTCATTGAAATGGCAATGTGAGCTGCCATGTAAACGGAAGCCCAAGCGTAAAAGGAAAACAAAGCAGATTTCTTTTTTCCTAATTGGTTTTTTGTGGAGATTTTGAAATTGTTTCAGTGAACCTGGAAGATTGTGGAGCGTGGACTGATCCAGGAGGGTTCCTCTAAAAAACATTAAACTGAAAAGAAAGTTTCTTTTTTTAGTTTTGTTTGTTCTGTTGTTTTCCACTGAGATAGCACAGAGAGAGAAGCTTGGCTTTTTTTTTTTGTTTGGCGTTTGTTCCGAATTGATTTATTTGGAAGATTGACTCGTGCATCTGAACCTGTATATTCTTGAATATTATACTTTGCTAGTAATAATTATTTTAAATATTTATTTAGTATTTATTTTTTAAAATTTTAATTATAATTATTTTAAATATTTTAATTAATTAAATTTTATTATATATATGAACAAATACTACATTATAATTAATTAATTAAATTTTAAAAGCAAATGTTGTCCATCTTAAAAGATACGAGTTTAAATTGTGAAAACAATCAAACAATTCCTGAACTAAACTACTTTGTTAGGAAATCGTGGAAGTCGTGAATGACTCAACTATGTAAGTTGCATTCATCAAACTATCATGCATGATGTGTCAATTTAAAATGAAAACTTTGATTTCACTTTTAAAAAAATATTTAAAAAACAACTGATAATCATTCAAGTCTATATAGTGCTTGTTCTTGCTATTGTTTAAATTCATTGATTCTTTCCTTTTTGTGTTATAAAGTACGAATTAAGAGACTAACATGGTCTAAAAAAACTCAAAAAACAATGAGTTTAAATAAATCTTACCCTTCAATTTTATTTATGAAATAATAAATAATTCTCTTAAAAAATGGGCATAAAGTGGCATCTTGATGGTGTAAATCCAGATAGTTTCCTTGCAATTGTTTATTATGGTGAAGGTTCTTGCACATTCATACACTTCGACCCCTGCCGAAAACCGAAATCAATGTAGTGATAGATCATTACATTATAGTGAAGAACAGGGGAGAATTTAGATTACCTGATGAAAGTATGAGCAGTATGACTAGAAGAGGTGACAGCAGATCCATCTGTTGGAAGATTGTAGAGTCATTGGAAAATCTTTTAGCAGAAATGAGAGATATAAAGCAAAATGGGGGTGAAGAATACGTGTTTAAAGCCAGTTGTAGGAAAGGCAATTACATGGATAGAGAGGCTACATGATTCTTTTCCTAATCCTTTCCCGCAAGTTTATTCAGGTTCCGATCCTAATTTAACATTTTCACTTTCATTGCCATCGTGGACATGCAGATTCTGTCACATGTCCATGCCTTATTACGTTATAGCCCCTGCACCATCCTTTATTTATTCATTCTAGTTATATCATGCGGAATTTGTATCAAGTCTTTTTAATGTAAAAACTGACATCATTTATTCAACACAAACAAGCAAACATACAAAACATAATACAAATATAGAAGAGGGAAGAAGACAAGACACAAAAAATAAAGCAAACAAAGCGAAAACACAGACAATAAAAAGATAAAAAAAAACATAAACAAAGCAGAAACAAACATATAAACAAAACAAAGCATTTAAATTACGATGAATATGGATTTTGTAGAAGTCTCACCCACTTGTCATGGTTAATTTTCAATATTAGATATATATTTTTTATACTTATCGATCTATTAATTTGAATTGAATATTACAAAGGTCTGTTATGAGACATTTCTTTTAATCGAGTTTATTTTTTTAGTACCATAATTTTAAAAATAAATTTGTAAATAACACGTCTCATTCCACTAATTCAACTAGTTTATTATTCAATATTAGAATATAATAATACCATTATTAAACTATGCTAATGAAACTTTCCATTACCAAAAAAAATCTTCCTAATGTATTTCATTCATTATGCCCATACAAGTTTTAGACTTTAAAGAATTAATTATATAAAATATATCTAATTCAAAATCAATAGTGTAGCTTAAAAAAAAGAATTAGGTATGTCAAAATTTGAACAATTCGATAAATTTTAAATCGGTCTGTTTTGAAAGAATTATATTAAAAACACTATGATGTGAAGTGTGATGGGTAGATTTTGATTATGATAATTGTTTGTTTTGCTTTATCTCGACCAACTATATGAAATTATAATTTTATATTTGTACATGTATAACTATTAAAAGGTTAAAATATAAAAAATCGACGTTCTTTTATGTTTTATATTTTATGTTTAGAAATTTTGTGAAAATATTTTATTATTTATGTTCAAACATATTTTAAAGAATTATGTTTATTTATTTACTTGAATTTAAACAGAGTTGGAAAATATTAAAAATAATTAGAACACTGTAATAGAGGTGGTTTAAAGGGTTTACAGAAATGAATTGTTTTTTAGTTGTTCAACAATTAAAATTGGATGAACACAAAATTTGACTTGCTAACCTTAGTGTAATAGTTAGATCAAATATATCAATTATGGAAATATTAATATTAAACCCACTTGTTATGTATGTTTGGTATGATAAATCCATCGCCATCTAATTTGAAAGGAAAGTTGCTTCGTGATCCCAAAAACATTAATCATAACAACAGCACATGTTGTCGTTAGGTTGTTAAGTTTGGACGACAGAAGAACGCCGTCACAGCCGATTTCTTTCGGGTCATTCATCAGTAAGAGTGATAACGAGTTGAGCAAAACCCAAGCTCGGTTCAAATTTAAAATTTTAAGTTCGAACTCAAAGTAGATAATTTAAATTCAGTTCGGCTCGTAATTCTTTTAAGTGGCAAGCCAGCAACAACATTATATTGTCTAAAATATTAATATATTAAATAATTATTTAAAATAATAATAATAATGTGTATAGTTTCAAAATTTATAGCTTTCCTTTAGTTAAAATATGTTCAAGGCCCCTATACTCTTTGTATGTTTAGAATTTAGTCTCTCTATTTTTAGGATTTAAAAATTTCTCTAATTGTTAATACCATTAAAATTATGTTGTTAAATTTAAGTCCATTACACAATTTTTGGTTTGTTACATACATGACTTCCAAGTTAATATTTTTTTTACTTCAAAATATCACTTCAATAAGTTTAATAGAAGAATTATAACAGTGTTAGCAGTCATACATAAAATTTTTAAATTTAAATTTAAAAGATATAAAGACTAAATTTCATGAAAAAAATATAAGGACTAAATTTAAAACATACAAAGAGTAGAGGGACCTAAAATATATTTTAGCCTTTTCCCTTTTCATTTCGTAGACAAAATGAGAAGAGACAAAAGCTAATCCATAGCCATTTCATATTTAAGCGAAGCCAGACAAACACTCAAGTTGGATAAACCATCAAAACTGAGAAAACCGTCAGATCCAATCAAACCCCTATTCTCTACCGTCCGATCTTTATCCACAGCACACATGAAAAAAGCCCGTGCTCGATATTTTTGGCGCAATAAAAAAACCACAACAACAGAAAAGAAGGCCCCGGAGGATAAACTCCTTTGATTTAGCCATTTTCTAGAATCTTCTCGAAGGCAATGGCTGAGACCACCAGCGCCGAGAGATCCACTGGCACAGTCAAATGGTTCAGTGCCCAGAAGTGTTTCGGTTTCATTGCTCCCGACGGCGGAGGCGACGACCTTTTCATCCACCAAACCTCTACTCTTTCTGAAGGCTTTCGTACCCTCTCTGATAACCAACCCGTTGAGTTCTCCGTTGATATTGGCGAGGATGGTCGAGCAAAGGCAGTTGATGTAACTCCTATGGCCCGATCTCGCCGCCCTCCCGGGGGTGGTCGTACTGGTGGAAGAGGAGGATATTTGGGCGGCAGAGGTAGGGGTGGTTACGGGAGAGGAGGTTTTGGTGGTGGCGGAGGAGGAGCTAGTGGCGCGTGTTATAATTGTGGGAGGACGGGGCATTTAGCGAGGGATTGTTGTGAAGGTGGAGGAAGTACGAAGTACAGCGGTGGCCGTGGAGATGACGTTGGAAGTAGAGGATACGGCGGAGGCAGTGGTGATGGCCGAGGAGGAGGAGGGGGACGATGTTTTAGTTGTGGAGATGAAGGCCATTTTGCAAGGGATTGCCCTAACAAATGATTCATAAAACGAAATCGGAGTTTCCTTCTTATTTTTTGAGCAGTTCTTTCATGGTGTTGCAAAGGGGTTTATGAGCAAAGGAAGAAGAAATCCAAAAGTTGATTTTTGAAACCAGACTTTATGTTCCCACTTTTTTTTTTCGATTTCGAGTGATATGATAACGTTGTACAATGTGTTATTATTGGGTAAACTTGATGTAGTTTGCCCTTATTATTGTTACATTTACTCTCTTATTCTTTAAGATTCTTGTTATTTTTCGTGTTATAATTAATCGATTTAGTATTTAATGCTTGGAAAAAATAATATGAAAGGGTCACGCCTCTTGATGATTTTGGTGTATCTGGATTTTGATTTTTACAATATGTTCATCGTAGATTTAGGAATGTTTAAAATTTTTTGAGGATTTCTGTATAATTTGATAAATTAGGACTCTCAATTAAAAAAAGATGTTTGTTGTATACGTGGTAAGTTAATATTTGAATAAAAAAATTGTACAATAATATGTAAAATTCTCAAGTATAATATCATCTTGTTTTGAGTAAACTACACCATTAATCACCAAATTATTAATTTTTTTTTCTATTTTAGTCATCAAATTAAATTTTTTAACAAAATCACCACTAACATTATATATTAATTTTATTTTGACCACTGAACGTTAAGTTTATTATTTAATAAAGATAGTGACATTACATAGTGTAATAACAAGTTTCAGTTACATCGAGGCTTTCCTGCCTCTCTTCCTATCCATTGCCAACAAATATACATTGATGAACATATTCGTGGAGATGTTAAATACTCGTGGATATTTTCATTTAACATGTCACGATATTAAACGAATATGTTCATAGTCTATGTCTTTTCTGTTTCTACATAAAGTTTTTGCCCTCGTATGTTTATATAATATTTGGAAGTATTTATATCCTTTAAAATATTATCAATTTTTATTTCATGAGATTTTATTAAAGTATAAATCTACTATAAAATGCAACATTACTTGCTCCTCCAAAATTAAAATAAAATGCAACCTTATTTGTTCCTCCAAAATTAAATGCCAAATGCCTAAATATCCACCGATATGCCAGTCCTTATTGGTAGGCCATTTCTTTTAGTTTGTGGTATTGCTGAAGCATCAAAATCATTATTTACAGGCCAAACATGGAAAGTGAGAATTAGTTAAGAGAATTAATGAAAAAGCCAAATCAGCAGGAAAGTAACATGAACCATGAGTTGAGGCATATCCATCCAGATGCTCCAAAAATCCAGTAAATCCAAAGATCTCACTACTTGTTCCGAAATGAGCTCAAATGGTTTGGGGCATGCACAAATCCCTAACGGTTTAAACCAGAAATGCATTCTTGACACCCCAAAGCCAATCGCTTCAAAACAGAGTTTGCGGACGGAAACACTAATGAAACATATACTGCTGAAAGATAATTAAGGTATAAAGTTTGAAAGTACATACGAGCATCTCTGGTATATATATGTTTAACATTGTCTGTTTCACTTTCACAGGCAATCTATGAACATTAGAGACTTAGAATATCCTTACTCGTAATAAGAGGACATCAGATGATAACCGTGTATGCACAAGAAATATGCTGTGCTGCATTAGCCTCCGCAGCAAGAGCCACAGGCAGGAAGTGAACCTGAAATATAATACCAGAAATGGAACTCTTTTAGCGGACAATTAAATTTATAAAGAGAGAGAGAGACGGGAAACCTGAGATGACAAACAACAGATAATTCAATGTTACACTGCAGAGGGGGGGGGGGTTCAAATTACTTACTATGGTCAATTCCCCGAACATTATCTAGTCCACGTGGTGGTCGTCGTGGGCCGCCACCACCACCATATGGTCCACTTGGACCTCCATCCCATTTCTTGCTTGAACCAGAGCCTTTCCTATAGGCATCGGACTTTTCCATCTGACGCACACCCAACATTCAAGTTCCCAGTTGATTGATACAGATTAACAAGAGAATGAAAATAAAAGAAACCCTAGACAATGGCCAATCACCCCCCAAAAAACTTACCGAGAACATGGTTGAGAAGAACACTCCGATGAAATTGATAATCGCCCAGAAAAAATCAGTGATAGTTCTCAGTCGCCATATTGACCGCTTTGATTTCACAACACCTAAACAATCAGTGATAGTTCTCAGACACTATTCCGAGAAGTCTCCATGAAAAATAACAATATGCTGAAGTAATGAAAAGGCGGTCATGTTTTCATCACAAAGGCAGTATGCTGTAGAAACAATGCAGCTAGGAATGCTATGCAATTGTTGTCATTCATAAACTCTATGCAAAAGTTTAAAAATATCACCAGCAATCCCACAATCAATCAAGCCAAGACAGGTAATCAACACAACTGCATCCTCTTTCAGATTGATAACACAAACACATGCATATACACTCATGAGCTACATATGGAAGAGCATACAGAATTTCTTTTCAATTTGAAATATCATCAGATATTAAGAAATAACCGTCACCACACATCACAGCTTTAGCTGGTACCAACCGAAAAAACACCAGCTGCATAAAGGCAAGTGAAATGGGCTCTACGAGATTATAGAGTTGAACCTTTAAATGGAAAATAACAAAGATAGGGATGTCGAGGGAAATTTTGCAAAACCATAGAAAGTTTTCGGAATGAATTAATACTATACTAATTCCAATGAAAAGCACTTCTGAACACTATAATAAGTGCGTTGTCTGATTAGATAAAACCTGTGGTTTAAACTTTCGAGCTCACCCGGACTGCAACAAGAATGTCAGATAAGTTCATATTTCTAATTGAAATTAATTTTAAATGTCAGCTTAAAAAAGGGCTTTTTTTACTAGAGTTCCCCACGAACCCTACGGCAATGCCAAACTAAGCTGAGGAATAGCTCAAAATTCCATTTCAACTGTTTCATGGCCGCCTAAAGAGAAGAATAAGTTCAAATTCATATATTAAAGGGGTTATACATTCAATATTGTTCCAAACTAGAACAATCCTCGTCAAAAACATCGCCTAACCACAGACTAAAACCCCAATTTGCATAAACTCACAATAGATTACGACCGACAATCATCTGATGACATAAACATGACAAATTCGATCCTTTTCCATTACCATAGCTAATTAGTATTCCTACAATATTAAATTACAATACCCAAAAAGAAATCTTATAAATCATAATAAAAAATAGTAACGATCGGCAACAAATTTCGAATTAAAACTACAAGATCTCAATATATAAGCAATATTATAACTAAAATAATCAAATTTGAGGGGGGAAAAGAGAGGAAGGAACCAAACCTCCTTCGACGTAAGCCATGAGAAAAATTCCAGGGTCTTCTACTCCAAAAAGGGGGAAATTATAAAGATGAATGCGGTGTTCGGATCGCCGTATTTTAAGCGTTTCATTGACTTTTGACAATCAGTAGAAGACTTGATTTTGATTGGCTCCTGGGCATTTAATGTATACGTGTTCTGTTATGATTTGTTGTACTTACAAAAAGTCATCCCTTGACGCCACGTGTAAATCAATTCTATTAACCAAAAAGGACCAGCATAGACGAAATAATATCTAAATTTAGAATTCAAATTTTATTTAAATTACGATTATAATGTAATAATTTACGGTGCAAGTAACCCTTTACAAACCTGTAGTTTCACCTTCATGAAATTCTTTTTGGATTTGGTTATTGTTCTAAAAAAAACAAATGGACCGTTGGAAGACTTTTCACCACTATTTTATATAGTTTATAATTAATTTTAATTTTTAAACATAAAAATAAATATTTTATGTTTCAAATAATTTAAAAATTTTAAAATATTTACTTAAAATTTTATTTTTATTGAGAAACATTTATAAATAAAGACTAAAAAAATTTTTTTTATTGACAAACATTTATAAATAAAGACTAAAATTTTATCAAATAATATCAATGAATATAAAATACATTGTAACGACCCGGGTTTCGGAATCCGATGATCAATTTAACTCGAAGTGTGGGCTTCGCTTTTGGGTCGCGAGTTTGGACCTCGAGAGCTTTGTATGGTTGAATAACTATCGTGTGCCACGTAAGGGTACTCTATGGTTGAATATCCTATTTGGTGGGATCCGGATACCTAATGAAAGTGTTGCAACACTTTGGTAAGATTTTTCCGAATGTACTGTGTGACATCGAGTCTCATTCGAAGATGCTCGACGAGAAATTCCGAGTATAGGTGTACGTTCCCGAAGCTGTGTGGCACCGAGCCTCACTCTAGATTTGTTGGTATGGTGTACCTTTTGTGATGTATGGATAATTAATACATTTTATTGCTTGATATGTGTTTAGACGGCTAGAGATAGCGCCAATATTATTCCTTTGTGCCATGATATCTTTATTAGCTACGTGCTCATATTTATGATTTGCATGATGCATGGTTGACTGAAAGTGTATCCACTGAGCTTCGTTAGCTCAGCGTTCAGAATTGTTGTTTTCGTTTGCAGGTTACTAGGTTGACGTACATCGTTAGAGCACCATTGGAGTAGGATCTCAGCATCAATTTGCGTTCGAGTATAGTACTTAGATATTTTGGCTATGTATTCGTAGGACCTATGTGTTGTATTGTAACTCTTATTTTGGTATTTTAAATTGTGAGTCGAATGCTTTTAACTATGTATTTTAAATGGAGCTTCTATGTAACGCTTTTCTTCGGTTTATCAACTTGGACATTCGAACTTAATGAATTTATGAAATGAATGTGTTGGGCTAAATCTAGTTGTAAAATTTTATAGTTTTTTGTTTGGGCTTGAAGCCCCAATTTGTAATATCTGAATTGAGATGTTACATACAATTATTTAATCAAGATAAAATCCAAATAATATGAAAGATCGAGAACCAAATAAAACCAAAAAATGTTCAAAAAAGTTTAACCAAACCAGTTTTCACCCTAACTAAGTGCATCAATTATAGTAAAAAATAATTGGGGAAACTACACGGGTGGTCACCCAACTATTATCTTTTTATGTTTTGGTCACCCAACTAAATTTTTCGTCAAACTGCCACTAATGTTTCACTTCGTTATCATTTTGGTCACCGGCCATTAAAAAATTAGCAGAGATTGTGACGTGTCATGGGATAATAACACATTTAGTCCTAAAACTTATACATTCTATCAATCTAATCTTAATACGGAATAAATATTTGGACTAAATCCCAAATTTCACATCTCTTTCTTCTTCCTCTGCAATACTACTCAAAAAACGCCTTTTTCTTATAACATCTAAAAAAGGCCTTTTTCTCTACCATGTTCAAACTTTTATTCTTCTTCTTGGTATATTCAAACTTTTATTCAATGAATTAATTAAGATAATTAGTGACCACTCCTATTTTTAAAGAGAAAATAAAATGATGCCATCTTTCAAACAAACGCGCTCAATTGGTTGAAGAACAAAGAATCACTTTTGAGTTGCTTAAAGTAGTGCAGTAAATTGTTTAACTTCAACACAGAGGTCCAGATGGCTGCAAGCTAACTTCCATTAATAAGCCTAATATGTCCATTAATAAGCCTAATATGTGCGTAGGGATTTTTTTTAAATGCACTCTAAGTTTTAATTCTCAGTCTAATTGTTGCCATCGTTGTTGATAATTCTTCTTGCTTGCTGTTTATGCTAACTTTTAGATGTTATAAAAAAGTATTTTCAGATGTTATAAGAAAAATGAATTTTCAGAGTAGTGCTGCAGAGGAAGAAGAAAGGTGATAGAGAATTTATGATTTAGCCCAAATATTTTATACTCGGCCGAAGTGCAGGCTCCTCATGAACGCAGCACAAAGCAACCCGCACTAATTTCTCCACTTCTTTATTGTTTACTCGCCCTTCGAGTCTCGGATCCGCGAGCTCCAAATACCTGCCTTGTTCGTGCATCCGAGTGCAAACAGTGGGAAATAAACCAATCCGATTCCTGATGACGATGATGAGTTGTTGGCTCTAGTATCACTGTTGGGTTCATTGATTGTATGGCTATTTGATCTCAACGAGCAGTTTTTTCTACCGCTGACCAGTTCAAGCAGTACCATCCCGAAACTATAAACGTCAGTTTTTTCCGAAGTGGCGGAGTTCGTGAGCCATTCGGGTGCAAGATAGCCTCTGGTGCCTCTCATTGTTGTGAATAGGCTGGATTGTTCTGGTGTTAGAAGCTTTGAGATCCCGAAATCGGAAATCTTTGCCTGGAAATGATCGTGCAAGAGAGTGTTTCCTGGTTTAACATCGCAATGAATGATCTTATGTTCACAATCTCCGTGCAAGTACGCGAGACCATGAGCCGTCCCGAGTGCTATGTCGAACCTCTCTTGCCATTCCAAGGCCGGACCACTGCCGAACAGGGATCGATCCAATGAACCTCTGTTCATATACTCATACACCAAAAACCTTTGTCGCCCATGTGCACAAAATCCTCTCAGTTTAACCAAATTGACATGGTGAATGTTTCCTATTACTGCAATTTCGGCGCAGAACTCCTTTTTCCCTTGATTGCCTGGATTTATTATCTTCTTGACTTCCACAACAGTTTTAACAGGGAGCGTGCCTTTGTATACAGCACCGAAGCCACCTGCTCCGATTTGGGTCTTGAAACTATCAGTGGCTAATTCGAGTTCTTCGTAATTGAACCTCTGGGGCAAGCCTGGAATGCTGAAGCCATCGAGATCGTCCGAAGTAGACGAGTTTCGGTGGCCTGTTTTTATCTCTTCAGATCTGTTGAATTTCCATCTTTTCCACCAGAGGAAAACAAGAGCAGCTAGGAGGAAAACGCCGGTGAAAGGTAAGAGCACAATGGCAACTGTAGGGAAATTTTTGTTTCCATTGCCGCCATTGGAATCATTTGAAGTTGGTCTAACAAGTACTTTAACATGCCCTTGAAGGTCATCTTCAACAGTATTGCTTAAGGTAATGCTGCCTAATTCATTTTCAAGCACATAACAAGAACCAGAAGAACTATCGAAGAAAATTCCCAAGCAGGCACAGTTCCCCGAGCATAGATCTTGACAAGCTGAATAGTTTACACCGTATATTTCAGGCCGAGAGAAAATAAGAGAAAAATACTCCATGCCGGAGCCAAGTTTCATATATGAAATATCTGAAGAATTTGACTTAAAAACAGTGACATTATTGGTCGGATCACATGCGGTGGGAAGAGAATAAGAACTATTATTTGGCAAACAACCACCAATATTTTGTGAAGCTGAATGAAAACCAGAGGGACATGAACATGCGGGGGCATTCGAGGTTGAATCAGCGGTGCACAATCCCATTTTGCCACAACTGGTTGGAATTTGACAACCATCAATGGGGCTAACAAATTCCTGAACCCATCTTCCACTAGAAAACTACTTACAGAAAACTGACCTGAAATACCCAATTTGGCAATCCGAAAGCTGGTGGTCGACAAGTTAACCCGGAATACAACAACTGATCCATTTCGACCGAAGAGATCGAGTCCTGTTTCGTTGATTTCCATGTATTCGACATCATAGTTCGAGTTCATATAAGCCTTAGTATCCATAGACAGTCTCCAATATGTCTGTTGATGCCATTGTAGTATTGCCTCAGAACCAGTAACCAGGAATCTGTAATCTCCTGTCGACAAGTTACTTCCTGATACGGCACTCGACAGATTCGCCCCAACCGAGAGCCGTTGTCCGAACACGATTGTATCCATCGGACAATGGAAGCTTTCCCAGAGAGAACCATTGGAGTGATCAAGCAAAACAAGATTTCCCGTATCGGTCAACGCTAAAGCACGGACCGTGGGGTTGACCACTTGAGGTCACCATCTGAATCCGTAACGCTGATTCCTTCCCTGGTAAGATCCATTTCACCGGAGCTGGAGATCGGAGAATCACGATTGGCTGACCAGATGATGGTGTTGGATTCGACATGTATGATGGACAAGTAAAAGCAGGTATCCTGAGTGTCGGGATTGTAGATGGAAGCCTTGAATGTTCCATTACGGGAGAACAAGAAGGCGCCATCGTTGTCAATGAAACTAAAGTGTGAAGCAGTGAAGTTCGGGTAGATGAATTCAGAAAAAGAAGCCGAGGAGACGGAAAAGGGATAGAAATTAAGGAAAGCGACGATCAAGAAGAAGGAGGAGGAGGATCCCATTAGAGATGGAGAAAAGAAGATGATAACAATGGCGGAGTATGTGTTTGTCTGTGGTTTTTGTTTATTTGTTTTTAATTATCGGTTGCTGGTGCTCAGCTCTGCAGGATTGACCAAGGGATGTGCTTCACAACATTAGTAAAAAGTAAAATCATTTCATGGAAGATGACATTAGGGTTAAATGAAGATAGTGTCTGACATTAGGGTTAAATGAAGATAGTGTTACTAACTGTTGTGAATCATTTATATAACGTTCGTTTACTAAGTTAAATAAACTAGTATGAACAAATTTTTTATGTTTGTTTAATAAATGAACGATCACGAACAGAGATGTGTTCGGTTTGTTTATATTCATGAACAAGCTCGTTTTTTAACTCGTTTACCCATGTTCCCTTTTTGTTTGCATTTTAAATATTAGTAAAGGTAGAGACTAAATTGAACAAGATGTGAACTTTGGGGATCAAATTGTGAAACTTAAGGGATTTAAGGACTAATGGTGTAATTTCATCATTTTAGCGAACATATAAAAGAACATGTTCGCAAACGTTAAACAAGCATATTAACAAACGTTAAACGAATATGCTTGCGAACGTTAAACGAACATGTTCGTGAACGCTAAACAAACTAACACAAACACCTTAAAAATAAATAAACGAACACAAACACGATCTTAAAATAAATAAATAAATAAATAAACACAACTATAATCTTATTTATTTAAGCTCGATTCATTTACCCTCCTGGCATAAACCGGTGATGTAGGATGCATGAAACTTTTGGTGGCAGTCAAAACCAGAGAAACTGTTTATATCAATAATATCTGCTAGGTTATATACAGCAGGCGTAAATCATACTATTTATATACATGAGATAAATAATTATAAGATTTTCAACGATCGGACCGATATTAAAAATCCACCTATTGCATTTATATTCCATCACCGTCCCCAATGATTGCTTTTTTTCTTACCTGTATTGTTCCTTTGATTTTCCTTTAACCACATTATTATCTGATAGCTTACCTCAACTAATTTAAAGTGCATGTATAAAAGAAATTGAGAAGAAAGCAATAGAAAATAAAAGGAAAATAACCCAACAACAAGTAATTAAATGCGTTCCGGCCCTAATTTTATGTTTATTTATTCTAAAATAATCAAGACCTATAGTTCTATATATTTCACTTTCAAGTCTCATAATTAATCAAACTTTGTCACCACGTCAACTCTACAAGAATTAAACCTTAAAACTTTAAAAAATGGAAAAACGGCTTCCTTGGTTGAATATTATTGTTGGAAAAGAGATTTTTAAATGTATTACACTCCTTAAATTATTTTTAAATCTATTATATTTTTTACAATAAATATAAAGTCGGATTATTTTCTTTCCGTTTTTAAACAGTGATTAATTTTTTTTATAAAAATTAAAGACGAATTACTTTCTTATCGTCTTCAAAAAGTGATGACGCCGTGTGACAACAAAGAATCCTGCTTCACTTTTCTTTAATTTTTTAATAAGAAAAATGGTGAAGTACACAGACAGAATACAAGAATTTTGACCTTAAAATGCACTGTTTAAAGTGCAATACATTAAAAAATATTTTAAAGTGTGCAGTAAATTGAAAAATATTTTTTCACAACAATATCTAGCCAATTTACCCGGAAATACAAAGATAGCCTTTTAAATACCACGAAATATCCGGGATCTTTTTATTATATATATATAATTAAATAATATAAAACTACATTATAGATAGATGTAGTGATAAAATATTTACGTAGATTTCTAGTTATATTTATTTTATCTCCCTTTATCATCATAATCATCAATTAAAATTATGCACCTGCTAATTTGTCAAAAAAATTATGGACCTGCTATAATATTTCACTAGACCTCACATAATTCAAGATTTTAATTAATTAGTCAACATAACTTAGAGCAAATGGTTAAGGACTCTTGTTGACATCTAATCTTTTTCCTTAGATCTAGGGTTTTAGTTCCCGTAGGAACAATCACCCCTTCCCCTCCTCATATGTAGAAATTGTTCAATTTTTTTTTAATTAATTAATTATAGGCAATGTTCGGTAAACATATTTTTAAGCTATAATTAGAAGTTAGAAGTATTTTTAAAGGTTTGACCAGTCAAATTCACTAATTTAGATTTTTGGTAAATAGATGATTATAATAACGGATTGATGTGAAACCTCTCATTTAGAGTTTGGATAAAATACTTGTAAAGACTATTTTATCTTTGATAATTATAAAAAATTCTCTAAATAACATAAATTTGATTAACTAATAAAATTTATAAAATAATTTCATAAATAAGAAATTAATATATAAATTAATAAATACATATAAATTTAATAATTAATAAAATTATATTAAAAATATAATTTCATAGATAATAAATTAATATATACATCTAAATTTAATAATTATTAAAATTATATTAAAAGATAATTTCACAAATAAAAAATTAATATATATATATCCTCATATATGCTCAATAATAATATTAAAAAATAATTTTCATAATCTAATTAATATTAATAGATACAAAATATTAATAACTAATAAATTATTCAAACAAGTATCAAATATAATTATGTGTTTATATGTCATTTTGCTGGTTCAAATAATCAAACATCTATAAACTATCAATTAATTTTACAAAACACTTTTATACAATCAGCTAATGTAATCCGTTAGTCAAATAAACTAATGCTATCAACTAATATAATCTGCTATCAGCTATCCACTAATTGTCAAATATGGCTATAGTAAAATTATTAATTTCGTAAGTTAAACATGTTTAAACTTTGAATCTTTAGGGTTTTACATGTGGGATGGAATAGGTTGAATAATAATAATAAATCAAATTTGGTGTGGGCAAAAAATCATTATTTTAAATATCAAGAATATTTTTGAATTAATTTTTTTATAATCAAATTTAAGTAAACATGTTTTACTAACATAAATAGAAAAATGTTTAAATCAGAATCAGATCCATCCAATTCAAACTAGACCTATGGATCAAATGAGTTATCAGATTCGTAATATATTTTTAGTTTAATGTATAGATCAAACTGTAACAAACAAGTTGGTTTTATCAAAAGTCAAAGGGGAAATAACATAACAAAGTGTCAACTTAACCAAAAGGGTTTACTTTTCGTTCGCAACAAAGTCAATGTTTAATTTCGGCAAATGTTGCAAGGGAAAAAACAAAAGTGCAAATAATAAGAGGATGGTACCATGCCGTTTATGTCCGAACACATGGTGAAATATCTTTGAATTGTCAACGGCAATTATCAAACCCTTTTAAAATTTAAATAAATAACTATTTAGTCTAACGAGATGAGACGCTATACCCTTTAAGCAATGTCAAAAAATTAAATTTTAATGTTGTAAATGAAAAAAACTGAATTAAGACGATCAATCTAAATTGATCCTCTGCAAAACCTGAGCTGGATTAGTCGGATACCAATGATTAATATAAATAACAATTTTCATACCAGAAAACGTAGTCGTAGCCAGCAAATAGCAACGGGTGGGGGTTGTTGATTTGCATTGATGGTCAACCTACCGAACGCCGTCGGTGCAGACGGTAAAAGCTCAAATATTCAACTCTCCGCCAGCCAACAACACGTTGTGTGTGTCCCTTTGATAATATATAAAAGAACAATAGTGTAAAACACTTTATTTTGTACATTAATGTAAGGTCTTCGCCTCCGGGATTCAGATTCATAATCCCACCATGAGTGATTGCGAGTTGTGACAACTAACCTTAATTAAAGTAGGATCCTCCATCCATCATGCCAATTGTTTTTTGCTTTTTAATTATTTCTCAAATTGCTAATATTTCACAATATTCTTCTCTTCTCTGGGTGATTTCATTGTTGGTTACATTACTTTTGTAGTTGAGATGCACAGACCAAAGCTGTCTTATAAGAATGGTTGGTCTATGTATTCGTGTTTTGTAAGTAAGTTTTGTTATGTCTTTCAAATATTTCATATTTATACAATGATTCATATTTTAATGATTTATGTATCCATATATTCGTATTGTGTTTATGTTATTTTTTTGTGTCATGCATGTGTTTCAGGCTGCAGATAAAATGGCAGCCATATCTAAAGTGCTTAATTATGGGCCATACTTCAATGGCCATTTACGCATCCAAAGCTCGGCCAAACCAGCATTATATATGTATAGGATTAGGGTATGTTGATACAGCATAAAATTTAAGAGTTTTACATGTTCGAATCGTTTGATGAGTGAAAACCGATTTTTGAGATCATGGGTGGTTCTAAGCATGTACAACCGCACAAGTTCCCTAAAAAATAGGGCCTAAAATTAGTTAAATTAAGTGTTTACAAGGAAAAAAAATATTAGTTATGAATTAGTGGCAAAACACATGAGAAAAATAGAATGTCGTAGTTCATAAAATTTTGAGTCCTCCTATACTCATTTTAATTCAAAAGTCAACATGCTACACACATAATAAGCTAATAAATAGTATTTAGTATTTTTTGAAATTGTAATCCCCATTTTAGTCAATTGCACAGTCCCTCCAAATCGTTAAACTACCATTGGTTGAGATTAACAATAGATAATGAAGAGATATTTTAGAAAAATAAGTAAATTTTTTTTAATTTAAAAATTTTAATCGTAATCAATTAAATCAATTAATATAACGATACAAAATATGTAAAACTTAAAAGTTTTACGTTAAACATAAACAAGATTGCACGGATCAAATTAGCTTTACATGCACGAAATAGAATAAATCTTTTCTACTATTTTTTTAAATTGTGCTTTTATAACCTAAAATAATAGTTTTTTAAGTGTTATCTCCGATAACAGATTTAGTGTTACTGCCTATTTTTTTCTTTTTTGTTTGCTTTGTTTTGTTTTTAGTTCCAGATAAGAATTACTATATGTTAAATGACACATATCTTGCAGACATTTGCATCAAACTTGAATTTTCTAAGATGAATATCATCTGTTTTTCTACTGGGATCATTCGTTAAGTTCAATCATATTTTACTTTTAATTTTTTATTAAAAACTTTTTAATAATAATAATAATAGGTGTTCAACTTGTTCTTGCATCATTCATAATAATAACATGTGGTTGATATCATAACTGTATGATTTAAGCGAATCAATTGAAATATTTCAATTTTTTACTCGTAAGATCATTGTTTTTAGAATTCCGTCGCAAGTAAAAGCAAGCTATTAAATTATTTAGGTATTTAATACCAATTTAATTGATATTTTTTTCATAATGACTAAAAAAAATATAAAATTAAATATATTTATTTTCGATTTATAAATTAAGAGATTATAGATTTTTTTTGAACAAAAAAAAGATTATAGATTGTTTAATATTTTTTTAAAGAAAAAAGTCTCGTTAAAAAACTCCTCTAAATCCTATTAGGGGAAAGAGTACCCAAATTCATTTATTTATAATAACTAAGCAGCATTCATATAAGCAGTGACCTAACTAAGCAGCATTCATATAAGCAGTGACCTAACTAACACAACGCAACACCACCCAGCAGGCAGCAACATATTTTGGGCATCTCACAGACCCCCAAACCTAATAACCCTCTCCAATCACATTCTAGTCCAGGAGCCACACAAGATATGAGGGTCTACTGACCCCATTATTTGCTAGCAAGTGCGCATCAGTATTTTGTTCCCTAAATACAAAATACAGTTTACAGTGCAGTTTTGAAAGGGCAGACCCGCATTTTGCTACCACCTCTCTGAAAACGTTTGGGACCATTCCATTTCCAGAAATCCATTTAACCACCAACAAGCTATCTGATTCGATAAGAATAGAGGGGGACTCTCTTCGTTAAACCGATAGCTTTTGAGTACTTTGCTAATATGGATCATTTATGATCACGCAAGATTCCCCAACACCCCGCTTCGCCGTAACTACCTTTCACTGAAGCATCAACATTAAACTTTATAGATCCCTCTGGAGGTGTCACCCACGACCCTTGAGGAGGCCTCTTCTGCTGTCTACTGCAAACTACACCCAGATTCGGGTGTCTAAGAAATCCAGTGTGGAGCAAAAGGAAGATGGCCGCTTACTCTTTGCCTAAAAACCAATTCTGATAAGTGCTAACTCAAAAATTTGTTAAAGATTCTCTTACTTCTATTTTTGTATTTCAAACATTTACATGTGTAGAGTAAAAAACAAGGTCCACACTAGAACATATAGGAACCGACCACCATGACTTTGGCCATTTGTTTTTATATTGTTGTAAGTATATTCAAAAATTACTTTTTATATTGTTGTAAGAATATTCAATGTTACTTTTGATCAAACATTATTACTTTAGTTAATTAAATCTATAGAAATAAAATCAATTTTATATTTACTAAGTTAATTTTGACTTCCACTTTTAGAGATGGCGTGCTTGAATATATTTTAAGTACAATTACTTACGATATAAAAATTGTAAAAAACTATGTATAATTTTAAGTATTATATACAAAATATATTTGTTAAAAAATCATTTCAACTTTTTATTATTTTCTAATTTAATCGATATCACTCGTGTCCCCAAATTAAGTGATAGGCTTTGTTATAATAAGTTAATGATATGGTTACTTGGTTAGGTTAGTTTCAAGAAAATAATAACTTATCTTTAGCTTAAACGGAGTATAAATTAAGTAAAATTTTGATGTTATGTTTAAAATATATATTAAAATGTAAAAAAAAATATTTATTTTCACATTAAAATTATAAGGGTAAACTACAACGGATGTCACTCAATTATGAGTAAGATTATATTTAGGGCATCTAATTATTAAAAGTTATATTTGAGTCACTCAATTAATATTATTGTTACATTTGGGTCACTCGACCTTTAATGTTATCGTTTAATTGGGTATAATGATAATTTTAGTCCTTGAAGCTATTGGTTCTTGATAAGATTTTAAGTGGGTTTTAAGTTTATTGGCACCAAGTTCAAGATTAGAATTCTACGCATGGAAAATTTCCATCTTCCTTATATAATTGTACAATTTATAACATTTATTAATTTCCTTAAAATAAACTAGGATAATATTAAAGTATCATATTTTATTTAAACAAGTCCTTATATTTTATTTGTAGTTAAATAATTCTCTATTCCATTACTTTTACTCGTACAAACCCTTAATTGTTTTTATTATTTTACTTTTACACATGATATTTTGATTGGTTACATGGATTTAATCATAATTTCTAACTAAAAATCTAAATATATATGATTAGAAACTCTTTTAATCTAAATATGCCGTGTAAAAACAATGGAGGGCCTTTATGGGTAAAAGTCATCGAGTAAGGACTTACTTAACTACAAATAAATCATAAGGGCTTATCTAATAAGGCGTGTCAGTTTAAAGGGTTTTTTAATATGTTATCCACTTAATAATGAATTGATTATATATAATTACGAAAGAAGAAATCAACTTTGCCTAAGTCATGGCTTCAGCACCTAACAAAGTAATAAAATTAATGTGTGGCGTTCACATAATTATATGCTTGAATAGGAGATCGGTATTATTTGACAATTAGCGAATAGTTGATAACGAATTACATCAATTGATAACTTATTACATTAGTTGATTGACTAGCTGATTGTATAAAAGTGTTTGATAAAATTAGGTGATAGCTGTTTGATTATTTAAACAAGCAAAATGACATATAAGGACATGATTATATTTGATACTTGTTTAATTAATTTTATTATAAAATAGTTTTTTAATATAATATTATTAAGCATATTCGAATGATCTATATATTAATTTATTACTTATATAATTATTTTAATGCAATTTAATTAATTATTAAATTTAAATACAAATATAAATGTGTGAGAATAAAAAGAAAAAAAGTATTAGTTTACAAATGTCACAATGTAAATGCAGTGAGGGTGAAGAATTAAAATAGAGAAAGTTTAAAATTTGGGTTATTTAGAGATTTTTTGTTGTTGTAATTATCAAGGTTAAAATGATCTTTACAACTCTTATATTAAAACTTTTAATTTTAAAAACTCATATTATCAGCTTTTTTAAAACTAGAGGATTCACCCCAATCTGTCATTCACCAAACATCTAAATTAGCAAACTTGACTGGTCAAACATATAATATTAGCTCAAACCTCTAATATTAAACCGCTATTTACCAAACATGACCATCGTCTTTTTCTTCTCTCCAAATACTAATTGAGTGAAAATAAGTTCCTAAAAGATACGGTTAAGTTTTAAAATATATATTTTTATGCTAAGAAATCAGAAAGGAAAAAAAGATTGTAGTTCAAAAAAAAATTAAATCATATCCATTCATACGACTTGTTTTAAGGGATGGACGCAAAATTTTATGTTAGAAGGCGAATTTATAAAATTTTAAGAGGGTAAAAATAGATTTTTAATAGAAAATACATAAAAAAATTAAATTATATAAAAAATTTAAATTTTTAAAAAGTTTTTTTTCATAAGATAAGTTTGATATGCAATTCATTAGTATTGTACACGTGAGAATGTTGATGCTACAAGTTAAAAAGTGTTCTTTGTGGGAGACAATGGAAACTCATAATTCAAGCCCATAAAAAGAAAACATAACTCATAAAATCGTACAAAAGGTCTTGTTTTTTTCTCTGGTTTGATAATATATATATGAGTTTGGGAAAAAAAAATGAATCAACCAAAATTCTTTTATAATTTTATATTTTACAAATAATTGAGATTAGTTTTATCGAATAAATAAGAAATATTTAAACTTACAAATAAAGTCTATAAAATGAAAAGATTAGTTGAGATATTTCCTTTAAAACAATTATAATACACAAATTAGTCACTTAAAAATAGAACAAGATCAAATAAGAAAAATAGTTTAAAACCCACCTAAACAACTCAAATAAATTACCATCAATACGAACATAAAATTACAAACAAGCACCATTGTTAACGACACGAATATAAATGCATATAACAATGATAACTCGTTGACAAACCGATATCATCACAATTCAACTGCAGTTTATATTGGATGATTATGAACATCAATTAATATTCAACGTGATGTTTAAAATAAGGATGTGTCAACAAATGATAAACATCATTTAAAAATACAACGTCAAATTCAACTGTTAAAATAATAACGTACAATAAAAATATAAGAATGCATTAATTATTTTTATACGAAAAAAGAAAAAAATTAAATAAACAACAAAATATAGAGTATAGATCAACAACACATTAAAAATAATCAATATGACTATCCAATTTTATATACTTGACAACAACTCCATATCAAAGAAATTTTGTATACCTAACAACACATTATTATATATATATATATCCACCTAATTATATTGAACCAAAACTCTGAAGTAACAGAACACCAAACCAAAGCGTGGTAATTTACCACCTCATAGCACGACACGTGTCGATACATCTAGGTTCCTAATTCCTGACCCAACACCACGCGCTCTTTCTCTCCCCTCAACCGAAGGAAAACGAGGGAAAAATATAAATAAGATAAAAGAGAAAGAAAAGAAAAGAAAGAGGGAAGACAAAGAAATCGATTGTCGGCGCCCAATGTTCCCGCCGACCATACTTCACTGCATTATCTCTCCCACCTCTACACACTCTATTTCTCTCTATTAAAATCAATTTTCTTTTCTTTTCTCTCTTTCTCTTAATACTTCTTTAAAAACCCTATCACTTCCTGTTCATTTCGTTTCTTTTTCTTTGAAGTTGTTCGAGTTTTTTTGATCAAGGGTTTTAGTTTTCTTTTTTTTTTAATCAAAATAGTTTTCGTTTTATTTTTTTAAATTTTTTTGGGGGTTCTCTTGGAGTTTTAATTAAAAGAACTTATGAAGGGAGGTAGCGGCGTTGCAGAGTCATCTGTGAATGTTGAGAGGGTTGAGGATACTGATAAGGAGAAGAAGAAGAAGAAGAAACGACGATCCAATCGTCGATCAAAACATAACTCAGGTGTTCTTCTCATCTCTGACGCTAAATTTTCCTGCCAGAATCATTATTTTGTAATCTGATACTGAATTTTTTTAGTGGTTCTACTGGGTTTTCTTAGAACTTAGTAGATTTTTTGTTCTTTTACTAGGTTATTCTACAATTATAGCGAATTCTATTTATGTTTTACTGGGTGTTTCTTGAAGTATAAGATTTTAATTTTTTACTGGGTATTCTTGAACTGCGGTGAATTCGTTTTACGGTATTGGAGTTTTGTTATTCAATTGTTGATATGCATTTATTTGGAGATTTATTGTACTGGGATTTGATTTTGGCTTCATAATTTTACTATTCTTGGGGATATAGCTTGTAATTCAATGAGCGAAGCACGTGGAGAAATATCAGATAGCTTTAAAAGTGAAGACAAAACTAAAAGTTTGACATCTATGAATTGTTCTTCGCCGAAACAAGGACTGGAGATGGCTTCGAGCGAACAGACTCCTGTTAGAGCATCTGATGTTGGTTTTACTTCTATGCCTACAATGCATATAAATGAACGAGTTGGCTCTGGTTGTGATGATACTGCTGTTGATGTTGGTGGAACTTTTTCCAACTCGTGTCCTGAATCAGTTGCCTATCTGGATTCATCTCCTTTCCACCAGTTTGAGGGTTTTGAGAGAAAGAAACTGTTTGCTCCACACTGGCCTATAGAGGCAGTAAATGAGGCATTGGAGGTTTGTTTGAATTGACTCTTATAATTGATATATTCTTTTTGCACTATCAAATTGTTATTTAAATTTACTGATATTTTTTATTCACCGGTCACGTATACTCCATTAGTACTTGTTCTATAATAATAAAATGGCCTATAAGAAACTGATAAATCCTAAAAATCGGAAAATTTGAATTGACATTATTAAAGTGTTAGAACACTAGTTTGCAAGAAGGAGATTTCAGGTTCAAATCTTATAATCGAAGATTAAACTGTCATTTTCTATTATAGGATCGTATGAAAATGTGCGGTTATATTTTTCTGTGTATAAATTGAATTTTAAATTTGGCTGGAAAAATAAATATAAGAGTTAATCAGTAATGTCCCATTGTACAATAACTTGCAAATAGTATTATATTTTAAAAATGCAAATCACTCATCTAATAAAAACTAGTAATGACTGTGTACTTAATCCTCTGTAGTTTGTATTGTATTCTGGATGCATATATATTGTTTATGTGGCAGGTTCACCGGTTTTTTTTTTGTCTTTGTTTCTTGATTGTTTCTCTTGATGTGCAACTCTTTTGCAGAAAGGGGAAGCTTTCAAAGCATTGTTTCGTGTGAATGCTCACAATTGACTTGAGGTTTGTGGTTACTAAACTTTTGTTTGTTTTATGATGTTACTTGCTTGATAAATCTTGTATGCTGACATGGGAGACCGTGATATACTGCTAGGCATATTGCAAAATTGATGGGGTACCTATAGATGTTCTTGTCAGTGGAATTTCTTCACAGAATAGAGCTGTAAGTATGAAATTCTGTGAGTTTATTTATTTTCTTTATGTTATTTGTAAATGCTAATGTTTTTATATATGTAGGCTAGCCTACCAGTATATGTGATTGGTCTAATAATTGCAAATATATTTGTCCTGTCTTATAGGTCAAGGGTGATATTGTGGTAATTAAGGTTGACCCCTTAGGATTGTGGCCCAAGATGAAAGGGTCTAATGGGTCCTCAAACAATTCTACACTGGTAGAAAAGTGTAACTTAGTCCAAGAAGTCAATGGGGTAGCTGATAATAGCTACAAGGGTAAAGGTATGATAGATGCAGATTGTGAGTATGGTAACGGTAGAAATGTACCACCACTTGAGAAAGGGTTTTATGATGAAACTCAAGTGACTAGAGCAGCAGCATACAACCATGTTAATGGGCGTCACCAATATGGTTTAGATTCTTTGCATGTGGGTCTTTCACCTGGGCAGAATGAAGGCATAAATTCAGTGGATATGTTGGCTACCATGACTAGTCGATACCCTTTGAAACGACCTACTGCAAAGGTTGTTGCAATTGTTGAGAAGTCTCTTCGACCCAATGTTATTGTCGGCTTTCTTAATGTTAAACACTGGGTTCCCCATCGAGAACTTAGTAGAAAAGATGCAAAGAAAAAATCTTCTTTTTTTGATCATGAGTATGTAACATTGACCCCAACTGATCCAAGATTCCCCAAAATGATTGTCTTTGTGAGGGACTTACCAGACTCTATAAAGAAAAGGTTGGCAGATGGTGATATAACAATTGAGATGGAGTTGCTAGCTGCCCAAATTGAAGATTGGAGCACAGAAAGTCCTTTCCCACAAGCTCATGTGTCTCGTTCTTTTGGACGGGGCAGTGAATTGGAAACTCAAACCAATGCAATTTTATATCAAAATGCAATTCATTGTGCTGATTTTTCTGCTCAAGTACTTTCTTGTCTTCCAAGTATTCCTTGGGAAATACCGCCCAAGGAATTTCAAACTAGAAAAGACCTTAGAGATTTGTGTGTGTTTACTATTGACCTATCCACCGCATCCGATCTTGATGATGCTTTATCTATTGAGAAGTTATCCAAGGACACTTTTAGAGTTGGTGTACACATTGCAGATGTGTCATACTTTGTGTTACCAAACACAGCTTTAGATGTAGAAGCTCAGATTCGATCAACCAGTGTGTACTTGTTGCAAAGGAAGATACAGATGCTGCCATCTTTGCTTTCAGAAGAACTTGGCTCGCTTAATCCTGGAGTTGATAGGCTTGCTTTTTCTATGTTTTGGGAATTAAACAGCCTGGGGGATGTTTTGGATCGTTGGATTGGCCGTACAGTGATAAGGTCTTGCTGTAAGCTTTCATATAAGCATGCACAAGACTTCATTCAAGGGATAACTGATTTGGAGAAATCTAATACTTTAGAAGGATTACCGCAGTTACACGGAAAATTTGAATGGGCTGATGTTATTAGATCTATTAAATGTCTTCATGAAATTTCAAAAGCTTTGAAGGAGAAAAGATTTAGTGGTGGTGCTCTACAGCTTGAAAGCACTAAAGTTGTTTACCTATTTGATGAAGATGGGTTTCTGTATGATAGCAGTCTAAGTGAGCGTATGGATTCAAATTTTCTTGTTGAGGAGTTCATGCTTTTGGCAAATATAACAGCTGCAGAAGTAATATCTAGAGCTTTTCCTGATAGGGCATTATTGCTAAGGCATCCTGAACCCAATATGAGAAAGCTTAAAGAGTTTGAAGCTTTTTGTTGCAAACATGGTCTAGCATTGGATACTTCCTCTTCCAGTCAGCTTCACCAGTCCTTGAAAAAATTAAGAGAAAAACTCAAGGATGATTCTGTTCTTTTTGATATTCTCATCTCGTATGTTTCAAAGCCAATGCAATTGGCTAGTTACTTTTGCAGTGGTGACTTGAAAGATAATTTGAACGATTGGGGTCATTATGGGTTGGCTGTTCCTCTCTATACACATTTCACTTCACCTCTTCGCCGTTATCCAGACGTTGTTGTACATCGGACATTGGCTGCAGTAATTGAAGCTGAGGAGTTATATATGAAGCATAGAAGGGTACTTAAAGGTAACAATGGGGAGGAAGTGTCCAGGAAGTGTTTCACTGGTATTTATTTTGATAAGGAAGCTGCAGAGTCTCCACAAGGGAAGGAAACCTTGTCAAAGGCTGCATTGGAGCATGGAATTCCATCCCCTGAACTACTCGGTGATGTTGCCTCATATTGTAATGAGAGAAAGATGGCCAGTAAGCATGCCGAGGATGCCTGTGAGAAACTCTATATGTGGGTTTTGCTGAAGAAAAGGGAGGTATGATTTTACTTTTATTGTTTATGTTTTTTTTTAAACACCACGGCTTTATTGATATGTAGGATAAGTGGCTACTAGGAGAAATTATATCATGTGGCTTCCTCACCAGTCATACATGGTCCCAATCAATAAAAACCACCCACTTCATTATTTTTTTCCATGCCATCTTTTTACCATGTGAATCTTCACTCATATTTACTTCAGATCAAATTTAAAAAATAGTTTTTACCAAGTGAAGATTCACTTAGTAAAAATATGACCCGGAAAAAATTAATGAAGTGGGTGGTTTTTATTAGTTGGGACCCTGGATGACATGGTGAGGAGGGCCCATGATATAATTTCTCGGCTACTAGATTTTTGTTTTGATCCATATGGTAAGCTGTCCTAGTAATGACACATTTTATTCCTGTTCAATTCTTAGACTCTATGCTGTTTGACTATCTTCTCAAGAAAAGGATCCTGCTATTATCATTGGACATCACTTTTGCTGAATAGAACATCCTGTTCATTGTACTTAAATCTTGGAGTTGTTAACATTACTGAGATGTGGATGTTTAGTGATTGTTTCCTTCTGTGATTATTCCATTTTGTTGTGGTACCGATGTTCCCCCTCTCCTTTTGTTTGTTTTCTCAGATTTTGTTGTCTGATGCCAGAGTATTGGGATTGGGGCCAAGATTTATGTCTGTTTATATTCAGAAACTGTCTGTAAGTGCTTTATTTCGTATTTTTATAATTCTATACTGTGCATGGTTCGGTACTCATGTTTTTGCACTTTCAGATTGAGCAGCGAATATACTATGACGAAGTTGAAGGGTTAACTGTAGAATGGATGGAGTCTACCTCAACGCTGGTGCTTAGTTTATCTGGCCACATACGTTCTTTCAAGAGAGGTGGCCCAGGGAATTACATGTCTCTTGGAAATGCTGCATGGGTTGTAAATCCTTACGATCTAAGTATGGAAACAGATAGTATTGATGACTGTGATGCAACATGCACGGCAAAGGGTGAGGTAGCATTACTAGATTCAGAGCCAACCTCGAAGTCTTGGGTTGATCCCGGAACTTTTCCTCTAACTGTGCGCATGCTTTCAACAATTCCTGTGGTGCTGTATGCAATTGGCGGCGATGATGGACCCCTCGAGATTGGGGTGCGCTTATACATGAGTTCATATTTGAAGTAACTCGTGTTTTGTACAAGGGCAACGAGCAACAAGGGAGACAAGGGTAACAGAGCCTTATATGGAATGAACAGTTTCTGTTGTAGATAAGGAAGTGGTGGCTAATGTGGTGGGGCTAGGGAGGTGTAGATAAAACGCTGTGGGTTGGGTTCTGGTTGTTTATTTTCGGCTTTTTTAAGTAGCTGTGTGTTTTTTAACAGAAAGCTGCTCTTTCGGAACTGGCCCATGTTTTTTTTATCGGCAAGTTCCAACTAATAGTAACTACATTCGACACCGAGCTTAGGAGTCGGTTCTATGCTGTATTGCTGGACTGCAGCCCGAAAGGCTAATTTCAGCTGTTTCCAGTTTCTTTGTTTTTATCAGACACTGATGTTATGTTATTTTAACTCTCTTCTCTAATTTTTCCTTGAATAACGCTCTCTCCTCTCGTATAGTGTTATTAATAAGTTAATAAATAAGACTTGATCAATATTTTAGTTTTAACTATAAATAACTGTTAATGACAATGATTTAATAAATGATAAAGGTGTATGTGGTAGTAATTGGATATGCCTTGCTGAATTCATGGTTGTTGCAGCCTGCAGGTGACATCGTCTTAAATTGTGATGCTAAATGCAAATAAGTTGGCAAATGTTCGATTGCTGTCAGAGAAGGTGAGGGACCTTGAGAGGATTTTCAAGCGGGGAGATTCTTCAGTTACGGCAGCCAGAGCCATATCCATCTCTCTAAAGCAAGGAGGAGGATCGTCCGTTGCTAGTCGGGTCTCCTCAAGATCATATAAAGTCGTAGACCTTGCTTTTCACTTCTTGGAGGCAGTTCGTATCTTGGAAAAGGTCCCGGAATGATCCTGTATGAAGTAATTACAACCCTGTTCCACCGACACAATTTCTACAAACGCTTGTATATAGAATAATTATTTTAAACTAAAAATTTGTTGATAACAGAAAATGTTAATATCTTCAAATAAAAATAATAGTACAAAGACAATTTTGTAAAAAATATATGGATATAATTTTAAATTTTAAAATAATATAGTGGTCTTTGTCATATTTAAATAAAAAAATAAATAGATTTTGTTTTAATAGGCTTGATGTTGAGATTGGGGATTATACTTTGTAAAATACCATATTTTAAAAACATTACATAGATAAAGTGAATTAAACTTGTATTTCACAAAATATAAAAGGTTTAAGCATATAGTTGAGAATATTATGTTTGATGATGCATACAATATGTTTTTATTGATAAATAACACCATGCTTTCCACCTATAATTAATTGGCATAATGTTTCAGTAATCAGCTAGCTCGCCTCTACCCAAACCTGCCGATAGAATTAGTAATCTTAGAGGGAGTGAAATAAAGCAATTATCGGTATTGTCTGAATCCAACTAGGCTACTTGGTTGGACCGAAAACTAGAGTTTAGTTCGGTTTTTAAAGCAGGTACAACCTTACCAAAAATAAGTTGTTCACGTGGGATGAGACAAACTGGCGTTATAAATGAAAAAAAACTGAGTTGGAAAGATAGTTCTCATGATAAGTGTAGCGATGTCTTTTTTTTCATCATCGCTAATTAAAAACGAGGATTTTTGAAGTGTGTTTGTAATTCTTTTGGATATAAAATATTTATTCCATGGGGTTTTAAAAGAAACCGCATTTAAAAAAAATGGAGTCGCCACCGGCCACTTAGGTAGGCCGGACACCATAAAACCAGAGATTCAAAAAGATTGGGTTCGGGAGTCGGTTACGGATGGAGAAGGATTAGCACCCCCACACCGCCCAAAAATTGGTACTTTAATAATTACCGCTTTATTAATATTGGATTTTCCGGATTAGAGTGACGATTATTTTAAAATTCGGTCATAATTGCGAATAAATTTTAAGGGTCCCGTTATCCGAGAATAAACGCCCAACCACTATCACTACGCCTGATACTGGTCCCGTTTACGTTCGGATAAAAGGGCACCGCATTAACAATTTATATATCATATGCAATCTTAGTGGCAAACATAAATATAATACGATAAACATATAAATACCAACATACTAAAACACCTATCAGACATAAATACATGAATATTAATTTAACACATAAAATATAATAATAATAACAATAACGATAACAACAACAACAATAATAATGCTGGTGATAATAATGGTGCGTGAATTAAGATATATACAAAGCATAATGTAAATAAATGCTAAGAATTAAAATGCACTAGTACTTAATTGCATGGTAATGACATAAAGAGGACTAAAATGCATGGATTAATAATTTACAAGGCATAAACAAAGACAATAAGGACTGAAATAAAACAAATGCGACATGCATGGCATAACTATAAATGACAACAAATAAAGAGCTGAAAATTAAATAAACAGGTGACTAAATTGAAATAAAACAGAAATTTAAAGCCAAAACAATGACGATATTAGACACGCGTGAAAACTGAAGGATCAAAAACATAATTATCCCATGACCAGAAGTTAAAGCGGGAAAAGAGTTTGGGGACCACTCGTGCGATTAACCCATTTTAAAAAAAAAACGCGGATCATTCCCGGGTTATCGGGTCACCGCGGGTTGAGACACGCCAAACGGCGTCGTTTCATTCGTATGGGTTTAAAATAGATAGGGTTTCATTTTCAATTGTAAACCGAAATAATAACCTAAAAAAAAATATCCCAATCCTCTCATTCTTTCCCTCGACGGCGCCGCTCCCCATGGGGACTTCTATGCTCGGCCGGCCTTCACGCGCCTTACAACGGCGGCTCGGCGTCACGGCAAAGAGAACGACGGCAACTTAAGACAACCGGTAAGGTTCGAATTTCCCCTTTTGTTCTTGACTATTTCGAAATGAAGCTTGAAACAAGAACAAAGATTTAGGTTTTAAAACTAAAAAACGATTTGGTTGTGAGATTCAAACTAAGGAAGAAAATAGAATAGAACAGAGTTATAAACCTTCTTCTGAAATTCTTTTTTTTTGATTTTTGATTCTCGAAATCCCTTTACAAAATTTCGAATAAAGCCCTCCTTTTTCCTTTCTTTTCGATCTGAAGAAAAAAAACCCGTTACAACTGTTTTTTTTTCGATCTCTAGAACCCCCTTTTTTTGTCTATCTCCTTTTCTTCGATTTTGTAGATCTAATAATGATAAAGAAGATTATCTTTCTGAGATTTGGTTGTTGATAATCTGTTCTTTTGCCTCTTTTGCACGTCGGTGGGTTGGTTGGGTGGTGGTACACGGAGTGGTGGTGGCGTGGAGAGAGTGTGGCAACATCATCTTGGTTGGATTTACTCACGGCCGTTGGATTAGATCCGATCCAACGGCTGTGATTACATGGGGAATGTGCGGCCTAGATCGAGCCTTGAAATGCGTGGTGCTGCCTTTGGAGATGACGACACGTGGCGGAGGATAATGAACGGTCTCGCGTTGGTTGCATGCGCGAGTGGGGGCGAGCGCGATGCGGAGAGTGACATCATACGCGCCATTTGGATTATCTTGGACTGATCCGGACCGTTGGATCAAGACTTGATCCAACGTCCAAAATGACGGCGGCTGCAAGATAAAAGAGGGTATCGGACTTAGTTTTTAGGGTTTTTAATATCTTTGGGTCAGGCCAATATGGGCCTTGTAATATATATTTTTGAGTTTTTGTAATAAATTGGATTGGACTGTTAATTAATATTTGGGTTTTATATTTTAGACATTAGTCCAATAATAATAATAATAATAATAATAATAATAATAATACGATATTACATACATACGTACACGTGCACACCCATATAAGTGTAACATACGAATACACATGCAAACATTAATGTAACATACTAACAAACATGTATATATATAATCATACACATAATTAACATAACCTCTACACACATTAAACAAATACGCTCGTACTCTATAGATACATACGCGACACACATACACCATTAATACGTATACATACATAGCTTATAATATACATGCACACACCTTATATATATTAGTAACACTCATGCAAATAATAAACATATAATATAATAAGTATACATGCAATACTAATATGTATTTACAGATAAAAAATGAGTTATTACAATAAGTCTATGCAAAATTTGATCTATATTAATCTGTCAGTGGGTCGAAAACTATTGGTTAAACAAAAAAAAATACCCGCGACCACATCGACACCAAAATTACCAAACACTCCCACTTGGTTCCTTTCCCTTTCAATTTGCCCATTTCTTTAACAATAAAATCAATGTCTTTATTAACATAATTTAATCCCTAAATGATGCTTACAAAACCACATGAAAACCTTTTTTAAAACATCAAATATTTATTAAAAAATGGTTTGATTCTCTAAGCAAAGACAAATTATATTTCCATCATCGCCCCTCCTCTAGTTTCCTATTAATTTATGCCCCAACTTAATTATCAGTGACGGAGATCTAATCAGCCACACTTCAAAAGTATCTTAACTCTATATTTAACATGTAATATAAAATAATCATGTGCTTAATCATCTTTAACTCCCAACATCTATCGACTTATCACAAGAGGGATCTTACCTGCTTAACTATTCTAAAACTCGTAATTTTTAGGAACCGGTCTAATTCGAGGTGAGTAATTGGTCAAATAGAGTTGAGTCGATCAAAAGAAAATGAGTTAATTGCATTAACGAGTCATATTTCATAACTCAAAATTTATTTAAATTTTTTCGATAGAATTGAGTTGTTATAGTTCATGTTCAAATTTAATTGTAAATATTTATAATTTATGATATTAATTGGTTCCAACTTAAACGGTTTTCTATAACCATGTACTATACACACACATATAACTTCATACCTTTTCATTTACAATATACATATATCAGACATAGATAAGATATTCGACTTGAACTTGAAAATAAACCCACTAATTACTAAAAATTAGAGTTATTTGAGTGTCATTTTATAATTGAAAATTTTATCTGAAATATTTTCGAGTCAAAACGAGTATATGAAAATATAATTTAAGTTGAAAATTTTCATTTTTTCGATTCATCTTGAGTTTTGTTCACCCCTAGATCCAACATATATACACGATCTGAACTAATACTTCTAATTAGATAGTCATATGCTTAATTTAATAACCTTGATTAAGGTGAATAAAATTACTCATTGATCACTGATAATGGGAGAACTGTTTTTTTTAACCTTCAATTAAAAATTTGAATGCATAGGGTAACTGCAATAGGTTTAGACTTTAGAGATGCGCTTAATCGTGTTATAAAACTAAAAAAATCAAGATTTAAAAAACTAAAGAGGCAGTATTAGCTTGAAAATATCGCTCCACGTGGAAGACAAAGGGGCAGTATGCTGGTTGGTCTACGTGACAAAGTAAGCGTTAGCTTCTACTTAGTCTAATTATATAGTTTAATTAGGTAAATAATTAAGTACAATTAGAGGGTTCGTTGTCGAACTTGGTTGCAATTTGCATTTATTTGGGTTTTGTTTTACGAAAGCTTGATTCGCTAATTAACATTAACAATCTAACCAAAAAAAAAAAACTTAAGCCCTACACATTCCACTTGCTGCTTGTTGGGAAATTCCACACCAACATTAAGACATGGCTTCAAGAAAGTCGGCAAAATCAGGCAAAGTTGTTCTTTTTTGCATGTCGTTCGAGAAATAACCAGGACTAAAGCTGAACAACATTACATATGGAAGAAGATAGTACAAAATTTCTTGTACTTGTACTTTGAATTAAACGAGTTAATGAACCGTTGCGGTAAAGTCTTAATTTCAAAATAATACCATATTCATCTTAGGAGACACGAGTTAAAATCGTATTGTCAAAGGGTTAAGAATATATATGAACATATATTAACTTGTAATCAACTTTAGATTATTCAAAAAAACAATACCATATTCTTATTATATTAATTAAAAAAACATAGTGATAAAACACAACATATTATTAAGAAAGAGAATTCCAATTCAAATCTTTGACACGGGTTAAATCATATTGTTAAAAGGTTAAGAATACCGTTTTTTTAAACAAAACAGTATATATTAACATACTTTGGTTATTAAGTTGAGGTGTCACGAATTAGTCGATACCAACTTAGTCGAGAAATGATCATATTATTATTCAAAAAAAAGAAATGATCATATTATATTTTGGATAAAATATTGATACACATGCTGTGTAAAACTAATTTTACACAAGCCTGCATATTTACACTATAAAATCCAAATCCTAAATTCTTAACCCTAACCCTAAAAACTAAACTTTAAACAGTATACCCTAAATTCTAAACACTAACCTTAAATTTTAAACCTTATAACATAAACCCAAACTAAAACTAAAAGGCATGTGTAAGCTAAAGTTTACACGGCTTGTGCATCAAAATGTTTTTTTATACTTTTAATTAAAATTATTATACCAATGGTTTTATCTTTTCATACTTCTGTCATTTTCTAAATAAAAATAACAAAAAATATATAACTTTAAGATTTGAAGACGAAATACACGCATTTCGCATCATTTGTCTTTTTATCCATAGTTATTTATTAAATATTTTTTAAAAATATATTATTTTACCTAAAATATTTTCACGTGAGTAACAAAAATTAATATATATAACTGCAATTATCAAAGTGCCCTACATCAGTATATGGGATCGAATATGCTTGATTCCTCTTGTGTGTATATTTTCACTAATTCAACAATGGAAAGGAAATTGGACAAGGTATTTTATTTTTTCGAGGATTTTTAGGCTTGTGGGATAAAAATAACTAAAGCCGGATAATTTTTGGCTTTTGTTTCAGTTTTCGGGAACTTTTACAATAACCTTGAACAAGCATTACAAATGTTCTTATCACAAGCTTGTATTTACATAAGCCTTTCAATTTGAGAGTTTAGATATTTATGTTGTTGTTTAGGGTTTAGAGGTGTAGAATTTAAGGTTTATGATTAGAATTTAGAGTTTAGGGTTTAAGGTTTAGGTTTTAGGGTGTTAGAACTAGAGATTTAGATTTTAGATTTTATAGCTTAAATATGAAGAGTTGTTTAAACACATCATAATTGTGTAAGTATTACGCCTAAATTTAATTCTTGTGTGACCTTTCAAGTACAACACTATTTTCTAACTGATTGAATCGGTGTCATGAGTTAATCGAGCATAAATTTAGAAAACAAATAATTTTAAAAAATTATAAATAATCATTTTATACTTTTATATAATCTTTAAATAAAACAATCTAAAAATACTAATTACTAATATTTAACACGAGGTTAATGAATTCATTTACAAATTCCTTACCACTCTAATTATAATCCATAATTATATATAAATATATTTTACACATAAAATATTTTAGTTAAATACAAAATCTAATGTATACAAGTAAAACCAAACAAAAACGAAAGTATATTTGTTTATCACTTCAATCATGTTCATAGTAGTTAGAGGCAACAAGGCCATTTGAAAACTAGTAAATTTTCCAATGATTATTGAGCCAAAGACAGAGACAAAAATAAAAACAAAACAAGTTCCAGAAAAAAATGTCTGTTCAATTTTTTTTTCTTCCAAATACAACAGCTGCGTGCCGGTTGTTCGGAGCATAGTGATTTCGTAATCAGTCATTACAAATCCTAACCAATTATTATTTCATCCATAAGGGAAACTTTATAAGTAAATTGTTTATTTAATTTCTTAATTTTGTTCGTATTTGTTCGAGCATATGCTAGGGGTTTTATTATGTTAAGATAAGTCTTCATTCTACTTCAAAACATCGTAATAAAACTTTAAAAAATATGCACTGATAAGTGTTGAATGCAATAGTAAGACATATTATATTTCTAAAGAGATAACTCAGGTTTAAATTTTTTTAAAAAAAATTATTGGAAGGATGTGCGGCGAACCCTAAACACGGACCATGAAATGAGCATGAATTATATCAATCTTTTTTAAGAAATAAATACATATATTATGGTTGGAAATAATTCATTTTTAAAGTAAATTGAAATACATAGTTTGTCATGAGATATATTGAATGTCCTAAAAAGTTAATTTTGTTTTACATAGTTTGTCTAATTTTTGTCGACGGTCATGAGATGAGATTAATTTCGAAATATATTGTTTATCTTTTTATAGTAACGTTTTTTACAATTTAAAATTTTGAGTGGACTTTCTAGACCGTCAAATATGATGAAGCCTCCAAACCATAAAATATTTGATTTTTTTTGTTTAATTTCTAAATTTTAAAGAGTTTTGTGGAAAATCTAAACCGATAAATGGTGAAAGACAATAAAAAATATGTTGGTGTCTGAAATGGTCGCAAAAGAAATTTAAAATGATAATTTTGGACAACGGCTAAAATATGAGATAAAATCTTAAGCTTAATACAGAAGATGAAGAGGAAAAAATGTCATGTCAAATAAAAATAAATAAAAATATTTTGTACCTTCCACGTCGGTATACGTTAACAAAAATACTAACATTATCGTGCTGTTAAAAAAAGTAACGGTCCAATAATTAGAAAATACAAATTATTACAATATTTAATATTTATTTAAAAAATTTGAAAAACAATTTTCGCATTTTTTTCGAGTTTCAGATTTTATCAACCATGATATTTTTTTGTAACTTTATGTTTCGACTTATATGATTCAACGACCAGATCAATAGTTTTGGTTCCGCTAATTAAACTTTGATCTAATTTTAGTTCATGTTATAAATTAACTTTGAGTACATATATTTTTTTCACTATAATCTAATTCGAGTTTTAGTTTAAATCGAATACTACAGGGTTAATAACCTAGCAGCCTCCTTTTTTCCTTTACCATATGTTGTTATTTTTTTATCTTTAAGTGACAGGCAACCACATCAGCCTTGATGTTGGTTGTCGACTGCTGGTAATTTTTTTGTTTTATTTTTATTTTTAGTTTTTGTATTTAATAACTCTATCCTTGTGATACGCTTTTATACTTTTTGGTACGTATTCTCTGCATTTGACACTTTTTTTTCTTTTAATTGGTTGTTTGGCCGTTTTTTTATTTGTTTTTTGTATTAGGGTTAGATTTGACGTCACCACGACTGATCAATATGACGCTCTTTTGATATTCTTGTTGATCTCCCCATTTTGGATCCTCGAACTAGTTGGATATAAGCTCACAATTACCGTTATTGTTCGCGATTGAATTGTGATAATAACTGTGTTGTCAACATGCCTTATTATTGTAATATGCATTTTTTTAATATTGCTTATTGTTGGTTTTTACCTTTAGCGTCGAACTTTTGTAATGTTTGTACATTTTTGTTTCTAGTCATTGAGTTAGGGTTTTTATATTTTCTTTGTATGTCTTATCTAATAAAAATTTTAAATTGATCCCCAAACTTATTATACCAAGATTCACCCTGCTTGTAGTACGCTTTTTCTTTACCGTGTGACACGTCTATGTCTTATCTAATAAAAATCTATTTTGCGAGTGAACTTTAAACAAATGTTTTTAGATACTTCGTTTCTAAAATAATTTTCGTATCTATATATACAAATTAAGGATTATAGTAGAATGAAAATATAAACATTTAAATATTAGATTGAAAAACAAGTTAAAATTAAAAATAGAATAGAAATATAAAATTTAAATATAGTATGCCACGTGTTTAGCAAAAAAAAAAAGCAATACATGCGGATTTTATCATATATAAGTATAAAGTTTGATCCTAATAAATAACTTTTAAAGGAGATTATATAATTATAATAAAGAAATATAAACATAAACAAAAGTAATCTTTGTACCACTCAATAGTCTTAATATAATATGTTATAAATTTATTTATTTATAAAATTGTATATTGAATATAAAGTTACATGTCATAAAAATAATAAAAATGTTATAAACATTTAAAGCTATATTAGTTAGTATATGTTTTTTTAAATCAGATTAATAAATATTATAACAGTAGAGATAAACTAAATCAACATAAATTTAAATTATTCTTTTATATTATCAAGTAAAATTATTTAACCGAAGTCATGGAATTAAAATATTTATTTATAAACGTGATGGATCTTAATGAATTCATCTGCTAAGATGTTTAAATAAAAATTATTTGAAAATATCAATGAGAAGAAATGATGAAAGCATGCGTGCTGTGAAATAGTGATTAAATTAAGTGAAGTGCATTAAACAAATAAAGGGAATCTGGTGGTCTTTACAACGGACAAAGGAATCTCATCTCGTATGGGCATATACGACTGAATATTTCTTAGACCAAATTTTCTATTCACTTAACTTGACAACTTTGGAGTTTAATTAGTGTGAAATTATAAAAATCATATATGTATATTTATACTAATTGCGGGGTATATACGAGTGAATATTTCTATTGGACCAAACATACATGTATTTTATATATAATGGGCTACTTGGAGGGTAATGGTTTTTTAATATTTGTGATTTCATCATCAACTCTTTTGTGCCCTTCCGTGGATGACATGGGAATATATATATACACCAGAAAAGTGTATGATTTTATTAGTCATCAAATCATACCTATCAAATATTATCATATACCTCATTAAAAATTGGGTTATATTTTGATATATAAATTGTGTAAAAAAAATTACACAACCCTTCATATTTAAGCTGTAAAATCTAAAATATAAAACCTAAATCCCTAGCGTTAACACTCTAAAACTTAAACGTTAAACCCTAAACTCTAACCATAAACATTAAATTTTGCACCCTACAACCTAAACCTCTAAACCCTAAATCACAACCTATATCTCTAAACCCTAAAATTGAAAGGCTTGTGTTAGGGATGGCAGACAGGTACAATTTTGCGGATTTCGCACCGCACCTGCCCCAGTTGGGGTGAGAATGGGTATGAGTTTGATGGGTAGTGAGCGGGTGTGGATGTAAAAAGTCATACCCGTCGTGAGTAGTGGGTAGGTGATGGGTTTGAGACCTTACCCACACCGTATTCGCTTGCCCCGCATCAACCCGCCCACTAACTACCCACCATATGAATTTTGGACCATTTATGTTTGTAGACTTTGAATATACCTTTTATTATGGTGTTTTATGTACTAAGATATTGGTTTGTTTTAAAATTTATGTTAATCTAAGTTTTTAGGCTAAAATATTATTATTTAGAGTATAGAATTTAGGGATTAACAAAAGTAGGATATTTTTTATTTTCTACTTATAAGTTGTTTGAAGTTTTTTTTGGACAACTTTAAAGTACATTATCTATTTTTTAAAGAAAATTTACACATGCGCCAGTACATATATTTTCATTTATTATAAAAATATTCGAATAAGTTGGTAGTATGAGTTAATCGAGTATTAGTTCGATTGAGAATTGACTTGCGTACCATCTTAAAAAATGATAATCAATATTATAATGAGTTATATTTTGATACACAACGTGTGTAAAAAATTACATATCTCTTTCTATTTAAACTATACAATATAAACCCTAAAACCTTATATCATAAACTCTAACAGCTAAATCCTAAATTATAAACCCTACAACTTAACCCTTAAATTCCAAATTCTAAATCCGACAACCTTGAGTACCATTTGAATTCATTTTTATAAATGCGTTTTTTACATCAATATTTTCATCCACACATATCATAAGTGTGACAAAATTTATTTTTTAATAAATCAAATGGCAAGACAAAAGAAATTAAAATTTATGAATAAAATTAGAAGAATAAAAGAAATATTAATCTATTATTATTCTTATAACTTTTAAACTTCTATTAGCAAAGTAAGATCAATTATTTTCAATCCAATCGTATCACCAATCTTAATTACCATAAATAGTGAAAATTGAAAATTATAGAAATGACGAGGTCACGAAGGCATAAAAAAGGCTTACTAATTAGAAAGTCAATATGGGTAAAAATAAAACTAGGGAAGTTCAATTTTTAATCAAGGAATAGTACAATTTGATAAGACTTGAGATTAATTCAAGATTTTTCTGTTTAATAATATGGTGAGCAGATTGATATCGTTTAATAAGCATCGCGTTCGAGGCCTTGTATATACAAAAAATCTTCTTTGAGAGATACACTATACGACGAGAGTCGATCTAGATTTGTCAGAGTAAAACCTTGAGGAATTGGGAGAGCAACCCCAAAAAAATATTTTACTCTATATATGATGAAGATGAAAAAAGAAAATAAACACCTTTATGAACAAGATTTGGTGATTTAAATTTAAAATTTTTAATTTTCGAGTTTATGAACAACAACCTTTACTCTATATTATTGTAAATATTTTATACTATATACATTAAATAACGTATGTATATATGTATATATTTATTCAGAGTTTGTGATTGTCCTTCCTATTAATATTTTCTTCAACTAATTAAGATTTATAAATTGTCTATTCTATATGTAATTTGTCACGGGGCCATTATCCTCTTCCCAAAAGACATGTCTGATAGGATGTGTAGCGCCACCGTATTTATATCCCAAGACCTCCCTTTTCCTTTCCAATGTGGGATTAATGACCCCGCCTCTTCTCAGGAGTAACATTCTCCCCAACTCAACCTCGTGACGCCCTCGTGATGGATCACCTTGTCACAGTCGTCCACCCTGCCTACCCCACTCATGGGCGCTCGGCGTGAAATCAGGCAGTCAAAGGATCGCTCTGATACCACTTGTCACGGGGCCATTACCCTCTTCCCAAAAGACATGTCTGATAGAATGTGCAGCGCCACCGTATTTATATCCCAAGACCTCCCTTTTCCTTTCCAATGTGGGATTAATGACCCCGCCTCTTTTCAGGCGTAACAAATTAGGACAAAAAACACTTTTATGCACATAATTTGATGATATTTATCTATCAAATTATGACATATCCATTATAGTGACATTCTTATAAATACATAGTATACATAAGTTTAATAATGTGGATTTTAAAATATTAAGAATCGAAAGTTGACTTTACAAAGGTTAAAAAGTGCAAGTTTGTCCTTGTACATTTTTATTACTATTTTTCTGTACTATTTTCAATATAAACAAATTTTAGAAAATGAAATTTTAGTGTTTGGATTAATATATAAACAAAAATTCCATTTTAATAATCTTAACTATTATTAAAAACCATTCGTTCATTAAACTTAAACCTGTTTTACTACTACAAATTTACTAATATACACACAAGCAAAACTATAATTAAAACCAATAATATTTCAGTAGAGTTGGCAAAAGCATCTTGAATATTTGAGATAAAAATTTAAGACAATGTGTAAATATAACAATCTAGATGTATCAGCGAGTGACTCCGATAAAAAAGATGAGATTATCTTAAAAGACTTAAGTTCAAATATTTGTATGTGTGTTTTCAAAAAATAAAAAAAATATAAATAAATATTACTAAATAATTACATAGGTATACTAAAGAATACAAATTCAGAAGCAATTCCAATTGTTTTAGTAAATGGGTTTGATGTGATAAGGTGCAGTTTGACTTGCCCATAGTTTAATGGCCGCCCCAGATCTATGATGGATTCGGAGTGGCGTGAGCCCGATCGACCGGCTCGGAAGTGCCTCGCTTTCTCGGACACGTCTGTTTCTTTCATTACATAAGCAACTGCCGGCCATGACTTTCTCCCTGATTTGCTGCCACGTCTTTAGCAGCAACTTCTCACCGTGGGTTGACGTATGAATCCAGAACTCAACTAATTAAACTTCCGATTTGACCCAAACATAAAAATTCTAAAGTCAACTCAGAAAACTTGAAGAAATGTACGAATCTGACTTTCAAGCATACATTTTTCATTGAAAAACATGGAAAACAGTGCAAGCAATGTATTTATACTTTCAAGCATACATTTTTCATTGAAAAACATGGAAAACAGTAATTTTTTTAAAAGATCACCGTGGTAATTCAAGTATTATTAAGATAATTTGATTTGGATTATTTACGCTTGATGTATATGTGTTGAGGTAATAAGAATTACCGGTTGTTGCTGAGATAGGGTCAAGGAGGTTGAGCTGTTAAAATGAATCATTTTCAAGTATCATGAAGCATGAAATCATCATCTCTAGATTCTTTGCCTTCCCATTTGTTGGGTACTAACTACTAACTAGCATTAGTATTCCAATATCTTAAGCACAAATTAAAAATACAGCAATTTGATAATTACTTATGTAATAGAGCATTTGTTTATTATGTTTAAAAGTCCCCACTCCATTAACTCATCTTTTATACACTAAATCGTTATATTTGAAGGTAGGGGTGAGTATTCAATTGAATAGAATCGAGTTAAAAATAATTAAATTAATCGAGTTGACGAGTCATGTTTAATGATTTAAACTTTATTTGAAACTCTTTTAGTCGAGTTGTTCAAGTTTTTCTCCAAACTTAATTTAATTTTATAATATCATGGTACAGATTGATTCTAATTTAAATGACTTTCTCTAATCATATGAGATATACATACATATGGTACAAATTGATATACATACATACATATTCTTCTAATCACTTTTTGTTTACAAACACAAATTAACACGAAAAACAAGTCTTGAATGAAGAGTTTCTTAATAAAGCTTAAAAATCAATAAAGTTGACTCAAGTCAAATTTCACCCTCTTAAATCTAATAATATTGGTAGACAAATAACGTATGCATCAATTGTTGGATTTTGTTGAAGTCCAGTCCACATAAAAGTTTTATTTTCTTCACCAAGTAGGTTGCAACGTGAACTTTTCAGGTCGTATTTAAACAAAATTCGATTCACAAACTCTAAGACGTCCTATAGAATCAGGTTTGAATCAAATTATCATATTTAATAATGGTTGAATTCGAAACATCAAACAATTAAAAGTTAAATATAAAAGATACGATTAACAAAAAAAAAATACAAGATCATGTGAAGCGGGTAATTTATTCGACTTGGATTACACTTTTGGATAAATGTAGGGATTCATTCATTTAACATTTTCCCTGCGGTGCAATCAGTTAAATTGTGGATGTTGATTTTATTTATTGTCCGTGTTAGTGTAGTCTAATTTCATTTATCGTCGCAGCTGCAAATAACCTACAAATTTAACCGGCCTTCCACGCCACATCATATCATTTTGCTTTACTAATTACTTAACAGTTGGCAACTCCAATTATGCTTCCACATATGCTATTTTAATAAAAAAAATCTTAAAAACTCTTTCATTCACCAAACCAATTTAATAATTAACTGATTAACCGACTCAAATTAAATTTCCGTCGATTAATTCAATTAAAACCGAGTATCTCACGGTAAATAGTTCAAAAAATATTTCTGGAGAAAAGGAAGGCATGCAAGCAATATGGAGGTGGGGATGAACTTGGGAAGGTGAATGGGAGTGCAGCCGGCCAAGAAATTATTAGTGTTTAGGAAATGAATATAGACTGGTCAAATGATAGTGTTCATTTTTCATGAACACCCTAAAAATACACTATACTTCTAATTTTTTAAACCCTAATTATAAACTATAACTTTAAACCCTAAGCCTTAAATCGTAAATCCATTTTTTAAAGTTAGGCACCAAAATGAGCATAATTAGAGGCAAACATTTTTATCCTATTTGAATAAAAAAATCCTAAACCCCCAAGTATGCCACTTTTATGCCCCACACTAAAACAATAAAAAAAATTAAATTCTAAAGCATAACACTAAACTTCACATCCTAAACACTAAATCTTACACCCTAAAAATGCATCATACCCTCGATTTACTAAACCCTAACCCTAAACTCACTTTTTTAAAGTGTGATCACCAAAAGGGACAGATGATTTTTATCATATTTGAACAAAAATCTTCTGCCCCGTAAATATGCCTCTTTCTATGCCCTACACTAAAAAACACTAAAAAATTAAATTCTAAACCCTAACCTTAAGTTTTACATCCTAAACGCTACACCCTACACTCTAAAAATACATCATACCCCTAATTTTTTAAATCCTAATCATAAACTCTAAACTCACTTTTTTAAAATAGGGCACCAAAAGGAATAATTAGGGCAGTCGATTTTCATCCTATTTGAACAAAATTAAATTTTAAACTATAACCCTAAATTTCACATCATAAACACTAAACCCTATGCCCTAAAAAATATATCATATTTTTAATTTCTTAAATCTTAGTCATAAACCCTAACTTTAAACTCTAAACACTAAACTTTAAACCCATTTTTTTAAAAGTGAGGCTGGAGACGATTTCCATCCCAAAAATTTGTGTTAAGACGATAATAATGTAAGGTTAATACCTTGTCCAAACCCCCTTTTCTAAAATTATTTTTTACATGCAACTGAGCTTTCACTTTGATGATTTCTACGCACAATTCATTGGTCACACCCCTGTGTTTTCATTAGAAATAGAAGATTTTGCTGTCATGTGCCTCTATTCTCTCGTCTCGCTATATTCCCCCCATCATTTTATCCATACATTCCATCATTCCATTTCAAGTTTCTAGTTTCATAATTTAGTCACAACATACGTGGATGTCACATGCAAATTTCAAAAGAAAACAAAGGGTATAATAAACTACGGGTAAAACTTTGTTACACAGGCTGTGTAAAATTAATTTTACACAAGTATGTGTAAATTATAAAAACTCAAATCCTAAATTTCTAGCCTTAACCCTAAAAAACTAAACCCACACTCTAAACCCTAAACCCTAAATTCTAAACCCTAACTTTAAATTCTAAACACTAACCTTAAATTCTAAACACTACAACCTAAACCCTTAAATTTTAAACCCTAAACTAAAACCCTAACACTTAAAACTAAAAGGCACGTGTAAACTAAAGTTTATACGCTTGTGTATCAAAGTTTTTTCCATAAATTATACACAATTTTTCATGAGAAACATGAGTATAATCATCTCTTTGCTTAATTATAGGTCCAAAAAGTTGACTTTTTATATGTGTGCTGCAAATGAGGGGTGCAGGATCAACAAAACCAAGCATGGTGCCTGGTGGGCTGGCTGATGCCTTTAATAAACAAATCAACTTTAGATCATCACCTGCTCCTGGATGACATTGTTGACTTTCATACATTCTTTAAATTTTGAACTGATCAAAAAATAAGACCATAAACCTCCATTAATGGAGCTTATTTACCAACCAATGTATACTTTGATGTTTACAATCTACCTTCATATTCTAGGTACGGTCATGCATGATGTAAGTATAAAGTAGGTGATTATTGTACCCAAGTGGAAGTGGAAGACATGGAAAAAGGCATTCTGATATTTGTAGGGGTGGTTTTATAATATTCATGAAATTGGAGGGCTTCCACCGCAAACAATAAATTATTTGATGGAGACCCTGGTTTTGGGTGTGTATAAAACCAAACCAACCTTGGGATCAATCGTACAGCTTAATCGGTAATCCCTAAATTATTATAACTTTTATACTCGATTTGATTCCTACTTTAGTCTCTTGATACACCCAAGTTTCTTAATCTAGTAGGTAGCCATGACCATGGCCATGGCCATAGATGACGCCTTCGAGTTCTCTTGTTACAGCACCAGCACCAGCACAACCACCACCACCACAACTACTACAGATGATGAGCATGGATGTACCTGGAATGACTGGGGTTCCCCGGTTGTTGATTGGGGCTCGTTGTCGAGCGAACGTGATGAGTTTCAAGACCTCATTGAGTCTATGATGGATGATGGAACAGGATTCGAGCTGGCTCGAGTGGAGAATGAGACGAGTAACTCTGTTTCTGTTTCTGTTTCCGTCTCCACTGATACGATGGTTGTGGATGACGAAACGAACAGTGGGGATTCGAAGGGATTGAGGTTGGTTCACTTATTGATGGCCGCTGCCGAGGCACTCACGGGGGCTACCAAGAGCCGTGAACTAGCTCGGGTGATATTGGTTCGGCTCAAGGAGTTGGTATCCCCCAATGATGGAACCAACATGGAAAGGTTGGCGGCGTATTTCACTGAGGCCTTACAGGGTCTACTGGAAGGCTCCGGTGGTGGCCATTCCAAGCATTTGATGACTAATGGAACTCATCATCACCTCAACAAACACCGTCAATCGGACATGATTGCTGCCTTTCAGCTGTTGCAGGACATGTCACCTTATGTTAAATTTGGTCACTTCACGGCCAATCAAGCAATTTTAGAAGCAGTGACTCATGACAGGAGGATCCACATAGTGGACTACGACATCATGGAAGGGATCCAATGGGCGTCTTTGATGCAAGCTTTGGTGTCAAGGAAACACGGACCACCGACCCCGCATCTCAGGATCACGGCTTTATCGAGAGGTAACAACGGCTGGCGATCAATCGGGACCATTCAAGAGACTGGTCGACGGTTAGTCGCTTTTGCAGCCTCTATTGGGCTACCTTTTTCTTTCCATCAGTATAAGCTGGACTCCAATGAAACATTTAGACCGTCGGCTGTGAAGTTAGTACGAGGTGAGGCCTTGGTCATCAATTGTATGTTGCACTCGCCTCACTTTACCCATCGAGCACCCGGTTTGGTCGCTTCGTTTTTATCCGGCGCAAAGACCCTGAATCCAAGATTGGTGACCCTGGTGGAAGAAGAAGCCGGACCCATTGGAGATGGAGAGTTCATGGGGCGGTTCATGGACTCATTGCACCATTACTCAGCCATGTTTGACTCCTTAGAAGCCGGGATCCCTATGCAGTGCAGGGCTCGTGCCTTAGTCGAAAGACTAATTCTGGGGCCTCGAATAGCCGGATCCTTGAACCAGATTTACTGGACAAGAAAGGAAGACGAGCGTGGTCCATGGTCAGAATTTTTGAATACAGTAGGATTCAAGCCAGTTAACATCAGCTTTGGCAATCATTGTCAAGCAAAGCTCCTGCTGGGACTATTCAATGATGGTTACAGAGTGGAGGAGTTGGCCAACAATAGGCTCGTATTAGGCTGGAATTCCAGGCGTTTGCTCTCAGCTTCGATATGCACTTCTCCTCCAGACTCTGATTTATAAAAAGTTCAAACAAATTATATACGCATATGCTGTCGTTTCCTTTGTCTTTCAACTGCACATTATTTTCCATATCCCTTGGCATCCTCCAGACATGTTAATACTTTGAACATTTTCCTACAAAACCTTAGACCAAATTGTTGGATTTAAGATGTAGTAATCGTTAGTTAATGCAAATCGCAAAGAATTTGAATCGGTTGTGAGCTAATGCGGATGTTTTTTTAGAAGAACATGAGCTTGTTTCGTATGAGGTTTTTCAATTTCATTTTCTGTGTATTTTTGTTTATCTGGCTGTAGCTTTCGCTTCCATTTTTGATCCACAGCGACATCCAAACCCAGAAAAACCAAAACCATATTTAAATCGGCTCTGATTTTAAAAATATCCAATGAATTTGGACAAAACAAAGGGTCAAAATCCCGTTTTACAATTGAAGATAAAATCAATTCTACTTCAGAAATCCAGGCTCACTAGTCTGTTCTTAGCTACAACTTTCGTCTAAAACAAAGAATAAATTATCACAAATTATATGGCTTAGTTTTAACGAATATTTCAATTACAATCAGAATTGATTATTACATTGAATTATATAATTACGATAAAAAATTAATATGTAGAATAATTTCCAGACATGCGGCGCTGCCTCCCTGCTCCTCGTTTATAATTTATTCAACAAATAAGTTAACTTAAACTAAAAGAGATAAAACTTTATTTAGTCATCGAATTTGTTTACTTTTCCCATTTTAGTTTCTGAATTAAAATTTAAATATAAATATTTTTTAAACTAATAAATAAACGTATTAAGTAACTAAAATAAATTTAATCAATTAATAGATTTTTATTACATAAAATTTATGTAAAATTTTGAATTGAAGAGATGACCAAGCCGCTAACTAGGCTTGAACTACTATGTAAAAAAATTCTTTTAAGTAACAATGATCATTTGTACAGTCAGGACAGAAGTATGTGTATGGTGGGAGAAGTTTTTACCCCCCACCCACAATTTTTTTTACCTCTAATTTATATAAAAATTTGAAAAATACATTGAGTGTGAATTTTAGTTCCCACTTATATTTTGTTCTCAATCTGTTTATAATATTAAGAGAATAGTCGAATAATTCATATAAATATTACGAAATTTTGATATAAAATATGTTTCATTGAAATCATTAAAGTTCACTCTAAATGTTATTTAAATAACTTAAAACTTCAAAGAAATGTACCCAAATAACATAAAGATTTAGTCTTTGCACAATGACTGGCTCACCATCAGCATCTTTAAAAAATTAATACATTGGCGTCGGGTTATTTAGATTATATTTTATGCAAAGAAATTTAAAATTATTAAGTAGGGTTTTGCTCTTCTATTTAGTAATAAATTAATGTTTACACTTTACATTGATGTGAAGTTGTGACTTATTTTAATACATGCGTAAGCATATATGACGAAGCAATAAGGACAAGTTGAAGCTTTTCAAGACCTAACGATAGTATAATCTTACTTTGGCTTCTAAATTTTCAAATAATCGGTGTCAATATACGGATTTTATATATAGAATTTTAGAGTATATGATGCGTATAAAAGTTATTTATGTCATCATCCGTTAATTGTCATGTCATCAAAATTAATCATAAATAATAAATTATTTAATTAAACAATAAATAAAGAATTTAATCGGTTAAAAGACCTAACGAGCTTAATTATTATTTTTAGAATAATTTGAGTATTATGTTTTGAGTTTTTTAATAAAACATCTTTTGAGCTCTCATTTTTTTTCTTCCTTTAAACAGCAAACAAAAGAAAAAATGGAGTCCCTTGTAATTTCTCCCATTTGAATATTTCTTATATCGGTTCAAGGCCCATACCTTTGTGGAAACAAAGGCCTGGTATTTGTTTTCAAATCCATATATGTACTGGACTGTATATCCGTAGGTCTCCCAAAATTAAGAGGTTAGTCCCTCTATTACATTGGATTTTTCTTCTGAAACAAAACATTGCTTATTTTAACTTGCTTCTGTCTCAAAATCGACAGATTCAAAGTATTTATTGAGTTTTAAAGGGAAGAGTTTGAGTTTCTTTGCATTAAAAAACTGTGGGGGGGAATTTATCGGTTAAAGTTGTAATACATACATCGCATTTATAGCACTAATTAATCTCTAAGCTGCAAATTACACATGTTAATCCTCTGCTTTAAACTTCACACATTTCTCTATAATTAACCTCGTTTTGTAGCTGCTGCATTTAACCTCTCTTATTTTATAATATATATATATTAAACTTAACTGCCGATTGATTAATATTTAATATTAATCCCAGAAAGCAGAAACTTCCAAATCCCAACCGTCCAAACCGATCAACGGTGATGGGAGTAGGGAGTCATTTGATTTTACTGGGACGTGACATGGGGAAGCATTTCCCAAAGTCGACAACATATAATGTAAAAAAGAAAACATATAAAGACAACAGGGGATGGCACGTGCCGCGCTGCCTGCTACACTAAAGCGAAAAGAAGACCGAATCTCGAGGACCATATCTTCCCGTCAAGACCGGCACTTCTCCAATTCAATCCAACGGCTGTTAACTAACTGATCACATCAGCCAACGGCCGAAATTGAAATCAACTCTTTCACGTATTACAACCATAAATATTTATGTCGAAATTCCCTGTCCAATATCCAGATTCAATCTTTTTCTTTCTTCCGATCCAAAAAAACAAAAAGAAGAGAAAAAAAAAACCGAATCCTTTTTTGAAAAAGGAAAGCTCGCTTTTGCTGTGCACGGTTTTACAAAAAAAGTGCCGGTTTAGCGTGCGCCGCCTGAGATGTCGCCGGCGGCTTCCAGGACAACGGTTTTTATAAGAATCTCACGGTACAGGGAAGATCAGTGGTAGTGAAAGTTAAATCTGACGGTTCCCCTTCCAGTTCACTTTTAGAAAAAGGAACAAAAAGAAAACGAAGGGAAAGTAAATGGAGAGCCAAAAGAGCCAGGCGAAGTTAACACGAACGCCGTCGTCGTTGCTCCGTTCATCGCCGACCGTCCGGTCGTCCATCCACAGTATGTCATCCATCAGCGAGGGCGACTTTATCAAGGAACAAGAAGACAAAGACGACCACCAACATCGAGAGTCGTTACTGAATGACGAGAAAAGGAAGAAACCGCCACCAAAGAAGTCGTGCTCGATGACACCTAGGATCTTACCTGTCCGATTCAACCCGATTTTCGCCATGGCCTCGATCTCTTTTTTCTCTTTCATTTATTTCTTTTTCTTTTATCTCAAAAGAGACGAGATCCCCACATCGGAATGCCTCTTGTTAGCGTTGATCTTCGTGGCTATCACCCTCTTTTTCGCTTCGAAGAACAAAGGCTTAATCAACCAAGGCATTGTTTGTTTCAAAGAAAGGCTCCAGTTTTCGAAACCCAATTCGAAGCCTGTCCAGTGGTTCATTGGGGAAACCCAATGTAACAAAACCAACAACAACAGAGGAAAAGAAACGCTTCAGCTGGTTGTAAGAGAAGGGGTGGAGTTCTATGGCAATGGGGACTTTTACGAAGGTGAATTCCACAAGGGAAAATGTAACGGGAGTGGGGTTTACAATTACTTTGTTAATGGGAGGTACGAAGGGGATTGGGTGGACGGGAGATACGATGGGTATGGAGTGGAGAGCTGGAGCAGAGGGAGCAGATACAGAGGGCAATATAGACAAGGATTGAGGCATGGATATGGGGTTTATAGGTTTTATACAGGGGATTCTTATTCTGGTGAATGGTGTAATGGGCAGAGTCATGGTGTTGGTGTTCAAACTTGTGCTGATGGAAGTTGCTATTTTGGGGAATTCAAGTCTGGGGCTAAACATGGACTTGGTTACTATCATTTCAGGTATGAAAATATTGTCTTACCATTTTGAAGATTCCTGATTGATTTTCAATGTAGATGTGTTGAATGTTTGCTGAAATTATGGAGTTTTCTCTGTTGCTTGAGTTATAGATGCCACTATGACCCTGTAATTACTAATCATAAAATGGTAAAACTTGGCATTAACTTCTGTACCTTCAAGTCTTCTACTTTTTTTCATTTAATAAAACTGTACCTTTTCTAATTTATACTTTCCGAATTATGAGTTCAGTATATTCATCTTGCTTTTCAGCAACTTTCCAAATTTTAATTGTATTTTTATTAATCAAGAAAGAAGAAATGGTTTTCATGTAAGCCTTCACCCAGAAATCTGGTTGATGCTATGCTGGCCTAATGATCAGTTGTGGATCTTATCTGTCTTTTGGATTCAATTAATGACACAATTGAATGAACTAATTTCCTTTTATGAATGCTTAATTTTATTTTCATTAGATTTTATTTATTTATTTATTGGGATAGATCATTTTCCTCTGTATTCATAATGGATTTGTTTCTTTATTAGGAGAGTTTTAGTTTTGGTTTTTCTGGGTTTATTAGGTAAACCGCGTCTATTCTATTAAGGAAACCATGATATTCATAAATGCGATGTTGATGTTGTAGGAATGGAGATAAATATTGTGGAGAATATTTTGGAGACAAAATGCATGGATTCGGTGTTTATCACTTTGCTAACGGTCACTGTTACGAAGGATCGTGGCATGAAGGTCGAAAGCAAGGGTATGGCATGTATACTTTCCGAAGTGGTGATATGAAGTTTGGTGAATGGGATTCCGGCACCCTGAGAACCCCTTTACCCCCACTTACCGATACAATCCTTCGAGCAGTTCAGGTATTTTACCTTATTATTTAATCGACCATGAAAAGCTGTTTTCATCAAGTTCAACCTTACTGTAATTTCTGGGTTCCTGCAGGCTGCTAGGAAAACAGCAGCAAAAGCTATTAAGCTTCGCCGGGTGGATGAACAAGTGAACAAGGCGGTTCTGGCTGCGAATAGAGCGGCAACTGCTGCTAGGGTAGCTGCAGTCCGAGCTGTTCAGAACCGAATGGATGGAAAATTTTGTGATACCGATGTCTAAGAGGTTAGGTTTGCTTAGAAAATGTAAATTTTCTTTTTCTTGTCAAGTAATTGTATGTACTTGAAGAGGAGGTCACGCCCTGATGAGCAAAAGCTCATTGGAGGTTAAGAGGTTTGTGTTTGATGTTTCATTGATCACAAATGTAACAATGTACATAACTCTTGTATATACATGGAAGATCAGTTTTCAAACATGTTCATACGGAGTATTATCTTTTTTATTGGGTAAAGCTACTAAAGTATACAAATGGTCACTAATTTAGTAATTTATGTTAAAATGATATTTTTTGCAATTTAACTTGTAGAACTTACAAAATAATTTTTAAACTTTTGATTCGGTTACAAAATGGATCTTATTAGCGATAAAATTCAGATTTTGATAAGTCCAAAGTATTTTTATAATAGTTCGATTAGTTTGAATGACTATTTTATAGTATCGGAAAAAATTCAATGACAAACTCGTAATCAGATTAAAAGTTTAATGATCATTTTTAAATTTTTGAATATTCAGTGGCCAAAAAGATTCAATGGCCATAATGTAGTTTACCCTTTTTTTACTTTTTTTGTGGGGCTGAATTCATTATTCTGGATTTCCCCCTGCAATTATGAGCAGTGGTCTAATCGCAGCATGTCCCTCCTATTATTGTTATGACCCATACCTCAAGTGGGCGTCAACAAATTGAATGCCTTTATGTTCAAGTTTTCAACGTTGTCAACAACTTGATGATGGCGAATTGATGCCTACAGAAAACCAGGAATTTTGAAATGGGTACGGTTCAGGTTTTCCCGGAAACTGATTCCTTTACATTCCAGAAATCCCGACAAAGTGATTTTTACATCATTTCTTGTTGTAATGTCAAAAATATTGGCATTTGCTAAAATGCCCAAGAAATTTTGAGGAGAAATTTCTCGATCTGGGTATTGCCACGGGATATCTAACGGTGTTGACGATAGAGTTTGAAGTCATCTTTTATATAAATTTAGAGAAATATTGTTCTAAGAATGAATAAATAATTTGAGATATACGTTTGAGAAAAAAATATATAGGATGTTTTTATAAAAGTGTATTTTAAAATAATGTTGTCAAGAAAATTTGGAGATATTACGTTGATAGTGGCTAAAATGAAAGGAATATAAACTTGAGAGGTTGGAGTGAGAAATTAGAGAATTTAGGAAATTGAATTTAAATAAAAAGAAATGTTCTTTTAGAAAAAAGTTCAGTTCGTATGAATTTTTATTTGAAGTCAGTACTCCAACCTTTTCAATTTTTCACTCCAACCTCCCAAGTTTGCCTTCCTTTCATTCTCATCCCAAAATTAAACCCCAACTTTTCTAGTTTCTAACTCCAACCTCCCAAGTTTACTCTCCTTTTATTTTCGTCCTAAAACAAATGTAAAGTCGTCATGTTTTCTTGACCACTTTATTGAGATTTTAAGAAAAAATAAAAATTATGAAAGTCTTTGAAAAAGTATGACAACTTCCCCAATCTCTATCACATTGTAGAATCAACGATAAACCCTAAATAAATTTTGAACTACACCACTCCCTTATTGTTATTTTGGTAAACTACATAAATGGTCCCCTAACTATGACCCAATTCTTTGTTGAGTCCCTTGATTATGAGAAGTTACAAATAGGTCCTTCGACTAATTGCGACTAACAAATCGGTCCAATTCTGTTAAAAAATAAACGGACGATGACGTGACAGTTTAATAAAATTTGTATAATAACATATTTAACCTTCAACTTTTATATTTTATTTTAACTTGGTCCTAAATTTAAAATTTAATCTCTCGATAGTTAAATACTACAACATTTTAATCCCTTAAATCCCAAACTTCATCTTTTTCCTTTTAAAAAAAACCTTCATTGACGTTAACGGTAGCCATCAACAACCCCATTTGTATGAGCAATGAAAAATCGTTGGAGAATTAGAACCTCCATTGATGTTTATGGTAGCCATCTACGATGAGCTACCCACAACAGGAGATGCATACATTTTGTTTTTAGAAGGGAAGAAGATAAAGTTTAAGATTTAAGGGACTAAAATATTGTAATATTTAAATGTTGAGAGCTAAAATTTTAAATTTAGGACCAAATTAAAACAAAATGTAAAGATTAAGGGTTAAATTTGTTATTATATAGAATTTATTAACTACCATGTCATTAGTCGTTTATTTTTTAACGGAATTGAACCGATTTGTTAGTCGCAATTAGTCGGGGACCTATTTATAACTTCTCATAGTCAGATGACTCAATAAAGAATTGGGTCATAATTGGGGGACCATTTATGTAGTTTACCCCTGTTATTTTTATTCAACTACAATGTCCCACTAATTTTGCCCATCTTTTAAGAGTGATAAACCTGAACTCGAGTCGAATAGAATCGAAAAACAAGGGGGGAGTTGTAAAAACAAAATTGAGGAGGGACAGTTTGTCTCCCCAGCAGAGTAGTTAGATCGAAAGAGCTAATTATTTGGATTTAAACTAGTGATAATAAGGCAACTGGCTTGCATCACTCCCCCAAGTAGGATAATGTTAGCGCAGACATTATTCTATTCTCAAGCCAGCAGCACATGAACATGAACATGAACTGGTGGGGTGGGGTGGGGTTCTTCACTTGCTGTCTTTAATTAAAATAAAACTACAGCTTCTCATGCATGCATTGCTGGATACACAGCCCAAAATAACAACTTTTTCCCCTTTCCTTCTTTGTTTATTTTTGTTTCTCTGATTCGGAAATTCAAATCCATTTGCAGATTCTTTTTTCTTGCTTTTATCAATCTTTACCTATTTCCCAGAAATGATTCAACCCTTTTCCCTCCGTTTCCACCTTAAAACTTTCAACTGCTCCACATGCACTGTCAAAATGGAATATGAATCAAAGTTCCCCTTTTTTCACAAAAAAATGAAAATTATTTATTTTGAAAAATGCAAGAGTTGAGGGGTTTCTCTGATATTTTAATTAACAATGATATATTAATGAAAATTTTATAAAAAATAATTTATTAACTGAAATTTTATTAATGGGATCCATAATTTAATAAGAGAGAAGGTGATTGGATTGGATTATCATATTATTCTTTTTTATGCAGATAATGTCGTTTTAGATGTCCCTAACATTTATCATTAAAATCCCATTATATAAATAATTTTGGGTTTTAATAAAAAAAACAGTTTTTCTTCGTTTGATTGCCTTGGGAGGGTACATCTTCTGACCATTGCGTGAGGTGAGGCTCATGTATCAAACAATTAATAAATTTAATTAAAAAATAAATGAATAGAGCTTTGTTTTATTCTTCAAAATTTGATGTTTGATTTGGTCAAATTTCTCGGAGCTGATCCGCATTTTATTGCTCTTTGCTCCAAACTTACTATTGAAAAATACTAAAGATTTTAATTAAAACAAAAAAAACAAAAGATTTGAATTTTTATAAATCAGTCCCTGAAATAGCTGAGTCAGGTGTCAGACTAACGAATCCAAAAGAACCCATAAGTCAATGTTTTATTTTTTTTTTCCTACTACAGATAAGAAAAAAGGTGCAGTAGTCAGTAGGCAAGTAGCTAGTAATAGTAGGTTTATTTTCCTGAAAAAAAACACTTGATTTTCCCCAGAAAGAAAAAACGAAAACGTGGGTGCTGACCACTTTATCAACCTAGTCGGCACTTAAGTAGAACCTGTACTGGAAACTACTGATTTATTTTGATTTGTTTCAGTGCTTCTAGTACCATCAATGTTGGTAAAAGTCATAATCAAATTTAAAAAAATATATTTTAGTATTAGTACGTTTTGAAAGTTAATATTTTGATTTAAAATAATTTAAATGAAAAATAAGTATTTAAAAAATATATATTTTTTAATTTTAAGTATTAAAGTTTACATTGTTATAATTTTAGGTACTTAAAGTTTACACCGATATAATTTTAGTTGTCTAACCGTTAAAGGATGTTAAAATAATTTATTAACCAATCAATGATTGAACCTGAGCACACCTCTTTTTTTACAAAAAAAAATGTTAAAAAAGCTTAAAGCAATTATTTACACAAAAAAATAATTTTAAGAAAATTCCAAAAATTTTCAATTTTTACAAACACATTGTAATATCCCAATTTTTGGACTAGTGACCAAATTGAAATTTTTGAAAGTTTAGGGGGTAAAAGTGTGAACTTGAAAATGTTTAGGGACCAATATGTAATTTCCAAAAGTTATGTAAGTTAACCCCGTAAATGAATAGTTTACCCCAAAGCGTGGCAATTTCGTGTTACTCGGATTTTTCGTATGAGGCTTGTATTATTAGCATTTTTGGATCAAATCAAAATTATTAAGCGTGCTCAAACCAGAGTAGTACAAGGATTGATGACCATATGGGAAGGTCTCATATTTAATATTTTGATTGATAAAAAGGATTTATTTTAAGTTAATAATGTTCGAGATGGATTGTAGAGATAAGATTTCTAAGAGGAAAGACATCTGGTAAAATTTTCCGGTAATTATCTGTATATCGGATTGAACTGAAATTTTAAAGACAGTTCCAAGAAAATATGGAAAACTCATAAAATATTATTTTATGAGTATTTTATTACATTTGGTTGGATTCTAACTATATTTAGTTAGATGGTGCTGGAATGACAATTTTCAAGACTTGTTGTAAATAAAGTCTAGTTGGAGGGCAAATTGGACATTTGCCATGGATGGCATTTTTGAAATAGTTTGAAACTTTGAGGGAAATTTTGGAAGAAGGTTCACACATGGATTAAATCTTAGCCATTGATTTTTATGAGATTTAATCATGGCCATTATAATAAAAGGCAAGATGGTAATTTCACTATTTAAATAAATTTTAAATTCATTTAATATTACACATGGATTAAATATATGAAAAGATGATAAAAAATCATCCCACCCATTTTCAAGGCTGTTCGAACTCAGCAAAATAAGAAGGAGAAAGAAGTTTCAAAACTTTCAAGCCAATTTTGAAGAAAATCAAGACTAGTTTCAAGCAAATTTGTTTAAGGTAAATTGTTCTACACTTGATTCTCTTCATTTTGATAGTATTCTTGCATGATAAATGTTAAGTATGAGTTATGTTATGGATGAAGTTTGGTTGTGGAAATTGAAGTTGATGATGGAATTGTAATCACTCATTTTTTACCTGTAAATACATATTAGTGTTGCATGTATGTTTATTATATTATATGTTTATTGTTTGCATGAGTGTTACTAATATATATAAAGTGTGTGCATGTGTATTATAATCTATGTATGTATACGTATTAGATGACTGTGTGTCGCGTGTATTTAGAGTATGAGCGTATTGATTAATATATATAGAAGTTATGTTAATTATGTGCAGGATTATATGTACGTATGCCAATATGTTATACTTGTATAAGTATATGTTTGTATCATGTATATATATTGCTGTTATAATTATATTATTATTATTAATAATATTATTGGGCTGATAAAATAAAAAATTTAAATATATTAAACCCAAATAAAATTTACAGCCCAAGTCCAAGTCCAATTACAAGGCCCGGTTGGCCCAAATCTAAATCTTATCTAATTACAATGTGTGGGTAGCGTGGGCGTTGGATCAAGATCGATCCAACGCCACGATGCAACCAGAAGTCAAAAATATTTGCCAGCGCGTGCTCCACACGTATGGACCGTTCGAGTGCCACGCGCGTAAGAGATCCACGCGTTCGACTCCTCATTCGCGGAGCTCCACTGGCGAAACCGGCCGTCTCATCGAATCGAGGCTTCATCCAGCCGATCGTTCTTCAAGCCATCTCGACCGTTAGATCAGATCGATCTAACGGCCGAAAACGTCTGGCGTTTGGCGAGAATCGTCCATACCGCCACCGCGCCCGATATTGATCCCGTGTTCAGAATATGCCCAAGACAACAAGCAAAAGTGTCAGTTCAGATCTGAAAAAGAAGATGCAACTTGCAACAAACAGAGAATAATATATATGAAACGAGGCTTTTGTAACAAGAGAAGAGGGGGGATAAGAACGAGAGTAGTAACAAAAAAGGGAGAACGGAGATCTTGTAATACAAAAAATCTGAAAGTTGTAAACATCCAAGATAATCAAAAGACAGTCCAGTGGTAAATTTTTTGTCTCTTTTTCTTATTTGTTTTCTTTACATGCATATACAAAAAAAAACAGAAATAAAAGAGGAGAATAGTCTTACCGGCGTCGTGTGTGGGTCTTCCCTTCCTCAGTGATAAGCCTTTCGGCTTCTACAAGCCAGATCTGGTGAACTAAAGGGAGGAGACGACCCTTTGTAGTTTTGTTTTGGTCTAAAAAAATATTTTTTTTGGTTCGTATTTCCTAGATCTAGAGCGAATAGAGGTATATCCTCTGAATCCAACATAGGATTCGTATTGAGGACGAAAAAGAGGTTGTTTTGGTGTATTTTGGAGGCTCGCCGGCGCCAGTTAGTGGCGGCCGGCGGCGGAGAATACGGCGGCCGACCGCCGGATTCTGGGTTTTGTAAGAACATACGAGAGAAAAACGAAGAACACATTCTTGTGAAAAACCAGAAAATGAAACAAATGGCCAAAATTTTGATTTCGGCCTAAAAAGAGGGTTTATATAGGTGTTTTTATTATGCTAAATGGGTAAATTACACACTTAATCCCACCACGTTTTCAATATTTTCATTTTTGTCTTGCCGCATGGTATAATCACAATCCCAGTCCCCCTGATGTTTCAAAAGGTTACAATTTCGTCCCTAAATTACACCGAATCAGTTTCTGAATGGTAAAATTACGCCCTTAACCATCCCGCGTTTTTGAATTTTTCACTTTGGGTCTGCCCCTTGGTCTAATTACAATTATGGTCCTTTTAGGTTTTGTTTGTTTCGCAATTTCGTCCTTAAATTACATATTATTGCTCTTTAATTTCTGCCATTGACTTTTGTTTTTCTTTTATTTCAGTCCTGTATTCTTTGTAAATATTCATGTTCGTGTTATGATCGTATATATATATTGATAATCTATTATTTTATTTTATGTCCCTTATATATGACTCATATTTTATGTTTACATATATATGTGTATTAAGATTATAATGGTCATGTGTTTTTATCCAGGTTATTCATATTAAGCATGTTATGTTTTAGTTGATTCATACATGGCGTATTTTTGTATTTTATATGTGTGTGTTTCCTTTTTTTTTAGGGTTACATGTTAGTGTATTTACCTTTTTTTACGACGATATGTGGACCCGTATATGTTGAAATATGTTTTATTACCAGTATGCATGTCTTTTTTGAAATATTTGTTAAATCTATATGTACTTATTCTGCCTTGTTATTTTGACATATTATAGTTGTTTTTATCTATTATTTAGAATAATATGTATATATACACGTTTTAGTCTAGAATATCATTTATGTTAAATTAGTATTCTGGTATGTCAATATTTATTATATTTAAATATTTTGCCATGTTTTACGTTTTTGCCACTAAGATTGCATATCGAGATATAACTTGTTAATGCGAGTCCTTTTATCCGAAAGCGTAAACAGGGGGCGAGTATCAAGCGTAGTGATAGTGGTTGGGCGTTTATTCTCGGGTAACGGGACCCTTAAAATATATTCACAATTATGAACCAATTTTAAAATAACCGTCACTTTAATCCGGAAAATCCAATATTAATAAAGCGGTAATTATTAAAGTACCAATTTTTGGGCGGTGTGGGGGTGCTAATCCTTCCCCATCCGTAACCGACTCCCGAACCCTGTCTTTTTGAATCTCTGGTTTTATGGTGTCCGGCCTACCTAAGTGGCCGGTGGCGACTCCATTTTTTATGAGGGTTTTTTTTGTAAACCCCACGGAATAAATATTTTATATCCAAAAGAATCACAAACACCTTAAAAACACCTTTCAAACACACTTCGAAAACCTCACGTTTTTATTTTAGCGATAGAAGAAAAAAGACATCGCTACAGATGGCGACTCCGCTGGGGATATTTTTGTTTTTCAAAAACAAATGAGAGTCGAGCTTTTTCAAATAATTATCGCTTTACTAATATTGGAAGTTCCAGATTAAAGTGACTATTAAATTAACATTCGGTCATAATTGCGCGTTTATTTTAACGCATTTAAAATATGGCATATAAACCCGTCTTTTTAAGTGGGGGGAAAACGCTAATGCTTTCGTGGAGATATCGTTCTCCCGTATGGGCCTAGCAAGTACCTTCGGGGCTCGAGTACCTTATGCTTTCGTAAGGATATCATTCCTTCGTACGGGCATAAGCGAATGGGTCCCCCTGAATTGAACCCGGTTGAAAGGAGCCTATAATAGGTGATGATCGGGGGCCTTGCTACCCTTAGTAGGGGACAACAAGGACAATTCGGGTACCTCCTAGCACCAACACTGCATGTAGAGAATATAGAAATCCACCCTGTTAGAACCATGCAGATAACCTAGGTGTCTTAGATGGAATGTAAATAGGATTGTCTTATTTGCTTATCACATTTAATTTGCTCTTTACTTATCATTTTTGTCCGGTACTGACTTGTTTTCTTTTGCTTTGTTTCTGCATACCATTGCATTCGCATTACACAGGGGCATTGATTCCCGAGTGATTTCTCCCATAATAGAAGATTGTTCATGATGGACCAAAGGTTCCTTGACTGAAGGAAGGGGTTCAATTCGAGTTTCATCCCAAGACTAAGCTAGGGACAGCCGAAGAAGAACCATTCAAGGACACGAAGCAGATCATGTAGCGAGTGTCAATCCCGTGACAAACAAGATGAAATACAAGAACTAAAGAAGCGGATGTCCGAGATGATGGACCGGATGAATACCATGATGAAAGGCAAGCGGCATGTCGAATTCGAGAAAAAGATTCGATCGGGAAGCGAATGCGAATGAATGGTCGAGAATGCCAAAATAGACAACACCGTTAAATATGACAAATCGAATCCCTTTGTGATCAATCTCAAGAAACAGACAAGTAGCACATCTGGGGAAGATACCCAGGGAACAGAGGCAAAACCAGGGGAAGTTCGAGAATCTAATGACATCAGAAGACATTATCCAATACCCATGAAATACACCGAGTTACTTCCGTTGCTTGTCGAAAGGAACCTTGTCATACCAGTGAAGTCTGTACCAAGAAAACCTCCTTATCCGAAAGATTACAACAGTCGTGTCCAGTGCAGCTACCACAATGGTGATTCGAGTCATCACACTGAAAATTGTAGGGCCCTGAAGGACAGAGTTCGAGATCTTATCAGAATGGGAATTTTGGATTTCGAAGACGGACAACCCTGATTCTTCCGCCAGCCAGCCGTTGCCCGAGGGGCAAAGTCGAAGGAAGGTCAATACCGAGCCCAAGGTTCGGATAACACAGAAGTGGGTCACTCAAGCGGGATAAAGTTAGGAGTCAATAATAAAGGCGTCTCAGAAGATGAACTTGCACACAATCGCGACCAGCTCGAGCATGAGAGGCACAATCTGAGCATGAAATCAAAAAATGTACAAGACAAGTACCAGAAGCTGCACTTTGAATTCAAGAGTTTCGGAAGAGTGGGTCAATGGCATGATTCAGCTGAGGAACGGTTCAGAACGCTGGAAGCAGAAATGCAAGAATAGTAAGAATAAAATCAGATCATTATCAAAGAAGCTGGAAGAAAGCGCGAGGCCAACGCAACTTTATCCAAAATGAGTTGGAAAGCAGTCTGGCCATGGAAGATATCCTAAAGTCAAGTCTGCACCAGGAAAGGAATGAATCACAAACCTTCCAAATGGAAAACACAAAGACTCAAAGAGAACAGATAGTGAGGCTCGAGGCGCTTTGCTACGTACCCGGTGAGATCCGTCTTTGGGGCAATGACCGTTAAGCTACAAAAGGCCGAGCAAGCAATACGGGAGAAAGACCAAGACATGAAGATGGTTATGACTCAAGCCCGACAAGTAGCTCAACAGGTAGCAGATTTAGCCGATGCAGCAGCACCAATAAGCCAGAATATGGATCCAGCATTGGACCGCGAAGGAAAACTGACGGGACTATTGAATGAGGTCAAGACATTAGGTGCCAGGGCTCACCAATATCTGTAAAACCCTAATACCAGATGTAATGAAACCTCTTGGTCTGAATGAAAGATGTTCTATAAGGACAAATCACTTGCGGAATCAATGCTTTATTGCATTCATGCATTGCATTTGCATCACATTTTTTGCATTGTTTTATCATCGCATGACACTTCATCATTTAATACATGGGGTTCGATGGCAGAATTAATCGGAAAATGGAACGAATTAAAGAGTTGAGGCTTGACCAGTTAGAAGAAAAAATCGAGAAAGAGCTTAAGAAGAAAGAGAAGATAAATGTTTTCAATACGAGGGAACTCTGCCTAGTCCCTGATTTGGTCATTCCTCCGGATTTCAAGGTTCCCAGATTTCTGCAGTATGATGAAACCAGCTGCCCGAAGATTCACTTAACCATGTTTTGTAGAAAAATGGAAGGATACCTGAAGAACGAAGAATTGCTGATCCACCATTTCCATGATAGCCTGACGGGACCAGCAGTAGTGTGGTATAACCGTTTGAACAGAAATCAAGTTAGGTCATGGGGTGACCTCGTTAATGCCTTCTTGGACCAATACAAATATGCTTTAGATTTAGCACCCTGTCGACAGTTTCTTCAGAATGAGAAAATGAGGCCAAATGAAAGCTTTAGGGAATATGCATTAAGGTGGCGATGTCTGGCAACCCAAGTCCAGCCCCCTATAGCGGAAGAAGAATTGACTCCCCTATTTCATGCAACGCTTCCCTCTCCCTTCTTCGATGTGATGTTGGAGAAATCAAGAAGCGGATTCGAAGATTTCATGACGATTGGAGAAAGGATAGAATATGCAATCAAAGAAGGAAAATTAGGGTCTAAGTCTAAGGACCCAATCAAAGATAAGATAGATAAGGATGAAGACGTAAATGAGTGTCATCCTCAGGGTTCACGTGGCCGTAAGAGAAGGAGACAGACTGACAAATCGGGGGCATCAAGGAAAATTCCTCGGACGAGCGCAAATTTGGAAGTGTTTGGAACATCTATCTCAAACATTTGGCCTCATCTGGTAGAGGGTCACTATCTTGTTCCTAGGTCGATGAAGAGTGCACCTGATCTGTATGCCCATAATTTTGACTTGAATAGCACATGCGAATTCCATATGGGGGCACCGGGGCATCCCACCAGAAAATGTAGACCTTTACTGGAGGAAATCAAGAAGCTGGTCAATGATGGAACCCTGACACAAGAGCTGATCAAGCAGTGGAAGACCAAGGATGAGAAGCAAATCTACATAGTGCTGAAGAAGCCAGAGATGTCTCTACATTAAAATACCTTCCTGAAATAATACAAGGGATCAACTCTATGTGGCCCCCATGTGGCAAAGATCTTTTGTGATGGGGCATGTTTGTTGGTTTTTATTTTCAATAAAGGACACATTTCGCTTAACATATAATATTTTTGAAAGCACATAGATATTTTCTCATCGTTGTAGGACATTGGATATCAATTGCAAGATGTGACATTAGATAGATGTCGTGACAACGATGATGTGTGATCTTCCCCACCGAACTCTGGTCAGCAAAGTGAGATTATTACTCTTTCAATGATATTCAAGGACGAAAAAGCTCTAAATGTCAACCATGTAGAGTTGCTTGAAATTGAAACTCTAGGCATAATCTTCTAGATAGTAAAGAAGTAACAAAACAAAAAAGGAAGAGAAAAAGAGAAGAAAGAAAAAAGAAATGAAAATGAGAAAATAATAATAAAAAGTACTCCTATGTTCGAAACCTGGTAATAGGCTTGTTCAGATAAGAGTATGGAAATTTTGAGGCACTCCGCTGAAGCGATAGGGTGGAGATATATCATCCAATTCAAGAAACCTTAGCTTCATGAGTGATGGTAATATTTTCAAATTGTGACTATACCGAGTAACTTGGGGCAGTGTTGTTTGCTCCATCGTTGTCCTCAAGACAAAAGACTGTGACGAATTGATTTCCTCAAAAAAAACTAAAAAACAAAAAAAAACAAAAAAACAAAAAAACAAAAAAAGAGAAAAAGAAAATAGGCGATATCATGAAAAAAATTAAGACTCGCACCACCTAGAACTTTATTTCTAGAGTAATATTTCTGCGCTCAAGTGGTTATACAAGCCTACCCTTTTGGGGGCGGAGTAGATAATGAGAATTGAGAAAGAGTAGTGCTCTGCAGCAACGCGGTAATCATGAGGATGAACCGAGTCACCAGGGAAGACTTCACATCTTTGAATTATCAAGTGGTTGAATCTAAGCCACTCTTGCACATGATATCCAGAGCTCCTATGCTGTGTTTTCAAAATCTTGTATGTTAATCTAAATGATACCCTTTAGTGGAACACTAATCAGCAAATTGACAAGTCAAAGCAACAAAAATTTCTATGCATTACATCAGGGGTAAGATCCAGAACACAAAGAGGCGGATACTATGAGAGCCCCTAATCAGAAATGACATCACAATGCATAGAATGAAGATGATAACAGAGGTATAGGTGTCAAATAGCTCAAGAACAAGAAACGAATTCCAGCCACGATGCCTTGTTTGGTTCAAGAAAATGAAGGACGAAACAGGACAAGAATGAGCTTACAAAGTGTGGGAACGGTAAAAAAGTAAACATTGAGTCTCCAAAGAATTAAAGCACAGAGATCGATGAATGGTGTCCGTCAAGAGACAACAAGAAGATTGAGGTTAAGAAGCATTTTGCTCACCCCGATGACGAAATTAACAAATACTCAGAATGTTGGGTCAAAAGAACTGGAAGATATCCGAGCACGAACGAATGGGGCAATACAAAACAGAAAGAATAGTAAGAATCTATGCACACGCATGATATAGCGTTTGTTGGTGAAGTAGGCAGAAACCCCGAAGAAGAAAGGCGGGTGCTCGTGCAAACGAACAAGAGCAGATGCCCATTGAGCAAAATTTGACAGAAATGAAGATCAAAATTGAGCATACCGTAAAAGGAAAGGAAATAGAGAAATCAGAAGAATGACTTTTCAGGACATAAGAATAACAAAGAAAAAAGAAAAAGAGGAGAAAGAAACCATAACATTACATGCATCATATAGATAGGGGCATGTCAATTTTGCTTGTTCCTAAATAGGTATTTGAAGAATTATCGAAAAATTTACCAAGGTCCATAAAACAACAGCCATGTCGGTGCCAGATCTAGATATTAAATCCTTCGGGTCATCGGTAAGTCATTCGGGCACGATGTTAAATCCTTCGGGTCATCAGTAAGTCTTTCGAGCATTATGTTAAATCCTTCGGGTCATCAGTAAGTCCTTCGGGCATGATGTGGCAGCATATCAGCGTGAGTCCCCATAAAAAACAACGGTACCGTGTCGGTCGTCGAGATCCGAGATATTAAATCCGCCGGGTCATCGGTAAGTCCCCGGGCACGATGTTAAATCCTTCGGGTCATCGGTAAGTCTTTCGAGCATGATGTTAAATCCTCGGGTCATCGGTAAGTCCCGGGCATGATGTGGCAGCATATCGGCGTGAGTCCCCATAAAACAACGGCCCGTGTCGGCGTCGAGATCCGATATTAAATCCTTCGGGTCATTGGTAAGTCGCCGGGCACGATGTTAAATCCTTCGGGTCATCGGTAAGTCTTTCGAGCATGATGTTAAATCCTTCGGTCATCGGTAAGTCCCGGGCATGATATGACAAAGATATCGGCGTGAGTCCCTATAAAACAAACACCATGTCGGCGTCGAGATCAGATATTAAATCCTTCGGGTCATCGGTAAGTCCCGGGCACGATGTTAAATCCTTCGGGTCATCGGTAAGTCTTTTGAGCATGGTGTTAAATCCTTCGGGTCGTCGGTAAGTCCCGGGCATGATGTGGCAAGATATCGGCTTGAGCCCCTATAAAACAATGACCATGTCGGCGTCAAATCCAGATATTAAATCCGGGTCATCGGTAAGTCCTTCGGGCACGATGTTAAATCGCCGGTCATCGAGTAAGTTTTTCGAGCGTGGTGTTAAATCCCGGGTCATCGATAAGTCATTCGGGCATGATGTGGCGGCATATCGGCGTGAGTCCCCATAAAAAACAACGGCCGTGTCGGCACCAGATCCAGATATTAAATCCTTCGGGTCATCGGTAAGTCCTTCGGGCACGATGTTAAGTCATTCGGGCCATCAGTAAGTCTTTCGAGCATGGTGTTAAATCCTTCGGGTCATCAGTAAGTCCTTCGGGCATGATGCGGCAGTCTTAGTAGCGTAGGTCCAAAAATGGCAACAACCTTGTAAAAAAAAAAGGAACCTGCATTTTCAAGCCCCAGTGGAAGGTCCCATAGAGAGAGAACCCTAAATCTAAAATCTCAAAAAGAACTCCCAGTCAGAAAAATCCATCAGCGGTGCAAAAGGTTTTATATAGGAGAAACCAGCGTTGAAGACGAAGAGTTCTATATAGGAAGGACTCCAAGCTTTACAGTCTCGAAATGAAGGGTTCTATATAGGAAGAACCTGTAGCTCCAAGATCTGAAGGTGACGAAGCTCTATATAGGAAGAACTTACGAGCCTGAAGATTCAGCCAAGGAAGATCGGAGATGTCCAAAAGAACTCGTTTTTCCAAAGCTACAAACAGGGAAGTCTGATAAAAATGAGTGCTTATGAATCTTTGCTTTGTTTCTTATTCCATGAGAACAAGCAAAGAGGGGCAACTGTAATCACTCATTTTTTACCTGTAAATACATATTAGTGTTGCATGTATGTTTATTATATTATATGTTTATTGTTTGCATGAGTGTTACTAATATATATAAAGTGTGTGCATGTGTATTATAATCTATGTATGTATACGTATTAGATGAATGTGTGTCGCATGTATTTAGAGTATGAGCGTATTGATTAATATATATAGAAGTTATGTTAATTATGGGCAGGATTATATGTACGTATGCCAATATGTTATACTTGTATAAGTATATGTTTGTATCATGTATATATATTGCTGTTATAATTATATTATTATTATTATTAATAATATTATTGGGCTGATAAAATAAAAAATTTAAATATATTAAACCCAAATAAAATTTACAGCCCAAGTCCAAGTCCAATTACAAGGCTCGGTTGGCCCAAATCTAAATCTTATCTAATTACAATGTGCAGGTAACTGTGGGCCGTTGGATCAAGATCTGATCCAACGGCCACGATGCAACCAGAAAGTCAAAAATATCTGCCAGGCGCGTGCTCCACACGTATGGACCGTTCGAGTGCCACGCGCGCGTGTGGTCTACGCACGGACGCTTTAACATTCCACGCGCGCGTAAGATCCACGCGTTCTGACTCCTCGACTGCGGAGCTCCACGTGGCGAAATCTGAAGCCGTCTCATCGAATCGAGGCTTCATCCAGGCCGATCGTTCTTCAAGCCATCTCGACCGTTAGATCAGATCTGATCTAACGGCTGAAAACGCGTCGTCATTTGGCGATCGTCCATACCGCCACCGCGCCGATATTCAGTCCCCGTGTTCAGAATATGCCCAAGACAACAAGCAAAAGTGTCAGTTCAGATCTGAAAAAGAAGATGCAACTTGCAACAAACAGAGAATAATATATATGAAACGAGGCTTTTGTAACAAGAGAAGAGGGGGGATAAGAATGAGAGTAGTAACAAAAAAGGGAGAACGAAGATCTTGTAATACAAAAAAATCTGAAAGTTGTAAACATCCAAGATAATCAAAAGACAGTCCAGTGGTAAATTTTTTGTCTCTTTTTCTTATTTGTTTTCATTACATGCATATACAAAAAAACAGAAACAAAAGAGGAGAATAGTCTTACCGGCGTCGTGTGTGGGTCTTCCTTTCCTCAGTGATAAGCCTTTCGGCTTCTACAAGCCAGATCTGGTGAACTAAAGGGAGGAGACGACCCTTTGTAGTTTTGTTTTGGTCTAAAAAATATTTTTTTGGTTCGTATTTCCTAGATCTAGAGCGAATAGAGGTATATCCTCTGAATCCAACCTAGGATTCGTATTGAGGACGAAAAGGAGGTTGTTTTGGTGTATTTTGGAGGCTCACGGCGCCTTGATTAGCGGCGCCGTGGCGAGAAGAACGGCGGCCGACCACCGGATTCGGGTTTTGTAAGAACAGACGAGAGAAAAACGAAGAACACATTCTTGTGAAAAACAAGAAAATGAAACAAATGGCCAAAATTTTGATTTCGGCCTAAAAAGAGGGTTTATATAGGTGTTTTTATTTTGCTAAATGGGTAAATTACACACTTAATCCCACCGCGTTTTCAATATTTTCATTTTTGTCTTGCCGCATGGTATAATCACAATCCCAGTCCCCCTGATGTTTCAAAAGGTTACAATTTCGTCCCTAAATTACACCGAATCGGCCGAATGGTAAAATTACGCCTTAACCATCCCGCGTTTTGAATTTTTCACTTTGGGTCCGCCTTGGTCTAATTACAATTATGGTCCTTTTAGGTTTTGTTTGTTTCGCAATTTCGTCCCTAAATTACATATTATTGCTCTTTAATTTCTGCCATTGACTTTTGTTTTTCTTTTATTTCAGTCCTGTATTCTTTGTAAATATTCATGTTCGTGTTATGATCGTATATATATATTGATAATCTATTATTTTATTTTATGTCCCTTATATATGACTCATATTTTATGTTTACATATATATGTGTATTAAGATTATAATGGTCATGCGTTTTTATCCGGTTATTCATAATAAGCATGTTATGTTTTAGTTGATTCGTACATGGCGTATTTTGTATTTTATATGTGTGTGTTTCCTTGTTTTTTTTAGGGTTACATGTTAGTGTATTTACCCTTTTTGTACGATATGTGGACCCGTATATGTTGAAATATGTTTTATTACCAGTATGCATGTCTTTTTTGAAATATTTGTTCGTCTATATATACTTATTCCTGCCTTGTTATTTTGACATATTATAGTTGTTTTTATCTATTATTTAGAATAATATGTATATATACACGTTTTAGTCTAGAATATCATTTATGTTAAATTAGTATTCTGGTATGTCAATATTTATTATATTTAAATATTTTGCCATGTTTTACGTTTTTGCCACTAAGATTGCATATCGAGATATAACTTGTTAATGCGGAGTCCTTTTATCCGAGCGTAAACGGGGCCAGTATCAAGCGTAGTGATAGTGGTTGGGCGTTTATTCTCAGGTAACGGGACCCTTAAAATATATTCGCAATTATGACCGAATTTTAAAATAACCGCCACTTTAATCCGGAAAATCCAATATTAATAAAGCGGTAATTATTAAAGTACCAATTTTTGGGCGGTGTGGGGGTGCTAATCCTTCCCCATCCGTAACCGACTCCCGAACCCTGTCTTTTTGAATCTCTGGTTTTATGGTGTCCGGCCTACCTAAGTGGCCGGTGGCGACTCCATTTTTTATGAGGGTTTTTTTTGTAAACCCCACGGAATAAATATTTTATATCCAAAAGAATCACAAACACCTTAAAAACACCTTTCAAACACACTTTGAAAACCCCACGTTTTTATTTTAGCGATAGAAGAAAAAAGACATCGCTACAGGAATTAGACTTGTAGTTAGTTAATTTGATGATTTAAACATGGGATTAAGGTTGGATTTGGATAAATTCCATGTTAGAGATTATAAACCCTAACCCTAAAATTTGGGGGGTTTGGTTAGGAAGTTAAATTGAGGATGAGACTGATTGAATTATGATGTTAGGAGACTTATTTTGATGATATGTTGAATAATTTTCCAAGTTGTAATTTTAGGGACCATTTTGAAATTTTAGGAAAATTAGGGGAAATTATTGTAAAAATTATTTTAGCATTGAAATCATTGAATTATGATGAAAGTGGCTTGAATTGGTGATTATGGACCAAAATGAAAATATTTGGAAATTCAATGACCAATTCGGCAATTTAGAAAAGTTAGGGATTGGTCTTGAATTTATGGAAAATTGATAGAATTGAAGATTTAAGCATGTTATGAAAGTTGAAGGATTGAAATGTCAAGAAAGAAGCCAAGAGGGACCAAATTCGAAATAAAGAATTGGTGAAGGACTAATGTGAATAAAGTTTAGAAGTTAAAGGAAAATGTATAAAAATGTTAGAATTAAGTGAAAGGTTTAATTGTACATTAATTTAATGTAAAAAGGCAATAAAGTGACCAAAAATTCATTTTTATAAGTTTGGGGACTAAAAAGGAAATAGTCCAAAATGAGAAATTAATTATGGAAATTGTTCAAAAATGGGTTTGAACAATTTTCTAATGTCCAAATTAGTCACTAAAGACCTAGGGACTAATTCAGCAATTTGCAAATATTTGGGAAAATTTCCAAAAAAATTTTATATTCGAATAGTCTTGTTCAAGAATTATATTAGCAGTGTTAGATTTAAGTCAAACACAAGAATGGTGATGTATATGTTAATTGGTTCTATACAGTTTCAAAAGAAAACGAAGGAGTTCCAAGTGATAAAAAGAAGGATAAGATTCGCGAGTAAAGCATGGTGAGTCTGTATTGCACTAAAACATGTGAGTGCATTTACATGTTTAATTTACAAATAGAAAGACTAGCGAATAGTCAATCTTAATTATATACAATGTTACATGATATGCATGTATGTATGTTAATCTATGTTGCCATATATATGTTTATATATGATGACCTATGGTTACCATAAACATTTATGATAAAGCATGAAATGTTTATTGATATGATTGATTATGATGAATGATTGATAATAAAAGAAATGCCCAAGTATTATGTATGAGAGTCCACGGTATAGTTGGCATGCCATAGAGTCCTTAGCAGCTGCACCCTCATGTTCAAGTTATCAAAAAGATATTGTGACAAAATGATTGTGTCACACGCACCCTGGGGATCCATGCCCACTGCGCCCGAGTACACTGTCGATGTGCTTCATGTTTATGGGGAGCAAAGAACGCCCCCGAGTACGTACTCATCTTCATGTTCACGTTAGACACTACGGTGTCATATCAAGATGACTCGCGTACCTCGGTCTCATATAGTTTACTTTGGGCAATGGCAAACGAATCATGACACGTATATAAAATCATGTTATGTATATGAATGATATCATGTATGTGAATCGTGCCAAGTATGAGACTTATGTCATGCAAGTGATTTATGCCATGTATGAGGATCATGTCATGTAAAGGAAACATGCCACGTATAAGAATTATGTTAACAAATGAATCATGCTTCGTATATGAACCATGTCATGATTATAAATCATGTTATGTATGTAAACTATATCATGTATATGAATCATGTTATATATATATGTGTGTGAATCATGTTATGTGTATACCATGTTGTTCATGTGAATTATATTATGTATGTGAAGTATGTTACGTATATAAAACATACCATGTGTATATGACTTACTTTATGATGATAGAGTACTGGAACCATGAATAATTCAGGAACTTATGATATACTCATGTTAGTTCTAGTGAATATGGAAACTGTGATAGAATTATTCTACCTTAGGTAGAAAACTTGTTATGACACCATGTGATAAGTATTATTTCACTTTATGTTTGTTAAATGAAACTATGCCTCACTAAGTTCGTACTTAGCGTGTGTTTATTTCACACATAGGTTCTCCAAAGTAAAGTAGCAAGAAGGAGCAGTATTTTGATATATCAAGTTACAATAGTAGCTCAATATGTACATTTTAAGTTGTAATTTTGATGTCTAGTGGGCATGTATTTGAACATATGTGAGTTAAAGCACGACAGTTTTGTAAACTTAAGTTTATAATGGGTTACGTACTATTACGAATGTATGGACTTAGAATATGGTTTACTACAAATGATTATGATTTATAACACAGCTAAATGTTGTTTAACTCTATTCGCGTAAAAATTTTAAAATCAAGAAAGGGTTTAGGCAAGGTACCTAGTTTTCACCTTGAATAATATTTTTATTTCAAAAACATATTTATAAATTTTGTAAAAAAAATCAGGGTCGAAACTAGCTGCTATAGGTCGATGTAGTTTTTCATTTAATCCGAGAAAGGGTTAAACAACAGGATAAAGTTGTAAAAAAAATAGTCAAGTTTTCTTAATAATTTGATAACATCTTTAGTGTATATTCGATCTACGAGTATACGTTAAGGGTGCTACACACACTCCTCAAATCTCTAAAATTTTCCAAACCCAAACCCGCAAATCGTCAACGCTCTCGCTGCCCTTGAGCACACCCCTTTGGTTGATGGACCTAGGCGATCGTTTCCCCCAACACGTTGTCGCCGAAAACATCGAACGACATTGCATTCGAATGCTGATTTCGCGTTCGACGTTCGGCTGACACGCCGTTCGATGTTTTCGACGATGTCGTATTGAGGAAAATGACCGTCTAAGTTCGGCGACCAAAGGGGTGTGTTCAGGGACGGCGATCGGCGGCGATTTGTGGGTTTGGGTTTGGAAAATTTTAGGGATTTGGGGATTGTTTTGTAAAAATTGAAAACTTTCGGTATTTTTGAAAAATTGAAAATTTTGGGGTTTTTTCTTAAAAAATATATAAAAAAAACAAATTAGTGTCACGTGTCAAGCATTGATTGGTTAATAATTTTTTTTAACACCCTTAACGGTCAAGCACCTAAAATTGCATCGGTATAAACTTTAAGTACATATTTTTAGCAAAAAATACTTTAGGCACTTGTTTTCATTTAAGCTATACAAAATCTAAAAGTGCTGTTAAAATCTGTAAAACTTGATTATTTTATCAATCTGTAATTTTTTTAGTACGAAATTAGGTTTCCTGATTCATATTTCTTTGGTTTTAGTACATACATTTTTTCTTATTGTTTTTCTATTCATTGTTTTTTAATGATTTTTAAAGAATCTTAATTATCATTAATTTATAAATGTAAATTTTGTTCAAGATGTTTGGACGGGAATTCAAAGTTCGATTGATTCGACCTTCGGTTACACTGGATGTAAGTTGGATCAAAATCAATATGTATGAGAACAGTGAATGATGATTGCGTTTCTTGTGGTGGTGTCTTACGTGATCACACAAGTCTTTAGAAGTTAGGATTCACAAAGTTTATCGAGATTTGTTTGATTTTGGAAGCGGAACTGTAGGGAGCATATATTGGGCTAGTTTGTGCTCGAGATGTTAGTTACCGACATGTGGGGATGGCATTAGATAGTTTGGATGCATTGAGAATTCTATGTAATGGTCACGTCAATCATGGTTCCTGCTTATTGTTTTAGCATTTTATGGAGTTGCGTCAGCGTCATTGGACTATTAAGCTTAACCATATCCATCATAATGGTAATCGAGTGGTTAATTCTCTGGCCAAACTTGTACGGTTCGATAATTTGGAGACCTTCTATTTTTCTTATTCGTCATCTGCTGTGATTCTCTTGCTACATGGGGACGTTCTATCTTAGTTATTTTGTATTTATGGTCTTCATGCATGTAATGTTTTGATGGGTCTCTTGCGTTGTTTCTGTACTTATTATCTTGTGTATTTTTTTTCTCTCATTAGTATTAGGCAGATTTTTAATGAGACACGTGATAATAATTTTTTCACTAAAAAATAATAATACAAATGAATAACTGAGAACATAACAATAGTACATGGTGTAACTAAAAAAATGTATAATGTAAAAGTAAAAGTTAGGTTGGACAATGAGATAATGAAACATTAAACCTAAAATAAAACATTTCATGTATAACGTGAATAAATGATAATATAAATATATATGTGCAGACAATTATAACACGTAACAAAACATAAAATATGTTAGACTTAGATCAGACTCCCTGACTCACTTTCTTAATGGAACCTGTGAATTAGTTTAGTCACCTAATCGAGTTTTTGTTGTTGTTGACCTTTTAAGCCAGACAGACAATTGGTCCTCAATAATGTTAGGGTTTTGCATCAGAGAAATTAATAGCTGTGCCATGCAAAATTAACATAATATCAAATAATATTCATTTTTGCCAATAATTAGCTAAATTATAAAATATATTAGAAATTACAATATGATATTCTTGTTTTATTTTTCAACAAATATAGTTTCTTTCGGATTTTATTTCTATTAAATGTAAGTTTGTATGGCCAAACCACGAATCTTCCCTACTCTAATTTCATCAACTTTTTTTTTTCTTGAGGGACACGAAATTATGGAGGAAAAAGAAATCAGTAGGAGACAATTAATTAGCATAGCCGTTTGATTGAATGAATCAGCAAAGAAGCATACCAAGTTCAACTTTCTTGATGACTTGTGACTTTTTTTCCGTATCAAAGTTAAAAATTTGGTAGGTTCGAACATTGAAATAGTATTAGTAAGTACAATAACAAGTTTCGAACATAGATTGTGAAGCGAACACAAAAAAATCATTATACGTTATTATTACATCATATCATTTGGTTGAAGAACCATAAACAATATAATTGATCTGAAAATTTATTCAAACGATACTAATTAATGAACCCAAAACTGAAAACTGTATAAACAATGGATTTCGAAGACATAGATTTTAGCAGACAGCGGTCAACCAACACTTTGACAATATAATAAGGGAAATGAATCAGATTTCTTGGAATTGTAAATACTTTCAACATGTAACTTTAGGAAAGACCACTAGGCCCATTTTTACATTAAGCGGACATAGATTTGTGGTCCGTCTAAAACAACAGTTTAGGGTGTGATATGGCCGTAGTAATTAGGTCAAAAAGCTTATAGCATGGGGTTGGGAGGTTCATTCCAAAGCAGAAAATTTACTCCCACCTTAGGTTTGACAGGAACCAGTATCTTTGTATTTATGTCAAACAATCATCATATCCATAACCAGTCAAATGGTCAAAACTTTGGGTTCAATTTGTTGTTATGTTTATACTTTATTTGTAATTAACTGCACCGAACTATGAATTAATCATCTTCATTCTTCAGTTGGAAGTACACTAGATTATGACAGACATGAAACTGAGTTCTCTCCCTTTTTGGCCCAATAATTTGCCAAAACAATTGTGCATGAACATACTTGTTCGTATTTATCCAAAAAAAAAAAAACCAGAACATACTTGTTCATCTGATCTCGATGTATAAAAAAATGATCCATCGTTGATCTTTTGCGGAAAGATTTGAACATACTTGTTCGAGTATAAGCAATATTCTTATACAACTGGATGGGTCATGAACATAAAAATCTACCCTTATTTTGGACCAGGGGAAGAAAGAAAGTTCCTTCTAATAATACTGTATTCAATCGAAATCTTTATCTAATTAAGAAACAGGCTTAACATAGTTACTATCAAATGTCTGAAAAAAAAAAACCCAAGTCACGAGGCAATAAGAAAACTAGATTTCTCCCTTTGAATTTTGTTTCCTGTTTGGAATTCGTTTCCGTAAGCAAAATGATACAACAGAGTTGAAACAAGTTCAAAGACGCTTAGGTTGATACCGTGTACCTGCATAAAACCCTTCTGTATATGCCGTGTTCTTGAATATTGTCTGCAAGGGGAAGTCACCATTTTAATTAAGATAAATTAAAAAATACAAACACCATAACCGTTTCTTTTTCGTTTATTCGAAAATGAATGGGAAGAAAAGGACGGAAAACAAATGTGTTGGCATTTATTTTGGCAATGACAACTCTAAATACTTGCTAAATAAAAAAAAGTATTTAACTTTTGCCATATTATACTTACAGCAAGGTTCTTTAGGTCTTCTCTAAGACATCTTTTAACATTGTTTGCTACCTCAGCTCCAAGCTGTCCACCGTGTTGCTTAATGGAATCCTCAGAAATCTGTATTTGTTTCGTAAGTATATAAAAGTATCCAGGTTGATGTTGACCAAGAGTACAAGATTTAGCTTACTTCTGAAAGCAGTAAGGCAGATGCTTTATCCAGAAGCTCTTCTACAAATTTCCCAGCATCCGCAGCAAGAATAGATGGCAGCGCACTATCAACTGACTTCTCCTTAACATTTTGTGCATTACCAGATGGCTTAACAGCTTTTGCGACATCAAAGGGTAGGAGAAGGGTTTAAAAGAAACTCAGCTGTCAGCCTGTCACACAATTAACATTACAGTTCTTCTCTAGTTACAAAACAAATTGACAATTTTAATTTTCTCCATGAAAATGACTACCAGGTTTTCCCTTCGGCAAGAAACGTATTCAAAACCGAACATTGGCACCACTCCTTTGCCATTATGACATTAAATCACCGCCTCAATCAAAAGAAACTAAAATTCTTACCTAATTCAACAAAATCTAATACCATTTGCTCAATGCAGAAATTTGTTGTAATCATAATCTTTAGTTTAAGAAAGCCGGTTCTACAACTACAACTAGGTTCTAGAGCTTCCTAAGTAAACAACCATTAAAATTGGCACCTTTATGCCCAATTGCCGCACAGATTCAGACACATTCCAGTAATTAGTATTGCAGCTACAGCTATTATTCATTTTGCCTATACAAACTGGTAGTCTATAAGAACGAAAATGGAAGGCTAATCCTTAGGACCCAAAAAAGGTATAAGCCCTTAGAAGCCAAAACAGGACACAATTTAGAAATTGTAACCCGCGCAAGAAAAGTAATGAAGTTGCAAATGACAATTCTTTTAGATAAATTACCTGTGACTGCTGCAGTTTTAGTAGCAGCACCAACACTTTCCCCAGTAGAATCCCGTGAAGAAGGTGCTTTTTCTGGAAGATCTGACAAAACTGGGGAATCTGATGGAACATAAGCAGCTAGATCGGGTGGTTGATCTTTTCCTACAGGAGGATTAGCCTACCAGTAATAAACTAACATTAGATCAGCTAATCTGAACTGCATTACAGGTGAAATGAAACAGATTATGAAAATTCAAATCACCTCGAGATCAATGTATGATGGGTTTCTCCCAATTGATTTAAGAAACTTGTCCAGACTGTGGGCGTTCAGAGCTGGGAATAAATTAATTAGGAATTATTCCAATCAGGAACCAAAATACAGAAGTTCAGAAACAAAGGGCTATAGAGCGGTATTGACTAAGTTCTTCATTGATTTCCAGTTACATGAAACTGCATCCTAGGAAGTCGGTCCACTTTTTCTATCACAGGATTTTGTAGACCTCAAAGACTAAATTGCATACACCATGCAAACACATGGCATTCATACTTGTAACCAATAATTTCCAAGAACGAACAAAAAAGGAAGCAGCAAGTTTTAAATTGACCGTTTGGCTTAAGTGTTTTTACGCATTTTCTAAAGTTTGTATTACCATAACTTGATAAAGGAGAACAATTTCATACATGCTTATGTTCCAGATATATTAAACCAATTAGGTTAAAAAAAATCTAAAATGCTTATCTTCATTCCAAAAAACAACCACCCCTTGAAATAATCTCCTACAACCACCAATTATATGGTAGGTAACAAAATAAAGCGTTAAGAGTGAATTCAAAAGAGGATGAGAACACGTTTGTTCTTTTTCCAGACTTACAGATTGACATGTCATTGGCGAGTGGGTGAAAAAAGCAACACTCTTGGGTTTTGAATCCTTGATGACATGTCTTCAAAAAATGACAAAACTGAAAATTAATGCTCGACCAACTCTGAAGAAAACCGACCAAAAAAGGTAGTAATTCTCAATATATTGAACATACAGTAAAACAGAGAGTTAAGAGAAAGGAGAAGATGAGTGGGATAGCACTTGCATTTAAGATGTAAAGAAATCATACTAGAATTTTAGTCAAATGATCATTATTTACCACTAGATACATCTACATTATTATTATTTTTTTCACATAGGCTCAAGCTCTTCATGCACACATAATTCAGGGATTTAAATTGTGGTCGCGGATGTGTATTCGGTCGCGGCGTTTTATCACAGTTGGGGACAATAGCAGATAAATTGCGGTTATTGCGGACCACTATTTTCCACAATAGAGGTTTCGGACAATGCCACTACCGCTATATAGCGGCCGCTATCGCGGTCGCTGACCGCTATTTGAATCCCTACACATGAATTCAAAAAATAAAAGAAAAAGAACTTGGAAACAAGACTTTTTCAATTTACTGAAAGATGTTAATACATCAATAATGAAGAAAGGAAGAAAACTAATCCAATCAACTCATTCAAAAGCTACCTTGACATTTTTAAACAAAAGGTAGCATCAATGAGGTGAGGTTCTAGAGAACACGAGAAATAAGATAAAATATTTTCATGAAAGTTCACAAAAACATCTAATCATTTGTATCCTTGACTTAAGGTTCTTTGTGGATGAAATCTTGAGTTTATCTTATAACTCAAGATCACATGTAAATAGATGCATAATTAGGTATTCCACAAACAGAACACCATCATGTACTTATTACAGCCAAAGGCAAACACAAGAACTTAAAGTTTCAAGGGCATTCCATCTTCTGTGCAACCAACAAATTACCAGATCCTAGGAAAAGAATAGTCCATGTACCATTCAGCACTAAAATGCATGCATATTTTAAAGCATGAAGGAAATGAAACTTAAATGCGTACCTTGCAGATTCACTTACAACTGCAAACGGAGTAACACATCCAAGTGGAACCTTAAAAGAATAAAACAGAAGCAACAGCATAAAAGAGTGAATTACGATCCTGGTATCATATATTTGATGATAATTAGTGAAAAAAACCTTTTTAATCCTTAGCTTCTCTTTTTGACAAAAAAAATAGTTGGCAAAAATACTTGGCACTGATCATCCAACATTTTTTGTCCTTTTCTAATGAAAAAGTGAAATATCATTTGGTTAGTAGCTTGTCCTTTTACTCTGTATCCTTTTAAATTGGTTGAAACCATACTTTTGAAACATGACACAACATGTTAGGAATGGAATAGGCTATTAGAAGCAGTCTGCTAATATAATTAGAGAAGATTGAGTAGAACACTAAACAAGCTGGCAAAGAGTTCTATACTACATCCATAAATTTACCCATGATACAATCTAAAATTTTTTGCTAAAAAAAAGTTTAAACAAATATGTACACGCACCTGAAGTATCTCACCCAATGCCTCTTCAGGAGCCATTCTTAGACCACCTTTCCCTAAACCAAGCCTCTGAGATAAAACTGCACAGCTTTGAAGGCAACATAAAACTCTCATTAACATCTGAAATTAGCTCTAAAATTTCCATATTGACAATAATATGCGAGACTGGTAAACTATTCCCATGCATTATATGAAAATATTACGCAAGTAAAGCAGAGAATAAAGCATGCACCTTTCAAATCTACTTTTGTATCTGCAAGAGCAGAGACAACATAGTACCTATGTTTCTTGTCCTGCACGGATAACCATTTGAAATCACACAGAAAACTAGAACCAATTCCAAGATTCATTAAGCACAGACATACAAATAACAGTACAGAATTTTATATAATACCTTCAAGAACAAATTTTTGCTCAGAGCACCTCCCATATTCCCAACATATTTTGCCTGGTTGAGAAGAAATATTTTGGTTTTATAATCCATGAATGTGCAAAAGGGATTCATAAACCAAGTTAGCGATCTTCCTTTACCTGAGCTTCAACTGTCAAAACAATGGGATGTTCATAGTGGGAAATTCTATTTGAAGCTCCTGAAAGATCCCAATGCACGTTTCGGTCACTAAAGAAGATGATACAAAAGCATAGCCACCATAACTAAAGCAAGTCTATTACTATGATGCTATCAATCTCATTTTCTTTCGGTAGGTTGTATAATTGACATAAATTCATTAAATTCAACCGCATTCCGATACAAACACAGAAATATGCTGATCCAACACCATATAATTAGAAGGGTTACAGTATTTTTCATCCATTCATGGTGCAAATAACTATAAAAGTTCATAGTTTAGCACACAACACAGACATATATATTAACAACCTAATTTGGATTCCAACTTCTACTTACTCAATTCTTACCGCGAAAAGAAAAAACCCAATATAAAAGCAAAATAATGAAAACCCAAATCAAAATCGAAGTGTAAATAAAGAACCATTGCGTAATAGAACAAAATAGAGAAAAATGAAAGCTAAAAATTATCCCAAAAATATAATTAAAAAGTAAAAACCTTTAAACGAGCTAGCAGCTGGTCCTTGGAATAACCCATTGTATTGGTCAGTTTCTGAGTCAAAGCTGAAATGGATGAAAGAAGCAAAGGCAACTGCAAATCTGCAATGAGCTTGAAATAAACATTTGTTACTACAAGAAATTGTACAGCACTGAGTTGGATTGGGCTTAGACTCCTTGGGTCCATGTAAAGCAAAAAAAGAAAAAGGGAAAAGCAAACTACTCAAAATTGTACTATTTTTTTGCTATTACTTTGGTTAATAAAGTTTGATTTTAAAAATAATTAGACTAGATTAAAACGTAATTCAAAATTCAAAGTCAAAATTAAAATTTTGAATTTAATTTGATTTATCTGTTTTTAAAATTTTTAATATATTATGTTATGAGTTATATTTTGATACAACTGTGTAAAACACAACCCTCCATATGTAAACTATAAAATCTAAAACCTAAATCCCTAGCTCTAACACCCTAAAACCTAAAATATTAAACCCTAAACTCTAAATTCTAACCATAGACCTTAAATTCTACACCATACAACCTAAACCTTAAACCACAACTTAAATCTTTAAACTCTAAAATTAAAAAGGCTTATATATCAAAGTTTTTTTTCTTATATTATTTATATATAACATAGTAAATCATAAATGGTATAATCATTTAAAAAAATGTACTACGTTGGAATTCAAGCCATATCTCACTAGTGGTTTTTAATCTATCCCTCAATCTCACCAACATTATTATTTTTATACCACAACAATTAATTTTATCATTAGGGGATTAAAACTCAAATTGATTCAGAAAAGTAAATTTTTTTATTTGCATCGATTTTTAAGTTTAAGTTGAATCCCTCAATTTTGTCTGACATATGTATAACACATATGAAAAATATAAATATATATATATGTATATTTTATATGGTTATAGAAAGTTTTTAAATTAAAACCAATTAGTACCATGACTTTATAAATATTTACAATTAAATTTAAATAAAATCAAAAAATTCATAATTCATAAACTCAACTAGAAAAACTTTCAAATAAAGTTTGTGTTATAAACGTATAGAAATGTATAATTATTTGATATACCATGGCGAAGTTTTTTTAAACGGGTTAATTTTTTTTTGAAAGTGGTTAAAAATATTTAAATGTTTTAATTACTATTTAAAAATAAAAAATAATATTATTTTAAAATATCTTTTCAAAATAAATTCAAAGATAATACATTTAAAAAAATCTTTCTAGTGATTTCAGTCTAAAAAAATATTACTATTTAAAAAATTCGAGTTTAAACATATTGTATACAAAATATGTGTACGATATTAAAAGACTAAAAAATAAATATAAATTATCATATCATAAAATCATAATATCAAAATAAATAAATAATAAAATTAGAAACGGGTTCTTAACGAGCTTGTGGAGTTCAAAAATTACACCATACCAGATAACCATTCATAGAAATTAGAAAATATAAAATATGATTCATCTTTTTATTTAGTATTTTATCACTTGAATTTGAATATGACAATTTCCATAATTGGTACATAAACTGAATATGTAGAAACTCCCCACTTCGAGAGTTCCAAAAAAGAAATTTCATCTCAAAATACATTAAAATATGTTTTTTTTTGTTACGGTCAGTAGCATCTTCAGGCGATAAACCGAAGATCATCAAGTAGCAATGAATTGGAAAGAATAAAAGAATGGTTTTAATGCTTGGCCTTTTTCCTATTTGCCTTAGCAAAAACTCCACAGGCGAATATCATCGCCTTCATCGTAGAAATCATTGAGCGTTGAGGGCGGATCAAACGATGAAACATTCAACATCTGTTCACAGGAGGAGTACCACGGTTCCATAAGAGAAATAGGCTTATCGTTTGCTACAAGAGATTGTATTAGTGACATGTAATCATCGTCATCATAATCAACGACTTGATCAGATGGTGATGAGGAGGACATAGATGGGGAAGTGGCGGATGAAGAGGAGGAAGGTGGCGGCGATATTGGTGGGGTGGCGGTGGCACTGTCGACGAAACTATTCGCAGCTGCAGCGGCCACTTTTTGTATTGACTTGGGAGACAAAACGCTATCGGGGATGTAATGCGAGGAAGTGATGGGGAAGTTGAGATTTGCCGAGGAACCTTTGAGGCACAGCAGTGCAGCATCATAGGCTCTTGCGGCAGCTTCTGGCGTAGAATAAGACCCTAACCAGATTCTTGTCTTCTGATTTGGAGCCCTAATCTCTGTCACCCAAGAACCCCAGCTCCTCATCCTCACACCCTTATACTTCTTCTTGCATGACGACAACGATTTCATTTGCTTTGATGGTTCTGGTTCAATCTTCTTCATATCAGTCTTCACCGTTGGCAAGGAGCTTTCAAGAAATATGTCAAACAAACAACAGTGCAGTGAACAATAAGTCTTCAGTTATCAAGCAATGCCTTGGCAACCAGCGAAGGAGCAGATGGTTTTTGGTAGCTTTTTGAATGGTTTATTGTTGTTTCAAAAGTGATGGAAAATGATGATATTTATAGATTTGGAGGTAACATTGAGTGTTTTTTAAAGCTGGGAAGATCCCTCGGTCATCAGGGTTAGTCCACATATGAATATGAGAATGGCTTACAGACTGTATATTTGTAGCTTTATTAAAGAAATTGGACTTAGACCTTACTTTACTGCTCCATGTTTAAACCCCAGTTTTCCTATGGCTGGTATTTTATAATAATAAATAATTTGTACCAAAACGAATAAAGAATAAAAACCCTTTATTTTGTTATATTACCTCTTAGTTTTACTATTGTTGTTTATGGTAAAAAAAAAACCCTTTATTTATTCTGATTGTTTGATATAATAATGAGTGGTTAAAGCGTGTAAGAGAGAACATAGGATTCTCGGTAGGCAGCTTCCAGGAACTGCACGGCTGATTATTTAATGGGGTGGGGTGTGATTCACTCAAGAGGCGCAGTCTAAATCCTAGTGCTTAATTTAGTCATTCTGCCCTCGACTAGAATAACCAAACCAAAAACAAAAACCAGCTGTTGCTGCTCTGTCTTGCTGCTCTAAAACCGCGTCCCTCGCGTCTTGTTTGTCCCTCGTACGAGCTGAAAATAACTCATTTTCACTTATTAATAAATTGAAAGGACACTTATGAGTATGACACATCTCTCAACTGTTTCACGGTGTTGTTTTTTTTGCTTGGCTGCATACGCCTTCATGTCTTGACTTTCTTCCCAAGTTTCTCACTCCTGCGTAGTTCAAAGGGATTCTCTTTGTGGTACGGCAAAACCAAAGCTGCTACCTACTCGATCTTCTCTTACTTTTCTTTTTTTTGTGTGTGGCTGGAAATGCCTGACATGGGGAACATGCGTTGAAGTTCGAAGCAAGCCAAAAAGATACCGAAATTCGTTTTCATACCGGGGCTGGGCAATTTTTCAAACTTTCCAGCGCACCGTTGTTGCCATTGTTAGGCAAACGGGCAATGATACGCCCTGGTGAAACGTGCCAAGGAGTTTTGCAAGAAAATAATACTCCATAGATTATTACAAAGTTCCAATCAACCAGTCATAAAAGGCAGGCCCAAATAGTACTTTTGGCCATGACATTGTCCTCAATCCGTACAAACCTTGCTTTAATTAAGAAGGCGTCTGTTTCTTGACATTTAGGAGAGTATTGTTCTAAATTAATCGCAAGCTGCTCTGTATTCGATAAGCTGCAGCCGCTGCTGCTGACTGATCCGATTAGCGATAAGTAAACATGTACTTTTTAAATACATAAATATACATCTTGACATGTGTGAGACTGAGGCCACCCTGCTCATTTGTTTATCTTAAAATTTTCAGAAATTAAGGAATGAAACAGGGGATTGGTTTCTTGGAAATGAAAAGGAAATTTCATTTTTTTATTGAGTCATTGAGCTCAGCAGCTCAGCCCCTTGAGCTTATGGTTGATCACACTTAATTAAACAGCAACGCAATGGGGAATGAAGATTCATGCTCCTGCTCGTCTCGAGTCTCATAAAAACCTTTTAAGAAACATTATCTTTACAAAATCTTTTGTTCAATCTTATTGGTTGCTTAACTGGCATTGCCCTTGCCGTACCCCCATAATCCATTACCGTAGTCCTGTGTGTTTCAAGGAAAGTGGCAATGAAATCTGCAGCAAAAGCCAACTGTAAGTAGGACCGGACCAATATATTGAAAACACAAGTGAGGGGGGGCACTTGTACAAGTTCCAAACTCGAATCCAACTCTCTTAAAGGACCGAGAAACTTCGCAGAAAGAGATTTTTAGGATAGGCATCCCTATCAAATCCACAACAATCCGCCATCCGGAGTGATCTTATACAGATAAGCTGTTGACTTGGAAGCTGGATCTTTAAACCAAGTGAAAAAGAAAACAGCCCTGTAGATATATCATACAGCTTGCATTCATTCCCTGCAAATGAATGTGATTTCAGTAGAGGTTTACGACGTCTATTCAAATCCGAATAACATAGGAACACTGGGAATGTCTAATAATTATGCTTAACTGGGATTTGGCGGATTACAGAGTTTTCATATCTCATCTACACTCATTGCAAAGCCTCTCGCATCACTTCATGCTGTTATATTAAGAAAAACTAATTTTCATAAGGGTAAAGTTCACAAATAGTCACTAAACTTTTATCAAATATTCAATTTGGTAAACAAACTTCCAATTGCTTCAATGTTACCATTTTAATAAGACTGCTTAATGTCACGGGTCATTGGCACCATAGGGTGCACACCAGGGTTCCCAAGAGGTTCTGATAGAGATTTTGGGCCGAAAGAGACCACCAGACTTAGCCCGATCCGTGGGAGATTCTAGAAGGCTTATCCATCCACTTTGACCTATGTAAACTTGCCTTGTATACATAGGATTTGTTACCATAGATAGAAGGGAATATTCCCAGGATTGTACCATTGTGGTTGGTGGGCTTCGATCATAGCCGTCGATGTAAATTTGTATAGACCGTCAGATTAGCGGGAACTCAACTATAAATAGAGGCCCCCTCCTCATTTCATGTATCCAAGTTTCCAAGGAATAAAGGCATTTACTCTAAATCCTCTGAGTGTTATTGTGTTCTTTTCTTTGTTTTTGAGCGTTCTTTCGAAGTTCTTCTTCGCTCATCTCGTTTGATCCAATTCCGTGTAGAACGCTTTACGTTTGTCGGTGCTTGGGAAGTTTGATCTTCCGAGAGGGTTGAAAAGGCTTACTTAGGCGTTTGTCTTGAGTCACATCGCCTAAGGCCGCACGGTGGGCTGGTTGGAACTCTAGCCACGTGACAGTTGGTATCAGAGCCTTGTTTGAGCGACGTGAGCTAGTTCGAGGCACGAAGCATCAGGTTGAGATGGGACCAAGGATGAGAGAGAATGCTACTGCGAGCCAGAAGGGTGTGGAGACCCAAGCTAACAAAGAAAGCCGAGCAAACTCGAGGGACAAGTTGTCGGCGCTCGATGAGAGGGTCACCAAGCTTGAGGGATCTGTGAAGGATTCTGTATAGTGACTCGACGTAGTGGATATACAGCTCGAGGAGCTGGATGACCAGGGTGATCAGTCAGAGGGAAAGAGAGATGCTCTCGAAGCCATGCTGAAGGCATTGAGGGTGGAAATGGTGGATCTGAAGGTAGAAGTGATGGTTTATCAGGCTGCCATGCGGAACGGTGTGTTAACCACGACGACACCTAGACCAATGAAGGATATTCCGAAGCCAAAAGAGTTCAAGAGGAACCGGTCGGCGAAAGATGTTGAGAACTTCATTTGGTGCATGAAGCAGTACTTTCGGGCAATGAGCATCATAGATGATGCTGAGAAGGTAAATAATGTTGTTGTTTACTTGACTGACATTGCTTTGTTATGGTGGCGACGTAGGTGCCTTGATGAGAATAGTGGGGACACGAGCGTTGGAACCTGTGAGGAGTTCCAAGCAGAGTTCAAGCAACAGTTTTGCCTGAGTAATACACAGAGAGAAGCCATGACCAAGTTTAGGAGGCTTCGACACGATGGATCCATTGCGGATTACATTTAGGAGTTTAGTGAGCTACAACTCCTAATCCATGGCTTGTGTGAGAATGATGCACTTTTCACGTTTATGGATGGACTGAAGCCATGGGCTAGGACCGAGCTAGATCGGAGGGATGTGCAGGAACTTTCCAAAACCCTAGCCATTGCGGAGTCCTTGACCGACTATAGTGCTTACAAGTCCATGGGTCCAAGCCCCGTGGCAAGGGCAATGGTGGGAGAGACGAGGACGAGTCCGGAGATAGCAACAATGATGGCAATGAGAGGCCATCGACCAAGCTCAACCGGTATGTGAAACCAGATGATCGGAAGAAATAGAGGATCCATAAGGTGCTACCATTGTGATGGTCCACACGTAGTGAAAGACTGTCCCAAGAAGAGAAGCCGCCTCGATGCCATTGTCTACGAGGACGACAAGTCAGATGGAGAACCCGGTAGAGTTGGTGCAATCGCCAGTGTCAATGGAGGGAAGACGAGGGTGGAAAAAATACATTAAAAGTGTTACCGATGTAAGGGGTCGTATTTAGCGCGAGAGTGCCCGGATCGAGTCAAGAAGTATAAGGAGGACGAGCCTGAGAGTGATGAGGCTGCGAAGCTTGGCTTGATGATCTTGAATTCTACCAAGGCGAGGAAGTGCAAGAAGCAGAAAGGGTTGATATTTGTCGACATCAACGTGGCGGGATGATCGATGAGTGCTTTGGTGGACACCGGGGCAAGCGATCTATTCATGTCTAAGAAGGCTGCTGAGAAGCTTGGTCTTAAAGTTGTGGATTCAACCGGTAAGATCAAGGCTGTGAATTCAAGGGAAGTTCCAGTTGTGGGAATAGTGCGAAAGATTAAGTTGCTGATTAGGGATTGAAAGGCCATAGAGGATTTCAAGGTAATCGAGTTAGATGACTTTGATTTTATTTTAGGACTAAACTTCCTTGACCGTTTTGAAGCTCCCATCATCCCGTTTGCCGACGTCGTGTGCATCTTAGATTCGAGACAACGGTGCGTTGTGCTTGTGTGCCGAGACAACGGGCGAGGAACCAAGAAGCTGACAGCCATTCAGCTTGTCGAAGATGCTCCAAACCAATGAGACATCGAGTTGGAGGTGACAGGTGGGGACACTACCTTGGATGGGCGAGAGTTGCCCGAGGCAGTTGGCGTGAAGGCCGTCGAGGAGCCACCCATGAGCGAGGTGGTCGAGGCATCAAACTTCAATGGAAGAGAAGTGTCAATGGGTTTTGCATTGCTGATGAGCAGTGGGGCATCAAACGTCGGGGACGAAGGATTGATGCGTAGAGTAAATGTCGGGAAAATAAGTGAGGTACATCTTGAACACAGTGATAGCGTTTTACAGTTTGATTTGCTGAATTTGTTGGGTGTAGGGCGCAGAAAACCTAACCCATCAGATGGAGTTGTCAAGACTTAGTGCGGGCCGAAACAACCTTTCAGAGTTCCGAGGGTTCGTTCGGTGTTCAACGTGAAGGCGTCCAAGTTTGTGCACAAGGATCGGGAGAGTCCAGATCGGGGCAAGTCAAAACTGGTTGGAAAGAGTTCCTATGATCAAGATGTGCCTTGGACGGGTAATTTTGAATGGTGGTGCGAGCCAAGGCGAGCAGTCATTATGGGGGGACAACCGAATCAGAGTTCTGTGCTCTTTACGGGGAGAGCGGTCCTTATGGGGGGACAATCAAGCCAGATTCTGAGTTGGGAGCAAGCCAAGGTGCGCGAGAGGAAGCTCCATGATCGATCTCAACTTTGTTCGAGAGGCGCGACGAGGGCGTCGCCAAGTTTGGTGGGGGAGAATGTCACGGGCCGCGAGCCAAGGTCCGAGTCATTGGCACTACGGGGTGCACACCAGGGTTCCCAAGAGGTTCTGATAGAGATTTTGGGCCCAAAGAGATCACCAGACTTAGCCCGATCCGTGGGAGATTCTAGAAGGCTTATCCATCCACTTTGACCTATATAAACTTGCCTTGTATACATAGGATTTGTTACCATAGATAAAAGGGAATATTCCCAGGATTATACCATTGTGGTTGGTGGGCTTCGATCATAGCTATCGATGTAAATTTGTATAGACCGCCGGATTAGGGGGAACTCAACTATAAATAGAGCCCCCCCTCTCATTTCATGTATCCAAGTTTCCAAGGAATAAAGACATTTACTCTAAATCCTCTGAGTGTTCTTGTGTTCTTTTCTTTGTTCTTGAGCGTTCTTTCGAAGTTCTTCTTCGCTCATCTCGTTTGATCCGATTCCGCGTAGAATGCTTTGCGTTTGTCGGTGCTTGGGAAGTTTGATATTCCGAGAGGGTTGAAAGGCTTACTTAGGCGTTTGCCTTGAGTCACATCGCCTAAGGCTGCACGGTGGGCTGGTTAGAACTCTAGCCACGTGACATTAACCTGGTGAATAATACATTACATTGGTAACAAAGATATGTTGTTTTATTGCATGTATTAAATGAGAATACCTGATTTTGCTATTTAGTTTGGATATCTCACTTAAGTCATTCACACCTGATTTTTTTATCATCAAAAAATACGTAGGTCCATTTAAATTATATACTCTTAGTTCCAAGTTCCTCATTTTTGTGTGAGAAAGAGAGAGATTTAGGGACTTTCTATTTGTATTACATTTTAAGCTGTCTTTTTATTGCAGGTGGCTCCAAAACATAACCCTGATGCAAGGGATTTGAGATTGCACTTGACCAAAGCTTTAACAAAGTAGCATGTCTCATCCTTTGTGTTTCCCTTGGGCACATCCATCACGAATGATTCAAAGACAAGAGCCACAGAGGGAGATGATTGAAGAGTAGTTCTGGATTTGATGAGGACATAACAACATTGCCCAAATCTTTGTTGTATTACAGTACGCAGAAAATTGGAACATTGCTAAATGCTAAGCACTAATGAACTAAAGCTTGTCAAAAAAGCTTCCATTCCCTTGGTTATTATATTTAATGGTCTAGGGCTAAATTATTTTCAATTAAAATAAAGTTAAATTGAAATAACGATAGTTAAATTTATTATTTTTTTCGAATTAAAAGTAAAATGTTTGAATATGCAAATGTAGAAGACTAAATGTGTTATTATACAAAATATTTTAACAGCCCCATCATCAGGTCACTAGAAAATTGGTGCAAAATTAATAGTTGAATGATAACATTGAAGCAATTGAAAATTTAATTACCAAATAGGATAATTGATCAAAGTTTAGTGATCATTTGTGAACTTTATCATTTTCATAATATATTGCATAGTATTAGTATCAAATAAAGAAAACTATTCAAACGAGAATTGAATATAATCATGTCCTTCTATATCATTTTATTTGTTCAAATAATGCAATTAACTAATCAAACCAGTTAATATAATCCCCTATCAACTATTAATTATATGTTGGTTGTCAAACATGTCATTTATTTGTTTTAGGGAAAACATTCTATGTATTGGGGTGGAAAATTTATTTTCCACAAGCGCCTAATTTTTTATGTTTAGAGGTTAGGATTTATATCTAGAGTCTTAGTGTTTGTGATTAAATTTTAAGGTTTTGAAATAGATTTCATGATTTAAAATTGAGAGTTTAAGGTTAATAATTTAAGAGATAGGACTTAAGACTCATAAAAGGAATACATGTTAGTTTTATAAGTCCGCTTGTGAAAAAAAAACTTTATGTTAATAATACATCAAATAATTATCCTATTTTTTTAAGGGTTTTGCTAATCACATACTAAGAGTTAATAATATTCCTATAATTAATGCTTATTTGGTTTTTCAATAGAATTTAATAAATGTAATAATTACATTTTTAAAAAGTTATGTTCCACTAATTTCTAATCTAATAAGTGTAATTAATTCCGTCCCTAAACTCTAAACTTTAAACTATAAAATCTAAAACCCTAAACATTAAAAACATAAATCTTAAATAAAAAATTATAAACCCTAATCCCTAAACATCAAACCTAAAACCCTAAACTCTAAACATAAAGCCTTAAACTATAAACACTAAAATCTTAACCCATAAAATATAAAACCCTAAACCCTAAATCAAAACCATAAACCACTAAATTCTTAAAATTTAATTACATTAAATAGATGGAATATAACTTTTTAAGAATATAAAGATTATATTTATTAAATTTTATTGAAAAATCAAATAAGTATTAATTATAAGAATATTATCAACTCTTAGGGCAGCCATAAGGGTTGTCATTAGCAAAAATACATTTTTTAAGAGAAAAATTTCAATACACATGCTTAGTAAATTTTAATTTACACAAGTTTTTTAGTTTTAAGGGTTAGATGTTTAGTTTAGGGTTTAGAGTTTAGGGGTTTGGGTTGTAGGGTTTAGAATTTAAGGTTAGTGTTTAGAATTTAGGATTTAGGGTTTAGAGTTCAGTGTTTAGTTTTTTAGAGTTTATGTTTAATTTTGATTTATAGTATAAATAAACAGGCTTGTGTAAATTTTATCATACACAGCCTGTGTATCAAATTTAAACTTTTTCTTAAGGAAAAAACTTTGATGCACAAGTCATGTAAACTTTAGTTTACACGTGCCTTTTAGTTTTAGGGGTTATGGTTTTAGTTTAGGGTTTAAATTTTAGGGATTTAAGTTGTATGATTTAGAATTTAAGATTGGTATTTAGAATTTATTGTATATAGTTTAAGATTTAGGGTTTTAGGATTAGGCTAAAGAATTTAGAATTTGAGTTTTTATAGTGTAAATACATAGATTTGTATAAAATTAGATTTACACAATCTGTATATCAATTTTTTTAATCCTAACGACTTTCTGACACATGGTCAAAAAAGATTTTAACTATATTAAATAATAAGCATTTACTCAAAAGCCAAAGCTATCGGGTGAGAGAAATTATATTATGGGTCATTCTATTCACGTCATGAGACCAATTAAGAAAAATCATCTGTCTTATTATTTTTTATCTCATATTTTTTACAAAGCGAATCTTTACTCATATTTACTGTAAATTAATTTTAAAAATAATTTTTATTAAGTGAAAAATTATTTAATAAAAATATGATAAAAAAAGTAATTTTTATTAGTTTATCACATGACGGACATATAATTTCTCGTCGGGAGGTGAGTTTTTGCAAAATGTTATCCAAAGGAATTGGAACGATGGCAACAACTGCAGCCATGGCAGCAAGATCTTTATCCATGGTTCACGTTCCGGCGCATAAACCCAAATGGGTCTTCACCCCTTTGTCATTTTGTTCTTCAGCATCCAAACCAAGGAAGCTGGTTCTCTACTCAAAGCCTGGTTGCTGTTTGTGCGATGGCCTCAAAGAAAAACACCACGCCGCCTTCTCACTTTCCGGCCCCGAATCCCTCCACGACGTCGAGTTACAGGTAAAATCCTCATCTCAGTCTCTACAATATACAAAGATTGGAACTTGGAAATTTTTTTATTGTTGGGTAATTTCTACAGGTAAGGGATATTACCTGCAATCCCGAGTGGGAGAAGGCATACCAATATGGAATACCCGTTTTAGCTAAAGTATTCTCCGATGGCACCGAGGTAAGGTTTTTTCTTCTTCCCTTCAAAGCTATATCAGTGTCAGGAATCTTGCATTTTTGGTTCATTTTTAATGAATGTGTGAAATCCTAGATAAAGAGTTCAACATGGATCTTTTCACACTAGAATTTTTGCAAACTTGATGTTTCTTGTTATGAATTGTTTTATATAGCAACTCCCTTTTTCAAAAATGGACCTGGTTCTATAATTAGCAAGGGATTTCTCTATAAAATACGTGACCTGAAGGTTGAGTAAGGGGACATGTAATTGACCAGGAAAAAATGGAGGATTTCTACCAGAATATTAGCCTTTGGGCGTTAGTAAATGGCCCACTGAATTTGGAATTTTTGTTGGTTATGTCATTTCAAGGTAATCTGATCATTCATCAATAAAGGATGAACGTGAATTGGGATTGGGCTTTGTTTAAAGTGGAATGTATTGGTTTTCCATTCTCAGGTTGAAATGAGCAATCACTTGTTCTTGGAAAACTGTTTTTAAGGCCTGTCATTGTATAAATGTAAGTGGGATCTCCATTCCCGGATTTATGTCATAGACAGGCACATTGAGATAAATCAACAATATCTGAAGATGCTTTGAGTAGTATAATATAAAAAACTACTGCAGATAGAATACATTTTTTTTGATAAAATGAAGGTGTAATATCAGTTATCCAGGCTTAGTTGAGTGTCAAATATAGGCATGTATTCGATATTTATTTCAATATATTTGGAGGATCATTCCCTTATTCCGATGTCCTAGTATGCTTAAGCACTAAGTGCTGGGTACTAGTACTTTAGGAAAAATGAAGAATCCGAGTGACATAAGGTATATAATAAGGATATTAGATCACATCATCCTTCTATAACTACCATTGTACTAGTCTTTACAAATATGGGATAAACTATCTGCTATTTATATGGATCGATACTGAAGAAGACATCAATATCAATCTTTCTTTCAGGAATTACTGCCTAGATTATCTCCTCGACTTGGGGTGGAGCTTGTCCATAAGAAGATAGCAGCTGCTTTTAAACAGTAAGAGGTCTGTAATTTTTTTGTTCTCTGATGTAATGGATACTGAAGTTCATGTACAACTAGAAGGGGAAATTATTTTGACATACATCATGCCATTTTAGTATGTTTGACTAGGTCAGTTCTAGTTGCCATCACCAACACAGTGACTTTGCTCTGATAATTCCTTTTCATATCTTTTATGTATTACTACTAATTCTATGCAAACAAAAGCAGGCCACTTTAAGGTCTTGATAGTGATAAAATGAATTAACTGCATCAATCTTGGTTCTTTAAAAGTAATCAATCAGACTAAGCTATGTTTTTCTTAAATTATGTTGAGTTATTGCATTAAGTGTTTGATTTGTCTTCTTTTTCTTTTCGTATGCATTTATTTGTTTAAAGTTTGGCATGGATTGAGAACCTACTCGATCAATTCCATTGTCCACTTTGCATCAGTAGGACTTTCCACGTTGAAAGGTTCTATCGCTAAAGCAATGCCTTTCTCTGTAAACAAAATTCTACTTGGCAAAGGGGGGAGGAGTAGGAGGAGGGGTTCAAAGTTGCTTCACAGTTGGCATAACATACGTTAAAACTTGACTATCACGACTTATCATCTTTTACAACAGGTTTTGATAGACTCTTGAGGTTCGGCATGGCACCGTGCACGTATTCTCGTGTCATTGTCTCTCCCATTACCAAAGGAAAGCAGCGTATTCAAAGACACCTACCCCAAAATAACATCATACTTTTAACAAATGAAGTTTTTCTCCCTTTTGATTCCTTTGGGTTCTGATAAACAGATTTCTTCTCATATCTTTCATGTATTATTAATTCCATGCAAACAAAGCAGGCCACTTTAAGGTTTTGGAAGAGATAAAAATGAAAGTTTGCATCAATCATGCTTCTTTAATGTCATATCCCTTCCATTTTTACTACTTTTGACTAAATCCATTGTTTTCAAAGGTCCCAAGCAGTTTGTGCACTTGGATTGCTGTTAAACTCATTCCTTTCTCTGTTACATCATCAACTTTGTCCCGTTTCATCTTTGCCGTTTATGGATATTAACAATATATTGTTCTAACGGGCACCGGTAAGGTAAACGTGCATCAAAAGGAAAGGAAAATGAAAAAGATTGTTCTAGAGATAAAGGTTTCAAGCCACCTGCATCTTTGTTTCGTCATTGAAGGACTGCTACTGTCATTATAAACAACCTTTTCTGGTTAGTCATTTGAAGGGAGAAGGGAAGAGATGACTAAGCTTCTTCACTGGTGGCATAAAATTCGATAAAACCGGACGATCACGACCTATCATCTTTTTTCTTTGGAACAAAAGAGAGTGCAGTCTAGAATAAGAAAAGGAGGTGCACGTAAGTGACTCGATTCGAGACTTCTGACTACCATCTTTGAAGAGGCTGCATTAACTAATTAAGCATAACCCTGAATTTACAAACAGATTCTGATAGGCTCTTGAGGTCTGGTATGGCCCCGTGCATGCATCCTCTTGCCTTGTGCTTTCAAGTAAAATGAGTAAAGTCTGTTTTTATACCACTTTTTATAAGCAGTTGTTCAAGTCCATGGCTCATCCCATCTTACAATTATTTTCTTTAAATGATTTAATTGCATGATAAATTTCCATGAAAACAATGATTAAACAACACAGCTAATACCATTCCACCACAAAAACTAATCTGATAAATCAACACAAATCATTTGCAGAGGTGTAAATTGGTTGTTCTGGAATAAACATCTGTTTTTAACCAAGGAATAATTTGATTTTGTTACATCTTTACTGCAATTGTAAAGGGAATTGATGATTTGCAATTTGGTGGTATGGTGTTCCACTGAGAAAGTCGAGGCTCGTCAATTCATTTCATAATTGTATTTTGATGGATGAGAGTCAATAGAATTGCTTTCATCTTTTTTCTTAAAAGATAAACCCCAAAAACATGAAAACAGCCTTTTGCTTTTCCAACCCAAATTAATGGAAATCATTTGACAGAGTTTAAGACTAGCGTACAACAAGCAAATTCTTATTCCTCGTAAGGCCAATTAAGTCACAGAGTTTAACATTTTGATTACTTGTATGATTTGAGTGGCTGAACCAAAAGAGCAAAGTATTATTTTTTGATACACTCAAAAGATCAAATTATTGGGGCATTGGATTAGCTTTCATGTCCATATCATGCATGCTGAATGAGAGGCCCATTTGTTTCTTTCTTAGCTACAATTAACCATTAAAACTTTTTTAAAAAATGTTTTTAATTCATTTTTTTATAATTGTATTTTTTGGTATAATTAGCGGTATTTGATCCATTGGTCAACAAATCTAATTCAGTATTGTATAGACATAATCCTCCCAATTCAGTTCGCTTCATTCACAACATCAAACTTTGAACTCTAATCTTACTATAAAAAGCTAATAATTAGTATATTTTAATTATTGATATAATTGTTTGGACGGGTCTTATAAATATAAATACACAGAAATGCACTAAAACCCTTGCTGTTTTTTTTTTGTTGAAATAAAAAGAATGAAAGGGCCCTTCATGAAATGATAATAATGATGTCAAACTCAGCTACTGGTCTAATAAAATTTGTTGCTTTATGTGTGAGCTAAGTACTGGTTTTAGATTTTGAAAAAAATGTCTAATTAATTCCAATTTGAAAAAAAATCTTCAAGCACTTAGCTTCTATGGCCCGATCTCGTCATGCTCATTAATCAATTATTTATTCTCCATGCATAGTTCTTTATAACTTGCAAAAGTAAGGAGAGAGGGAATTTATGTGTAAGATTGTTTTCTTATTTCGGATTTTAATTATTTTTTTATATATTATGTTCGTATATTCATATCGAGTTCAAAGTTATCAAATCTCTTGCTATGGAGTGAGTGCTCAATAATATAATTTAGTTGGGATATGCACAAAATCATCAGAGTCGGATTGCATTATACCAGGGCATTGGTATGAGATAATCTTGAAATCATTTGCTTGTGTTAGAATAAGAATTAAATTCACAGTTGTGCGAGATCTACTAATTGACCGGATGGTTAAAAATGCTCATATTGTCTCATCTTCTATGTGTTCGAATCCTGACACTTGTCCTAGGAATATACAGTAATATACAGTGATATTTGTATATCAGAGTCATTATCAATATTCCTACAATCATCAAAGGACATTAGACTTAACCATATCTGCATTTTGTAACTGTATCTTCCACTCCATCTGCAAAATTGAAGGATTGCACTATATCCATGGAGGATAACATAAATAATTATCCATTATCTTTTTTCATAGTTTCAACACTTTGACTGAAATGGAGATTAAAGGCAAATGCAAGCACTAGTGTCTAAAGTTAAGTGGATAAGGGACCCTGCAGATTCCAAGTTTGAGTGATGTCATTTATCTGTGTTATATTGTGTGTGTATATATATGGCAACAGTTTTGATCACTTCTCAGTCAAGAACTCAGATAAAATCTTTCCTTATCTACTGAGTTTGAGCAAAGATGAGTGCCAATTTCAGCAAGGCAAAGCCTTATTTACTTATGATATTCTTGCAATTCGGTTCCGCTGGGATGTACATAATCAGCATGGTAACTCTCAACCAGGGCATGAACCGTTACGTGCTTGTTGTGTATCGTAATGCCATTGCTGCACTCGTACTTGCACCTTTCGCGCTGGTGCTTGAGAGGTGATCATATTCGTCTCATATGTTACACACATTCATGCATACTACTTGTGATTTTTTTTTACTTTCGAATCCGATGCAAGTGTCGGATACGAATATTTGTATGACATGAATAAAAACAGGACTGATCTCTATATGCATATCCTCCTCTTTCGTACAGGAAAACAAGGCCAAAGATGACATTCTCAATCTTCCTACAAATAATGACCTTGGGATTTCTAGAGTAATCTTTCTCACTCTAAACTTCTTGGAATTCCAATCATACACAAATTCCCTGTTTGATTCAATCCGAATTGAATTACTCAACATAATCTCGAAAAGGCAAGTCATACAGTAACAGTTCTTTTGTGTTTGATGTCCGGAAAATTTTTTGGACAGGCCAATCCTGGATCAAGGCTTCGTTTACTTGGGAATGAAATATACTTCAGCATCATTCACATCTGCAATTATGAATGCTGTCCCTTCAGTCACCTTTGTGATTGCACTCATTTTCCGGTAAATCATCTTAATATCATTAACATTATTAAAAAATGCAGACCCCAAATTTGAACGCTCTATAGTTGCCTAGTTTCCAACCATTGAAATTCATCCATAAACTGTGTGATCAGATTGGAGCATGTGAAGATGAATGAAGTACGCAGTATAGCGAAGGTGATCGGGACCCTGGTGACACTATCCGGAGCTTTACTTATGACACTTTACAAGGGCCCTGTGATTGAACTAATATGGTCGAACACAAGCCACCACGGGAGCAGCGGAAGCGGCGGCTCGTCCGATAAACACTGGATATCCGGGACACTATTGATCCTTGTCGGTTGTGTTGCCTGGTCCTGTTTCTATGTTCTGCAAGTAAGTTGTCTTACGTGTGACGTCCACTAATTTGTGAATAGAATCAGAGTTAATTAGTGAATTGTTGTTGTTCAAATGGTGCAGTCAATTACCATAAAGAAATACACGGCGGAAATCTCACTTTCCTCCTTGATATGCTTGGCGGGTACTATCCAGAGTTTGGCAATTGCCTTAGCCGTGGAACATCACCCCAGTGGATGGGCTGTAGGCTGGAACTCTAGGCTTTTTGCTCCACTGTACTCTGTAAGTATCAAATATTTATATTGGACATATATCGGCCCGTCCATGCATAAAAACTTTAGACTCACATTTCATGCGAGATCAAACTGAACAAGTACAAGTGTGTTGATATCATTTATAAATCCGACTCGACTTATAAACACATTTAGTGCCAACACATATAAGTATTCCATTATTGTTAATCAAATGAACAGACTAATTAGCTAAACTTAAACAACATATTTGTTTGTTATAATTGCTAATTACTGCCGATCTGTTTTTAATGAAGGGTGTAGTTAGCTCCGGGATCACATATTATGTGCAAGGCCTGGTGATGAAAACAAGAGGTCCTGTATTTGTCACTGCCTTCAACCCTCTATGCATGATCATCGTTGCTGTTCTCGGTTCCGCTATTCTCGGCGAGCAAATCCACCTTGGAAGGTACTTAGATCAGCTTTCCCAGAACCATAATCAAAATCAAAATCATTTTACATGGAAACCCAAAAAATTAATGGAATTTATGTCCATTAAAATGCCTAATCCCAAATTACTAAAGCCACTTTAAATAATCTTAACATTGTCTTGAACAATTTTGGTGTTTGATAATTGAGCAAATTAGCCACTGTTTCTTTCTTCTTATCCCATAGAGGAAAGAGTGAAAACTCAAGAAAAACAACACATTCTACGAATTCTCTTCTTTATAATGATAACTTTACTAAAAAACTAAAAGGAAAAAGGTAAATCACTCAAGTATTTGTTCTTTTAAAATTCCAATTCATATTTCTCCAGTAACATATATATTCTTCTTCTTCTTCTTCCATTTCCCTATGATATGCAGCATCATAGGAGGAATCGTTATCACGGTCGGCCTTTATTGCGTGGTGTGGGGTAAAAGCAAGGATTATTCATCACCTTCTGCACCTGCAAAAGGTGATTGCAGCCAGCAAGAGCTACCCATTTCTGAAAAACATTGTGCTAATGCCACTAAACTTGCCATTGCCACAATTGACACTCCTCAGCACAATGGAAAGTAAAAGATGCCTTTCCTGCACTCTCAAACTGTACTAAATTATCTATCTATGATTCTATGTATGTAAAGCCTTTCCATTATTAGACTCTTCTCTGCAACTTGTTTATGAAAAGAACGAACGAGAATACTTTTTAAAGTTATCCGTATTTACAGTACCGGATCTGAATTACTGGATCAATGAATCTGCATTTGTAGGACTAAACTCATTTATAATTGTTGGAAGGGTCGTTAGTATTTATAGTACCCGATCTGAATGTTCAATATTTTGAATTATCAGCCGTTGATACAAGCTTAACAGCAGCAGCCGCATTAAGTGAGGTTCTTGATTAGTCTTAATCGCAGCAGCAACGTTAAAACATGCTGATTGTCTTGCAGTTATGAGCGTTAAAGAGTGTTGATTCTTGTAACTTGCTTACAGCGTGCTGATTGATTAGACAACAACGTTATTCGTGTTAATAATAGGTTAATTGCATTGGTTTGGGCAGTTTTCTAGACAATGCAATTAGCGTGATTAATTCTTTTATATGTTTGGACCTTTTTACCCTCGGATTTAAGCCTATAAATAGAGGCTCTTTTCATTCTTTTTTCCATCCCAGAAAAAAATAACTTTTGCTAAACACTTGCTATCAAATGTTCCCGTTGAACATTCTTTTCCCTCATAATCCAATATCTTGCTGCTAATCTTGAAGTCAGCACTGGTAATTTTCTAATCCTATAATTAATTAGCGTTCATTAATTTAGATATGATTAACTTAATTTCTTTGTTATTTTCAGGCAAACACTTATCTGATTTGTGTAAGGCTGACTACCCATATTAGGTGAAGTATTTCCTATGGTTACTTGCAGAAATGGTTCAAAATCCAAGTCAGCCATTTATGCTAGTATCCATAGGCAATACTTCACCAAATGATTAAAAAACATAAATGGCCTTTAAATAAGGTCACTGAACGGCTCCGTTTTGGACGGGGTGACCCGCTCCTAGAACCGACCCACTAGCTGGATCCACGGTTTTTTATCTTTTAGGGGAAACTGCGTTTTGGTCCATCTTTATTTAAGTTTTTTTGTATTTGGGTTCTGATTTTGTCTTTTTAAGTTTAGATTTACTTCAGTTAAGTCCTAATTTAACTTAATCAATTTATAATTTTTTATCAAAATATAATTTATAGTTCGACCCTTAGGATAATATTTCTTTTAATTAAGTCTTTGTCTCATAAAATTGACTTATAAATTGGCCTATAGAATTCACATTTAATTATATTTAATCCCTAATTAAGATTTTGTAATTATTTAAGTCTTTGATTTTTTTTTCGCCAAATTGTTTTTAAAGGGAATGTTAATTTGTTTTATTGGTCCACAAATTTGAGTTTAATTATAAATTGGTCTTAAAACTTTGCAAATAATCTCAATTCGAAGAATGTATTATAAAATTTCTTTAAGGGCCAGTTCAAATCCAAAATCCTTCTAAAAATGAGGTCTAATAAAAATGTAGACTGAGTTCAAGCTTCAAAAATCAAGGCTAAGCTCCACCAGTTTTCAAATATTGTAACATACATTATATTTTTTTGGATAATGTATTATTTATTTTTCATATATTGAGTAATTTGTATCATATAAAAAATTAAATTTATAATAATATATAATACTATAATGTAACTTTAAAAATATATGTTTAGAATTTAATTAAAATAGAAGCACCGCATAATATAATATACATATATAAAAATCTGAGTTATAGTTAAAAAATAGGACATGAAAAGAGAGTTAAAAGACTGGAATTATTATCAACGAGGGTCGCTGATAAGCAACTTGATATTGTTAGAATTAAACCATAACAGATATGAAATCTGAACCCAGGATCTATCATGTCAAATCATCAAGAACAATAAACTGAATGCGGAAGCGTACCTGAATTAATCGATAGATGAAAATCTTGAATCTTTTGATGAAGATCGCCTAAAAGGTGGTTGTGATCTTCCAAGAAGATAGGTTTTCTCTTGATGTAAAACTCTCTGACGGGGAAGGAGAGAAAAACAAGTTAACCTATTTCTTGGGGACCACTACCTCTTTATATAGTTGATTATTAAATCAACTATTAAATATTTATAACTCTGCCCCTCATTGAATTATAAATATATCTTACGGTATCTACACTTTTATTTCCATGACATTTTAATACCCATGACATGCCTAACATAATTGGTCACTTAATTTTGTGTCATACTTTAAAATAGCAATATACATTATACATATGTGCCCACTATTACGGATTTTAATCCAACAATCTCCCACTTGGGCAACATATGTTTCCTGACAAATGTATAACCTTATGAGCTCAAAAATTTGCTATTATATAATAGGTATTCTGTAACAATCTCGTCCATCAACTATATCCATATAGGATCAAAGCAGCCTTTGTCGTATCAATCATAACAAGACCCATCAATGGTCACGTATACAAATATAATCAAATGACATAGATCAATCATGGATGCATAGCATGGAAAATTACATGAAATGTGAACCAAACATGTCTATTTCCAACTGGTCCTTCTAAACCTTAGTGAGATCAAACTTTACTGAATTCAGAGTGTGCATAAACCAAAAGAACTTTATTTCTGCAGAAAATAATCTTAAAATAACTTTAAACTAAAGTAACCGAAATTGTGTCTAAACCAAATGAACATTTTTCAAAATTACAAACTCCCACTAAAACTGAATATCTTTATATAACATTACACCCACATGAGTAGTGTGCTCATGAAAGACCTAGGGTGATAGTTTCTTAATAAGCGCGCAAATATGGAGTTTGTACCAACATGCTCTATAGACACACAATCACTGAATTTTCTTTAACAACTAGGAATTTAATATTTATGTGATTCAAATTTGAAGTGTTCCTATTGTTCATAGAATAAATGAATGCATATTTATTGTCACAAAATAACCGAAGTGGTCTTTCTATTCAATCTATAATTAGCAGCCCATGTGACAAAATTCTTTTGCATCAATATTCTAATAGAATCGAAGTCTGTAAACTTGATGATCTCTAACTTACCGAACTTCGATATGTGAGCATGTAATTTTTGTTCTCTAAAGATATTTCATAACCCTATTGGCTGCTATTCAATGGTTCAAACTAGAATTCTTAAATATCTGTCTAACATTCTAACAATGTACGCAATATCCGAACGCATACATACTTGAGCATAAATTAAATTCTCAATAGATTATGCACTTGGAATCTTTTATATATATTTTTTTAATTTCAAGGTTACTTTTAGGGCATTGAGTAAGACTAAATTTGTCTTCTTTAGTAATATGAGTATCACTTGGTTTACTCCCACTGAACTGTAGTATATAGAATTGTGAACCAAATTTATCTCAAAACCAAATGAGATAAACAATATGAAATTTATAATTTCGTTAATGAGAGTCCAACTTAAGCTCATAGATGAATTTCTTTAATTTACATATCATTGATTTTGTATCATTAGACACAAATCTATGATTGTACCATATAATTTGTTTCTTCAATATCACCATTGAAAAACACAAGCATAACATCCATCTTATGTAGCTCAAGATTAAAATAAGCAATAAGTGTCATGATTATCTTAAAAGATTCTTTCAATAAAACTTGAGAGAAAGTCTCCACAAAATCAATGTCTTCTTTTAGAGTATATCCTTTAGATACAAGACATGCCTTATACTTGTCCACATTATCATTTGCATCCCTCTTGGTTTTAAATATCCATTTACAACCAATTGGTTTGCACCTTCACATAATGAGACAAGTTCCTAAACTTTATTATCTTGCATAAAATTATACTCTTCTTGAATGACATCAATCCACTTTTGAGAGTCAGAACTTTTATGATTTGATAAAAAATGATTGAATCATTTTTTATCATTCCATTATTATCCTTATTTTCTTGAATAAATACAAAGTAATAATCTAGAATAGTATTTCTCCTTCCTCTCGTGGATATCTTTAATGACACTTATTTTTTTAAGGTTGTTGAGTTTGTTCTTCTGAAACAATTACCTTATCTTGAATGGGAGTTGTTCAACATTGTTTTGCTGAGGTACTTGATTCACTTCTTGATTAATGATAGGTGTAAAAACCTAAACATCATTAAAAGTGATAGTATGAATTAAATTATAATTCAACTTCCCCTCAATAGCAATGTATCTAACCTTATTTCTCCCTCCAAACTCAACATCCTAAAAATGTTATAAACCTCTCCTTAAAATAATCCTTATTGTGGAATCATAAAATTTACAGCCCATGGATCACTCAAAATAACCGAAGTAGTTGCTCACTTTTGAAGTTTAATTTCTTCACATGTGTCCTAACTTATACAAAAGAATCAATACTTTGTAACTTATTGTTGTTTCTTTTGATTAGGACCTTTAGCAACTTTATTCTAATATATATATATATATATATATATATATATTTATTGCCCTTATTCTTAGAGACACTAACTGAATGAGCACTAACCGAATGAGTACTTTTACAATTATAATGCTTCAACTTTTCTTCCTCTTTAACACAATTAGAAATAAGCTCATTTATAGTTTATTTCTCCTTTTGAAAATTGTAACTAATTTTGAATTGGTTAAACTGTATATAGAAGCGATACCAAAATCATAAGAACAAACAATTGTTAGAAAGTTCGATCTTATGTAGCTTAAGTTTTGAAGCAATATTAAATATTTTCATAATATACTCCCTCACATTTCCTTGATCTTTATACTTCATAGACATCAAGTAAGTCAAAAGTAACGTCATAGCCTTAACATTTTTTAATAAAATGTTTCTCAAATTTATCAAGGAAACCCTTAGTATGAGTAATATCTTTAGATTTGTGCTCCTAAAGAATTCTAGAATGTTGTACTTTATGATCATTAAAATCATGCAATTTGAACGAACTCACCTCTCAAAATCCCTTTTATGGGTGCTTACCGCCATGAGAGGTGCGAGTTGTTCTTCCTTAGTGCAAGGTCTATGTTCATACAACCAAATACTTTATGTAAGTGTCTTTTCTATTCCTTGAAACTAGTTTCACTAAACATGAGTGTAGAATGTATTTAACAGATATTGTAACAGTAAAGATAAATTACCTAAATATAGAACAAAATAAGCAAATAAAATAAAAACAAGCCCACATAAATATTCATAAGTAAACAAATAAATTCAAAATAATGGCTAGTTCCTCAAGATACCAAGCACAACATTAATATCAAGTCTTTGGACAAGAATATTAATCAGAAAGCGGTACTTTTGTTGTAGCAATCAAACATTGACAATAAACTATGTCAAACAATAGATTAATCTTTGGACTAACGTATTGCTTACATAAAATACCTTATAATTGTCACACATTTATCGCCACGATTGTCGTTGTAATTACGCCAAATATTAACTTTCCTTTGGACCAATTAATAAACGCATGAATTACAAAAACCCATAATTATCTTAATATTTTAAATAAACTAATATACACAAAAGCGGTCACTTTGGTGACATTATGTTTCAATTAATCCATTAAAATATTAGACATCCGAAACCAAAATATGAATTTAATTGTTTCAAAATATTTATCTTAATTTTATCTTTCAATCAAATTAAAAGATAACCAAAATAATAATAAATTTGAATAAAGGTAAACCTCATATCAAGATACCAGACACTCCATTAATATTTCATCTTTGGACAAAATATTAACTCGTAAGTGATATCTTGGTACAGTAATCAAACATTGATAATAAGAACATGTCAAACAAAAATCTTCCTTTGGGCCGATTTATTGCTCACATATTAAACTGAATAATTATCATATGTTTATTACCACAGTTGCACATGTAATAATGTTAGTTATTAACCTTCCTTTGGGCCGATTAATACTAACATAATCCGACTTACACGCACAAAACCTTCTATATTTTAAAATAAAATAATTTTCACAATAGGGGTCACTTTGGTGACTTGATGTTTCAATTAATTTATCTCAAAATATATAACATAAATATACCGATATTCAAATTTAAAATTTTGTAATAGTCAAAACTAAAATTTCTGATAACATTTAAGTTTCCGAAATAACCCGAAATAAGGTTGTTTGAATGGGGCTATCAGAATTCAAAGAACCGAAATCTTTGATTGTTCCTCAAAAAATTCCTTAAATATGCATTTATTAAAATTTTAGATTATAAACTTAAAGACAATATTTATAAATAGTTAAACTAAATGCATTCAATCCTTAACTTTATATAAATGAATGATTCATACAATGATCACATAAAACTTTAGTGTGCATAATAACTTGACGATTAAAATCAAATTCTTGATCAAACCGAATCGAATATGAATTTCATAAAATTAATGACATGCTTTCCAAAACCAAAACCAAATGTATATTCCGTAGATAACATTAATGTCATAATTAAGCATAGAGAGTAATAAATTTAAGCCAAAAATTATGTTCAAAACTAAACAAGATTTATCTTAATACCCAATGATCAAAACTAAAATTTTGATCCAACCAAATAAAATATATATATCTTAAATAATATATATATATATATATATATATATATTTCATACTTGAAAGCAAAAGCAATACAAAATAAGGGCATATTGATGTTTAAGAAACCGTTTACTGTAACTAATGAATACATGATATAGCACGGATATTCATTACTTAAAAAAAACTTAAATTCAACATATATAAAAGAAATAGGATCTGCTCCAAATTGAAAAACCCCAAATCAAAACGCAACATAGGGTTATCACCATTACTGACGCAACAAACAACAAAATTCCGTAATCCAATTTGCCGATTAACAAAATTAGGGAAAGATTGCATATTAACGCTATTTGCCGATTAACAACACAATTAAAAACAAAATTAGGAAGAAACAACAAAACTCCATAATCACAATTTGCATATTAATGTAAAGCCGCAAGCCAGAAGTTAATAAAAAATTACGCGGCGCTTGAACAATCAAATATTGTTATTTTCTGTATAAAATTAATTATTTTCTTAATGATTCGACATAACTTATCTCTGATGCCATTTGTTAGAATTAAACCATAACAGATATGAAATCTAAACCCAGGATCTATCATGTCAAATCATCAAGAACAATAAACTGAATGCGGAAGCGTACCTGAATTAATCGATAGATGAAAATCTTGAATCTTTTGATGAAGATCGCCTAAAAGGTGGTTGTGATCTTCCAAGAAGATAGGTTTTCTCTTGATGTAAAACTCTCTGACGGGGAAGGAGAGAAAAACAAGTTAACCTATTTCTTGGGGACCACTACCTCTTTATATAGTTGATTATTAAATCAACTATTAAATATTTATAACTCTGCCCCTCATTGAATTATAAATATATCTTACGGTATCTACACTTTTATTTCCATGACATTTTAATATCCATGACACGCCTAACATAATTGGTCACTTAATTTTGTGTCATACTTTAAAATAGCAATATACATTATACATATGTGCCCACTATTACAGATTTTAATCCAACAATCTCCCACTTGGGCAACATATGTTTCCTGACAAATGTATAACCTTATGAGCTCAAAAATTTGCTATTATATAATAGGTATTCGTAACAATCTCGTCCATCAACTATATCCATATAGGATCAAAGCGACCTTTGTCGTATCAATCATAACAAGACCCATCAATGGTCACGTATACAAATATAATCAAATGACATAGATCAATCATGGATGCATAGCATGGAAAATTACATGAAATGTGAACCAAACATGTCTATTTCAACTGGTCCTTCTAAACCTTAGTGAGATCAAACTTTCTTGAATTGAGTGTGCATAAACCAAAAAGAACTTTATTTAGAGAAAATAATCTTAAAATAACTTTTAAACTAAAGTAACTTGAAATTGTGTCTAAACCAAATGAACATTTTTCAAAATTACAAACTCCCACTAAAACTGAATATCTTTATATAACATTACACCCACATGAGTAGTGTGCTCATGAAAGACCTAGGGTGATAGTTTCTTAATAAGCGCAATTATGGAGTTTGTACCAACATGCTCTATAGACACACAACCACTCTGAATTTTCTTTAACAACTAGGAATTTAATATTTATGTGATTCAAATTTGAAGTGTTCCTATTGTTCATAGAATAAATGAATGCATATTTATTGTCACAAAATAACCGAAGTGGTCTTTCTATTCAATCTATAATTAGCAGCCCATGTGACAAAATTCTTTTGCATCAATATTCTAATAGAATCGAAGTCTGTAAACTTGATGATCTCTAACTTACCAGAACTTCGATATGTGAGCATGTAATTTTTGTTCTCTAAAGATATTTCATAACCCTATTGGCTGCTATTCAATGGTTCAAACTAGAATTCTTAAATATCTGTCTAACATTCTAACAATGTACGCAATATCCGAACGCATACATACTTGAGCATAAATTAAATTCTCAATAGATTATGCACTTGGAATCTTTTATATATATATTTTTTTAATTTCAAGGTTACTTTTAGGGCATTGAGTAAGACTAAATTTGTCTTCTTTAGTAATATGAGTATCACTTGGTTTACTCCCACTGAACTGTAGTATATAGAATTGTGAACCAAATTTATCTCAAAACCAAATGAGATAAACAATATGAAATTTATAATTTCGTTAATGAGAGTCCAACTTAAGCTCATAGATGAATTTCTTTAATTTACATATCATTGATTTTGTATCATTAGACACAAATCTATGATTGTACCATATAATTTGTTTCTTCAATATCACCATTGAAAAACACAAGCATAACATCCATCTTATGTAGCTCAAGATTAAAATAAGCAATAAGTGTCATGATTATCTTAAAAGATTCTTTCAATAAAACTTGAGAGAAAGTCTCCACAAAATCAATGTCTTCTTTTAGAGTATATCCTTTAGATACAAGACATGCCTTATACTTGTCCACATTATCATTTGCATCCCTCTTGGTTTTAAATATCCATTTACAACCAATTGGTTTGCACCTTCACATAATGAGACAAGTTCCTAAACTTTATTATCTTGCATAAAATTATACTCTTCTTGAATGACATCAATCCACTTTTGAGAGTCAGAACTTTTATGATTTGATAAAAATGATTGAATCATTTTTATCATTCCATTATTATCCTTATTTTCTTGAATAAATACAAAGTAATAATCTAGAATAGTATTTCTCCTTCCTCTCGTGGATATCTTTAATGACACTTTTTTTTTAAGGTTGTTGAGTTTGTTCTTCTGAAACAATTACCTTATCTTGAATGGGAGTTGTTCAACATTGTTTTCTTTGAGGTACTTGATTCACTTCTTGATTAATGATAGGTGTAAAAACCTAAACATCATTAAAAGTGATAGTATGAATTAAATTATAATTCAACTTCCCCTCAATAGCAATGTATCTAACCTTATTTCTCCTCCAAACTCAACATCCTAAAAATGTTATAAACCTCTCCTTAAAATAATCCTTATTGTGGAATCATAAAATTACAGCCATGGATCACTCAAAATAACCAAGTAGTTGCTCACTTTTGAAGTTTAATTTCTTCACATGTGTCCTAACTTATACAAAAGAATCAATACTTTGTAACTTATTGTTGTTTCTTTTGATTAGGACCTTTAGCAACTTTATTCTAATATATATATATATATATATATATATATATTTATTGCCCTTATTCTTAGAGACACTAACTGAATGAGCACTAACCGAATGAGTACTTTTACAATTATAATGCTTCAACTTTTCTTCCTCTTTAACACAATTAGAAATAAGCTCATTTATAGTTTATTTCTCCTTTTGAAAATTGTAACTAATTTTGAATTGGTTAAACTGTATAGGAAGCGATACCAAAATCATAAGAACAAACAATTGTTAGAAAGTTCGATCTTATGTAGCTTAAGTTTTGAAGCAATATTAAATATTTTCATAATATACTCCCTCACATTTCCTTGATCTTTATACTTCATAGACATCAAGTAAGTCAAAAGTAACGTCATAGCCTTAACATTTTTTAATAAAATGTTTCTCAAATTTATCAAGGAAACCCTTAGTATGAGTAATATCTTTAGATTTGTGCTCCTAAAGAATTCTAGAATGTTGTACTTTATGATCATTAAAATCATGCAATTTGAGGCGAACTCACCTCTCAAAATCCCTTTTATGGGTGCTTACCGCCATGAGAGGTGCGAGTTGTTCTTCCTTAGTGCAAGGTCTATGTTCATACAACCAAATACTTTATGTAAGTGTCTTTTCTATTCCTTGAAACTAGTTTCACTAAACATGAGTGTAGAATGTATTTAATGAGATATTGTAATGATAAAGATAAATTACCTAAATATAGAACAAAATAAGCAAATAAAATAAAAACAAGCCCACATAAATATTCATAAGTAAACAAATAAATTCAAAATAATGGCTAGTTCCCCTCAAGATACCAAGCACAACATTAATATCAAGTCTTTGGACAGTAATATTAACTGTAAGCGGTACTCTTGTTGTAGCAATCAAACATTGACAATAAACTATGTCAAACAATAGATTAATCTTTGGACTAACGTATTGCTTACATAAAATACCTTATAATTGTCACACATTTATCGCCACGATTGTCGTTGTAATTCGCCAAATATTAACTTTCCTTTGGACCAATTAATAAACGCATGAATTACAAAAACCCATAATTATCTTAATATTTTAAATAAACTAATATACACAAAAGCGGTCACTTTGGTGACATTATGTTTCAATTAATCCATTAAAATATTAGACATCCGAAACCAAAATATGAATTTAATTGTTTCAAAATATTTATCTTAATTTTATCTTTCAATCAAATTAAAAGATAACCAAAATAATAATAAATTTGAATAAAGGTAAACCTCATATCAAGATACCAGACACTCCATTAATATTTCATCTTTGGACAAAATATTAACTCGTAAGTGATATCTTGGTACAGTAATCAAACATTGATAATAAGAACATGTCAAACAAAAATCTTCCTTTGGGCGATTTATTGCTCACATATTAAATGAATAATTATCATATGTTTATTACCACAGTTGCACATGTAATAATGTTAGTTATTAACCTTCCTTTGGGCCGATTAATACTAACATAATCCGACTTACACGCACAAAACCTTCTATATTTTAAAATAAAATAATTTTCACAATAGGGGTCACTTTGGTGACTTGATGTTTCAATTAATTTATCTCAAAATATATAACATAAATATACCGATATTCAAATTTAAAATTTTGTAATAGTCAAAACTAAAATTTCTGATAACATTTAAGTTTCCGAAATAACCCGAAATAAGGTTGTTTGAATGGGGCTATCAGAATTCAAAGAACCGAAATCTTTGACTGTTCTTCAAAAATTCCTTAAATATGCATTTATTAAAATTTTAGATTATAAACTTAAAGACAATATTTATAAATAGTTAAACTAAATGCATTCAATCCTTAACTTTATATAAATGAATGATTCATACAATGATCACATAAAACTTTAGTGTGCATAATAACTTGACGATTAAAATCGAAATTCTTGATCAAACCGAATCGAATATGAATTTCATAAAATTAATGACATGCTTTCCAAAACCAAAACCAAATGTATATTCCGTAGATAACATTAATGTCATAATTAAGCATAGAGAGTAATAAATTTAAGCCAAAAAATTATGTTCAAAACTAAACAAGATTTATCTTAATACCCAATGATCAAAACTAAAATTTTGATCCAACCAAATAAAATATATATATCTTAAATAATATATATATATATATATATATATATATTTCATACTTGAAAGCAAAAGCAATACAAAATAAGGGCATATTGATGTTTAAGAAACCGTTTACTGTAACTAATGAATACATGATATAGCACGGATATTCATTACTTAAAAAAAACTTAAATTCAACATATATAAAAGAAATAGGATCTGCTCCAAATTGAAAAACCCCAAATCAAAACGCAACATAGGGTTATCACCATTACTGACGCAACAAACAACAAAATTCCGTAATCCAATTTGCCGATTAACAAAATTAGGGAAAGATTGCATATTAACGCTATTTGCCGATTAACAACACAATTAAAAACAAAATTAGGAAGAAACAACAAAACTCCATAATCACAATTTGCATATTAATGTAAAGCATAAGCGAAGTTAATAAAAAATTACGCGGCGCTTGAACAATCAAATATTGTTATTTTACGTATAAAATTAATTATTTTCTTAATGATTCGACATAACTTATCTCTCGATGCCATTTGTTAGAATTAAACCATAACAGATATGAAATCTAAACCCAGGATCTATCATGTCAAATCATCAAGAACAATAAACTGAAATGCGGAAGCGTGCACAGAATTAATCGATAGATGAAAATCTTGAATCTTTTGATGAAGATCGCCTAAAAGGTGGTTGTGATCTTCCAAGAAGATAGGTTTTCTCTTGATGTAAAACTCTCTGACGGGGAAGGAGAGAAAAACAAGTTAACCTATTTCTTGGGGACCACTACCTCTTTATATAGTTGATTATTAAATCAACTATTAAATATTTATAACTCTGCCCCTCATTGAATTATAAATATATCTTACGGTATCTACACTTTTATTTCCATGACATTTTAATATCCATGACACGCCTAACATAATTGGTCACTTAATTTTGTGTCATACTTTAAAATAGCAATATACATTATACATATGTGCCCACTATTACGGATTTTAATCCAACAGATATTGCTTAAGCAAGTCTCAAGTTTAAAACGTTGTGTATGTAAAAAACTTTTGTTAAGAGACTCACCCACCACAACTAATTGTGTGACACGGGTCGGTTTAGATTAATGGTGGTAAAGCCCTAAAGAACCGGGAAGACAAGAAAAATACCAGAATCGTTTATGAAATGATTATAGGAAGAAACTAATTCAAAGTTCAAATTTAGAAGCCATTGCTTAAAAAGGGAAGAAACGGAAGAGAAGAAACGGAGAATTGAAATTTTGAATTGAAAAACATGGACTGCTATGCCGTCCGTTTTTATGACAAATGTTCGAAGGATTCTACATGTCCATCTACATTGTTAGAAATGCTGTTTAATGATTTTGAATTATCAGCCGTTGATACAAGTTTAACAGCAGCCGCTGCATTAAGTCAGGCTTTTGATTAACCTTAATCGCTCCTTAATCACAGCAGCAACGTTACGACATGCTGATTTGGCTTGCTGTTAATGAGCGTTTAAGAGTGTTGATTGAAGTAAATTTCTTACAGCGTGCTGAATGGTTAGACAACAACGTTATTTGAGTTAATAATAGGTTAAGTGCATTGATTTTTGGAAGTTTTCTAGACAATGCAATTAGCGTGATTAATTTCTTTATATGTTTGGACCTTTTTACCCTTGGATGTAAGGCTATAAAGAGAGGCTCTTTTCATTCATTTTTCTATACCACACACAAAAAAAAAAAAAAAAAAACTTTTGGTAAACACTTCTTCTGTTTGCTTTCAAATGTTGCTCTCGAACATTCCTTTCGACCTTTGGTTTTTTTTTTCTGATTCTGAGTTTTTTTTTCTCTAGAAAACAGTAGTATCACCTTATTTTGTTTTAATTTTCAAGTGTATTAATCCTAGGAAAGACTATACTAATTTCAGAGTTCGTCTATTTTAGAGATTACATACATCGATGTGAATTCGCTTTTAAAGTAGTAGTTTATTACGACACGATTATTTATTTTCATTCTTTATTATTTGTTTAAATTATCTTATAAGTGTTCATGTTTTTCAGTAATTTTACCAACATATATATAGACCTTTAGTTTTCCACCTAAAGGATCGAGAAATTACACAAATGATCATATATGGAGCAAAGCGTTGGTTTTAAGTTAAATGTTCAAATCTCAATTAATAGTTTTTATTTAAAGTTTATTTTAAAAAATAAATAACAAAAAAATAAAATATTTTATACGTTTAAATAAGAACAATTTGATAATTTTTAATCGACTTGACACCTGATTTATTAGTAACACTTAAATGAGTAAGATAATTAAATATTTTTACATGTAAAAAATTACTCTTTTTGTAAAAAAATAGTTAGTGAATTAACTAATTTTTTGGTTAAGAAGCTATATAATTTATTATTTTTACAAAGATAATATAGTGGTATGAATATGTTGGATATTATCTTTCAAAAAATTATTTAATGAATAAATTTATATGTTTTTTTAAGTAATTCATGGTTTAATTTATGTGCTAAGCCTTTTATATAATCTTCAACTTGATCAGGATGCCGGTAGATATATGTTTAGCTTTGTTTGTGGCGTTTTGATCCACGTATTTATCTGTGCTCTGTAGGAGAGGTTATCCGCAGAACAAGCAGTCCCCAAGACATTATGTTTATATGAATTGCAATTTAATCAAATTAAAAATTTTATCTAAACAACATTTTAATAAAAGATTAATATCCTATACACATGTGGTAGAATTTTTTGTTTTTGCAAGTGCCTTAAGTTTAGGGTGTAGAGTTTATTGTTTGTGTCTTGGTTTAGAATTCAGAGTTTATAGTAGAATTTAGGGTTTAGGTTTTAGGATAACATGATTAGGGATTTAAGTTTTAACCTATAAACTCTAAACCAAAAAATCTATCAATAACCCTTAAATTTAAAACTATTACACTTAAATCTTTAAACCTTAAACCATAAATTAAAGTGTATAAAAAATTTCCACAAGCAAACCAACCAAACACTTTAAAATATAATTTTAAAATAAAAATAATATTTTATTTAAAAATTGTATATATAATTAAATTTACAAATAATCATATATGGAGCTAAGCATTGGTTTTAAATCTACTGGACTTGTGTTCAAATCTTAATAAATAGTAGTTTTTATTTAAAGATTGTTTAAAATAATTAAAAACAAAAATACCAAAAAATAAAATATTTTACATAATTTTTATCAGTATTCTTAAGGTAATTATTAGGTAGTATTTGTTCACATATATATATATTTAACCTTTGGATAATGCACACATCTTGCAGACAAAACGATTTAAATTAGGTCTCTTGGAATGAACATATCAGTTTTTTCGTTGGACTATTTGTTGGATTCAAATATTTTATATCTTTTAATAAAAATATTTTGATAATTTTTAATTGAGTTGACGTTTGATTAATCAGTGGTGCTTAAAGGAGTAAGAGATTTATTTTTTGAAACAATGAGTAAGAGAATTAAATATTATTATAGATAGAAAATAGAAAAAAAAAGTCTATCTTTTTTTATAAAAAAAAGTTTCAATTTGGAGGTAGAAAGAAAGTTGCAAATTTTGAAAGTGAGTTAACTAAGTTTTTTTGTTAAGAAGCTATATAATTTAGGGTTAATTACTCTGTTGGTACATGAATTATACGAATTCTCAATTTCATATATAATGTTTTAAAATTTTTAATTTTATACATGGGATATTTTACTGTTAACGAGTTTGCCCAGAATTCGTCGTGGCATGTACAGATGAATCAAAAATGAACACGTGGCATTTTAAAAAAAATCACCATTTATTTAAAGGCATAATAGCCGAATTAGTCCTTCAAGGTTTATTATTTTTCAATTTGAACCTTAAAAGTTTAAAAATTCTAAACTCTAAACACTAAATGTAAAACATAAGCCTTAAACCTTAATCTTAAAGTTTAAAAATTTTAAACATTAAACCCTTAACCCTAACTTATAAACACTAAACCATAAATTTTAAAATCTAAATGCAAAACCCTAGAAACTCTAACCCCTTTCTAAGTACTAGCTCCGGTCACCTATCAGCCGGTCGTTGCAGTTTTTTGCGACTGTCCACCTAGCTTCCCCACTTATGTCGGACTTCGCTCATGCCCGTAACGCCTTCAGAGCTGACCTCCATCGACACGAGGAGAGGCGGATCTAGGTAAAAGGATCGAACAATGGGTCTTGTAGCGAAAATCGAGACAAATGCACGATGAACAAGGGTGGGTTTCGAAACAATGGGTTTCAAAATGGAAAGGGGTGGTGCCGAAAACTCGGTCGCACACTGGGACCGTCGAACGGTGCGTCTAAGAGCAGGGACAGAAACTTGAACAGAAGGAGGAGGTTTAAATGGTCGATGGAGGCCATAACTAAAGACGTTACGGGCATGAATGAAGTCGGACGAAAGTGGGGAAGCTAGTGGACGATCGCTGGAGGCTGTAACGGCCGACTGGTGGGTGACCATAGTTGGTGGTTGGAAAAGGGTTAGAGTTTTTAGGGTTTATTTTTTTAGATTTTAACATTTAGGGTTTATGGTTTAGAATTTTTATTTTTTAGGATTAAAATTTAGAGTTTAGAATTTAGAAATTTTAAGGTTGAAATTAAAAAAATAATAAACCTTGAATGACTAATTCGGCTATTATGCCTTTAAATAAATGGTGTTTTTTTTTTAAATGCCACGTGTTCATTTTTTATTCATCCGTACATACCATGTCAGCTTCCGTGACGGAAGTGAGCAAACTCGTTAACGACGAAATATCCCATGTATAAAATTAAGAATTTTAAAACATTATGTATGAAACTGAGAATTCGGTATAGTTCATGTATCAACGGGGCAATTAACCCTATGTAGCGAATGTCTTTTTTCTCAAATATCGCTAAAATAGAAACGATGATTTTTGAAAGGTGTGTTTGAAAGGTGCTTGGATATAAAATATTTATTCCGTAGGGTTTACAAAAACCTTATAAAAATGGAGTCGCCACCGGCCACTTAGGTAGGCCGGACACCATAAAACCAGAGATTCAAAAGACAGGGTTCGGGAGTCGGTTACGGATGGGGAAGGATTAGCACCCCCATACCGCCCAAAAATTGGTACTTTAATAATTACCGCTTTATTAATATTGGATTTTCCGGATTAAAGTGACGATTATTTTAAATTTCGGTCATAATTGCGAATTAATTTTAAGGGTCCCGTTATTCGAGAATAAACGCCCAACCACTATCACTACGCTTGATACTGGCCCCGTTTACGCTCGGATAAAAGGACTCCGCATTAACAAGTTATATCTTGATATGCAATCTTAGTGGCAAAAACGTAAAACATGGCAAAATATTTAGCATAATAAATATTGGCATACCAGAATACTAATTTAACATGAATGCTATTTTAGACTAAAACATGTATATATATACATATTATTCTAAATAATAGATAAAAACAATTATAATATGTCAAAATAACAAGGCAGGAATAAGTACATATAGACGAACAAATATTTAAAAAATGCATACTGGTAATAAAACATATTTTAACATATACGGGTCCACATATCGTACAAAAAGGGTAAATACACTAACATGTAACCCCCTAAAAAAAGGAAACACACATATATAAAATACAAAATACGCCATGTACGAACCAATTAAAACATAACATGCTTGATATGAATAACTAGATAAAAAACGAATATCATACTTGACACATATATATACATATAAACATAAAACGAGCCATATACGAGAGACATAAAATAAAATAATATCAACATATACGATTATAATACGAACAATAATAAAAACAGGACTGAAATGAAAGGAAAACGAAAGTCAGTGGTTGGAATCAGAACAACCCCCTTGTCGTCCTCAATACGAATCCGTGGTTGGAATCAGAGGATACCCTTTTTTTACCCTAGATCTAAGAAATACGAACCCAAAAAAAAATATTTTTTAGACCAAAACACAACTACAAAGGGTCTTCTCTTCCCTTTAGTTCACCAGATCTGGCTTGTAGAAGCCGAAAGGCTTGTCACCGAGAGAAGGAAGACCCACAGACAACGCCGGTAAGACTACTTCTTTTTTGTTTCTGTTTTTTTTATTTCTATTTCGTATATGCATGTAAAGAAACAAGTAAGAAAAAGAGACAAGTGTTTACCAATGGACCCCTTTTTTGATTATCTCGACTGGTTACAAATTTTTGGTCTTACAAGATCTCTGTTCTCTTCTTTTTGTTACTACTCTTTTTTTTTCGCTCCTCTTTTTTTTCTTGCTAGCTGATCCCCGTTACAAAAGCCCCGTTTCATATATATTACGCCTTTTTTTTGGTTGCAAGTTGCATCTTCTTTTTTGGATCGACATTTTGCTTGTTGTCTTTGGCATAATCGAACGGGGGATGAATATCGGCGCGGTGGCGGTGTGGTCATTGCGCGTGGTCGGGCGTGTTCTCGGCCGTTTAGATCAGATCGATCTAAGCGGTCGAGATGGCTTGAAGAACGATCGGCCTAGATGAAGCCTCGATCCGATGAGGCGGATTGAGATTTCGCCACGTGGAGCTCCGCGATCGAGGAGTCGAGCGCGCGGATCTTACGCGCGCGTGGGACATTAAAGCGCGTCCGCGCGTGGACCCACGCGCGCGTGGCACTCGAAGCGGTCCATACGTGTGGAGCACGCGCGCTTGGCGATATTTTTGACCTTGGTTGCATTGTGGCCGTTGGATCGGATCTTGATCCAACGCCCCCTGACCCCTGCGCACATTGTAATTAAATGGGATTGATTTGGGCCAAACGGGCCTTGTAATTGGATTTGTAATTGGGTGTAATTTTTATTTGGGTTTAATGTATTTAATTTTTTTCATTTTGTCATTAATAATAATAATAATAGTATAATTATAAAACAATACATATACATACAAAAATATATACTTATATTATACGATCATTAATTAATATAATATTCTAGTATACGTACGTATAATCATACATATAATTAACATAACATCTATATACGCTTATACCCTAGATACATACGCGACATACATACACCCCTAATACGTATACATAGCTTATACATGTACACATCACCTCATATTAGTAACATTCATATAATAAATATACATGCAATATTAATATATTTATAAGTGAAAATGAGTGATTACAGTTGCCCCTCTTTGCTTGTTCTCATGAAATGGGAAACAAAGTAAAGATTCATAAGCACTCATTTTATCAGACTTCCCTGTTTGTAGCCTTGGAAAAACGAATTCTTTTGGACATTTCCGCTCTTCCTTGGCTGAATCTTTAGGCTCGTAAGTTCTTCCTATATAGAGCTTCGTCACCTTCCGATCTTGGAGCTACAGGCTCTTTTCGACATAGAACCCTTCGCTCTCATTTTTATCAGACTTCCCTGTTTGTAGCTTTGGAAAAACGAATTCTTTTGGACATCTCCGCTTTTCCTTGGCTGAATCTTCAGGCTCGTAAGTTCTTCCTATATAGAGCTTCGTCACCTTCCGATCTTGGAGCTACAGGCTCTTTTCGACATAGAACCCTTCGCTCTCATTTTTATCAGACTTCCCTGTTTGTAGCTTTGGAAAAACGAATTCTTTTGGACATCTCCGCTCTTCCTTGGCTGAATCTTCAGGCTCGTAAGTTCTTCCTATATAGAGCTTCATCACCTTCCGATCTTGGAGCCACATGCTCTTTCGACATAGAACCCTTCGCTCTGACATTCCGAATTATGAGTCATTCCTTTCACTTTGAAACAATAAAGCTTGGAGTCCTTCTTATATAGAACTCTTTGCTTTCAACGCTGGTTTCTCCTATATAAAACCTTTTGCGCCACTGATGGATTCTTCCGACTGGGAGTTCCTCCTATATAGAACTGCTAGTCTTCAAATCCTGGAGCCGTCAGTCCTTCCTATATAGAACTTTTGGCGTCTGAAATCTCAGAGCTACAAGTTCTTCCTATATAGAACCTTTCACTCTAAGACAATGAAGCTCGGAGTCTTTCCTATATAAGACTCTTTGCTTTCGACACAACAGGTTTCCTATATAACCCTGTGTCATAGGTGAATTTCTTTGGTGGGAGTTCTTCCTATATAGAAATCATGAGTCTTCACCTTGGAGCCGTCGGTCCTTCCTATATAGAACTTTTCAGCGTCTTGAAATCTTGGAGTTACGGATTCTTCCTATATAGAATCTTTCACTCTAAGACATTGAAGCTAGGAGCCCTTCCTATATAGAACTCTTTGCTTTCGACACAGCAGGATTTCCTATATAATCTTGCGTGTCATGGGTGAATTTCTTCGATTGGGAGTTCTTCCTATATAGAATCATGAGTCTTCACCACGAGAATCATCGATCCTTCCTATATAGAACTTTCAACACAAAGCCTCGGAGAGAAGGATTCTTCCTATATAGAACCTCTCTCTAGAGCTTGAAAACATGTGCCTTTATGTAAAAACAATGTCTTCTCATTTGGGATTCACATCGTGATGACCCTCGATGTCTCTTTGGATCTGGCAGATACATGCGAGATGAAAACAAAATGCTATGACAAATGAATGAATTGACATGCTCCTAATCCTAGTGATGTCTGACTATTCATGGTGCATGAGATTCAATATCTTGGTGGGCTTGTTTTGGTCCTTATTTGATGTTCGCTTTCTCCTTTCTTACGGGCATCGATACCCCGCTTCACTGCCAAGTTCAACCATCTCGACCTTTCTCTTTTTTCAATTCCGACTTGGAATTCTAAAGTGCCCTTTCGGGTTTTTACTTTAGAGATTTTTTTTAGAGGGGTGCCCTTCTGGCTTTCACCCAAAAGATCTCTTTTGTTATCTCGTACGCCTTTCTTGAATAGATAGGACATGTGCCATTGGTTATCCTACCAGGTTGTTTGAAGCTTCCCGTCTTCCCTATCGACATCCATTAGGGAACTAGAGGACGGAGTTAACATCGTTTTCTTTGATTACCTGCATTTTCAAGGTTAAATCATAGTAATGCTTCGAAATCTCTTGTTTCATTATAAGCCTATGTTATCTTATTTGACTGAAATTGACAAGAAGGTTAGGAATGGGTGCTCAAAACACAGTTTTATTATGATTAAGGGTTTGAGATATCTTAAAAAGAAAGGTATAACACACATGAAGATACAAAATCTCTCATTATCCTCGATATGAATAATACATGATCCTGTCAACCGGTGTAGAATTTCTTGCCTGAAACCTTCTCTTCATGATGTTCATGGGGATACCCTTTTCTTCGGATATTCAACTTTTCAATTTACCCAAGCCGCCCTTCGCGGGTTTTCAACTCGAGTCCTTCCTTTGCTTCAAGACGCCCGGTTTTGGGTTTTCATCCTGAGCTCTCCAATTTTTTTTTTAGAGATAGTATTTCTTGACGGCATCAGAATTTACGGGATTTTTCAGCTCGTCCCCGTCCATTTCTGTTAGGATCAGGGCTCCTCCTGAGAAGGCCTTTTTTACGACATACGATCCTTCCCAGTTGGGCATCCATTTTCCTCGAGAATCTTTCTGGATAGAGAGGATTCTTTTGAGTACCAGATCCCCTTCTTTGAATTCTCTTGGGCACACCTTTTTGTTGTAAGCCTGCACCATCCGCTTTTGGTACATCTGACCATGACAAATGGCTTTTAGTCTTTTTTCGTCAATGAGATTTAGTTGGTCGAGTCTGGCCTGCACCCATTCAGCTTCTTCCGATTTTACTTCGTTTAGAACCAGGAGGGACGGAATCTCTACCTCAATTGGGAGTCTTTGCCGGTACCATACACCAAGGAGTAGGGCGTTGCCCCGTTGATGTGCGAATGGACGTCCTATAGGCGAAAAGGGCAAAAGGCAACTTCTCATGCCAATCCCTCGTAGTTATCCGTAGTTTTTTGCTATGATCTTCTTTATATTCTTGTTTCTTCGCTTTCCTTTGCTCCATTCATTTTAGGACGATAGACTGTGGAATTATGGTGTATTATCTTGAATTGAGTGCACACGTCCTTTATCATTTTGTTGTTGATTAGGCGTTGTCGGTGATGATCCTCCTGGCATCCGTATCGACAAATAATTTCCTTCTTTAAGAACTTACAAAGCGTAGTCTGGTGATATTGGCGTAAGACGCTGCCTCTACCCATTTAGTGAAGTAGTCTATGGCGACCAAAATGAAACGATGCCCATTGGAAGCTTTCGGATGGATCTGCCCGATAACGTCCATGCCCCACGCTGCGAAAGGCCACAGAGAATTCATGGTGTGTAGAGGCGATGGGGGTGCATGAATCTTGTCAGCGTAAATTTGGCATTTGTGGCATTTCCTGGCGTAATCGATGCAATCTCCCTCCATGATCAACCAGAAATAACCGTATCTCATAATTTTCCGGGCTATAGACAGCCCGTTGGCGTGCGTTCCACAGATCCCGTCATGTACTTCAGCTAAGATTTCCTTCACCTCCCGGGCATCCACACATCTCAGCAATGTTTGATCATGACTTTTCCTATATAGGATTTCCCCATCTAGGACATATTTTGTTGCCATTTTTCTGAGCGCTTTTTGTCATTGTCGTTTGCCCCTTACGGATACTTTGAAGCTTGACATATTGCGAGGATGTCATAGTACCATGGATTTCCGTCAATCTCTTCTGTACATTACAACAATGAGCAGGCTTTTCAAACGTCTCGCATCTCAATGGGTTTCATTTTACGCCCGGTGTTTGTTTTAAACATGGATGCCAAGGTTGCCAATGCATCGCCATCGATTTTCTTTCGGGGTAGGTAATTGAAGCTGACCTTTTCGAACTCTTTGTGAGCTCTTGGATTAATTCGTGATATTTGACCAACTTCGGGTCTCTAGTTTCCCACTCCCCGCGCAATTGGTAAATGACTAGGGACGAATCTCGAACACTCGAAGTTCCTTAACTTTTCTCTCGATGGGTGAGTTCGGTCCCATGATGCAAGCTTCATATTCAGCTATATTGTTTGTGCAGAAAAATTCCAATCTCTTTGGTGAAAGGATAATAGACGTCCTCGGGTGAAATTAGCACGCCCCTATCCCATGTCCAAGGGCGTTGGAGGCTCTATCAAGTAAAGTTTCCATGACTTATCATCCGAAATCTTTTCTTGGTTGTAATGCACATCAAGTCTTCGTGCGGAAAACTAAAGTTCAATGTCTCATAGTCATCCAAGCACGACTAGCTAGGAAATCCGTTACGGCACTCCCCTTTACGGCTTTCGATTAACATATACGATGTCGAATTCGGATAAGAGCATACGCCATCGGGCCATCCTTCCCGTTAGCACGGCGCTTCCATTAAGAACTTTAATGGGTCTAGCTTGGATATCAACCAGGTAGTATGGTACAACATGTCTTGTGCGAGCCGCTTGGTAGCCCAAACTAGAGCACAACACAGCTTCTGCCTTTGGCGGGTACCGTGTTTCGCAATCATTGAATTTCCGCTTAGGTAATAGATGTCCTGCTCCTTTTTCTTGACTCATCGTGTTGCCCAGTACACATCCCATTGAATTCTCGAAGACATGTTAAGTAGAGAATTAGTGGTCGACAGTCTTGGTGCGACTAAAATTGGAGCATTTGTCAGGTACTTTTTGATCTTTTCTAGGGCTTTTTGACATTCTTCATCCCACACGCCAGGATTATTCTTTCTAAGAAGTCTGAAGACCGGGTCGCATTGATTGGTTAATTGGGAAATGAAACGAGAGATATAATTCAGCCTCCCCAGGAAACCGCGAACTTCCTTTTGCGTGCGGGGTGGTGAAAGGTCCTGAATGGCTTTCACTTTATCCGGGTCAATCTCAATCCCTCTTTTGCTTACTACGAACCCCAAGAGTTTTCCAGAAGTAACGGCGAAGGTACACTTGGCAGGATTGAGCCTCAGTTGGTACTTCCGTAGTCTTTAGAATAGTCTTCTCAAGTTCTATAGGTGCTCTTCCTCTGTTCGAGACTTGGCAATCATATCGTCCACGTATACTTCTATTTCTTTGTGCATCATGTCATGGAAAAGAGTCACCATTACTCTTTGGTATGTTGCCCCTGCGTTCTTTAGCCCAAACGGCATCACTTGATAACAAAAAGTGCCCCACATGGTTATGAATGTGGTTTTCTCCATGTCGTTAGGATCCATCTTTATCTGGTTGTACCCTGAGAAGCCGTCCATGAAGGAAAACCATGAATGTCCTGCGGTGTTGTCAACCAGCGTGTCAATATGTGGCAAAGTGAAGTTGTCTTTTGGGCTAGCTCGATTCAGATCCCTATAATCTACACACATACGAACTTTCCTGTCTTTCTTTGGTACTGGTACAATGTTTGTAACCCATTCGGGGTATTTGGCTACCTCCAAGAATCCATCATCAAATTGCTTCTTCACTTTTTCTCGGATCTTTAACAACATCTCTGGCCTCATTCTCCGAAGTTTTTGCTGTACTGGTTTGCACTCCGACTTTGTTGGCAATTTGTGCACCACTATGTTGGTGTTCAATCCCGACATATCTTGATAAGTCCAGGAGAAGACATCCTTGAATTCCTGAAGTAGGGCTATTAGTTCATGCTTGGTTTTTGAGGAAATCGTCGTTCCTATTTTTATTTCTTTTCTTGCTTCTTCAGTCCCCAAGTTGACAATTTCTGTTTCTTCTTGGTGGGGCATAATCTGCCTTTCTTCGTCGTCCACCATTCTCTTTAACTCTTCCGGGACCTCAATTTCTATTTCATCATATCCTCCCTCAATTTCCTCTAAGACCTCAGGGCATTCGAATTTTACTCCAGGATTGGATCCGATATCATTCATATCGCCAATCATGAGCGACCTGCATTAAATGAGAATGAATTGTATTGGGAAAGAGACGGCTTTACATGAAGGGGAATGAATATGAAGAATGCATGAATGGAATAAATGAGACTTTGGTCATTTTTAAGAAAGTGGGGATATTTTCATTTCAATCAAGAAGTTAACATAGGTGCCCCATACAAGAGATCCCCATTGTCTATGGGCAAAAACAAAAGGTTGATTCGGAGCATTACTCTGATCTATTCCTAAAAACTACAGGTAGATCAATGCAGCTCCAGTTATCGAGTGTCTCCCCGGGATGGCAAGGGCGGATGTTGGTCAACATTTTGCTACCTCGGTCCTTTTCAGCTATCATGTTGATGTACATCCCTTCAAATGATTTACTGAATATTTCCTCCTGGTTAAGTTCATCATTTTTCTTCATTGCCTCTCCAAAATCTTGACCTGGCTGGTAGAACACTCCGGAGATGAAAGTGGCTTTCAAACTAGGAAAGGACATCGACCTCCACGGAATGTCTTCTCCTTTAGATCTGGCTTTTCTTTGTTCCTCCTTTCTCTTATATTATTCGTTCTTCTGTTGGACACTTGGTTGGTAACCCAGCCCGAAACAATCCTTCTTGGTTATCATATTCTTGGGTCTCAGGTTTCCTTGTAATTTCTTTCCCAGCCCTTTTCCTATTTTGGCTCCTCGGCCCAGAGTTTCTGCGACGGTCATCTTGGTACAATTAGATAACCTGGGGTAAGGGATCCGGCTTCCTTCAAACGAATGTGGCATTTACTAGTTCTAATGCTCGGGCGAGCATTCTGCAAGCATCTTCATCATTTTGAATGTAGGGGGTGTCGATGTCACAGGCGACAAATTCATGCTCGCTTCTCTCGTGACCAATTTGCCTTCAACTAAAAATTTTAATTTCGATGCAATGATGATGGGACAACTCATGCGGAGTGGATCCACGGTCTTCCCCCAATAAGCGGTGTAAGATGGTTTTATGTCCATTACCACAAAATCGATCACATATTCGGTTGGTCCGATCAATAGGGCACCTCAATTTTCCCCATTGTTCCTTTTTGCGTACCATCAAAGGCTCTTACCGAGTTGTAGCAAGGCTTTAGGTGCGAACCATCTATTGGCAATTTTTTTGCGGGGTTACCATAGGCAAGACATTCAATGCTGACCCGTTGTCGATCAAGACGCTGGTAATACATACCCTTTGCGGTGGGTAGTGATGTTAAGGGCTTTGGTAGACCCCATTTTCCTCCCTCCGGATTTCATCACCACTGAATGTGATATGATTATAGGCGATAATATGCCCTACTATCATGTCAGGTTTGTTCTGAAATGTCCCGGGGCACAAAAGTTTGATTTAGCACTTTCAATAGCGTCTCCCGATGCTTCTCGAACTCAAGAGTAATTCCAGCCTTTGTGATCTGGCGGTTGTTTCCGTAGTTGTTCCACTACATTTGTACTCGCTATGTCTCAAGAACTTTAGAAATTCTTTGGCCCGGGCCTCGATTCTGGGTTCATTTATCTTTTGGGAGGTTCTTCTCCAAATATATGCGTAGGGCTAATCTTTGTATTCTTCCCCCTATCTTTTCATTTGCTCTCAAAGCCTCGGAGGAATAACATCGGCCGCTCCTTGTGAAATGGCCTGCTTCACCAACGTTCACATTGTTCTGGCTTTGTTGGTCTTCCAGCGTAGGCTCTTTTACCTGTTCGCGTTCTGATTTTTCTGGCATGGTCACATTCGCAGCATAATTCCAGGGAATTTGTCGCATGTCTTTGAATGGGAATGGAGATGGTGCTGAAATGACGATCTTGGGATTTATCTTGCTGGTTTCTCCTTGGGAGACACGTGCATTCCCTATCCTGGGAGAGATGATAAAAGGTCTATCCTTCCCGTATCTAGTTTTGGGGCTATCTGTCATGTGCACGTCTGATCCCTTCCCCATGGGTTCCTCAAAGAATTCAATTTGTTTTTCATTCATCAACTTCTGCACCAATTTCTTGAACTCTTCACATTCTTGGATATCATGCCCTTCGGTCTGATGGAATTCGCAATACTTTCCACATTCCTTCTGTCTTATTATCATGCCTTTGTTGATCACACGAGCCATGCATAATTTTTGAAATACCCACCGTAAAGGAGACTTGATTTCTGACACGTCATCCTTTATCCTCCTGGTAAAGCATTCTTCTATGACGTTTACCCCTCTGCTCCCATGACTAGGTAGCGGGTTGTTGGCTACACTCGGCTCTTCAAACTTCAATATCCCATAATCGATTAAGTTCTGTACAAGCTTTTTGAAGGCAAGACAGTTCTCAGTGGGATGTCCAGGGGTACCACCGTGATAGTCACAATGTGTGCTTGGATTATACCAAGGCGGGAAGGGCGGATTGACAGGATTAACGATGTATGGCCGGACCAGGTCTGCTTCATACAACTGGGAGTAGAGTTCGAGTCTGAAACAGGTAGGGAGTGAAAGTTTCTCCTCTCTTTATCTTTTCTCGGTGATTCTCTCATCTCTTTGATTCGAATTTTGTGTTTTTCCCACAGTGCTTGTGGCTGTGAGACTGTGAAGTTCTTGGGCGGTATAGGTCTTTGGTGGTGTTTACTTCACTTCTCTTGTTGTACTTTCGAGACCCTTCCCACCATTAATTCTCGCCGCTCTTAATTGCGATTCGAGAGACTCCCAGTCTGATCAAGTCGGCAAAACACTGTGTTGTGTTATTAATGAGGCGGTCAAAGAGTGCCCTTTCGAGTATTGACAAATAATGGCGTGATTTCATGCTCGGGATAAGTGGCTGGATTTGGGCGCCACTTCTCTCCACCTCTGGGCATATTGTCGCAGCTTTCATTGGACTTTTGCCCCATATTTTCTAACATGATTACGCTAGGGATCATGTACATTTATGTTTGTATTGCTCGAAAAATGCTTTAGACAAATCTTTCCATGTCTTGACATTCGCTTTGCTTAACTTAGTATACCAACGTAACGCCGCTCCAGTTAGACTATCCTGGAAACAGTGGATTAGTAGCTTTTCATCTTTATGGTAAGCCGCCATTTTTCTACAATACATCGTTATGTGTGCAGAAGGACATGTGGTTCCGTCATATTTATCGAACTCTGGTGTTTTGAATTTTGGTGGTAAGACAAGATCGGACACCAGACTTAGGTCACTAGCGTCGTTTCCTGATTCTTCATTTGATTGTAACGCTTTAAATTTTTCTTCCATGAGGCGAAATCTTTCTTCCCACTTTCTTTCTACCTCATTCCTAATTCTTTCGACCATATTCAGGTCCGTCACTTCTTCTTCATAAAGTGCTTCGGTATCAAGGGGTTGAGTCTCAGGAGCCCCTATTTGAAAACTGGAAGACATTCCTGCAGGGTCAATATACACCTTCCTAGCCTGGTTTGGTGCAGTTGGTTGAACCTTGTAGTGAGCCGGGGTACCTTCTGGCTCTGGAATATTTTCTCCTTCTACTCGTTTTCCAAGACTTTTTGCCAGCAATGCCGTTATGTCAGATACTATTGATGTTTGTGACTGTGCAATCTGATCACTAAGGCTTCTCTGGGCCTCTTCAAGCCTTGTCTCAAGCTCCCTTTGCTCTCTTTCTAGACTGATTATTCTTTCTTCCATGAGCTTTCTTTGTAGCCGGGTAAAGTATAGGTGATGAATGATTGCGGGTTAACACTACATACAATGCCACAATATTCATATTGTTAATATGGTTGCAAAAAATAAATGCATGTACAATGATGCGAATGTTATGATGCAAATGCAAGAATGCATGCAGACAAGGTACTGATTCCGCTGGTAATCACCCTTTTGAATTACTTCCACGGGAATTAAAGGGTCTTGATTACAACAAAATTCGTGTTACAAAGTAAAGATCCATAATACAAAAGATCTAATTATAACACAGAGTCCTATAGATAGATTCTAGCTTTATCTCCTAACTTTCCAATTGCCTTGAGCAGCTTGAGGAACCTAGGAGCTTCTTCCATTCCCGGGGCTATAAAAGGTCGGAGTGTCTCAGCCTCGACAGCTAAATCATTTACGTGTCTGGCGACTCGCTGTATGTCCACCATTAGGTTTGCGTAGTACTGGTCTCTGTCCTGTACCATTCGAGCAGCGTCGCGTAATCTCTTCTGCCAATAGATGTCCCCTCCGGCTGCAGCTTCCTCGAACACATTAATTCTTTCCTTGTAATCCTCCACCATTGCTTCGAGGGTCCCAATTCGTGCTTGTAACACACCCACTTCGCGTTCTCTTTCTTGCAGCTCAACGAAATTATTCCTGTGGCAGTACATTCGAAGTGAGTGTTCGACTTCCGCTATTTTTCCTTTTAATTCATCATTTTGACTTTGGCTTTGCCCCAAACTTTGAATAGTGTCATCGTACAGTTTCTGCATCTCTAACAGTCTATTTCGACTACTCATGGATTTTCTTTTCCATACGGCGACACTTTCTCTCTCATGATGAACAGCCTGTTTTCCTTTGCTGATTTCTTGTCTGAATCTTTCTCTCTCTTGATCAATGGCCTTCTTGGCAGACCGTTTTTCTTCCTCCATAGCCAAACGGTAGGTTTCAATCTCTTTCTCGATCGTTCTTTTGTTAATTTCTCATTCTTCTTCCACCAAACGGATGCCGTTCATTCTTTCTCTTTCCACAGCTATGAATTGACTACGACCGACCTTTTGTATTTTTGCCTGTAATAGGAGGGCATCTTTTTGATAAAGAGTATTCTTGTCACTCAAATCTGCATTTAATTTCTTCAGTTGCCTAATGATCTCATCCCGCTCATCAACTTCTAAGCTTGCTTTATAGAGCTCGCTCCCATGTTGGGTCTGTTGGATGTCCATTTTCTTTTTAACTTCCTCGAGTTCACTCCTTAAGATATCAGCTTCGGAAGGTACCACCCTTGTAAGCTCTTCGAGTGACACTGTTGGTTCTTGATCAGATTCAGGAATCACATTATTAACCCTCAAACGTCTCCAAAGATCGTAATCTGGGGTAGTCATGTGCTCGGTATCTCCTTCCACCCTGATCCGATAACAATGATCCCAGGCCCTCATGATGGTCTGAATTTTTCCTTTGAACTCTCCTTTGAAAAGAAATTCAGTTTGGCTTAATCCGGCGGTATTGGGAATGAACTGTCGTGATCCGAACTGCCGAGACACTAAAAGTGGAGCACAAGCGATCCCTCCATGTAATCCTAACATCATCAGCCAGTTGAATTCACCACAACTGTATAAAAAATAATTAACTTTACCGAGCCATGGGACCCTCCATGCTATGTCCTCATCTTGAATGTTCCTGAAGAAACTGGTCCACAATTTTGTTTTCAAATCTTCTCGCCATTCCTTTGCTAAGTATTCTCGTAAAGGCGAAAAACCTTGGAAGGATATCCCCGGCAGGACCCGCGTCGGCGTCTTCCACATGTGACTCTGGATCCATACTTGTAATAGCTGTGCGCAGCCTCGAAAATGTCATTCTTCATGTTTCCGGCTAGCGTTTAAGGAAATGAAAGTCTCGACCAAAATTGCTGGTACCGGGTTTGCTTTCCGTTTCACCCGCTCAAACAAATCCAGAATGGCTATGTCAATGTTCCTGAGTACTCTGGGAAAGATCACCAAGCCATATATTCCTAAAGCGAATAAGTCTATTTTCTTTGCCTCGTCTGGATGTGTCGATATGATGTCCCGAATACTTTCTCATGCAAAGACTGTATTATCTCCTCGGATTTGAAGGAGGCCACTAACCCAATCGTCACTCATTCCCGCAAAGGTTTTGAGTTTTGCAGTGTAATTCTGATTCCTTGGAGGCTTCGCGTAGATCCAATCTTCCTGAATATTTTTCTGGTTAAGTAAAGCAGTGTACTCTTCTACCGTAGGCATCATGTCCTGCCTATTAAAAGTGAAGCAGCAAAAAGTCGAATTCCAGAACTGGACTATAGCTCGGAGTAGGGGCTGGTTAATCCGAACATATAATAGCTGCGCGATGTCGCCATAACTATCGCTAAATAAGTCTTGTAGTCTTCGGTCCCATCTTTCCCAAATGCTTTGAAGATCCCACAAGTCGTTCTGTTGGAGACTCAGATAGGTGTATCCAGCTATTACGCGTTCGTTAGGCAGACTGTCCCCTTTGATTTTTTGGTTGACCTCTGACCAATGTCTGACTGACAAATTAAGCTCTTCTTTCCTAAGACACCTTTTTTCCATGGTGAAAGACTTTCTGATCAGGCAAACCACTTGATTCAGTACCTTTATGCGATGCAAATGCAATGATGTATGAGAAAAAGAACAAAAAGCGAAAAGAAAACAAGTTAGTACCAGATAAAATTGATAAATATATAAATAAAATGACAAAATTAAACAGAATAAACACACAAAACAACCCTATTTATCCCGTCTAAAACCTAAGGTTATCCGCATGGCTCTAACAGGGTAGGTTTCTATGTTCTCTACATGCAGTGTTGGTGCTAGGAGGTACCCGAATTGTCCTTGTTGTCCCCTACTAAGAGTAGCAAGGCCCCCGATCATCACCCATTATAGGCTCCTTTCAACCGGGTTCAATTCAGGGGGACCCATTCGCTTATGCCCGTACGAAGGAACGATATCCTTACGAAAGCATAAGGTACTCGAGCCCCGAAGGTACTTGCTAGGCCCATACGGGAGAACGATATCTCCACGAAAGCATTAGCGTTTCCCCCCCACTTAAAAAGACGGGTTTATATGCCATATTTTAAATGCGTTAAAATAAACGCGCAATTATGACCGAATGTTAATTTAATAGTCACTTTAATCTGGAACTTCCAATATTAGTAAAGCGATAATTATTTTAAAAGCTTGACTCTCATTTGTTTTTTTTTTCAAAAAAAACAAAAAATCTCCCCAGCGGAGTCGCCATCTGTAGCGAATGTCTTTTTTCTCAAATATCGCTAAAATAGAAACGATGATTTTTGAAAGGTGTGTTTGAAAGGTGCTTGGATATAAAATATTTATTCCGTAGGGTTTACAAAAACCTTATAAAAATGGAGTCGCCACCGGCCACTTAGGTAGGTCGGACACCATAAAACCAGAGATTCAAAAGACAGGGTTCGGGAGTCGGTTACGGATGGGGAAGGATTAGCACCCCCATACCGCCCAAAAATTGGTACTTTAATAATTACCGCTTTATTAATATTGGATTTTCCGGATTAAAGTGACGATTATTTTAAATTCTGGTCATAATTGCGAATTAATTTTAAGGGTCCCGTTATCCGAGAATAAATGCCCAACCACTATCACTACGCTTGATACTGGCCCCGTTTACGCTCGGATAAAAGGACTCCGCATTAACAAGTTATATCTTGATATGCAATCTTAGTGGCAAAAACGTAAAACATGGCAAAATATTTAGCATAATAAATATTGGCATACCAGAATACTAATTTAACATGAATGATATTTTAGACTAAAACATGTATATATATACATATTATTCTAAATAATAGATAAAAACAATTATAATATGTCAAAATAACAAGGCAGGAATAAGTACATATAGACGAACAAATATTTAAAAAAAATGCATACTGGTAATAAAACATATTTTAACATATACGGGTCCACATATCGTACAAAAAGGGTAAATACACTAACATGTAACCCCCTAAAAAAAGGAAACACACACATATAAAATACAAAATACGCCATGTACGAACCAATTAAAACATAACATGCTTGATATGAATAACCAGATAAAAAACGAATATCATACTTGACACATATATATACATATAAACATAAAACGAGCCATATACGAGAGACATAAAATAAAATAATATCAACATATACGATTATAATATGAACAATAATAAAAACAAGACTGAAATGAAAGGAAAACGAAAGTCAGTGGCAGAAATTAAAGAGCAATAATATGTAATTTGGGGGCGAAATTACGAAACAAACAAAACCTAAAAGGACCAAAACTGTAATTAGACTAAGGGGCAGACCCAAAGTGAAAAATTCAAAAACGCGGGATGATTTAGGACGTAATTTTACCATTTAGAAACCGATTCGGTGTAATTTAGGGACGAAATTGTAACCTTTTGAAACATCAGGGGGACTGGGATTGTGATTATACCATGCGGCAAGACAAAAATGAAAATATTGAAAACGCGGTGGGATTAAGTGTGTAATTTACCCATTTAGCAAAATAAAAACAACTATAAAAACCCCCTTTTTAGGCCGAAATCAGATTTTGGTCATTCGTTTCATTTTTCTGGTTTTTGTAAGAATCCCCTGTTCTTCATTCTCTCAACTGTTCTTATAAATCCCAGAATCCGGCGGCCGGCCGCCGCTAACCGGCGCCGGCGAGCCTCCAAAATACACCAAAATAACCCCCTTGTCGTCCTCAATACGAATCCGTGGTTGGATTCAGAGGATACCCTTTTTTTTACCCTAGATCTAAGAAATACGAACCCAAAAAAATATATTTTTTAGACCAAAACACAACTACAAAGGGTCTTCTCTTCCCTTTAGTTCACCAGATCTGGCTTGTAGAAGCCGAAAGGCTTGTCACCGAGAGAAGGAAGACCCACAGACAACGCCGGTAAGACTACTTCTTTTTTGTTTCTGTTTTTTTTATTTCTATTTCGTATATGCATGTAAAGAAACAAGTAAGAAAAAGAGAAATGTTTACCAATGGACCCCTTTTTTGATTATCTCGACTGGTTACAAATTTTTGGTCTTACAAGATCTCTGTTCTCTTTTTTGTTACTACTCTCTTTTTTTTCGCTCCATTTTTTTTCTTGCTAGCTGATCCCCGTTACAAAAGCCCCGTTTCATATATATTACTGCCTCTGTTTTTTTGGTTGCAAGTTGCATATTCTTTTTCAGATCTGACATTTTGCTTGTTGTCTTTGGCATAATCTGAACGCGAGGACTGAATATCGGCGCAGTGGCGGTGTGGTCATTCTGCCAGCGGTCAGACGTGTTCTCGGCCGTTAGATCTGATCTGATCTAACGGTCGAGATGGCTTGAAGAACGATCGGCCTGGATAAAGCCTCGATCTGATGAGACGGCTTGAGATTTCGCCACGTGGAGCTCCGCAGTCGAGGAGTCAGAACGCGTGGATCTTACGCGCGCGTGGGACATTAAAGCGTCCGCGCGTGGCACTCGAACGGTCCATACGTGTGGAGCACGCGCCTGGCAGATATTTTTGACCTTGGTTGCATCGTGGCCGTTGGATCAGATCTTGATCCAACGGCCCACAGTTACCTGCACATTGTAATTAAATGGGATTCAGATTTGGGCCAAACGGGCCTTGTAATTGGATTTGTAATTGGACTGTAATTTTTTATTTGGGTTTAATGTATTTAATTTTTTCATTTTGTCAGCCCAATAATAATAATAGTATAATTATAACAGCAATCCATATACATACAAAAATATATACTTATATTATACGATCATTAATTAATATAATATTCTAGTATACGTACGTATAATCATACATATAATTAACATAACATCTATATACGCTTATACCCTAGATACATACGCGACATACATACACCCCTAATACGTATACATAGCTTATACATGCACACATCACCTCATATTAGTAACATTCATATAATAAATATACATGCAATATTAATATATTTATAAGTGAAAATGAGTGATTACACCCTATAACTTATTATATTTACAAAGATAATATAGTAGGCACGAATATGTTGGAAAGCAGGCTTTGTGCTGATTGAGTATGTTGGAAAGCACCCTTTGTGCTGATTGATTCAATTGGAAAGCACTCTTTGTGGTATCTGCTTTTTATCAATGAATAAATTTGTATTACTTATGAAAAAAGGAACGAATATGTTGAATATTATCTTTCAAAAAAATTATTGTATGAATATGTAAACGGTGACCGGAAGTGATGATAGAAGATATGAATAAAGATGGAAGAGGTGAACAAAGAAATATTCACTTTTATTTTCAAATAATTATGTAAGTACAGTAAGTTTCTTTATATACAGGTCTGCTAACAATATTAACAGAATAGCTAACCTAATAACTGCTTCTAACCAACTTAACACTCCCCTCAAGTTGGAGGGTGATATACATCCTTCACACCCAACTTGACTAACAAGTGTTCATGTTGATAAATGCCAAGGCCCTTGGTCAATATATCATCTTGTTGTTCTCATGTAGCTATATGTTGCGTTTTAACTATACCTTTCTGAATTTTTTCTCAAATAAAATGACAATCTATTTCTATATGTTTCGTATGTTCATGATAGACAGAATTAGCTGCTATTTGAAGTGCAGCTTGACTGTCACAATGTAGCGTTGCTGGTTCGACAAGCTTTACTCCCAGTTCAAGTAACAGTCCTCTCAACCATACCAACTCAGCTACTGTAGAAGCCATTCCTTTATACTCAGCTTCTGCTGATGATCTCGAAACAATATTTTGCTTCTTCGATTTCCAACATATTAATAACTCTGTTAGCTTACAGTAGCCTGTAACTGACTTTCGCATCTTGAAAAGGGAGGCTATGGAAAATCCACCAACAACTGTGATTAAAACTTTACAAAAAAAATAATAATAAAAGGAAACAGATATCACTTGGAGCGGAAGTATGTTGAGGGTGAAAGAGGTAATTGTCCTCAACTTTGATGGTTTAACTAAAATTTAGGCTATTAATAGTTTTAAAACCATTTCAATTAAGCTTTTGTCCCCTTCGAAATTGTCTGGTATAATTTATTTTTAAGGCCTTTGAAAGATTAAATTCATTAATAATTTTATAAAGAGTCGGTTCGTATTTATGACACCCGATCTAAATTAACATGTCAAAACCTTTTACATGGACTTAAAGTTTAGGCGTATATTTATATCGTTATCTCATGAATCCTATTCCAGCGTCAACGATCATCAATCCAAAAGGACAGAAATTTCAATGGATGAGCCGGACAGCAACTCAGGCATCTATTGAAATTGATTTCACCATTCATTTACTTGGAGAATGTACATATTATCCGTTTACCTACCAACTGAACGAATATATTTGTATTGGATATGAATCTCATGATAAGGGCCAGGGGGCTCAAAAAGAAACTGCTTGCTTCGTCAGCAGGGCCCCTCTTTTTACTCATCATGGATTGCATTTGCACTCAACGGACAAGGTTTTAGCTACACACTGTTCATGTCTAAAAAAGAAAACTCCATATCTCTCTGGTTTCATATCTTATGAGGTTGAAAGCTCCAATTGTTATTCCACACCTTTTCAATCTTTTCATTCACTCGTTTTTAGATTGAGAAGCATCAACTTCTGTTTCAACTACTGTTGCTATATGACGTGATGGAAATCTGCTTCTGTCTTTTTTTTTTTGTTACGAAAGAATGTCTGAATATATATCGAATACGTTGTTCATCTATAATGTATTTTTTATTAAATAGAGAGTTATTATATTTTTATGTTCGAATTTTAACCTATTCAAAATGAGACAAGATGAACATCTTTAGACACCACGCCAATTAGTGAATCTCCCTATGGGGAAATTAAAATCTCATTTTTTCCCCTCAATTTTTTTGGATTGGCGTAAAAATTAGTATTTAGGGATTTGATTATAGTTAAATTATATATAGGATAATTTTACAATAAATGTCATGTACCATAATGTACTACTATTCATATATATTGTAATGTACCATTAACTGTTTTAGTTAGTTTTAAAATTTTAAGGACTGAAAGTGTTATTATCCACTTTTAGAATAAAATCTTAAAAAATAATTTTGTATTATTTTTTAGATTTTCTTTTAATTTTTAATTCAAAAAATAATTAAACTTTTATTACTATAATAATTTTTACATTCACTTTAATTTTAGGGTGCTAAAAAGATTATATAAATTTTTTAATACAACTTGTGTATCAAAATATAACCTATATATGTATAATACGGTAGACGCATCAGGATATATTCGGATAATGCCAACTTTGTGTTGATTTTAAGTGCAGAAATGACATGGCAAAAGTGGCCTTGGATTGCCTAACACATCTCTCTTAACAATTACAATGAAAAAATGTGGAATCTCGACACCGCTAATTCTTAGTCATTTGTAATTAATTAATTAATTAAGTGAATCATCATCTTCCAAAAAATTTCAATTACTTTTTCTTATTTGATCAACTGATGAAAAGAATTATATGTTTTTCTCCTTTAAATTTACGGATGTTAAGATTTTTTTGACTAAATAGATAAATATTATATTTTTAAAATAAATATTAAAATTTAAATTTACACAATATGGGATAATATAAGAATTATTGATTAATCGGTTTATTAATGATATTCACATACGTTAATATAAAAGAATTTTTATTAATGATTATTCGGTTTTTTAATATAAGAATTTTAGATTTAAATGTACATAGATATTAATATAAAAGAATTATCGTTTTAAAACAGATTAATTTCTTTGCCGACCATTTAACCCTGGTTGATATCATGATGTCTTTGGATTGATTTTCCCATTTGTCATGTGGAAAATCTACCAACCAACCAGAGTTTCTCATGTTGGGATCCAAACACGAAAACCATCAACGTGGCATTGTCTGCCCAGTTTTCCTTTAACCTACATCATTATATGTTTTTATTAAATACTTCAATACGAAAAAAACTTTACACGTGTCTTTTAATTTTAGGGGTTATGATTTTTTTAGTATTTAAAGTTTAAGTTGTAGGGTTTAGAATTAAGGTTAGTGTTTAGAATTTAGAGTATAAGGTTTAGTTTTTTAGAGTTAGGGTTAAGAATTTAAACTTTGGGTTTTATTGTGTAAATATGCGAGCTTGTATTTAATTTTACACAATTCATGTATCAAAATTTTACTCTTTTAATATTGTATGGATCATCATTTTCTTTGGAAAATCTATACATAAATACTACACTGCCCTCAATAGTACAACACAATTTCATCCTTTTGTTTATTAAACAGTTGATAGGTCTAATTCACTGCTCCCACTCACATTCTAACAATATTTTTGGTCCGTAAGATAGATACTGACACTAGGATTAGATCTAGGAATGAAGCCAAGATCGAATATTAAGAAGGGTCAAATTATTAAATTTTAAGAATATAAATTATTAAGTATTTAAACTCAAAATTGAAGGACAAATCTAATTTATATAATATTTAAATTTATAGGACTTAAATTTTCATTAGTCCAAAAAAAAATACCAAATTAAAATTTTAAAGAATTTAATTAATAATATTAAAAAATAAATTTTTAATATAAATTTTAGGAGACCTACTTAAGACTTTTAGAAAAAATAAAAGGCTTATAAAAATTTTAAATTATTGGGGGCAAAAACTTCTTTGGGCCTAACTTATGCTCCGTCTCTAATTATATCTCGCGTTGATAAAAAAAAATATCAATGTATTCTGACCTTATTGTAATTAATCACTGAATCAACTACTTGATTAATATTCAATTCATTTGTTTTTCCATTTGATTAAAGAAATGAAACGATGTTACGAATTTTATTATCGGACTCGATATTTATAGTCATATTCGAATATGTTCAGATATTTAAGTCACATTCGAGAATATTTAATATTTATAATCTGATAGATAAGGCATAATAATAAAATGCTGGGCATTCTCTAGAAAGATGCAAAACAAGTGGTTGCTCCGAGTTTCAGTTCGTTGAAATGAATCTAAAGGCAGCAGTGGGAGGAATAAGAATAAATGATTTATTTTAATGCAAACAGTCGAAAAATTATATCGAGAAGATATGAAGTAAGGGGATGAATAATCAAAGTGGTTAATAATCAGCAAGCAATTTAATCCAAAGAACAACTTGAATTCTTATTATTCTAATGTTACAAAGAATTTCAGATTTTGATAACTAATATGAACACGGTAAAGTTTGTCTAATCAGACATATTAATTAATATTTGTCAACGTCATTTGCATCCATTTACTTTGGCTATGACAATAGTAAGTAAAGTAGAATTAGAAAGTGAAAACATGTGGAGCTAATAATCCACGCAAAAGCCACATAACTTTTGCATGCATCATCCGCACTTAACCTAACCATAATTTGATTGTCTATGAGTCGAATCCCCACTTCCCATATAAAACAGTAATTAAAACAAATGTTAATTTAAAAGAAGAACAAAAGCCGATTTACTGATATCATATGAACACTGATAATGTGTATAGTTTATATATTTTAATTTTGATAATTTTATGAATTTTAAGTTTAATCATGATTGATTTAATCAATTTGCGTTGGTGTAACATAGCAAGCAATATGGCATATTTTGTGCATGGCATGGTGTAAAATGAACTACTTTTTGAACAAGGAAAAAGAAAACAAGTAACATACGGTTTTTTATTTACTGTAATATTTAGATTTTATTCTAATTAGTTAAATAATATATATTTTAGTTTTTTATGTTCTATATAAAAGAAAAACAATGGCGCGCGCAGTAGCCGCTAATCTCCCTTGGATTTTCAATTGCAGTTTGACGCCAAATTTTATTTTGGCTGTGGACGTACTTCTTCACTGGATTTCAATATAATTTTCTTGTTTTGTTCCTTTTGATTTTTTATTTATAATTTAATTTCTAGACAAATGTAGATCAAAGTTCGGGATAAATTAACAATTTTTTTAAATTTCCGAGAAGTATAGAACAAAAAAAAGGTTTAAGGACTAAGTTGGAAAAGGTTACCCAACTTCAGGGACTAAATGTTGGTTTATATCCCTTATAATTAATATATTTGTCTTCGCCTTTTATTGTCTATAAGAAGGCCATTGACATAGAGAAGTTGCAAGCCTCAGAGCAAGCAGTCGAGAGAGAACAAAAAGAGAGAAACATGGGAGACCAAACATCAAACGTCGCAACTTTGTCTAATGTGTTGAACAAAGTGAAGCCATACGTGGCAATGGTCTCCCTCCAGTTTGGATTTGCAGGGATGTACATCCTCTCCACCATCTCGTTGAAGCATGGCATGAGTAATTTCATCCTCGCTACCTATCGTCACGTCGTCGCCACCATCGTCATTGCACCCTTTGCCATCGTTCTTGAAAGGTTCATTTCCCTAAACCATCACACAAAACAATGACATGTCATAGTTTGATTCATTGACAGCCGGCGACATCGAATATTAATAGTATATATTGAAACCTCAACCTTATTGGTGCTTGCGCGTTGTTTTTACATACAGGAAAATTAGACCAAATATGACTCTCCCCATCTTCATCAGGATTGTGGTTCTTGGTTTCCTGGAGTACTGCTCTGAACTCCCTTATTTTGTTGCACTCTTTATTAGATGAAAATGTAAAAAGGTTTTAATTAAATTGTTGATATTGGAATATGCGCAGGCCAGTGCTGGACCAGAATTTATACTATCTGGGAATGAAGTTAACTACAGCAACATATTCATCTGCTTTCGTCAACATGCTTCCTGCTGTTACTTTCATAATGGCAGTGATTTTCAGGTAAAACTATTTCATCATCTTTATTAAGCTCGAAGGAAATTATATATATATATATTAATATGATAATTATACTTGTTGAATAGGTTAGAGAAGGTGAATTTGAAGAAGATACGCAGTGTTGCAAAGATCGTGGGGACTTTAATCACGGTGTTGGGAGCAATGGTGATGACTTTGTACAAGGGCCCCGTTATCGACTTCATCAAGTCGGGAGGAGCCGCACACCACGGAACCACCGGTGAATCTGCAGATCAACACTGGGTTTCCGGCACAATAGTGCTTCTCGGAAGTATCTTTGGCTGGTCAAGCTTCTTCATTTTGCAAGTGAGTTGAAATATTTCAAGAAGTTGATTAAAAACCAGTACTTGATTGTCTATGAGCTGACACATTGGTTACTGTTTCTTGTTCAGTCCTTCACATTGAAGAAGTATCCGGCAGAGCTCTCTCTTACGGCTTGTATATGTTTCATGGGAATGGTGCAAGATGGATTGTTGTCGCTTATCATGGTTCGTGACTTTAGTGCCTGGAAAATCGGATTCGACACCAGACTTCTTGCTGCATCTTACTCTGTAAGTCTCCTTTTTTCGCCTTCCACGATGTACTCGATAAGGTCTTACAAACCACAAGTGCTTAACGCTTTTATATAATCCATGTTTGATTAGGGGATCGTGTGCTCCGGGATGGCCTATTACGTGCAAGGCGTCGTGATCCGGGAACGAGGGCCTGTTTTCGTAACATCTTTCAGCCCTCTATGCATGATCATCACTGCTGCTCTGGGGGCCTTTATTTTAGCTGAAAAAGTCCACCTCGGAAGGTATGATATTAACACGTGATTATGAATATGAAATGATAGCTGTACAGAAATCGTATTCATTGAGTGGATTCTGCATTGGTTTTCCTTGTTTTGATTGATTTCAGCATACTCGGAGCTATTATCATAGTCTCAGGCCTCTACACCGTGGTATGGGGCAAAGCCAAAGATGGGGAAACCGATGAGAAAAGCAATGGCCTGCAGGAACTGCCCATCACTGACAATGCTAGACCAATCGTGGCCATTGACGGAACTGCCAAAGGTGCTGATATTCCAGTTTCAAACAACAGCTTCAGCACTCAAGGGACATAAACCTATACACTGTTTTCTTCCAAATGCTGATAAAAAAAATATGAGGCAGAGTTTTTCTTCCCAATGCGAGCAATTACAATGTAACCCCCTCACCCCACCAAGTATTTTGTAGCTTAACCATCCTTTTACTGTACTCTGACGCTTTAATATGGTGAGTAGAAACCATGAACCCTCGAGGTTTTTTGCCTACGTTCTTATCTAAACAATCTATTTTCCATTCTTGTTCCGAGTTCATCAGTAGTTTAAGTTTAATGGAATCTTTTGAATTTCACATCTATTGATTGAAGTGGCTCAGGGAAGAATCAAATTCTTATTACTTATGGATTCTTATCCTCCAAAATATCTCACCCAATTGGTTGAAGAAAACAAAGGATCAAACATGAGTGACGAAGAAGAAATAATTATTTTGGACCAAATTGAATGCTTTTGCATCCTCCGTAGCTTATTTGACATTGTTCGTAATGCTCTATGTTTGACACGTGATTCATTTCGATATAGATTTATGAGAAGAGGATATTCGACCCTACTTAAATAGGCACATTATTTACATATAGGTCCTCATATCATTACATTCCATTTGATGGAATATCGACGATTCATATATCAAAGGCAGAGTGATCTTTTTGATCCCTTAACTTTGTCAATTCAATCATTTTAGCACTTAAATTTTTATTGTGTTCTTTAGCCCAGGAATTTTTTTTATTTTGTTAAACTAAATCAAATGTGATGAAATAATAACACTATTTTATCTTTATTAAAATTTTGACGCTAGTTATCTTGTATTTTTTGCTACATAATACAATAGTTGGCATCGGCTTAAAAGACATTATTATTGTTCCATCGTATTTAGTTTAATTTGCAAGAAAAGAATAAAAGTTCGAAGATTAAAACGAACACAGAGAAAATTTTAAAAAGTAAACTGATTAAACTAATAAAGTTGGGGGATAAAACTTATATAAACCTGGTTAATCTAAACTAAAGAAACCGTGGCAACAGCTTGACCTCAAATGACTTAGTTGTCAATTTTAGCTTGTCTAGGATTATTGCTAGCCTTCTGTACGTAAGAAAGTGTTTTTAAATCAATTCTCAACATCAAAAAGTAGAACTGAGTGACAAAAAAAGAATGTATATACTTGTAACATGTCAATTTATCAACACATGTGATTAGAGGCGGAGCCATGATCGAATAATGCCATATGTCAAAATATTGAATTTAAAAAATGCAAGAACTTATTACGTATTTAAAATTAAAATTTATGGGGCAATACCTAATTTGTTTAATATTTAAAATTATAAGGACCTAATTAGTTCAAACTAGAGGTGTAAATAAGCAGAGCGTTCGACAAATTATTAGTGAACCGTTCGTTTATTAAGCTAAATAAACGAGTATGAACAAATTTTTAGGTCCGTTTAATAAAAGAACGAACACAAACAAATGTGTATTTCGTTCGTTTATGTTCACGAACAAGCTCGTTTATAAGCTCATTTACTCGGTTTCCGTTTTCCTTTTATTTTTTAACATTTTAAATAATGGTGAACATATGGACTAAATTGAACACGTAGTGAACTTTTGAGTTCAAACTGTGAAGCATGATGAGCTTAAAGACTAGCGGTGTAATTCCGCCATTTTGACGAACATATAAATAAACATGTTAGCGGTCATACAAATAAACATGTTCGCGAACATTACACGGATATGTTCACGAATATTAAACGAATATGTTCGCCAAAATGAATAAAACCATCAAAAATAAATAAACGAACACAAACATAATATTAAAAAGTTAAACGAACCGGACATGAACACCTTCAAATATAAATAAACGAACATGAATAAAACTTTATTTGTTCAAGCTCGATTCATTTACACCCCTAATTCAACTCCTACTTGATTCTATATTTAATAAACTCTTATATTTTTTTAAATTTGAAAAATTATTTTTAAGGGGTCAAATTATTATTAAACTAAAATTATTAAATAATTAATTTATATCCAAGGGAACTTCGCCCCTGCCTGTGACCTGTTCACATTAGTGAATGTGTGCTTCAAACTGTGTTGTTGAAACTGATGAAGGAGAGTTATGTAATCATGAACCAAAATCAAAAGTAAAGGACTAATCTATTAAGGGGTTTGGGTGTTGAAATGATCACGTTATTCTTTTTATGTCATTCGAATTCGAGTAGTGTAATACGTAAGTGTATATGAGATAATTTAAATTTAAAATCAGACTAAAATATTATTTTGTAATTAAATTAAAATACTCAAAATATTATCTATATTTCAAACCAAAATATACAATATATATTTTTACATTTTTTCAAGAAAAAAGTGTACATAAGTAGAGTGCAAGTTATGAACAAAAAACTTATGTTATTTTTTTTTCTATATCCAACACTAAAAAATTAAATTCTAAGTTAAAGCCCTAAATTTTAAATCCTATAATCTTAAGCCCTGGACTTTAAAAAATATATCCTAAATCTAATTCTCTAAATCTTAATCCTAAACCTTAAATCTATTTTTTATAATGTAGTGATATGGAAAGAAACACAAAAAAACAAAGGAATTCCAAAGTTAGAGAAATTATATCATAGGTCTGGCTCGTCACATCATCCATGGTCCAAACCAATAAAAAACATCAATTTCATTAAATTTTTTCATGTCATCTTTTTACCAAGTGAATCTACAATTGATAAAAAAAATGATTTTTAATTTAGTTTACAGTAAATTTGAGTGAAGATTCACTTGGTAAAAAGATGACATGAAAAAATTTAATAAAATAGATATTTTTTATTAGTTGGGACCATATATGACATGACGAACCGTGCCTATGATATAATTTCTCCTATAATTAAGTAGTCCGGAAAAAGGAAGAAATTAGTGCACATGGTATATATTGTTACTAAAATTAAAAATCATTGTTTAATAGCCGAAGAAATGACTATACTGGTCAAGTTAAAATAATATTAAAGTAAGCTATGAATTAAGAAATTAATTTTAAAGATATCACTATATTTTCAATTTGAAAATTATATTGGTTTTCTCATTTCTATATTTATTTTTTTGTCTAATTTAATATTAATAAAATAAATTATGTGTCACATATTGATTGATATTTTTTAAGACAAATTAAGATTAAATGATAGTTTAAGTATTAGAGTGAGAAAAAAAAAAACTTAAAGTACCAAAATTTAGGATTAAGTAAAAGTACAAAAACAACAGCAGAATCACACCACCAAACAATATGGTTATAAATATAAACAATTTATCGTTACACAAATCATTCTCTGATATGATATTTAATAAAATTCAAAAAATTATTATGCTGTGTTATCCACCATTATATTAGTTTGTACACAAACAAATAATCTACGTATTATTTCCTTTCATTTCAAATTACCTTCTTAATTCGTACTAATAAAACTAGGAAAATACTTTGATACACAAATTAAAGTTTACACAAGCCTTTTAATTTTAGGGTTTAGAATTTTAGATTAGGGTTTAGGGGTTTAATGTGTAGGGTGTAGAATTTAAGGTTTATGGTTAGAATTTAGGGTTCAATGTTTAGGTTTTAGGGGGTTAGGGTTTGGGATTTAGGTTTTAAATTTTATAGAAGGGTAGTGTAATTTTTTTTATTCAATTTGTGTATCAAAATATAACCCATAAAAGTAACAACTCCAATTAGATGATTATCTATGTTTTATACTTCTTATCTGCCAACTGTAAATTAATTTGATGATTAAATATTCTGTGAAAAACAAACGTACAGTTGGTGGGCATGCCGGAGTGGTTATCGGGCATGACTAGAAATCATGTGGGCTTTGCCCGCGCAGGTTCGAATCCTGCTGCTCACGTTTTCCTTTTTCCTCCCTCTTCTACATTTTAGTGGCCCAATTACCCAAATTGAGTGGGAACGAACTAACAAATAAACCCATTATTTTGGTAAATAAAAAATAAAAAAGAAACCCATTATTAGCAGCAGTTAATGGATGCCATGAAGCATTCCGCACCGATCAGCGTCCTTCACAATCTGAAAAAGTTTTGCTTCAACCCTTTTCCCCCGTCCAACAATCCAAAAAGAAGACAGAGCAGAGTTGGACCACTTTCTCAATGAAACTCCCCACACCAGAAGCTCCTGCGACCTAAAAAGTTACCGATTTGACACTGTTCTGATTTCACACAATGCTGTTCCAGTACCTGGTGTTTGGCGATCCTGTCCAGCCCTTGCCTAGTGTTTGCTGATATGCTGATCTCAGAATCCAAATGCAGGACAATGGACATCTGTCCCACCACCACTTCCCTCTTTCATTACAAACGACATAACGCAACTCCGAAACCTGTTTTAGAGCATGTCAACACATGTTATGGCCTCACCGTTCAATAGTTCATCAAAGTGCCAAACAATTTAAAACTATCTTAATTTGCCTAGTATTTGTTCTCTATCCTCATTCTGTCAATTTCTACATATGCCCATTTTTTCTGTTTTTTTTAAGCTTAAAGATAAACATGTATGGAACTTGCAAATGGAAGGGGGAAGCGAACTACGAACTACGTCATGAAGCAAAATGGGGAGAAAAAAGCAAAACAAAACTAGAATTTAAAGGACTAATTAAGGGCAGCATTATACATGGTGACTCCACTACATTGACTCGTTTGAGTCACCATGTTTCCTAGACGTAAGGTTTCGTATAGTGTGGGATACAGTCATCCCAATATTCTGCAACAATAACTTCATCTCCACACCCAAAACACTGTCCAGAAAAAGGATGTTTCCATATATTCTTTTCCAACTTTTCTTTATTCAATTCGGATATTTTCCCCAATTGTTGTTGTTGATGATGAAATCAAAAGCTTTTTCTTTTTTTCTCATTAATTAAATCTCCCCACTAAAACGAAGGATTTGTTTTTGCAGATTATCAAGTTTATCTGGTACCAAATCACGGTGTTGTCCGCTATGATTCAGCGGCATCTCGGTTGTGCTTGGAATTGCGACCGATGAGTCATCCCCAATAGCGGGAACTTCCCTTTGCTATGACGACAATTTCATGTGCTTGGAACAGTGTTGAACACCAAAAGCTGCCCACTCATTGATACGCTAAAATTTAATTTTTAATGCCTTGTTGATAAGTTTAATCATGGTTTTAGCCCTATTATTATGTTGAAATTTGATAATTAGTTCCTCTATTTTAATTCGGTACGATTTTGTCTTTATATTTTTATAATATTCACAGTGAGTCTAAAGTCTTCTAATATTGTTAACTACTATAGTTATCGGTTTTACTGATTCTGATATACTACTGAAATAAAGTTGTATCAAATTAAAGTAAGTTGATTAAATTTCAAATTTGAGTAGCATACGGACTAAAACCATAATTACACAGGTATATTATTACTTTGCTCAACTTGTTATTCACTTTTCACCATTATGAAGCAACTTGTCTAATATTCTGTTTCCATTAGACGGAATACAAAAACCAACATTAGTTTTGAAATGGGAAAAATCTTATCAAGATGCATATATAGCAGTGTAATTAGGATGTAAAAATAGGTAATTGGATGGGTTTCGGGTCGGGTCAAATTGGATACATGTTATTTCAGGTCGATTTAATGTTTCGACTCGATTCGGGTCAGTTTCAGGTCGGGTTCATTTTAGGCCGGGTTCATTTCGGGTCGGGTTCATTTAAGGTTGGGTAAAAACGGTTCGGGTCCGAATCAGTTAATTGACGGGTTAATTCGGGTTCGGGTTCATTTCAGGTCGAGTTCATTTCAAGTCGGGTTCACTTCAGGTCGGGTTAATTCGGGTTTCGAATTCGTATTAAGTTTGAGTTTGGTACAAATAATAGATAGACTTTGGGTATGGTCATTTCAAGTGAATTATTTAACGCCTTTCACAAACACGATCAAAAATAAATATTAGGCACTATAATGAACACAAATATCATCATATTTAAAATATTGGAGTAAATTACAAAAACTAGAAATTAATAAGGGTCAATTTCGGTGAAATATAAAATTTAAGGGACTAACATGAACAAAAATATCATCATATTAAAACATTGGACTAAATTAGAAAAAAATGAATAAATTTGGAAAAAAATAAAGTTTTAGGGACTATGATGAACAAAAATATCATCATATTAAAAATATTGGACTAAATAAAAAAATGAATAGGGGTCAATTTGGAGTAAAATTTAAATTTTAGCTACTAGAATAAACAAAATTATTATTGGACTAAATTGTCAAAAATATAAATAAATATGGGGCAATTTTTACAAAAAATTAAATTGCATGGACTAGAATAAATAAAAATATTATTTGACTAAATTACCAAAAACAGAAATATATATAGGTCAATTTCGGCTAAAAGTAATGTTTTAGGGACTATAATAAACAAAAATATCATCATATTAAAAACATTGGACTATATTAGAAAATTTTAAAATAAATAGGGGTCAATTCGAATCACTCAACCTCTAAATCTTACAATCACTAATAATTAAAGTGCAAAACGAATCCCTAAACTAATCTCATAACTCCTACCAAACATTTAACTTGACACATTTACCCCTAAACCCCAAACCCCTAAATCTTACAATCACTAATAATTAAAGTGCAAGCCTAATTCTCGAATCTCCTAATCCTTAAACTAATCCTATAACCCCAAACACTCACTTGAAATATATATTATACCCATAAACCCCAAATCTCAACCCCTAAATCTTACAATCACTAATAATTAAAGTACAATCATAATCCCCTAATCCCTAAACTAATCCCATAACCCAAAACACTCACCTTGACACATTTACCCTTAAACCCCAAACCTCAACATCTAAATTTTACAATCACTAATAATTAAAGTGCAAGCATAATCCCCTAATCCTTAAACTAATCCCATAACCCCAAACCTCAACCCCTAAATCTTGTCATAACTAATAATTAAAATGCAAAACTAATCCCCTAATCTCTAAACTAATCTCATAACCCCAAACACTAATAATTATAATTTAATACATTATAATTGTCGACGCCGCTTTTCATCATTGCTGAAATAAATTGAGCCTTGAAAAGCCCGTTAAATGTTTTAATTATTAAACAATTTTATGAAGAAGGATCTAATTAAAAAAAGAACCTAAATCTAAAGGTCTAAGGAAACTAAACTCAATTTGGGACTAAAATGAATCAAACTAAAACTAAAGAATAAAAAAAGGACTGAAGTGTAAAGCTCTTAAACTAGTAATGGCCTAATCCACTAATAACTCATTAAAAAATGGGTGAGCAAGATTCCCTCCATTTGTTACAACAATTGATAATTGCTTTTTAAATATGGGCGGGCTACAGGCAGATCAACTTGAAAAATAGGCGGGCATATTTTTACTTTTTAGGGATTATAATAAAATAAAAAAAATAAATTGGGGTTAATTTGGAGTAAAAATTAAATTTTAGGGACTAGAATAAATTGGACTAAATTGTCAAAAAAATAAATAAACATGGGGCAATTTTGACTAAAAATTAAATTGTAGGGACTAGAATAAATAAAAATATTATTAAACTAAATTACCAAAAATAAAAATTCTACTAATTCCCTCCAAATTTTTTAGACTAATAGTAAACTAATCTCAAACCTAAAAAATAGGTGGCTTATTTCCCTCCAAAATTTTATCTTTTCCCCTCTTTTTTACCAATTGTTTTTTTCTTTTTTACCAATTGTCTTAGTTTAATTCAATTGAGTCCCAGCTTAGATTAATTTAATTGAAATTTCACATTTAATTTTAAAATTCTTTTAATTCTGTCCGTGATTTATGCTTCTAGATTTTAGTTTAGCTCAATTAAATTCTAAGTTTAATAAGTTAATTCAATTAAGACATTATTATTATTATTATAACATATAATAAACTTTGATTAAATATAATTATACACAAAATTTTGATATGGATGTAAACATGTAATTGTACACATGATAACATCAACATGAAAGTTAAAACTTTAATTTAGTTCAAACTTAGAAGTTCAAGCTTGACAAATAATTTATATTGAATGAGTTACTAAGCATATTGAATTATTACTAAGCATTGAATTATTTAATAAAATTTCAAACTTAGTAGTGTCAAATGAATATCTAAATCCAATATTTCTTTTCTTTTTTCTATATTTTTAATTGATTATATATGTATATATAACAAAAAGATTATTTAACACTTTAAATTTATTTAAAAAATTAATAGTTTACATTTACCAACACTTAATAGTTTACAGTTATCAACACTTTAAATTCATCAAATCATAGGCTTCCTCAATTACATGTTAGGTAAATCAAGCCAGGTCAATATTAGTTCAGGTCAACAACAGGTCAGGTTCAAAACAAGTCGGGTCAATTAGCAGCCGGGTTCAAAACAGGTCGGGTAAAATTGAATCTCAGGTCGATTCAGTCGGGTAATATCGGTTATCTGCCAGGTTAGTCTCGGGTTCAGGTTCGTTTCAGTCTGGTGCAGGTCGGGTTTCGGGTCCATAGTAACAGGTTCAATTCGGGTTTCGGTCATTCTCGGTCGGATGCAGGTCGGGTTTGGTTACTACAGTAGCAGGTCAAACTTGAGTTATGATCAACAACAGTCGGTTACAGATCGGTTTCGGGTCATCGCATCCTCGGGTCAAACCAGGTTTTGACTTGAGCAGGTTTCAGTCAGGTTTTCAGATCGGGTCAGCTTTTTACATCCCTAAGTGTAATCTATGCTTTTGGGTGGCTTAAGTTGGAAGGTGACTTTATCTACATTTCGGGGTTAACTTTTTTTTTTGTTGCATAAAAGATTACGCTCAGCATTGCTCTTATCAAATCAGTAAAAAGACCTTTCATATTATATAAATTATTATTCTAATTTTGTTTTATCCTTAAAATTTATAGGTTAGATAATTGTTGGGTAGATTTGTTAATACCTCTAGTAGATAAATTATTATTCTAATTTTGTTTTATCGTTAAAATTTACAGGTTAGATAATTGTTGGGTAGGTTTGTGAAGTGTCATTTCGATCAAAAAGTTGTATATATTATATTTTCGAGATAATTCTTTATATGCGTCTCTTGATGCCTAATAAGACAAAATCGTAAAATCTGAAAAATTTTGCGTAAGGAAACTCGACCTATAATCTTAAGTGTATAATCTATGAATATGAACGCATGATACCACTTGGCTAGCTGGTACTATACTCCATATTAATGACATATATGTTTGAGATAATGAGATTAAGCTCCACCAAATGCAATTATGCAAACCCTTTAATTTGTTTTCTACCAATCTCTTGTAAGGCAGGGATATATCAATTATTGATATAGACAAATAAAAGCTTAAATAAAGATGAACATGTTTTATTTGTCGCAAATTAGGCAAATACATTTCCATACCAAACTGATACACGCATGTATAAGATATTTTATGATTTAGTCCCTCAATAATCGTTTTTACATTGGTCTAAAAAACCCAATAATCAAGCATAAATCATTCTACTCATTGTCGTCGTCGTCAGATGTTCTATATATATATGCGCACTTACCAACTTTGCATTACCTAAGCAGCAATATGAGATCCCACAGGCTGAAAGTGGAACAACCTAACAGATGCCGAAAACATTAGATAATTAATGGTGGATGATGTCTATCCTCTGTTAAAATTGGCAGCCGCCTGCGTATATTAAAGTTTTTACCTATATTTATAGGGTAAAACTTTGATACACAGGCTGTGTAAAATTAATTTTACACAAATTTGTGTATTTATATTATAAAAACTCAAAATCTAAATTCCTAATCCTAACCTTAAAAAACTAACCCATAAACCTTAAACCCTATACACTAAATTCTAAACACTAACCTTAAATTCTAAACCCTACAACCTAAACATCTAAACTAAAATCATAACCCCTAAAATTAAAAGGTACGTGTAAACTAAGTTTATACGGCCTGTGTATTAAAATTTTTCTATATTTATATGAGATATAATCTTTTTTACATCATGCAAAACTTAAAATTTATTTGCGTTATTTTTTTCCTAGTTAGGAGACATGTTTTTCCTTGCCTGTCACTACCCTATTTGCTCGAAGATAATTCATGGATGATGTCACGGTAACATTAGGATTCCTTTCCCAATGGGTTACATTCAGAATAATACTGTCTGATGCTACATCCTTGATAAATTGGGGATATAAAGAACGACAGTTCTAGGTTACAGTTAAAAGACGATAAGTTTTAAAATTTGTTTAAGCAATCTAAATTGATAGTTTTTTTTATAATATGTTAGGTTAGTTTTTTCAACAAGTTTTAAAACTTTCGAAAAAAATCAACCTAAAATGTTATCTCAAAAAAACAAAATTCGAAACATATTTTTTAAGTTTCAAAACTTGACAAAAATCATAAAAAAAAATCAACCTAAAATATTATAAAAAAAGTCTATCATTTTAAGTTGTTTGGACAGCACTCTAGATATGCCGCACTCTTGACTCACTCTAATAAACTCAGTAAGGTTTAGAGGCAACCATTCTTTATAAAGTACACAATATTAGGTTGCAGTTCCTTTCCCAACAGTCCATGATATAACCCTAAATCTGTCCCCATATATATCCCTAAAGATTTTTTGTCCTTTATTGCATGCGTTTTAATCGATGAATTTAAGTCTTTTTCGAATGCATTAATCAAATATGATGGATGCTAAACTATTATATTTAACATTATAAAACAACAATGAGTGGACCTTGAAAATTACCTTAGAAAAACATTTAAATAAATATGTTATCATATGCTCAATCAAATATGGACGGAGGAAGTGCAGGTAGGCGATTACATCTCTGAAAATTTTATACTTTATATAGTTTAAGTCAAGGACGAAGCCATGATTTGAAGTTAAGGAACAAAACATAAATATTTAAAAGTATGGGTAAATCCATAAATAAACTATTTTTTTTAAATTATATAAGAGGACAAAGGTGAATTTTTTTTTGGGTGAGGGCAATTGCCCCTCCCCACCTTTATATAGCTATGTCCCTAATTTTAATATTTTTATTGATAATTTAAATTTACACCTCTTAAATTCTTATATTTTCACACCTAAATTTTTAATATAACATCATAAAAATTAACACCACTACATCAATTTATAGTGATTTTATTTCTATTAACTTGTGAATCCAAACGTCACCCAAAATTCTCTAACTTTAAAAGATTCATTATACATCATATATTAATTTGTTTAGTTTCAAATTTTGTATGAATTCTTGGGACCGACCACATGGCTCGTTTCTTTTCTGATAATCAAATAGATTTACTATGGAGATGGGCGGAACTAAGGGAAGACATTTGGGGCACGTCCCCCTAAATTTTAAAAAAATTGATTTTAGTTCTTTAAAATTTTACAGTATTTAATTTGACCCCCCACAATTTTTAAAAATTCGTATTAAATTTTAAAAATTTTAAATTATTTAATTAAATTCTTCTCATAATTTTTAAAAGTTTTCATTGTGTCTCTCAAAATTTTAATTTTTTTTGTTATGCCCCAAATTTTTTGAAAAAATGTAAATAAAACCCTTCAATCTTTTTTTTTCTGAAATTTCAATTTCAATCTCTATTTAAAAATAAAATTAAATTAGCCCCACAAACTCTTTCTTCAAGTTTCATAATCCAATTTTTTTGAAAATTTGTAAATAAAACCCTTCAATCTTTTTTTTCTGAAATTTCAATTTCAATCTCTATTTAAAAATAAAATTAAATTGCCCCCCCCCCCCAAACCTTTCTTAACCACCAACTTCCTTACCCAAACTCAATCCACAGGCTCCATAATCCAATATCTATAAAAATAGTAAAATAGTAAGATTTATTTTTATGTATTCATTTATATATTCTTACAACAATTTTAGCTCGTATTTGTAAAAAAAAATGTTCAAAGTTTGACTATTACCATGTGTTTGGACACCGCTGAATAATAATAAGAAAATATACAATAATTACACACAATTAAACGTGTCTCGTTGATTGAAAATTGTTAAATAAAGCTTTGAAATGCATTATGGCTAATTGTGCACATAATTATTTCAATTCTCATCTCTCCTAAGAATGACATATTATAATTGGTTAAAAATAATAATTGAGTTAAATCTTAAATTAACCATATAAAAACGGTGATTTGAGGTTGATTAGGTTAAGGTGCCCATCATTGATGAGAAATGAAAAAGGCAAAGGGGGGAATTGCTTGGTAAAGAAGGTTCGATGGGCAGCACATGCAGAATTGGAGGGTGTCATTTTCTATGATGTGTAAACATGAAATGAAATAAAACCTTAATAAATTAAAAAGGGATTAACTGTGCATGCATAGCCATTACCTAAGGTAGGAATCCACGCCAAGGTTCCACCAACTTTTTTCAAATTTTATTTCCCATTTCTCATTGGAATCCAATCAACAATGCACCATCTTTCGTTCTACAATTTCAGCCAATGTGTTTTTACACTCATCTTGAACTATTTATTTTATTGCTTAGTTTCTAAAATACCCGTCCAAATATAATGATTTTTTTTCATTGGGTTGGTCTTGAGTTTGATATATCGAGCTTAGATTTCTATTTTTTTATATAACATAAAAAAATCAAAACTGAATATATGCTACGTGAGAGAGAATTCAAAACAATAAATAAACTCTCTTTTTTGGGAACACGAAAACATTTACATAAGCAAAACACATGAAAAGTTGTGACAGCTCTCGACCAATTAAAAATAGGCCTCAGGAAGTTTTATTCTTCAAATTTTTTCAAAAAACAAAAATTGTTTGAGTTCTTAATTTTTTGTATTTTTTTAATACCCAAACATTTTTATTTTTTATTAAATAGAAAAAATTCATTCTCAAAGTAAATATTAAGATTTGAATTTATATAAATCAGAACAATCTGAACATTCTTGACCACTCGATCAATTAGTGAGTTTTAATCCTTAAATATTTTTTTAAATTGGATCAATTATCAGAAAATTACGGATGTTTAATATGTTTTTTTAATATTTAATACATATCTATATATTTCATTCCTCCTAACAAAACCTACTATTTAAATTATGGGTGTGTGTATCAATTTTACAAAATTTTCTCCCACGTATTTAACAGGACAAAAAAAACGTGGACAGCCGAAGTTGAACTAAAAAAATTTATGGTGTCAAAATGTAATTTTATCATTCTATTAATTTAAAATTTTGCATTTTTTTTCTCTCTAATCTTTTCCTTAACCGCTCGGCAATTCTTCACCCTAGCGTCTCAAGTTTTGTTTTGTAGCCGGCGGCGATACCGGTTTTACTGTCGGTTGTTGACAGCCGGAACTATTTTATTTTCTTTTTTTAGTTTTTTAATAAAATATTTTTGTCTTTGTGACACAGCTTTTTTGTCTTTATGACACGTTTATCTCTGTCTATTGGCATGTTTATCTCTGCCTTTTGGCTTGTTTTCTTCTACTTCTTCGGTCGTTTTGGCCGTTCTTTATTTTATGTTTTTATCAGGGTTGGATTTGACGACGCCACGACTGATCAAGATGGCGCTTATTTGTAATTTTGCTGATCTTTCCTGCTCTGAAACTTCGGTTTAAATTTGGATACGCAGTTTGCGCTTTTGAAGAGTTTCTCACGGTGCTAGGCTCTAATTTGCGTTTTCTCGGTGGTCTATCAATAGCTTCATCCCCTTTTATGGTTCGTTTTTCCGATGCAGTCACGTTTCTTATCTATTTTTCAATCGAGTATTTGGATGGGTTTATAACATTTTCATGTATGGTTCATGTTTGATCTAAAGTGGCTATTTTTAGGAGAATGTCCAAATTATGTATTTAGTTTACAATGATAGTTTGTAAACCCTTATTGTAATTTTGGGTATTTTCTTGTTAATAAAACTAGTGGCTTCTTTTAAAAAAAAAACTGCAACTTTTGAATAAATTAAACCATAAATTATCATTATAGGGTCAAAATGAAATTTTATCGCTAGATTATTTTAAAATTTTAGATTTTTTAAAAGGACTAAACAATAAATTCACCATTTGGGAGAGGGGTCAAGGTGCCTACCCTCCAATTCAGTCTTTGCTATTAGGTATTACATAAACTGATATTTATTACCAAATACAGTTAACAAATTATTTAATAAAAATAACGTATTAATTCAAAATAAAAATTAAATAATCTTTAATTGTGTTGTTTATAAACACTGGTTAACAGGGATGAAGTTAGAAAACAAACTTAAGGAACAAAGTATCAATAGTTAATAAAAAAGGAATAAAGTTTAAATAAATTAAAATTGGAGGCCTAAATAAATAAATATCCATATATATTTTTAATGCAAAAAAATTAGGGGCAGCTTCCCCTGATCTACAATGTAGTTCCATCTCCGGTTGTTAGTAGAGCCCTTAATCTATAATTGACTTGAATAATCGAAATACCCTTAATTGTTTACTATATTACTTAATTGTCATTAAAATAAATTATTAGTAATTAATTGGTTATATAATTTTTTAACAATTAAAACACAGGTCTCTCGTATGGGTTTTATTAGGGATGAAAACTTATTTCGGCATAAGTGTAAACAGTTCGAGGATATTGATTATTTACAATATTCTATGTTTCCAGAGGTTCTAGAGACTTGGAGGTGTACAAATTCTCTGGACCAATACAGAAGAATCAAAACTGTTTATAAAGAATTGAAACATATTTTATCTTCTAGAAGTAATTTTCGTTAGAAATTTTTTTGATACACATGCTGTGTAAATTTTAGTTTATACAAGCCTTTTAATTTTAGGGATTAGGGGTTTAGTTTAGAGTTTAAAATTTAAGAGTTTATATTTTAGCGTTTTGAATTGAAGGTTAGTGTTTAGAATTTATGGTATAGAGTTAAAGTTTAGGGTTTAGTTTTTTAGAGTTAAAATTAAGAATTTAGGATTTGAGTTTTATAATGTAAATATGCAAACTTGTATAAAATTTATTTTACACAGTATGTGTATCAAAATTTTACCATTTTTATGCGATCCTTTTTTTTTAGCAAAGAACATGAAACTGAATTTTATTAAAAGTGAAAATAATTACAAACAAACATACCAAAAAAACATGAATAATCATGGATCATATAAAAAAATATACATCAAAATCCAAAGGGTGTGGAAGCAGGAAAAGAAAAATCTCACTTTGTAAAAGAACTTACACAGTCTTTAAAATAAAATTCAGTAACCATCAACTTCAACCCGAGCGCTCTGATAATTACGTAATATTTTTCTGCAAAATCTTGACACTTCGGGTAACAACCACAAAATGACATAAAAATCTGAAGAAACCACTGATCATCTTATACGAGAAAATTGTCACAAAGACAGACAACGTGTCATACGGACAGACTAAACCTGCCATCAAAACATATGAAGAAACTGTCATTAAAGCATACGAAAAGATTGACATAAAAGCATATAAAATATAGTTTATAGCGAAGTAAAAACACAGAAAATCAAAGAAAATTGAAAGAAAACACACGAACACTCATAAAAAGATGAGGCTTATTTATATACAATCAATTTAAAAATTAAAAATCAGTCGACGAAATAAAAATCGCCGCTGGAAGCGTCACTTGTGAAGAAGAAATAATCAAAATGTACTATGCGATTCTTTAAATGAATGCTAAAATGATTAACACTTTAATAACGATATTGATATACAATATGCTACAAAATGTTTTGATTATAATTTAATTTTTTATATTAAGTAATTTCATTAATCGCAAATATACTATTTAATAAATAATTAAAATTAAAGCATTGTTTAATTACATAAGTATTAACATAAAAAACTTAATTATTATATAAGTATTAAACAATCTATCATAACATTAAGAAGAATTAATGCAAATTTAAAATTAAAAATATAAGTGAAAGCTCTAGCGGAAAATAAGACATTTTCAAAATAAGTAAAATATTTCTCTTCCCTTTATTTAAATCAAATTATGTAAGTGACTGAAATTATCAAATAAAATAATTTGTTGGTAATTTATGTAAAAAAAATAGCACCCCTACTAAATGAAATATAAATACATAAAATCACGTGCAAGTATGTTACCTTTAAGATTTATAATTTTACATGTTTAACTACTCATTTTAATGATTCTAGTTAATTTTTATAACCTCACATACATATGTATATTCTAAATGTTAAATTATTCTTTGAACAAAAAAATGTTAAATTATTCAAAAATAATTTCTTGGCTAAAATAGAATTATTGCTTAATTAAGGTTATATTTATTTACAAAACAAAATCTTGCCTGTCTACATTTTTCTATGCATCTTGCTTGAGAATTATTTTAAAGTAAACTATATAAATAGTTACTGAAATTTTATAATGATTTTATTTTGATCACCGAATTTTTAAAACTTGCAGCACAATAATTAAACTTTAACTCGCTTTTATTATGATCATTGTCATTAGCTGTAGTTAAAAAACTTACGTTTCTTAAACTCATTATAGTCATTGGCTGCCTATAGCTTGTGTTGTCACCGTCCGTCAATCAAAAAACACAACACCCACTATGCTCAAGAACTTCACCATTATTTCACCCAAATCCCAAAAATAATTGAAGGTCCCTCGCCCTCCACGAATTCCCAGTGAATTTGGCAGCAAAGAAATAAAAGTGCAGCAATTTTATAGGAGCTTGGATGATGTTGTCTTAGATGAAATTAGTTACCAGTAACATGAATTGTCTACTTGTCTTGGGAACCATCTGAAAAGTGTCATTGTTATTCCAAATGTTGAGAAATCAAACATTTCTCTTGGTAACACATGTACTTGTAGAAATTGTAAATTAGTATAACTGGATTATTTTGAGGATAACCTAGGGGAGGTAATTGGCAGAACTACTTGAGATGGTGATGCTTTTGAGTATTGTGGGTGTTGTGTTTAGCGGTAGTGACTATAATGAAAGCGAATTAAAAGTTTAATAACTGTGTTGTAAGTTTTAAAAGATCGATGACTAAAACACAAATGTCTTATAAGTTTGATAATTATTTGTGTAATTTACCTTTATTTTAATAATAAAAATCAGTCCAAAAAAATTATCATTTTTATGTTTTAAAATTTTCTACTTAAATTATTACTTTAAAAAACTCAATAACTTTTTGTTTAAGCCTTTTATATAAATAAAATCTAATAATTGAGTCACTTTTGCAAGTGTATGGATTGTGATGTTTTGTGTACCAAAACCGGGGATTATTGATTAAAAATAATAAACAAGAAAAAAGTTGCACCTGCCATGCCAAATATTCTCTCTTTTTCGATGCTATATACGCCAAGAAACATATCTCTGTTTTTTTAATGATTTGGAACTTAGTAACCAATTTTTTTAATGATTTGGAACTTAGTAACCAATTTGTTCCGAATATATATATTCAGCGCGCATATATTTATATATATATATATGAAAAAAATAATAATACACAAGCCGTATAAATTTTAATTTATACGTGTTTTTTAATTTTAAGGGTTAGTATTTTAGTTTAGGGACTTAGTTTGTATGGTTTAAAATTTAAGGTTAGTGTTTAGAATTTAGAGTTTAAGATTTAAGGTTTAGTTTTTTAGAGTTAGAATTAGAAATTTAGGATCCGAGTTTTATAGTGTAAATATACATGTTTGTGTAAAATTAGTTTTACATGGTTTGTGTATCAAAATTTTACCATATGTATATGGAAAAAACTTTGATACACAGGCCGTGTAAACTTTAGTTTACACATACCTTTTAGTTTTAGGGGTCAGGGTTTTAGTTTAGGGTTTAAGGTTTAGGGGTTTAGGTTGTATGGTTTAGAATTTAAGGTTAGTGTTTAGAATTTAGTGTATAAGGTTTAAAGTTTAGGGTTTAGTTTTTTAGGATTACGGTTAGAAATTTAGGAATTGGGTTTTTATAGTGTAAATACACAGGCTTGTGTGTATCAAATTTTACCCTATATATATTCAGTAGATTTTTTCATAAATAACAGATTTTTTATTTTTAAAATTTTTAAATATACATCAAATGCATTTGACATAATTCTAATCTTATTTGTAGAAAACTTTTTTTTTCTATTGACGATGTACTAAACAATAATAATTAGTCATATATTAAAGACATAAAAATATGTTAATGTAATTAGATTCAAAAATCAAGTGAGTTCTTGGTTTGAATCATGCATCAAATGAGTTATTATATGAAAAAATATGACTAAATAAACCTTTATTTAAAAAATTACGAAGGGATTTTTCAAAATTTTAAGAGAATTCCAATTAATCATTTGATCGTAATTTTTAAATAATAATTCATTTAATCCGTAACTCAAAACATAAACTTAGATCATTCAAATAATGTTTTACATATAAACACACATTAACATATTAATATATCTTTTATGTCTCAAGCATTTTATATTGGAAAAGGGCTGGTTAGTCATATATTCACTCTCCAATGTGAACTGAAATCACCGGATGGGATAAACAATCTGAATTGGTTAAAATTAAATGACTTTTTATGAATTTATAAGAATACATCTTTTTTTTTGAAAAAGTATAATCATATTCATGAATCATACACATGGAATATTAGTATAAGCCTCATTAAAAATCTCCTGATCTTAAATGGAGTAAAAGAGTACCTATACTAATATTATAAATATAAAGTTCAACGGGAATAGCCGACAAAAGAAATAAACAACAAAGTAAATCAACAACTAAATATGCGCAACATCCTCTAGTAACAACGAACTAATCCAAACCGGTGGCTCCACATGATAAACCATCTCCAAACTATCAACTCCCACACTTTTAGCCAAAGCATCGGCCACTTTATTCCAGAAACGCCGCGTATGTTGAATCCGCACGAGCCAATCTCGACCACGAAGCTCTTCTAAGTGCCATTTAAGGACATGAAACCCATTATAGTCATCCTTAAGAACTTTAATCGCCTCCAAACTATCCAACTCAAGAATAATTTGGCGAGACCCCGACTCCCAAGCATGAACCAACCCATAAAAAGCTCCCCATCAAGAACCGAACATATACCAAGGAATTTCGCAAAACTGAAACACCATTCGCCTATACTATTCTGACCTACACCACCACACATCGCATACCCATCCAAAACCCTACGAGCCCCATCTGTATTAACCTTCAGCCAATACTGATCGGGAGGAGTCCAATACTTGGTGCTACCCGACAATCCAGCCCTGCTACAATAGTCCCTCGCTTTAATGACGTTGCTTGGACCGACTGCGCAACAAGGAAATGCGTCCTCTCGAGCACACTACCTTACCCCTCAATCAGATTATCAAATGTGTGAGCATTCCCACTAAGCCACAAGTGCCACAACGTATACCTAAAGACAAGATCCCAATGCTCTCCATATTATGCAAAGGACATCGACTCGGCAAGATTAACCCGTATCCAATCATGAAAATCCATTGACAAGAATACATCCAATCTAGACGGTTGAATCAACTCATTCTAAACTTGAGTAGCTGGTGGGAATCGTCTAAAAACATGTTCAACATCCTCAATCGCGTTTTCACACAACGAACACCGACTACACACGTTAATTGGCGTTTGCAATATTCCAAGCTAGTCATAAGCTTTTGACAACATACAAGCCATAGAAAAGACTTAACACGAGGTAACCCACGAAGTTTATGAACCAAGGACCATACCGGATTCGAAGGGCTATCAACGGTACTAGCCTGAAGCAAGTAAGCTAATTTCAAAGTAAAACGACACTCACGCCCACCTCGCTATCCGATTGAATCCTCGGATACCCTTGGATCCGGCCCCTTAACTGTGACAAGTCTCAATAGTATATCATTTGGGAGAAAATTCTCAAACCAGCTCCATTGCCATTGCCCTATACTATTTACCATGCTAGCGATCGAATTGTGTCCAATGGTCGATAACACACTAGGGTCGACATACTCAAAACAATGGCCTTACATTGTCAAGCCATGGGTCGCGCCAAAAATTTGTCTTATTACCAAATCCAACCGACCAAACAATGTTGCACCAAACCATATTCCAAAACATACCCAACCCCTTCCATAGGGGGAAACAACTTGTGTTGCGCAAATACATCGGAACCCCTTCACCACACTTGTACTTCACACGAATAAATTGTACTCAAAGCGCATCCTTATGCACAAAAGATTAAACGATAACTTCATAAGAAATGCCTCATTAAGTGTTTCCATTGGGTGAAACCCCAAACCTCCATGAGAAATAGGTTTGCATACATCCTCTTACTTCACTAAATGTACCCCACCACGCTCTGACATAATACCTTATATGAAATGACGTATTAACCTTTCAATTGCCATGCAAGTTTTCTTAGGAAAAACCGTAGTTTGCAAAGTATAAATAGGAATCGCGACAAGCACTGTCTTAAAACCAAAGTTGTGACACCACCACACTTTACTTTTGAACCACTCAACTTACGCTCCATCATACTAATAAGATATTGATACGAAGTCTCCATGGCCCGACGATGTAAAATAGAAACCCTTAAATATTTGCCAAGATCATCAACTTCCTTAAAACCAAACCCATTCGCAATCAACAATCTAGTTTTGACAGGAATATTCTTAGAGAAAAATATCGTTGTCTTGTCCGCACTCACTTTATGTCCAGAAACAAGGCAAACATTTCTTAAAACCGATCGAATAATGTCTTTCATTTGTTCTGTCGACGCCTCGGCAAACAATATCATGTCATCGAAAAAAAAAAACAAATGTGAGATTGTTGGACCACTAGCAAAATTCCTAAACAGCTTCCATAGCCCTGCTGTAGTCAAGGCATTTATAGATTGTGTTAACCGTTCTATACATAAAACAAAAAGATACGGTGACAGAGGATCTCACTGACGAATCCCCCGAGTAGGAGTAAAAGAATCCGTCATATCATGTTCCATAAAATCTGAGATAAGACTGTGGACACACATTGCATTATCAGGCAAACCATAGACTCTGGAAGACCGATGTCACGAAGAGTATTAGAAATAAAATCCCACTTGAAACGATCATATGCCTTCTTTAAATCAATTTTCAACGCCATCCATCCTTTTCGCCCAGACTTCTGGCACATAGAATGGATTATCTCTTGAGTGATAATAATGTTGTCCGTAATCGCACATCCAGAGGCAAAGCTCGATTGATTATCCAAAACCTATGACAGCAGGAAAGGTTTTAACCAGTTAACAGGACTTTAGAAATAACCTTGTAAATAACTGTGCATAGGCTAATAGGGTCGAAACTGACTCATCCTCTCAGGCAATGGCACATTAGGCAAAAATACAAACAAAGTTTAATTGATATATGTAGAAATCACCCCTGTACTAAAGACATATTTCACGAAACCACAAACAAAATCCCCAACTATATGCCATTTTTTTGGAAAAAGCTGGCATTTAAACTATCTATTCCTGGAGCTTTTGGTGCACCCATACTAAACACTGCCCGATAAATTTTATACATAAAAACTAAGGCCATAAAAGAATCTCAGGTACTAGTTGCCATGTTCGAAAATACCCTTGCATTGTATAGAGAGGTCGAGGACCAGGCGAACTAGTAAACAATGCTTGATAAAAGTCTGTAACTAAATTTTTTAATTCAGATCCATCAGAGCACCACCCCCATCATCACGTTGGAGCGTAGATATCCGATTAACACGTCTACGAGCAATCATTGAAATGTGGAAGAACTTAGTATTATGATCCCCTTGTAACACCCATTGTGAGCAAGCCTTTTGACGCTAAAAATTTCTTCCTAGTCCATAACTGTTTCCAATTCCACCATTAATTTGGCCCCCAAATCCACCAAGTATTTCGAATGCCTTTATATTAATGCACGATCAATCCCTCGAAGTTGCGCTCGCAATCTCCTCTTCCTCTCACCTATGTGGCCGAACACCTCACGGTTCTAAATACCCACATCATCACAAAATTTACCAACGTTTTTTCTCTCATGACACCTCATAAGACCAAATCCTGTCTAAAAGCTCATCAAATTGCGAATACAACTGCCATGCCTCAATAAATCAAAAAGGTCAATTATGACGTACACTACAATCCTCTCCCAGCAATACTAGAATTGTAATATGATCCGACCCTAATCTATCTAAATGTAGCACATGAGAATTGAAAAAATATGTAGTCCATACGGAATTAACAGCACACATATCAAGAAACTGATACAATGTAACCCTCGACCATGTGAATGTCGGACCTCGAAACCCCATATCTGTCAAACCTTACGAAAAAAGTTAAAAAAATAGTTGGCTCCCACAATTCCGAATACAAGCTCCTCTAATTCTTTCATTGTCTGATAGAAGAACATTAAAGTCACCCCCGACTAACCACAGAACACCTTTACCTGAATTAAGTGCCGCAAGCTGAAACCAAAGATGCTTGCGTCTAAAACTATTTGAACTAACATATACGGTTGTGAGTTTAAACGAACCACCCCAATCACCGGCACTGACCCATATATATACAAAATGATTTGAGAACTTAAGAATATCCACCGCAACATTGTCATTCCATAGCAACCAAATACCACCATTGAACCCATGCGATTCAACCAGGAAAGATTGAGAGAAACTAAGCCGAGTTTTAAGTGTTCAAAAGTACTACTTTTATTATCCTTTTTACTCATATTATTGTTAGACTTAGGCTCATATTAGTTGCATAATTAGTCATTCATGCATTAATTCATGTTTCTTTCCATCGTTGAGCTTGATTACATAACTTGGTGATTTATGTGGAAAAAGATATTGCTTTGGTGTATTTTTTTGTGTGTGCAAAATCACTTCCCTAAACAAGGCTGGAACCAGTTGCCAGGGCAGTGCATGAAGGAGATGTCGAGCTAGTTGCCAGGGCAATTGTCGATAAGGGATAAGATGATATGGCAGTCGAAATTGATGACTAGATAAGCCCAAGATGACGTGGAGCAAAGTTAAATCCCAAAGGGGCTTGATTTCCATGAAAAGGTCAAAGAGAAATTAAATCCCAAAAAGATAGGAGAAGATCTAGAAAGAATTTAAATATAATAAAGAAATATATTCTTTTAAAGTATTTAATTCTAACTTAACTTCCCTCTCAAGAAGGACTTTGACCTAGCCATCTCCTATTTAAATGAGACCAAGCCGTCAAACTCAAGGGGGAGCAAGGGAGAGATTTCGACAATAGAGGGCAAATAGGGAGATTTCGACAAGAGCAAGTGAGAGATTTCGACAAAGATTTCAACCATTCTTCATCTTTTTCTTTCTTGTTTGATTAGGTTTATGTTAGGGATTCTTTGTTTTGTGTTTCTTTGGAACCTAGCCATGAACTAAATCTATTTAGCTAAGGTTATTGTGTTTTGTGGTTGTGAGAAACAATTGGATTTTGTTTAGGTAATAAGAGTTTGCACTTTCAATTCAAGGTTTACTCATTCTTGGTTCTTATTATTGTTTGCGAGTGAATTGGGAGAAGATCTCGTAACTTCATCTATTTATCTAATACAGGAGAGTTAGATTCAATAAACGAATGAGTATGGTCTTTATTCAATCTATTGATGGTGAAGATTAATCCGGCTTAGGAATAAGTTAAGGATTTCAACGGCTAAGAGGAGTGCAAGATTGGTTGTTGTTCACCCTTGATTCACGCAGGGATTTATTAACAAGGCATGCACAAATAGCTAGAGTTTCGACTTATGGATAAGAAGAAACCATTGAAGAACACTCCGCCAAACCTTGAAGTTACTGCCCAGTCACCCAAACGGTTGCCCAGCTAGTCGCCCAGGCAACCATCGATTAGTTGCCAAGGCAACCCTGCTGCGCAAGTTGCCACGACAACTGAGTTGCCCTTGCACTCTTTTATCAAGACGATCCAATCGGCTATCACACCTCTACTCACGATAACCTAGCCTATTCTCTCTCATTTGATTACATCTTCTTTTACTTTATTGCTTTCTAGTTTAGTTGTTAGTTAAACACCTACAATCTTCTACTTGTGTTCTTTTACTTTTTACAGTGCAAGAGATTAGATTCCTGAAGTGGCACAAATCCTTGTGGAGACGATATCTTTTATAGTATAACTTGCAACGTGTACACTTGCACAATTGCGGAGCACTTATTACGCGCAACAAGTTTTTGGCGTCGTTGCCGGGGATTGGCAATTGGTGTTAGTTGTTTTTGTTATTGCATTTTTCTTATTAGTTCTACTAACTTTTCTTTTTGTTTGTTCTATAAAAAAAATTAGGTGCGCGACAAGTTAAGGGACATCAACATGTCGGGAAATAAAAGTCGATCTATTCGAGAGTTGATGTGGGAAGATATGAATCAATTCAATCAAGAGTTTTTTGCACCCTTCGATGACTACCTATACCAACCGAGAAAAGCATATACCATGGAAAACTCGTGCACTTGTTGTGAAGAACATCATGTGTTTGAAAATTGCCCTCACATTTTTGGTGCATATGACTACATGGAGAACCATAGATGGAACCAGCAGCAAAATCCTTAATGGTATGATCAAAAACCTCAAAAAAATATACCATAACAATTTAGATGCAGCAGCAGACATGTCTTGGCAATGTAGTCCTTATCAGCAGCCTAGTGTCACGGCAACAGATATGCCATGGCAATGTAGTCATTTTCAAGAACATTCCAATTTCTTGGAGGAAACATTGCTAGCTTTCTTGGCTAAACTTGACGGATCAATTGAAAAAATTCGAGAGCTATCAAAGAAAATAGATGCAATGATAACTCAGTGGGATGCAACCTTGGGGGATTCAGAAGATCAATTGAGGAGATCCACATATGCCTTGGATAACATGCACCAACAATCCATTCCTGGGGATACTGACGTCCCAAGGCAAGAGGATAAGGATCAATACAATGAGAGATCCCCGATGTGTGAGGATCAACTAAAACCTCCAAGTCAAGAGCCTGCCAATGAGAGATACTGCCCAACATATGATGAGCCTGAGCAACAAATTGCCTCGGCAATGATTGAGGAGCCTGAACAGAGCAATGCCGCGACAACACTCAATGAAGCTGAAAACAACAATACTACAGCAAATCCTGAGGAACCTGATGCCCAGAAGGTTACAACGTTGATGTTGAAGCAGGAATTTGTAGATTGCTCTCATCTACAGTTGCCACAACAATTGCACGATCACATGCAAGATCAATGAGATGATAATACTTTGCCAATGAATATGAGCAAGTAATGGTTGAACCTTTTGAATTCTTTAAAAACTCACCTCGTCCATTGCATGTATGTCTTGAGGAACCGATGTTGGTATATTTGAAGCCATCGAAATCTCTACTGATGGAGATGTTTGAGAGTCCAAAAGAAAAAGGTGTTTGGATTCGTAAAGCTTTTCAAAAAATTGGTTCTTCCCTTGACTTACAGCAAATTTTGGCAACTGATTGCCACGACAATTGGCTAGAGCAGCAATTGCCACGACAACGAAGGCTATGTCCAACCATGAGGGAGCCCGACGAGAATGAGGTAATTAAATGGTTGGATGTTGATATAATTTTTCCTAATAATATATTCATGCCTTCAGGAATAGTAGCAATGTGGAAGATATGTGTGGACTACAAGGGAACACGGAAGAAAGACACATCCACCATGGTAACGCAAAAGGGAGTAGTGGCAAGCATATTGGCCAAACTCTTTTGGGCAATATTGTCACTCGATGGAGGGTGCAGATGGACTATAAGAAGTATCGAAAACGACCCTCCTCAAGTTTTCTCAGATATGCAGTAATATTAGAATATGCATGAAAAATTCTTTTCCTAAGAATTTTTAATTTTTTTATTTTTTGGAACATTATTTTATTTTCAGATATTTTTTTATTTTTTTTCTTTATTTATTTTTGGAATTTTAGGAGATATTTTATTTTACTTTTCTTCATTATCTTTAGTTTCTAGGTTTTCTTTGTTTTCTTTTCTTTTCCACAACAATACTCACAACCACCATGCTAAGGAAATTCACTGTCGACTACTTGTCACGGCAACCGCAACAGAGGATGCCCCGGCAACTACCTCAGTGTTGCCACGACAACAGAGACTGTCGATGCCCAAGCAACAACAATGGCTTCGGCAACTACTGATGCCTAGGCAAGTGAACCTGCCTCGGCAAACATGGATCGAATCAAAGCAATGTTATTCACGCGGTACCAGGCACAAGCATTCAACCACCGACCGAAATATGAATCAAGAAAATGGCACGAAGGAAACTTATCACTCGAGGTGACGATCTCTCTGACTAACTCATTTCATTTAGTTTCTTTTAAATTTTGTTTCACTTTTACATACATTGAGGACAATGCTTCTCTCGAGTTTGAGGGGTGTTGGTCTCTAGTTAGTTTCATGTTTAGTTGCATTCATCTTTAGCAATCACATATAGGTTGCATATGTTACTTGCCATGCCTTTAATTGGATTTAATTGCTTAAGACTTGTTGAATATCCAATGATGAATATTTGCCACTGCACTTAATTGAAAGAACCTTTAATTTTAGGATTGCATGAAAATAACTTAGAATTTTACTATGACGCTGATTTTTTTACACAGTTGTGGCTTGTTGATTGAAAGAAACTTAGTGAACTTAGGTTGCTTAAAATTTGGGTAAATTTAAAATTAAAAGTTAAATTCCTACTAGAGGTGCCCGAAACTGGCTCTAGTAGTTAATGCACATTAAATAATCGCTAGAGGTGCCCGAAATTGGCTCTAGTCGACTAAAATAAAATGAGAAATTGCTTACTTTGCTAGAAGTGCCCGAAATTGGCTCTAGTGAAAATAAAAAAATGTCTTGGTAATTAAATTGATAAAAGCCTATTGTTCACATAGAATCTTGAAAATCAACTTGTACACAACTACGCACACACATTGTCAGGAGCATTATAGTTTGATTCCGGGTAATTTTTGTGCTATCCAAAAAATTAAAAGGTGATCATACTTTGTGCCACGGTTCTGAGGTTTGAATTCAAGTTTGAAGCATGTCTTTGATGATTAAAGTCTTGGCAGGTAATTGTTAGTTTGCATTGCTTAAGGACAAGCAATAGTTCGAGTTTGGGGGTGTGTTAAGTGTTCAAAAGTACTATTTTTATTACCCTTTTTACTCATATTATTGTTAGACTTAGGCTCATATTAGTTGCATAATTAGTCATTCATGCATTAATTCATGTTTCTTTCCACCGTTGAGCTTGATTACATAACTTGGTGATTTTGTGGAAAAAGATACTGCTTTTGTGTGTTTTCGTGTGTGTGCAGAATCACTTGCCTAAACAAGGCTGGAACCAGTTGCTAGGGCAGTGCATGAAGGAGATACCGACGCAATTGCCAGGGTAATGCATGAAGGAGATGTCGAGCTAGTTGCCAGGGCAATTGTCGATAAGGGATAAGATGATATGGCATTCGAAATTGATGACTAGATAAGCCCAAGATGACGTGGAGCAAAGTTAAATCACAAAGGAGTTTGATTTCCATGAAGAGGTCAAAGAGAAATTAAATCCCCAAAAGATAGGAGAAGATCCATAAGGAATTTAAATATAATAAATAATTATATTCTTTTAAAGTATTTAATTCCAACTTAACTTCCCCCTCAAGAAGAACTTTGACCTAGCCATCTCCTATTTAAAGGAGATCAAGTTGTCAAACTCAAGGGGGAGCAAGGGAGAGATTTCGACAAGAGATGGCAAATAGGGAGATTTCGACAAGAGCAAATGAGAGATTTCGACAAAGCTTTCAACCATTCTTCATCTTTTTTTTTCTTGTTTGATTAGGTTTACGTTAGGGATTCTTTGTTTTGTGTTTCTTTGGAACCTAGCCATGAACTAAATCTATTTGGCTAAGGTTATTGTGTTTTGTGGTTGTGAGAAACAATTGGATTTTGTTTAGGTAATAAGAGTTTGCACTTTCAATTCAAGGTTTACTCATTCTTGGTTCTTATTATTGTTTGCAAGTGAATTGGGAGAGGATCTCGCAACTTCATCTATTTATCTAATATCGGGAGAGTTAGATTCAAGAAACGAATGAGTATGGTCTTTATTAAATCTATTGATGGTGAAGATTAATTCGGCTTAGGAATAAGTTAAGGATTTTAACGGCTAAGAGGAACGCAAGATTGGTTGTTGTTCAACTTTGATTCACGCATGGATGTATTATCAAGGCATGCACAAATAGCTAGAGTATTGACTTAGGGATAAGAAGAAACCATTGAAGAACAGTTCGCCGAACCTTGAAGTTGCTGCCCAGCTAGTCGCCCAGGCAACCGTCGATTAGTTGCCAAGGCAACCCCGCTGCGCAAGTTGCCACGACAACTGAGTTGCCCTTGCACTCTTTTACCAAGATGATCCAATCGGCTATCACACCTCAACTCACGATAACCTAGCCTATTCTCTCTCATTTGATTACATCTTATTTTACTTTATTGCTTTCTAGTTTAGTTGTTAGTTAAACTCCTACAATCTTCTACTTGTGTTCTTTTACTTTTTACAGTGCAAGAGATTAGATTCTTGAAGTGGCACCAAACCCTATGGAGACGATATCTTTTATACTATAACTTGCGACATGTACACTTGCACAATTGCGGAGCACTTATTACGCGCAACATCGAGCGATAACTTTATCAACATTGTGACCACTGATATACGACTCAAATAAAGCTACAATAGAATGAGGATACTCATTCATAAAGGACCTGAAATAACCACAAAACTCTAGGTTAGCAGCACCCTGGCAATTCCATAACATAAACTTCATCATAAGTAAAATAACAAAAAAGATGACACGAACATTATTAGTCATTACCAAAAACTGCCCCCTCAGACAGAACCTCTAGAGAATTCGACAAATAGAAATCATCATCAGACGATTGCAACATAGGGGACAAAGCACCATGAAGCTCTTGTTAGAAACTATTACCTAGGTTAACGCAAGTTTCAACAGTATCCAATTCCAACGTTAGTTGACGTACCAAATCAGTCGCCGACATACTCCCACTAGACTTCAGTTATTTGTACGTCGAACTTGCAAGCCACAACTCCCCTTGGAATCACCTACCATCCCTTTTTCCAATATGGTAACAGCCTTATGATTGCCAACTCTAGTGTTTGTGGTATGCTCTACAACCTGAACTTTTAATGTACTCTCAAATGGAACCACATCAGCCATGTTATTCCCTTTGTTTGTCTTACTTTTCTTATCCATATCAGAGGCCTTATACGCGGTATTTTTTATTACCTCTCATACTGGTTCTTTACCTACAGAAGTAACCGGATTAGTCTTAACAACGTCAACCTCAACTACACGGTCCAAAGCCTTGCGACCAATACCCTTCGTATCCTCACCATCAATATCCTTCCAAGCTAGCAAACCTCGACCCTGAAACACCACTATTAACCGGAGTATCCCCTGTCCAGGCTTGACCCACCCTTCGATGCCTATCTGTGACCATCATCCACAGACCAAACAGATTAGATTTCGACATATCCCCCTCAACTTGACTACCTGCTGCAATAGTATCCGATGCATTACCTCCGATATGGCTTTACGCTGTGAACTTGCACCACACATCTCATTCGAATGCCCATAGATACCATATTAAGGTCAACAAGGATCGCCAACCTAGCAAATCTACCTCTACCGTCTATATCAGTATTATAATAAATTCGAACAACCCGCTCAATAAAAGAGGCAATGTGACGAAATACAACCTTTGTATAGTGATGATACGGCAACCCCGACAATCTTACCCAAACAATCACCTCTGTAGGATTCTCTATGGTTGTAAAGCCACGACTCCATGGTTGCATTGTCAAATTGCTCTCATAGATGGTCCACGGCCCTTCTGTTAAGATTTTCGTGTAATCACTAAGATCCGAGAATCTCACTAGAAAATAATTATTATCAAGGTCGATAATATGTAACTCCCCCACAGGTTTCCACAAAGTATGCACCCGATTAACGAAAGCCCTGTATCCTATCGCTCTTCCCAAAAGCCGGACAATAATAGAGTTGCACATGTTATCATCAATTTGGTCATGAACTCTATCAGAGAATTACATAGAAGGAATTTTCCCATTGCGATCCATTATGATATCCTTAGCCAGAATCTTGACTTCATCCTTAAGAAAGCCTGGACACTCCACATTCTTATCCTTCAATGCAGCGACCTTACTTGCGTAGGAAGCTTTTGCACCCCCTGTCGGAACAGCTACCTCAGGTTCAGTATCGTCTTTCTCCATCTACCCAGCAGCCTTATCATGCACAACAACCCCATTTCCAATATCAGCCTTCATCGCAACACCGTCCACATCTGCATCAACCAAATCATCGTTACACCCTTTCTTCGGCAGCCGCAGAGCACCAGAAATTACTGGTATAGCATCCGGCGGCCTCCCACCAGGGTTAACATACTCGCACCCTTGCATCAGCCTGAGAGAGTTTTCGCCAGCAGAGGTCATTAGGGTTTTTGATGTTAAATATAAGAATACATCTTATTAAAAATGTTTAAAATTAATATATCGATTGTTTTATTTTAATAAAATAACATTATCATAAAAGTATGAATCTATAATTGATTTATTTATTAACGAATATTAATGGTGGCCACTATTATAAGCACCCAATCTTAACAAACACCACAAGAAAACTTCGCATTTGCATGCATAATTGAAAAGCACCAAAACTTATCTTCATTTGACGCCAATGATTCGAATAGATTAAGATGCCTACTTCCTTTCCATTAAATAAATATAAATAAGCTTTATTTTTCTTTCTTCCTTTTATTTTTTATCGGCCAAGATTGGGATATTACCAGCCTTTTTCCCAGTGGATAAGAGAATCTGGAATTAGGAGTAAGGGTTCGTACGAAATATGTACAAAATTTGGTGTACGGATGATAAATTGTCCATATGTTCTTTTTCTGAATAAGATTAGGATGGGCATTTTACTCGGACCCGACGAGTTTCGACTCGATCCGAGCCGGTCGAGTCCGGTTTTTTGTGAAAAAAGTTGGATAGGGTCGGGGTCGGGGTCGAGTTTAGGTTTAGAGTGAAAAAATCAGACATGACCCGACCCGGGTCCTTTAATATTTTTAGGGATATTTGTAATAATAGCCTCTTTATATATTTTTTATAATTAGGTTCTTAAATTGAATTTTTATTTATAATTTAATCCTTAAAATTATTGTTTTTACAATTAAGTCTCCTAAAATTCTTTTTTTACAATTAGGTCTCTAAAATTGATTTTTTTTCTATAGGTCGGTCGGGGTCGAGTTTAAGGTATTTACTTTTGGGTCGAGTCATGGTCGAGTTTAGGATATTTATTTTCCGATAGAGTTTTTCAAACAATTTTTTTAGGTCAAGTTCGGGTGGACCAAAAACCCGACCTGACCCATGCTAATCCCTAAATACAATAGCCTTTTGCTATTCCTTCTTCGTATCCAAAAGTATTTTTATTTTAGAAAAAAATAGATTTAAAATAAATAACACATATATATACACTCAACTAGGATATAATTATATGAATTTTGAATTCAAAATAAAAAAAACTTCATATATATACGCAAATTAAATTTGATTCTAAAGTTTTAATTGAATTCTTAAACTATTAATATATCTTTAATCAAGTCATTTCGCCAGTTTAGCTAACAGATTGAACGTCAAATGTCATCTTAGATTTGATACAAAACATACTTAAAACGCATTGATCAAAATTTAAACACTAAGCACCTACTACATAGATGACTTGGATATGATTTTTTCTTTAAAGAGAAATGTCTCTACTAAAATTTAGTAACATTGTTTGTTTTTTAATATGTCAGATCTAAACCATATGTGCAACATGTGCATACATATTTAAAATTTGATCAATGTAATTTAAACATGTTTTTATATTAAATCTGAATTGACATTTAATGCTCAAACACATGATTAGATTGATGGAAAATGTGATTGAAATGATTTTAATAGTTAAAGGACTCAATTAAAATGTTTTGAAGTTTCAAAAACTATTTATAATCTAAACATAATTTTGAAGCTGTCCAGTAAAATTAACACTACACTTTTGTTTATACCAGTACTGTTTATCATTCCAACTGCTTCCAATAAATTTACAAGCTTAGAAAACTTTTCTTTGATGGTTTAATTGGGCTAAATTAGTGAAATAATATTTACTAAAAAAACTACAGAAAATGGGGATCATGAAAAATTATTTGGGGAAATGTGGTCAATTATTACAATATCAGACATAGTCATCAGCAGAAGAGGACAACTTTCAGTGAAGATGACGGCATGTGTCGGCAACTTTGCTCTTTTTTTACAATGTTGTGACTAAAATGAAAGAAACGAATTTTTAGTGGCTTAAAATTTTCAGAAATTAAGTGAAAACGGTGCCAAAGTCTTCGGTGAGGACAATTTTAGCCAAGTTGCCGGCAAAGTTTAGTGGATGAAAAATCGTTTCAATCAGATATCCGATATACTAAATTATAAATTTTCAAAGTTTTAATCTAGATTTGCAATTCAAACAACAAATTTCAATTTTTTAAACCCACCGTTTGGACTTAATTTTTGAAAACTTCTGTTTTAGGGACTTATCCCTATTCTCCTAAATAATTATCTCAAAATAACAATTCTCTAATATTTTTTTTCAACTACAATATTTTTCCAATTTAACCGTTTAATTTGAATGGCATGACATATACATATAACATTTTTATGATGTCGGATGTTCTTAAAACTTTAAATTATACAAAGTATAATCACGGATTCTAAGTCCTTTTGATATTCTATTAATTGTGCAGGAAAAGGCTACTGTAGTTCTGACATTCTAACACGGTGAGTATCTCATCCCATCACACTTTTTTTTTTTGTTCCGACATTCTAAACACGGTGTGAATATCTCATCCCATCACACTTTTTATAAGGAAACATCTCATCACGCCTAAATGTAGTTCTTTTATAGGGACAAAATTATGATTGAACATTAGGGCTAAATTGATTAACTTTAAAATAAATAAGATTTTGAAAAATAATTAAACAATAAAAATTAAGTGAGTTTATGTTTAATTTTACAAATTTTAAAGTTAAAAGATTTTTAAAAGTAATTAAACCATAAAATGAATGATCAAAGTTTAATAATTTTATTAATTCTAAATTATAGTGTTCTAAAAGAATAATAAACTAAAATTTTTAAGAGGAGTCAAAATTTAATTACAATAATTTTAAGATTATTTAGACTTAAATTATAATTAACTCGTCAAATTTTGGGAGACTATTGTCCCTTTCACCTTACCTGCAGCACCATCTCTGCTTTTTTAAAAATGAATTAACAAATTTTTATTAAATCTAAAAAATAAACTTTTAGATCCTTCCTAATATAATTTAAAGTATATATATTTACATACCAATTCCACAATAAAATATATATTGACCTGAAATTTAACTTGGTTTGAAGCACAATATTGATAATTTTTTCTTATTTTTAAGGTTTAAGGGTCACATTTGCTCATGTAGCAGTTTCAATTTATCGATTTTGTTCCTATGGTATTTTTGAATCAATTTAGCCCCTAAAGTAGTCAAATTGCATCACTGTTTGCCCCTTGACTGACGGAAGCCAACGTTGATCATTATGGCGCTAACGTGGCAGTTTACGATGCTGACGTGGCAGTCTACGTATGAACATGATGTGGCATAGGGGCAAAATTAATTTTTCAAGCGAGTTCGAAGGCAAAATTGTTTTTCTGGTTGAGTACGAGGGAAAAATTAATTTTTAGACAAAAAATATGAGTAAAATACTAAAATATTAAAATAACATAAAAATTAATAAAAATTTAAAAATATTTTAATAATATATGACTAAAAATAAAATAAAATAATTACAAAATATCTAAAAATAAATAAAAATTATAAAATTTAAATATCATAAGCTAATAAATTATAAATTATTCAATAATTAAAGTTTGAAATATTTATAAAGTATTAAAAAATATAAAAACCTTCATAAAAAATTTAGACGATTTTAGTTTTCTTTCTCTTCAAAGAATGTAAAGAATAAAGAATCTTAAAATAGAGTTAATGTGATTCTCTCAACCGAACAAGAATCATCTATCCTTTTTGGTGCCCCTATCTCTCAATACTAAAAAATTAAACTCTACACTTTAAGCCTAATTTCAAAACCACAAACCTTAAACCCTAAAATTTAAACTCTTTACTTGATTAAATTTATACACATACTTTTTATGTTTCATAGTCACTTTATATTGATAAAATTTTTAACTAGGGTTTAAGATTTAAGGTTTGCAATTTAGAGTTTGAGATTTTTAAGGTTTGAAATTTAGAGATTAGGATTAGAATGTAAAATTTATTTTCAAGTTTTAATTTTTGAATAATTTATATTTTAATAGCTTCTGATATTTTAATTTTATAATTTTTACTTATTTTTATATATTTTTTAAATTTTTGTTATTTTTAGCCTTATATTAATAAAATATTTTTAAATGTTTTATTAATTTTTACATCAATTTAGTAATTTAATATTTCTTAAATTCGTATTTTTTACCTAAAAATCATTTTTGCCCTCGTAACTCGACCAAAAAATTAATTTTGCCCTCAAACTAGGCCAAAAAATCAATTTTGTCCCTCTTCTACGTTATCTTCACACATGGACTGTCACATCATCACATGTGGAATATCACGTCAGCACTGTGACCTCCACGTCAGCACTGTAACGGTCAACGTTGGCTTTCGGCAGTCAAGGGGCAAACGATGATGCAATTCTACTACTTTAAGGGCTAAATTGATGCGAAAAAATTGAGACTACTACAGAAGCAAAAGTGACCCTTAAGCCTATTTTTAAACTTCAATGTCTTTTTTTATAAAATATATAAGGATTTTTTAATAAATTTGTCCAAGAGTTATATGTCTAAGCTAATGCAAGCTGAGCCTTAAATAATGTATTTTTTAAAATTTTAGTTAGGTCGGATCGACTTGAATTATTTTTTGGTTTAAACTAAATTATTTACAGTCGATAACCGTTATTTGTTTCTCTCGTCGTGAATGCTCTCACAAAAAGGTAAATAGTTGACATTGAAATGCACTTCATTCTCATAGGTGGAAATTGATACTCTAGCCTCATGATTAAGGGATTAGATGAGTAATAATCACATCACATATTATGGTTCGGACCAATTTAAATTATTAATTGATGATACTAAATATGTTATTTTATTTAAATTTAACTATATTAATACATAAATTAATCAAAAACTATAATAATACATAAATATAAGTAAAAAAAACATGTTAGAAGATCAATCTAAGTAAAAACATGTTAGAAGATCAATCTAAGTAGGAAATTTGTCGTGACTCTAGGTTTCTCTTTCCTAGAGGTTAGGCACTTGAAATCAATTGAACCTCTTGACCAGAGGTATAAACGAGCCGAGTCGAGCTCGAGTAGTGCTGAGCTCAACTTGATTTGCTAAGATTTCGAATCGAGTTTAAGCTTAAGTAATTTTTTAACAAGTTTAAAAAATTTGAACTCGACTCGGCTCGTTAAGAACTTGAGTCGAGTTCGAGCTTGATTCGAACCCAATCGAATTAAGTGTTGACCGATCTTTGATCATGTCGGACTTGAGTAGCTCGCCATCTGTCACGTCTCATTTAAAGCCCTATCAAGAAAAAACTTTGATACACAAGTTGTGTAAGCTCAAGCTTGTTGATTTTAGAGTTTAGAGGTTTAGGTTGTTAGTTTTAGAATTTAGGATTTAGATTTTAGGGTTTAAGATGTATGTTTAGGGTTTATATTTTAGGGTTCTAAGTTTAGGAATTTATATTTTAAACTATAAAAAATAAAAAATTTAGTATATGATATTTTCGAGTAGCACCCGAGCTTTTCGAGTCTAGTATCAAGTAGTTCGGCTCGTTAAGAACTCAAGTTCGAGCTTAAGTCGAGTTCAATTAAATCTAACTTTGACCGAGTCAGACTCGAGTAACTGGTGATCTATCTAGTCTCATTTACAGCCCTACTCCTATGGCTTCACCTTTTTAATGTTGATGAGAAGAGAGTAGCAAATTTGTCGTGACTCAGGGTTTCTCTTTCCTAGAGGTTAGGCACTTGAAAGCAGTGCTTCACCTTTTTACTTGCCTATATAAGAAGAAGCCTTGTCTCACTTCAATGTAAACACATCTGAAGCAATCATCTTATATTCAGATCAGACAGAGGAGAAAAATTCATATAAGAAAAAATGGCGATTGTATGGCTGAAAAAGGCGAAGCCGTACTTGTCAATGATTTCCCTCCAGTTTGGATTTGCAGGCATGTATGTTATAACCATGGTTTCTCTGCAGCACGGGATGAACCATTACATTCTCGCTGTTTATCGACATTTGGTGGCCACCATTGTTATTACACCCTTCGCTCTCGTGCTCGAAAGGTTTGAGGCTCACCCTTATATATCTTTAATTTGCAGTCTTTTCTCCTTCATGAACATATGTAATTAAACTCCCTAATTACATATCTGATTTTGTTTCCTGCAGGAAGATAAGGCCCAACCTCACTCTCCCCATTTTCCTCAGAATCCTGGTGCTCGGTTTCCTAGAGTAATGCCTCCAGCACATACTCACTCTTTTTCATGCATGCTTATACATGTATCATGCATGTTTATGCAGATTTACACTTCATGGTACATGGGAATACGTTTCATGAAAATGAAAATTAAAGAAGTATTTCATTTAGTTCTTAGAAACCCTGTTACTCTGTGATCATTTTACCGGCTTTCGAAACAAGTCTTTCATATTTATCGAACTGCTAGTTTATAACCATTCATATTATTCCTTGTAATTTAACATATTTTTGTTAATTGGTGATGAACAGGCCAGTGGTGGACCAAAATCTGTACTATATGGGGATGAAAAACACGACGGCGACACTTGCATCGGCCACTGTCAATGTGATTCCTGCCATTACCTTCTTATTGGCATTGATTTTCAGGTACTATAATATTACAATATTTGGTTCGTTTCCATTAACTGATTCATACCCATAAAAGCAATAATCAGAAGCGTGCAAATGAGGGGAAGGGAATGAAAGTTGCATGCGCCAAGTAATAATACATAAGCTTCCACGTTAGACCAAACCAGTAGCATCTCTGTTGAAAGCTGACATCTCCATCACCATCCATCCCTATTTTTATTTTTTTCTTTTAAAAATATGTTTTTGTTTAAATTTATTTGTGGTTATTGCCATCTTTCTCATATGCTTTTTTGCACTAAACTAAATCAAGCAATAACTTTGTGAAATTAGGCTGGAAAGAGTAAACATCAAGAAGGTGGGCAGCATAGCCAAGATAATCGGAACAGTAATCATGGTCCCCGGAGCAGTTATCATGACACTGTACAAAGGTCCGGCAATCAATTTCATAAAGTTGCAAGGGGGAAGCCACCACACCGCCACCAATGAAGCCGAGGCCAAGCATTGGGTTGCCGGGACACTCATGCTCTTAGCCAGATGCTGGGGCTGGTCAGGTTTCTACATTTTGCAGGTCAGTAATTGTACCAAATATTTCATTTCGTCAATACCTTGTAATATTGCTAACTTGGGATGTTTTGGTTTCAGTCATTTACATTGAAGTTATACCCAGCAGAGCTCTCTCTTACAGCTTTGATATGCTTTATTGGGACAATCGGAGGTGCAGCGGTGTCGTTTGCGATGGAAAGAGATATGAGTGCCTGGAAAATTGGATTTGATTCAAGCTTGCTAGCTGTTGTATATTCTGTGAGTACCAAAACAAAGCCTTAAGCCGGATTTTAAAGATATTAACAACAAATTAACAGTATTATTGACATTATAAACCTTTTTGTGATTGATATAATCAGGGAGTGGTTTGTTCTGGAATCGCATATTATGCTGGAGGAGTTGTGTTAAGGGAACAAGGCCCAGTTTTTGTCACTGCCTTTGGCCCCCTCTGCATGATCATCACTGCAGCACTAGGATCAATTATTTTAGCAGAGAAAATTCACATGGGAAGGTACTGTTCTTTTAATATTACACCTTTGGATTTAATTTGTGTATGTCAATTACAGCACTCAAAGCATGTGGTTTTTTTTTGTGTGTCTGTATGTTTTACAGTATAATTGGAACTGTGATCATAATATTCGGACTTTACACTGTTCTATGGGGCAAAAGCAAAGATCCAACAACTACAGAAGAGAAAGATAAAGTCCAAGAATTGCCGATCACGGACGGTTCTAAATCAATGAACTTGGAAGATATCATCGAGGGGCCTGCTAGAGTTTTGAAGATACCAGCTGAGGACCAATTAACTAGAGAAATATGAAACAAGACTGTAAATTTGCAGCAGAGTTTTTTTCTAGAAGCTATGGAAGTGATTTATATATCTAATTTCTGCCTCTGTACGAGTGTTTTGTTAAAGAATAAACCAATTGTCGGGATTTTTAGCCTGTCAATATGTTAATGGTTCTTCCCTCTACTTAGCATCCTACTGTTTTTGCCTATATGTAATTTTGCTTTTGCAAGGAATATTGTGACCTGTTACTAAAAAAGCTATATTCCTACAGTTTTTTTTTCCTGCAGCCTGTGGAAGCATATAGTTCAATACATAGAAGAAGAAGAAAATGATTTCAAGAACACGTGTTCAAAACTTTAATTACAAAATACAAATCATGCAATATCTGAAAACAGTCTTTGGATTTTGCCGAGAGTTTGGCTGCAAAAAAACACTCTTGGGATTTTGCTGAGAGTTTGGATGCAAAACACACTCTTGTGCTTGGAGGTTAGGCGCTTGATAACAGTTTTAACATTTTGATGGCCTTCACCCTTTTACTTGCCTATATAAGAAGAAGCCTTGTCTCATCTCAATGTCAACATATCTGAAACAATATTTTTTATACAAAGCTCTCTGTTATAGCTTTGATTTGTTTTATTGGGACCATTGGAGGTGTTGCGGTCTCGTTTGCAATGGAAAGAGATACGAGTGGCTGGAAAATTGGATTTGATTCAAGATTGCTAGCTGTTGTATATTCCCTAAGTACCAAAATGAAGGCTTATACAACAGTTAGTAAACTTGAATGAAATCCAATTTTTCAGGCACTCATCTCTCTTTCCATTGCAAATGAGACGGCTGCAGCTCCAATGGTCCTAATAAAGCATATCAAAGTTGTAAGAGAGAGCTCTGCTGGGTATAACTTCAGTGTAAAGGACTGAAACCAAAAATCATCAACCCAAGTTAGCAATATTTGACCACAGTTTCGATCTCGATTTTCTTCAATTTTTTCTTCCAGATTTTTGTTATCATTTTCTCCTTTTTGTTTACATTTTTCTTGTCTTTTATTTTTCATGGAAATATCAGCTAATCATTACATGATTTGGAGCAGGACTTTAGGCTAGGGGGCGAATCTATAAATTTCTAGCGGCAAACTTACAAAAATTTAGGGGGGCAAAAATAGATTTTTAATAGAAAATATATAGAAAAAATTTAAAAAAAATTTATATTGTATAAAAATTTCAAATTTTAGGGGGCGATCACCCCTCCAGCCCCTGGTCCATCCCTGATTCAGAGCCATAAGGAGCAATGTAATCTCTTTGATATTTAATCCTCGTAGTCGTATACATTTGAGTTTTATTTCCTGTTGTGGCCAAAGCAAAATAATAGAGGGAAAGCTTCATTTGGCTTTTAGGGCATCAAAATCTGACGAGCAAAATCTTCTATTTTTACTTATTGCTTCATTTAATGACGTTGAGAGAAAGAAGGATTCCATGAATTTCTCCCATGAGAAAAGCGTTTCCACAGTAAAACGCAGAGCTTAAATAAATAGCCCAATGTATGGGTGAGCAAAACTTGGTTCGACTCGAAAAAATGTAATTTTTTACTCGACTCGAGACCAAAAAATTCGACTAGTTTTGATTCGACTTGAAATTCATAAACTCGACTCGAAAAAATAATTATCACTCAAGCAAGGAGGAAGAAAACACCACGGCACAAATTATAAATCTACAATCATGGAGAAGAAACTAAAAATCCATAATTCAATTCTGAACTTAGTAAATGAAACACTAACCCTTTGAAGTATGAAGAAGAGATCTAGGGTTACAGTTTAGAAATTACCTCAATTTTTTTAGATGAGGTTTGAAAAAAAGAGCAAATTGGAAGGGATCGGTTACCAAAATGGTTTTGCAACCAAGAATAATAACGGCATAGATTTAAAAAAAATAAGACCAAATTGATAAGATTTTTTAATATTGGGAGTTAAATTTATCAAATTATTTAGAATTGTGACCAAATTGATAAAAATACATAAGTTTTGGAGACTAAAATTGTTATTATATCAAACCACATCATCATTTTCATTAATTTTTTTAATTACCAATGATCAAATTAGAATGAAAACGCAATGTTGGTAACCAAAATCTAAAATAGATAATTGGATGACCAAACAGAAACATGATAATAATTGGATGACTAATAGGTAGTTTACCCAAAAAGGTTATATTAAAAATTATGATAATATTCCAACCATGGGTTTGAGAATACTTTGCCTTAAGTCTAACCCCGTAGATAGGCTACGTAAAATTCTTTATTTGAAGTGTAAACAACTGATTTAATAGAAACTATAATCAGAAAAACATGCATGCGGCTTATTGATAATTTCCTTAAATTCATGTAAAGATGCAACATCTTAAATAAGATACGAGAGGAACAAATATACAAACACAACCCAATACACAGATTGTGTGGTCCACCTAACAACTTAAGTTAGCTGAGGACTTCTTTTTCTATTCACTTATTTCTTTGTCCTTTCTTTAAGCTGTCCAATTCTCGACAAAAGACTATTGTCGTTAACCACCGTATCGTCCACCACCGTGTGCGTGAAAAAACTGGCTGGGTTCAGTTGGACTGGGAGAGATTCTCGGACGAGTGGGTGGTGGCATGAGAGAGCTGGTTGTGTTTGGTTGGACCGGCAGATGTTGGTTCATATGAGGTGGCCCGAATGTTAGTTTGAGTCTGGTGAAAGTAGGCTCGGATAAAATCCGTGTCTACAGATATAATATATGTTGTTTAATTTAATTACATAAATATAACTAATATATAAGTTTTTTTGGAGTTGCTTTTTGTATTTTCATTGTTGGTGTAATGCTTGTTTTGCTGGAGTTAAGAACGTCTATAATTTAGAAAATAGCAGGGCTGAATAAGGCAAAGCCGTACTTGTCAATGATATCCTCTCCCGTTTAGATTTGTAGGAATTTATTTTATAACCATGGTTTCTTTGCAGCATGGATGAACCATTGCATTCATGTTGTTTATCGCCATTTGGTGGCCACTATTGTTATTGCACCCGTCGTATTGGTGCTCGAAAGGTTTGAAACCAACTACAAATTAAAGATAAGAGCGAGTCTCAAACCTTTCAAGCACAAAAGCGAAGGGTGAAATAACAATGATGGTCATCAAATAGTGACAAACAAAAAAAATGTAATGGCTCATCCCATGCTACAAAGAAGCCATCTTTATAACCTACATCCGTGCAAATCCAATTTAGAGGGATATCATTGACAAGGACAGCTTCGTCTGTTCAGCCCTACAATCGACATTTCCTCAACTAATACACGAGTTAGCTTCCCCCGTCTCTGTATATAAGATCTTTCATATATGTTGACATTGAAGTGAGACAAGCTCATTCTTATGTAGGCAACCTATTCAAGGATTAGACATGCATGCGGCTCGACTTATTTACCATTTTCATAAATTCATGTAAAGATGCGGACCGCGAAGTGGCCGCTATATAGTGGTAGCACCGTCGTCCAAAACCGCGATTGTAGAAAATAATGGTCCGTAATAACCGCAATTCATCCGCTATTGTCCGAAACGGCAATAAAAGCTGTGAAAAAATATTTTTAAAAGTATTTTTAGATTATTTGGTTTAAAATTTGAGTATGGTATTATTATCTAAAAGTGCTTTTAAGTAGATAAAATATATATTTTAGACATTATTTTAAAATAAAAATAAATTAATTTAATGATACCTAAATTTTTAGAATTCTGACTTGAAAGGGCTCCGATTTAACTTGGTAAGCTTTATCATGAAGCCCTTGAATTCGGTTATCATCAGTTAGTTATTCTGAATATTTTGGGCTCACAAAGTTCTTCCACAGAACTAACCTAAGTCACTGCCTTAATCAACAATATAAGATACCTAAATCAAAAAAGACTACGCAACACAGCAAGTATATTACAAACTATTAATAGAAAATTAAACTGAGATACATAGTAATTAGTATAGCATAGTAATCTAACACTTCATGAAAGAGCCACCTCCTTGCAAGTTTAAACTTATGCAGGATTCAATCGCTGTCGTCGTCTTCTTCTGCAAACATATGCACAGATCATATAAGACCACTGTCATTAGCTTAGAATAGGCAACCTATCATCTAACTAAAAGTTATTAAAGATGTTGTTTTTGCCGCATATTCTGGTTTCACTTTCAGATATTTGGACATGAGTCCGGGGTCTGAAATGCTACTACATTGCAAATGCTTCCTTTTTCATTCAACAGCTTTTCTGTGGTCAACAACTACATGACATTAATACCTCGATTCACTTAAAAGTTGATTCTTCATATTACATGGTTTTTGGTGGTATTGAGCTTGCCCCATTTGGCCATTTCTAAAAAGCATCACAAACACTTCCCATACCCTGTTGTGAAATCATAGATTCACAAAGTAATACTTAAACTATCCAAGGTATAAAACTCCCCTCATGTACCAAAACTAAACGAATGATAACACGGGGAAAAAATTCCTTTAGTTGGCTAAGAGTGAAATTTATTTATCATTAGACACTTATGAACAACTGACTCACTCTTGTCTAAGCCACAATGGGGACAAAGAATCTGTTAAGATCAAAGAGTTGATTCACCAGTTGCATGATTTATACGTAACAGTTGTATAAAGTTGGTCAATAGAACTTTATAACAAAGAAAACAAACAAATCTTTATACTCATCTTCTGATTCTTCACTCTGGCTGTTGCCATCATCACCAGCCTCTTCGTCATCATTATCTTCATTGTCATCATCGCTGTCATCTTCTTCACTTTCATCATCATCGTCACTCACATCTGGTATTTTAGGTTTTGGTGGAGGAACAAAACTGGTTGTGGACCTTCTACGAGAACTTGACACAATATTTACTCATGTCAATCCCTTCTAACTCTCTCGCTCTTTCTTTCTTCTTCCTCATGTCCTTGATTTCTGAGAATTAAAATACTCCTATAGATTAATAGAATTAAAAAAAGATAAAGTAGAAGAATACAGAGGTGATGACTGTAAATGGTGACAAAAGCAGAAGCTGTGGACCATAATTGCTGTTTTAGTATTCGGTAACATCTCTATAAACTCCCAGTGCACACGATCAGAAATGGACATGTTTTTAGTGAATAATTCTATTATAATTCTATTATAATCCCGGCTCGTAGATGGTCTAGGCATCCATGAGATGACAAAATTAGTTGATAAAATTTCTTCTTTCCCAAAATGTTAACCAAGAATTAAAGAGCTTCTACCGACAAAATAAAACTTAGGCTTAATATCTCATTACCCTTGTAGGCTTGTACTATAGCATAATTCTCACCGTCTCAGTACAATTTTTTCAGTTACCCCTTGTACTATCATTCATTCTTATCCGTTACTCCAGCGGTATTTTCCGTTAAAAAAACACATGGCACAATCAAAGGCTGCCACAGCCCACGTGTAATGAAAAAAAGACATTAAAATTCTTTAAAAAGAAAAAAAATCATAAAAATTCCAAAATCTGGGGGGAAATCAACATTTTGTTTTTAAAAACTCAGAATTTTTTTAGAATTTTCTAGGGTTCAATTTTTTACATTTTTTACATCATTAATGATTTAATTGATTTTAATTTTTTTAGAAAAATTAAGCTTAATAACAATTTTGGGGGAAATATATGTTCTAAACATAAATTCTGAAAATTATATATTTTTTATATTTTAGGGTATTATGCATTTTTAAGAGTTTTTAGATTTTCTAAATTCCTTAAAAAGCAAAAAATTAGAAAAAATGAAGGAAAAAATCTGAAATTTATTTTTTTAAAATCAGTTTTTTTAGAACTTTCTTGATTTTTTCACATGTTTAACGATTTTACGGATTTTTAATTTTTTAAAAATATATTAAGCACAATTACAAATTTGATAATATATATATATATATATTCTGAAAATTAGAGTTTTTTTCCTTTTTATGAGGTTTTTTAAATTTTCTACATTGTTTAGATTTTTTATTTTTATGGCACGCCGTGCATTCCGATTGGGTCAAGCGACTTCTTTAACAGAAAATACCACCGAGGCAAAGGGTAAGACAGAATGATAGTACATGGGGATAACTGAGAACAAAATGATAGTATAGGGGCACAATGAGAATTAGGTTGAGGTACACGGGTAATGAGATATTAAGCCTAAAACTTAATCCCACTTTTCTTAGTAACAAAGATATTTCTCAAAACAAGGACAACTCTAGAAATGAATAGGAAAAGTGTTGTACAGGGGCTAGAATCCTGACCTTTTTCGGAAGGATTTGCAGACAATCCTTCTTTGGAAAGAATCTCCTCTAGTTCCTTGATTAACTGGGCTTCACGTTTATTCTCAGGGACCTGTTTGACTCTCTTGTAGATCGAAGGAGGAACACTGAAAAAAATAAGTAATGAGAATACACTGACCTACAACCTTCATGGAGATCAAGATTCATGAAAGGGTCAGTCAAAGTGAAACCTCATCCCACATGACTTGATAACCGACTTCAGATGTTCCACACGTTTCCCATAAACTGGAGCAGAAGTTTCTTTTCTCTGCATATTGATACAATGATTAAAAGATGCTTAATCTAAATCAAATCAAAGATGCAAAACTTATGAGAAAAAGATTTGGACTGAATGAGCAATAAGAAGCAAGATCTTCACCGCCTTTGCAGCAGAAGATTGAGAGCGACCATCATCACAGACACTGCCACTGTCTTCTGTATTGCTATTATCATATGAATTTTATTCCATATGCTTGCTTCTCTTCTTGCTAGGCATCTGTGCCTCTTTTTTAGGTATTTTCCGTTTTTTAAGCCCTTCAGAGTTCTTAATCTTCCCTTTAGGAGTGATCTGTTTTTTGGGTTTCACTTCTTCTTCCTCTTCTTCTTCATCTTCATTCTCACTTCCTGAGGAAGAACTCAATTTCTTGCTAACTATTTTAGAAGTTCTGCTCTGAGAATTTTTCTTGAAATTTTCTTTCTTTAGCCTCACTTGCAGGAACAGAAGCTTCACGAGACTTCAATACCTGATAATTAACAGAAAATTTACAAGAAAGCTACACTGCACATGATGGTTTATGAAGTTGAATCGACTTCTCACAACAAAGCCCACCTCGTCTAATTGTTCAGCTACGAACGTCTTGTATGGATCAAGTGCATATTTATCAAGTTTAAGATCTTCCTCCAAAAGCCGACGGAGTCCAGCCATGGTGACTTTACTGAAACATCAAAGTTCCAATGATTAAATGTTACACCTCAGTATACAAGAGGCACTGGAAAAGGATGGGCCACAAAACAATATAATGCAACATAATGAACAAGCAATTATATTGAATAGCAGTGACAAATCAAACAATGTAGCAACTCACTCCGAATTAGCTTCAACATATGAAGCTCTATTTCTGATAGCTTTCTTTATTGTACTCTCAGAAACTTCTTTGTTTTCTTTATTCTCAGTATTCATAGGCTTTTGTCCGGATAGAAGGCCCAAAACTGGAGATTCTTCTAATTTGTCATCTTCAGAGTAAGGTTCATTTATATCTTTCGTAGGTTTCCGTCCTTTGGGAGTTCTGTTCCTTCAGTGATTGTACTTACATTTTTCTCCACTGTTTCACCAGAACTTTTGGAGCCTTCATCATCATTGTCGTCATCTAAACACTGTAAATAAAGAATGGATAAACATACTGATCAATTAAAAGTGAAGCGAGAATATAAAACAACACCTTTCGAGTCTTCACATTCCAACACATCTATACCTTCTTTACATGGCATTATAAAAAACCAATTGTTCCAGCAGCAACAAGGTTTTATTTTCATCATACTGAATAAGCTATATAGCTCTTTCCCAAACAAGTACGCCAGTTCATCAAAATTCTTTTCTCTACCAAACCTAGTTTTGTATCCAGAAAAACTTTAAAAATGGAAGATAGCGTTATTTCATCAAGCATGAGTATTGAAACTATAGCATATTCCACCAACAACCAGGTAAACAATAGTACAGAAAATATAAGGCTATTGATTATGCACAGATAAACCATTTTCCCACCATATGAAGATAAATTATAAAAGTTCCACTAGATACATTCTTATACTAGCATTTCAAATAAATGCTTTAACCTATATAAAATATACAAATCTTAGGTTTAATTTTTTAAAAATAGTATTGGCTATTGTATCTAAGACAGACTTTTTGCTTTTGGAAGAGAAAGCAATTATCAAAAGTAGGAGCAAAAATTTACATGAAGCCTAAATGAGAAAAAACATCGTATCAAGTATGTAAAAGATAGCCAAGGAATTCCAATATTTTAAAAAAGGGGGCGGGGGGTTAAGTACCTTTAACAGGCATTGCTTGACGAATCTCTTGTGAACATCCAATGCAAACGTAGTCTTTCTCTAACAATCTCCGAACTCCCTCGAATGTCAATGAACTTACCAATAAACAAAAAAAGGGAATCAAATTAAACAGAGTTACCAAGTAAATCATGGTTAAAACCAAGCGACATATTCCAATGCAACAACATGTTTCCCATTTTCTCAAATCATTTGAATAAAACCCTTCAAAAACCCGCTCAAAATACCTAGAAATCCCTAGAATTCGACTATGTAATGCGAATTCAATTCACAAACTTATGAACTCGAAACTTAAAACTTAGTTAAGGAGAGTGTACGAGATAACAGCGAGAGAGAGAGAGAGAGAGAGGGAGAGAGAGAGAGTACTCGGATTGTTCCTTGAAGTGGCCAACGCGAGAGCGCATGGCAGTGGTAATTCGTGACTCGATATCGTCCATTTCCTCCGACGCTTCCGCCGCTTCCTTGACTTCGAACTCCGCGGCGGGGCCGTCGTGCGACTCCTCTTCCATTTGCCGGGATTCGGGAGAAGGTTTCGCAGCTACTGGTTTAGAGAGAGAAACAGAGTAAGCTAAAACCTTAATGCACGGGGAAGCGAGAAAAAGAAAAGCTAAAGGAGGGGTATAAGGAAAAGATAGGATGTAAGCGGGTGTACGATAATAAAGTCACTGTCGTGGGTTTTGAAAATTACAAAGTAAGGAAAATATACAAAAATATTATGTTTTACTCAAATACTGAAATTATTTAAGTGAAAATGGAAATTTTGGTCTTGGGGATTGGGACACGCAATACTTTAAACGACAAAAACCAACCAATCTCATCGTCAAAATTCTTCATTTTCCCCAAATCCAAGTTCGAAAATTCGAAGTTCATTTTTTTAGGGTTTCCCTTTGAAAAACAATGGTTGGCCATGAAGCGGTAGAGGTTGCTAAGACGGTCCTAGAAGTCGCCGACGTTGCTTGGACCGCCATGGAATGTTGCCACCACCTCCACCACCGTCACGACGACAACGGCGATTCTCCTGAAAACCATGACACTTCCAAGCTCGAAAAAGAATTGGAAACCCTAAAATCCGAAAATCAACGTCTCAGGAACCTTCTGGAACAGAACCTCAAACTCCTCAACAATATTTCTGAATCTCCTGCACAATTAAACGATTGTCCTCCTGACGTACATCAACTTTGTACCCTTTTGTGGTTGATTTTCTTTTATTTTTTTTAATTTCTGGAATCTAATTAATTAATTAACTGCAGCTCTATGCTCGGTTGGTATCTACCGTGGAATCTAAAGACTTTTTGGCCCGACTCAACTCTCTAAATGGATCCAATACTAAAATTGAGTTCCCATTCAAGGAAGCTACAGGTTCTTATACACTAAATCTTTCCATTGAAGTTAATCGCGTTATTGATTACTTTATGTCATCTCATTTTTGTATCAATTACTTGCACTTGCTGATATCCTATACAGTTTTTTCCATGAATTAAGGTAATGCATTAAGAAATTCATAATGGAACTGATAAATTATCCCCGCATCAAGTTGGATCAATAGCCGGGGCAATAATATTGATGCATTTTTTTCCTTTTCCTTTTCCTTTTATTTATGTTTGGAGTATCGAAATTGATTTATTAGTTTTTTTCCTTTTTGAACTTGATTTTTCAATTAGGGGATGATGTGCATTCAGCTGATATTCTGATTAATGTTAACCAAAAAGAACCAAGTTGGTGGGTTTGGGTAACTGATGAAATTGTTCCGAGCAATGCTGAAGAATGGAGTGGAATCGATGACGAGAATTATATTGTTGTTACTGAGGATCATGTTGTGGATGGGGTTGCTAACTTTATGGCAAAATGCATTTTGTCTAACCCTAAAGCTCAGGTTTTAGCTACCGGATTTGATTTCTTTTTCTTTTTCATATTAAACATATTATGTATTGTTTTCTCATGTTTGTTTGTGATCCTGGTATTGCAGACATTAACACCAGAACAACTGCAGAAAAGTAAGTTTTCAGCTTTGTTCGCCTGGCTTTGTGCCTTTACTACGTAAATAAACTTATTTTCGCTTATTTAATGCTTTGTCATAATTAATGGTAATCTTGCAGTTTCATTCTCTTGATGAAGATGAAATTGCACAATTCACTCCATCATTAAACTAAATAGTGGTTTTCTGTTTTTATGAGTTTGTGGCCTGGCATATGAAAACTCGCCTAATAATTTGAGCACAGAACACCATTCTCCTTAGTTTTTGTTATTAATTATATTGCCTTCAGCCCCACCCTTCTAGTCAACTAACTGTTGTGTGCTATTACTATTACAACGAGAATGTGACAGTTCTGCTTAAAGCATTGGGAGGTGTCAGCAAATTGGAGAAGGTTTTGGGCATTTGGCATGCTGGAAAGATGTTCTATGCGTTGTCGACCTGGGGACTTACACTGGCTGGGTGCGTTTCCCTGTTCCTTTTACTGTTGTTTCTTTCTTGTTCATGTTTTTCAGTCTCCTTCAGTGCTCTTAAGATAAAAATCAGCTTGTTTTTTTTTTTGTTTGAGAGGACAGCCCTTTTGATTTAACTTTGTATACACCATTTTTAGTATGACGAGATCCATACTGAAAACTTATGGAACATGCTTTGATATAAGTGGGGTCCTCCCAAGTCCCAACCTTTTATGAAAACCAAAGAGGAATCGTTATCCAGTGAAACAATTATACCTTTTATGGATTAGATTACACGAGCTCCTTTAGGTACTGTGGAAATCTTTTTGGCTAATGGCTACATATCTTGAAATTCATGCAATATATTGATGAAAGTATAGTTTGAAAAAGCTTAAAGCCTATTATACTACATCATAGCGTTCAGCGTCAACATCTGTAGTTTGGAAACTAACTTTATAATCCAAGTTCGTATCGATATGGAAGATCTTGGTGCCTTGAGATTTGGAGTCAAGAATTCAAGTTAATGTACTAGGTTTTACCATGTTCCTATGTGATCTTTAATCGAGTAAATTGACGGTTTAATTTATCTTTTGACATTGACAGGTTATATAGGGCCCGGACTGTAGTAAGATTTGCTGCAACGGGCATCAACACGACCAGCAAAGTTTTAATGAGGGCACTATGAATATAATGCTGTATATCAGATAAAAAAAACTGTCTGAAGTGTATCAATGCTTGCCAGTTATTGCTTGGTTTGTTTAGTCGTCATTATTGCTGTAAAATGTGAATAATGTAAATATAATTTCATTGCAATACTCTGTTAATGGAAAAATTGTATTGATTCACCCCATATTTGCTGCTTATGTAAATATTAACTTTGTTTGGATATTCAAGTGTGCAACATTGACATCATCATGTTAATGGAAAATTGTATACTTGCAAGTTCCTATTCAAATTTCCACCTCCAATGTGAAATTTATGATATTTTCTTTATTTTTTACTAAGACATTTTAACATGAATTATGCTTTTTATACAACTATTATTTCTTTTACTTTTATATATAGATTGTTTTTTTATGTTATTAATATTAGGGTTTAAATTTGATACTAAAATAAATTTTACATAAGCCTGCTTATTTATACTATAAATCAACATTAAACCTAAATCCTACAAAACTAACCTCAAACTTTAAATCTTAAACCTTAAATTCTAAACACTAGCTTTAAATTCAAAACTCTACAACCCAAACTCTAAACCTTAAAATAAACCTCTAACCCCTAAAACTAAAAAGTGTGTAAATTTTAGTTTACACAACATGTGTATTAAAGCTTTTCTCTTAATATTATCCATATATGTCAACAAATATAATGTATTTATACATGTTTTTCTCATCTTATTTCTTATATTACTATTTTTCTATTATTATTATTATTTCTACAAGGTCCAAATTTGTATTTTTACGGAAAAATTATTATCCAAAGCAATTACAATGTTAACTGATAAGTTTTAAAATGCAATACCATAATTTTAAAATTCTTCAAAATTTCTAATCCAGTGTACCGTTAAAGTTAAAAAGACTAGCAAGCAGATGAGCATTTCCAAAAACTTATCAGGTTGCAAGGTTTGGCACAACAATATTTGTAAAACAAAGTTGTAAAAAGGTCCTTAATTTAAGCTAAATTCACCATTTATTTTTCCTTCTTTCTCAGTTCCTAAAACTGCAGATTTAAATCGCTGAATGTTTCTACAAACAACAAAGTATGCTTTCTGCTAAGTTAGCTTCAACAGTTTGGTGAATGAACAGAGAAATAAGAACGAAGGTATGCCCTTTGTAGCTATTAAAATCTTATCCCCAATCTATCAAACTCTTTTGAAGGTTTAGCGGAGGAATTCATGGCGAGAGAGGCAGAATCTCCAGCCTGCAATCACACATTTGGCCCCTTTTCTGACTAGCACAACCACTGATAAATAGAAGAATTAGACCACGAGTCGAGAAAGAATATATAAATATTCGGGAGAATAATCATCTAGAATTTTTTTCATCATAAATGAGTTTGCAAGAAGATAACTTTTTTAAATGGCAGCTCAATATTTCAACTTATAATTATTTATTTCATAAAGATTCCATGCAACGAGAGTTTGCACAAGCAGAAGAATTTTTTGTTCGGCCAAGAAACGAAAATTCAGGTACTAATCGCTTTTAAGAATAAAACGGTAAATACAGTGCTAAGCAAGAGAGACTTACCCAAATTTAGTAGATAATAGAACTTCTGTAACCTCCTTATTTAATTTATGTTTCAGGAGTCTTTCTCTTTTTTGTCGGATGCCAAAGCTGCCTCAGATTGAGCTTGACCAAATACCGACTTGCACTTACAAAACCAACTAATCAGAGAGTGGGAAAAATAAATCCCAAAACACAAAAAAGATGTCTGGTTCTCTCAAGTGGAGAAAGGGTTGGTGGTGATTCCACACAAAAAAATAAATTGAACTTTTAATTGTTCAATAATTGAGAGTCTGAGACTGAAAATATTGGAGCAGAACATAAAAAATAAAATGAACTTTGTGTTGCTTGCAGAAAATCGACAAACGCACAGAGCATATGTAGCCCTTGTCAATGGTGTTTTTATGGCAAAAACATCTGCATATTTCAGAATTCAAGCAATCATTACATACTTTAAAGTTAAAAGCGATAAGAGCATGTGATTAACCGGAGGCAATATAGAGGAATACAAGCATGATATAAGCTTTTTTTTAGTTAATATATTGATTTAACATATCAATGGCACAAGCATACAAAATAAGGATGGTATAGCAATTTACACAATAAACAATAGCAACACTTACGAGGCACGGAAATCTACATCAACAGGCTTTGGAAGATGTATGAAACTGCGAGAATACAAGTCAGTAGAAAAGATAGTCTGCATGGAAGGTGACAGTCGCTGGAAACAAGCAAGATTTAAAATCACATTCAAATTGCTCTCCGATTTGAGAATACAACATACCATAAGATATTGAAACAGCCCATCCAAATTTTGCGGCTTATGAGATGTACACCGCCAGTGATGTAAGAAGCCTAAAACTCCCACGCATCAAAGATTATCAGTAGAACAGAGAGAGGAAAACCAATGTCTGTTTGTATCACAAGGCTATTAAGAGATCATTACTAAAGGGGCCATACCAGTTGCAGGCTGAGCACCTATGTAACAAGAGTCTATAGGAACCTGCAGAAGGAAGCCAGTTAGTTATGAAAACATTCGAAGCAAAACAAGCTACACATACATATAATAGAAAAGAAAAAACAAGCCAGTTAGTTGTATCATGTTTGTATTCATGCTTATAGGAAATGACAAAATAGAAAGGAAAAAAAAAAGACGATCACACAATAAATGAAAAATGTCAAATTTCATCTACAAGCGTAATGCATATCATCCTACTTGCAAAAATGATAGCAGGGGTAGAATAAGAATAATAATATTTCCACAACAACTCTACAAGTTTAAGACCCCTTCACCAACTACAAGCTGTCATTGTGATATCCTATACATAAATCACTAAAAAATTCAAACAGCTGCCATGGATGGTAGAAAGGATAGGACATTTAAGTTCGCAACTAATCATCTAAAGTTTTCAAGTCGCTATAAGCAAGAACATAGAGGACTAGATTAAGAAACAGGAAAATTGGGGGGAAATTCGACAAATATACATTGAAACAATGAGAAAGAAATATTTGATGTAACATTGATTACCTCAGAGCGTTGGACAGAGAATATTGCATTCATGATTGCAACATATCTGAAAAGAAGAAATCTTTCTGACTAAAAGCCAGAGGTGGAAAGTGTAAATACCGTAAAAGAAAAATAACTTACTGTTCAGCTCCATCTGGTGATCCCTGCAAGCATAAGATCTGCAATATCATTGCGTCGATAAAGAAGAAGGGTCTCACCCGTGTTGATGATATCATGGCAATGCAGCCTGCAATGGAGACGGAGAGTATGTGAGTCACGATGAGGCTTTGTGTTACCTGAATTGGGACGAACTCTTGAAGAATTGGGGTGTTGGTTCCAAGTCCCTCCGTGTAGAAATCGAAGCTGCCGACAAGTAAATTGCGTCAGGGAAGCACAATGAGGCCATTCATGCTTTGGCACGTATAGGCGAGAAGACTAAGGAAGACAGCGAGGAACGAGCTCTGGCGTCTGTTTCGATGGCTAAGGCTCTGTTTTGTTGGGGAAATCTTGATGACTCGATGAAGTGGTTCGGAATTGCTTGTGGGATTCTTGACAAGAAATCCAGAGCTTTTCCATTTGATGTTTATACAATATACTTTGAGATGGTAAAGCTACATGCGGGTGTCGATGAGGTGAAAACGGGAGATTCTCTACAGGCTACACCTCCATTAGCAGAATCTATAAAGAACATGTCGAAGGTAAGCTGTAATTTGGCTGCTGTTGCCTGTTGGGTTTGCCTACTACTTAAGAATTACTCTTTGCACTCAAATGGTAAGGAGGTTGATATCTCCTAACTAAAATTAAGTAGTATCGAGATAGTTTAAATCATCGATCTTCGATTCGAACTTTCCATAATCTGTTGTCTCGAGTGATAAGTAATGTTGTTGAAATAGGTTTGTTGTCTCAATTTAGGAGTTCAACTGGATAGAATACTATACTATAAAAAAACAACTGTAATCTGTTGTTTAATTACTTTTCTTTTTAGACTAATTCTGTATAGGACGAGTCTAGCACGCTCGACGAACACCGCTGAACACTACTAACGATGAACATCGCTGAACACCATTAAATTAATCAATAAAGATTAAAAATCTAAAGGATTCAACATATAATTATAATTTTGTTAAAATAGAATATTAATTAAATTATTTTCCATGTATATAATATTTTTTTAATTTTTTAAAAATAATTGGATCAAATACCAACGTTAATCAATTTAAAAAATAAAAACCTAAACCCTAAATCTTAAACTCAAAACCCTAAACTATAAGCCCTAAATCTTAAACTCAAAACTCAAAACCCTAAACCTAACACTCAAAACCCTAAACTATAAGCCCTAAACCACAAACCCTAAACCCTAAATTTAATTATTGAGTTTAGGTTTATGGTTTAGACTTTAGGGTTTAGGATTTATAGTTTTTGGTTTAGGGTTTAAGATTTATGATTTAGGGTTTAGTATTTGATAATAATTTAAAAAAAGATTAACAAAAACTATATATATGAAAAATAATTTAATTAATATGTTATATTAAATAATTTATAATTATATGTTTAGTCTTTGAAATTTTTATTTTTTATTAATTAATTTAATAATATTCAACGGTCTTCATCATTAGTGATGTTCAGCGTTGCTCGTCGAGCGTTTCTTTTTGTATATTGTTTAAACTATTACAATATTAATTGGTTTGGTGTTGTTTATATTTTCGTAGGCTTGGAGTAAGAAGCGGATAAGGGACAGCCGTAGAGATTCAAATCTTTCCTTCAGCAACAAGTTAGCTTGCTGCCAGAGCTATGACTCTTGTTTTGATAGTTTTATGCCTATGATACTAAAACGGTGCCGTTTACTTTAGCGTATGTGAATACGACGCCATTTTGGGTACATATTAGGTTTAATACTCTAATTAAGTGCTGCCGTTTTTTGTTAAGAGTTTCGTTGTTTCATGTTGGGGTTTAAATCCCTAAAGCTGATATGCTTTTGTTTATCGAAAATGTTGAATGGAATTTGAATTTCTGAGTTCTTATCTGCCTCTTTACTCTATTATCTTCAAGCTTATTTGGGTTCGAATCCCGCTAGATCTAAGCACCTTTGTTTTATTTTCTTCATTTAATGAGGAAAATAAAATTATTAAATCACATTTGTACACATTTTAAGAAATAAATACATTCATTTTATTTTCATTTGAATACACATAATTATTTAAGTGCACAATATTAAAAACACAAAACAATATCATGTTGAATGGACCAAAACTCAATTGAACAAAATAAAACTTCGTGAATAACATTACACATTTATCCAAAGTTTAACATGTTGTTTTGATATTTATCTCAAGTACAATTGATTGTAAAATATAAATAATAAATAAAAATGTTTTGAAAATTTTATATCCAAAAACACTTTTTCAAAATGCCAAAAACATTAATTTTTTTAACTTTAACGTTTAGATTGAAAAATTGGTTTGTAAAATATTTTTCAATCTTAAAATTTTCTTATTTTTTCTTACAATACCGAAAATATCAGCATATAAGTATCTCATTTACAAACTAGGATCGGCAGAAGAAGAATATCACTATATGAGCGGTAAAATAATAGAGAAAATTTCCATTGACTTCTTGTACTAAATCTTTGAGGAACTCTAACAAATAAAGCGATGTAAGAAACTTAATAATTTGTGTCTGAGAGACGACAAAATATGTTAGAAAAAACTTCCCAAGTGACTAGATCTAATGTGAGACTTTCCAAATCGTTCCATTTCTGTGTACCATCCATTCTCCAAAAGCCAAGGACCCCCAAATAATATACTAAATTAGACCTTATCATCTAACTTATCGTTGTTGTTATTTACAAGGGGAAGCAGTTGTTCCATCCTGTTCCTAGGTGTCCGGGGTGTTCTAGGCGTTCCAGGCGGCTGTTGAGAAAGCATATGTCTGACGTACCCGTAAAATGTACACCCCACAAGTGTGATACCACAGCCAACAGCATTTAGACTCGAAATCGGGTTTTTGAATATCATCCATGAAATCAACACAGCAACTGCTACCTGTACAAGGGAAGCATAAGAATGAATTGAATGCCGCATACACAATGAGAACATGAATATTTGGTGTGTCTAAGCACCTGGAGTCGGCTACAATATACTACAAAACTTCCAAGATGAATTGGAAAAATACAGTCATCTAAACAATCAAAACTGCGGTAAATTAAACAACTTAGAACATCACAATTAATGACAGCAATTACAATAGTAAAACTGAGTAAAAAATGAGAAGGATCCATCTTCTCTATGTAAATCTCACCTTAAGGTTCCCAGCAACATTAAATGTGACGGCAGTAGTTGAGTGAATCACGTAAAATATGGAGAAGTTAAGACAGAAAGCCAGCACTCCGGAGCTGAAAATAATGATGAGAGCTGGCCAGGGAGAGGGATGTGTCTGAAACCACTCAATTACGCCATTACCTTCTAATAACATCGCAGGTACTCCCAAGATCAAGGTTGCAAAAGGTGCCATGTAGTAGACAGTGTTTATGCTATAAGAGTATGCACCAAAATAAAAAAGTGAAACAAGATCAGAGAACTTGTGGATTAATATGTTGACCATACACTTTGACACAAGTATAGAAGCCAGTAACATATAAATATAATAACTCTTAAAGATACGAATAAGTGAATAAATAACATGAAAGAAAACCCCAAAGCATTGCTAAAGAAAAAGAACAAACTAACTAAAGGCCTCTATATAGTATTGCTGGAATCGCATGCAGCCACATTGGATACTAATGCAATGAACTCTTAGAAATACTACAACAGTAATATAAAGCTGATCAGGCCAAAATAGTCGAAGTAATTCATCCTCAGCCTTTATTCTGAAGGAAGGACGCCCCTGTATAGCATGTTGAAATTTGCCTCTGAAGAAAGGAATGAACTCTATTTAATAATATAAAGTTGCAATCATGCATGTAAAATACTTAGCTTAGAAAAGTTTGTACAGCACTACTAGAGTGTTATAAACTAGTGGCAGTAATTGTTATTCACCTGAACATTTCCCGGTTAATAGTTCAATCCATAGAGACAGAGGGTACCTTCCCTAAAAATCTATGCCATTGGAGATTGTGATGGCATAAGTAATGCCAGTTACAGCTACATGAGAAAATAGGCATGGCTGTACAAAAATGCAAAGGTTGACCGGCAAAGTATAGTAAAATTATATGCCGGCTACAGATATTCACACACAACACTCAGAAACTGGCGCACAAACACTCAGTTAAACCTTAAACCACGTTTTATATTTTAACATTTTCCAAATTATCAAAGATGGACAAAAAAAGAAAGATTTATATCAGTACCTGTCAAACTTGTATCCATGCAGCAGAGATTCTGCAAGTATAGTCTTTGTAGAAGTAGCTAAACATCCAAATAAGGCAGCACAAAACCCAAACATGTTGAAACTAAGTTCTGTAATAGATGTGAGCAGAATTCCTCCTACAATAGGAACCAAAGAGGCCCAAATTCGCCACTCAAAGTACTTCCTCCAAACTAGCCACTGTAAAACAACTGCCAAGAAACACACAAGAATAGATGTGATGATGATATGCATTCATGAGTTATACCAAGATGCACATAAAAGTGATGTTAGGCTTATAATTTCTAAATCTCACCTGTTGTGGCTGGAGTGAATGACTTTATAGTCTGCATAAAAGAAACTGGGATGTAGCGTAAACTGACATTTCCCAAGACTATGTTGACGCAGAATACAAAAGACATGGGAAATATCCTTTTCCAGCGATCTTCGGGATCAACCACTATTAGAGGTTTAAGCTTTAGCACTTTGATTACCATATATGCTCCAATTGATGACAATATGAAGTGAACACATGATACTGAGAGAGGAAACTTGAAATCTAGTTTCTGGAATTTAAAGGAAGAAACAAAGAAAAAATAAGAATGAGAAAAAACAAAAATGTCATATACCGGATTTTGACGAGTGTCAAATCAACCAAATCCAACCTAAGATAACAATAAATTTAAATAATAATAATAAGGTTTTCGTTCAACTGAAAAGCAACACAAGGATTCGGTTCCCACCAATGCCAATACTAAAGTAACAGAATATTTCGATACTCAGCATTAAATCAGGGAAGCACCAGAGCTAGAAGGTGTTTTTAAGACCAAGAATGTTTCCCAAGATTCCATTAAACCGGCCAAAATTTACATTTTACAATAAATAACTTTTTAAGCTGGAAACTGTACTTCAGTACTTGTCAAGCCAAAAATTGCAAGGTTTGCATTTAATCCCACTCCCACAACAAGCTAGACAGCCATCCTTACTCATTTCCCTCTCATCAACATTTACCATACAAACAAACATTATAATACCAATATATGAGAAACCATACCCATGATTAAGATATATTTATTACGGCAGTAGATCTGTTTATTATGAACCTAGACAAAGCTTACAATGGCATCCACAAGCGTACAATATGAACAAACTTGACAGCCTAGCAATGATTCCAGTATATTTTATATAAGATTCATAATTTAAGTCTATACTCAGGTCTCAGGCTGTTACTCTAGATTTCGAAACTAAATTAAATATTAAAAATCGATAAGGACCTTAGACTGTTGATATGCTACATAGCTTACAAGCTAAACTGTATCAGTTAAACCTTGCCACAACCTCTTTAAATTACAGCTTTTATAATATGCATTGATTAATAAATTACGGAGCTTAGTGATAGCCTCACACGAGAACTTCAGTTTTCAGTTTATAATTCTGAAAAGGAAAACGTTCTCTAGCAAGAATTAACATGAATCAATCAAGAAAAACCAGCAAACTTTTCTCTGCAAGAGCAGAAAAAAGAAGGCATCAAAAAGGCAAAAGCTTATATAACTCAACAAAAGCGTATACAACAAATAATTAGATCGAATACACGAAAATTAAGCTAAACTGGAAGTGTATAGATCAATGAACGATATTCGAAACAAACCTGGAAGATCCATTTGTTAATGATAATGACGGTGACATTAAAACCCCACCACTGGACAATTGCGAGAAGAGATCTGAAAACACTCCACTGACACAACCTCCCATCCTCCATTTCTATCCAATCCCGCTCTCTCAGCGGAAAACAAACGATTCCCACGAAAACCCAGATCGCAGAATTCAAAACCGATGGCCGAAAACCATTAAATAAAAACAACCAAACAAAAACCAATAACCCACCTTCAAAATTTCCTTGTCTAGAGCATTGAAAAGGTAGCTTAGATGCAAATAAAGAAAGAGAGAGAGAGTGCACAAAAAATATAAACTTAACGAAAATGTGAGAGAGGGTGTAACGGTGGAAGCAGCCCTGCTTCCTTGTGATTTACCCCCTCTCCCTCTAATATGAAGGGTTGGGTTTTAATTTTGGCTTAAACCAGAAAAATCTTTTTTTCTGCTTTTTAACCTTTAAACTATGATTTAGGTAAAATATGCCTTTAAATTATTTTTTTTGTCACTTTAAGTCCCTAAATTATTATTTGGGTAAAATAAATTCTTAAACTATCATTTTTGTCATTTTAAGTCTATGGTTACAAAAATAACATTTTATAGGCTTTTCTAACATATATAAATATTTATGTTCTTTTTAAATTTTAAAATATCATATATCAAAATAAGCCCTTAAACTATCATTTTTGGTCATTTTAAGTCTGATAGTTTTTTAAGTCGAAAGAAAATTATTTCGACTAATAAGATGTTGACATATCACAAAGATTTTTTGACCAATTGATAGTTTTAGGGACTAAAAGAAGAAAAATGACATAGTTTAGATACTTATTTTGACCAAAAATAGTTTAGGGACTTAAAGTGATCAAAAATGATAGTTTAAGGGCTTATTTTGCCCAAATCATAGTTTAAGGGCTAAAAGCAAAAAAAGGCATAGTTTGAGGGTTATTTTTTTTATTTAAGCCTTTAATTTTTGCCATTGAAACTATTTTTGTTTTACAATTTTATTTTTTAAATAAAATATTCTCTAACTCTTGTACTTTTAGTATTTTTGGAATTTAGTCATTTTATTTTTATTTCAAAATTTTAGTTTTCAATCTTTTTAAATTCAATTTTTCGAGTTTAATTTTAAGGTTGATATTTTGAATTTAAAAAAATATTAATTGGTAGCTATATAATTGAGAAAATGACATTGTAATGGAATAGAATCTAATTGAAGAGTATTAATGATATTTTTTTATAAAAGAAGAATTCTAATGTTATTAATAATTGAATTTAAATTTTAGATCCAAATATGGAGGGATTAGATTCATGAAAATAAAAGTAGAGGGGTTAGGTTTTAAATATAAGGAGAGTACAAGGACCTTAAGTATATTTTAACCTTTTTGCTTTATTTTTGAACTAGGGTCCTCGTATGAAAGCTTCTAAGAAATTGGGATTATCAGAGCCGTTAACTCGATATACTTTTCATTTGATTTATGGCGTTGACTTGAATACGCACCGTCAGATATTATCTAATCATAGAACTGAACTCAGTCGGGGGAAACCTCGTGCTAGGAAACTATTTTTTTCTCCTCCTGGGGGAGTTTGCAAAATTGTAGTAAGAAAGTGGGAGATAATTACGGGTAAACTTTTCTCTTTAATTAATGTGTTCTGTAAATTCCGGATACAACTAATTGTCCCTTTATTTACGAAACAATATTTACCGGTGGTTAACCAACCAACCCTGTAAAGAAAAATAGGAGGAATATAAATTATATGTAAGTTTTCGGTGTTCTTATTTATATTTTTATACTAAAAATTTAGATTTAAAGTTTATAATTAAGGTTTAAGGTTATGGTTTAGAATTAGAGTTTATGAACTTTGAGGTATGAAGTATTTTTTAGGGTTTAAGGGTAATGTTTAAAATTTAAAATTTAAGATTAATTTTTATTTTTAGACATAAAAAACACTAAAAAGGAATAAGATTTTTGTCCAAATAGATGAGTAAAATATGATACGCAAACATAAGATAAAAAAATTTCCATCATACAAACTAGAAAACGAAGCAACCATAAAAATAAAAATGGCGAAAGAAAATAATATATAAAACTATATTTAAAAAATGAAAAAAAAAATAATCTTTATTATTTTAAGAACCTTAACCGTTCATCACCTCCATCTCACACTTCACCGCTGGTTATCATTTCCGGCCAACATGCCAGAGTTCTCACAAGTTACTCAGTTTAATTAGTTAAATTTTTATTTTATATTAATGTTTCGCACTTCGTAATGTGTTTGGGTGTTTCTCTGGATGCCCCAAATGAACGATTGCTCACAAGCAAGGAACGAACGAAGAGGCATCTGACTTCAAGTGATGAGTGCCAGATCTGTTGTCATGGTTCGGAAGATGTTAGTCATGTTTTTCGCTTCTGTTTTAAAGCAAATCAAGTTTGGATTCAACTGGTATTGTCTGAGAAAATGATGGAGTTTTTATAATTTTGGTGTGCAAGACTTCTTTTTTTCAAATGATGGGAGGCCACAACAAGTAGGACGAGATTTTGTGCAACAAAACCGTTAAAAATAAACAATTTTTAGATATTTTCATTGGCTTGAGTTTATGATTGTTAGTAATGATTGTCTTGACTGTTTTAGTAATGATTTTATTTTTTTAATATTATTGTTTTAACAATTTTAAATAATATTCTTGAAATGTTGTTAATGTTTTTTCCCCCTAAAAATAAACAAATATAGATTCCAAGACAGACCCAATGCAATCGTTTCGTTGTTTATCTGTTTACAAATGATTTTAAAAATACATCTTTAAATAATATTTATGTAAGTTTATAAATAAGTTTTTAAAAATTGTCATTTAAGATTAAATTCAATTGACCCAAAACGGACGAGATAGAAAATCATCTCTTATTTAAAATTAATATAATTAAGAAAATACCATTATTTAATTTAAGTCGGCTTATATTATAAATAAGTATTTAAAATCTATCAGTTTTTTTATTTATGTATTTAAAGTATTTTTAATCAAAATAAGTACTTAAAGTATAGTTTTTTTTAATCAAAATAAGTATTTAAAGTATATTTTTTTGTCAAAATAAGTACATAAAGTATTTTTTGGAACAAAATAGGTACCTAAAGTATATATATATATATATATCATCTAGGTTCCTAAAGATTTGTATGTGGCATTGCTTAAAAGATACATTATATACCTATTTTGACAAAAAAAATATACTTTATATACCTACTGTGTCAAAAAAATATATACTTTATGTACCTACTTTGATGAAAAAATACTTTACATACCTATTTTAACAAAAAAAATATACTTTAAATATTTAACTTGACCAAAAAATATGCTTTAAATATTTATTTTGACAAAAAATAATATAGGTAATTATATGTTATTTATTTCCGTCGGACCAGCCTCTACTCATGGTAGATAGGGTTGGGCGTTTGATCGAGTCGAGTACAATTTTTTTGAGTTATTCGAGTTTACAAGTCATATTTTACGATTCAAACTTTATTTGAAATTTTTTCGAATCAAGTCGAGTCGAGTTTTTGAGTTTCTATGCAAATTTAATTGTAATGATTTATAATGATATAGTACATATTGAATCCAATTTTAACGACTTTCTATATCCATATATGATATACATATATATATTTATTCGTATTTCTACATGTGATATACATAATGACCCTGTTTGGTAAACAACTTTTTGAGCTAAAATTAGAGGTTTTAAGCATTTTTAGAGGTTTGACAAGTCAAATTCGCTAATTAGGATGTTTGGTAAACAGAGGGTTGTAATAGCGGATTGAAATGAAACATCTTATTTTGAAAAACTCATTTTAGAAATTTTTTGAGTTAGAGGTTGGATAAAAGACTTGTAAAGACTTTTGTCCTTGATAAAATTTATAAATAAAATAAATTTAAATAACTAATAAAAATAAAAAAAAATAATTTAATAAATAAAAAAAAAATCAATAATTAATAAAATTATATTCAAAATATAAATTCATAAATAAAAAATTAATAGATACATCTAAATTTAATAATTAATAAAATTACATTTTGAATATAATTTTATAAATAAAAAATTAATATATACTAAGTATATATTATATTAAAAATATAATTTCATAAATAAAAATTAATATGTACATCCTTCATATATGTTCAATAATGATATTAAAAAATTAATTTTTATAATCTAATTAATATTAATCAATACAAAATGTTAATAGCTAATAAATTATTCAAATAAGTATTGAATATAATCATGTCCTTATATGTTATTTTGCTTGTTTAAATAATCAAACAACTATCAGCTATTAGTTAATTTTACCAAACACTTTTATACAATCAGCTAATGCAACCCGCTAGTCAAATAAGCTAATGTTATCAACTATATGCTAATGTAATTCACTATCCGCTAATTACCAAACAGAGCCAATATATTAGGTAGAATTGATAGACTCGACTCGAACTTGAAAATTGATCAACTAATTATTAAAAATTTCGAGTTATTCAAATTTCCATTTTACAACTCAAACTTTATTTAAAATTTTTTGAGTCGAGTTTATAAAATTACAAGCCGAGTCAAAACGAGTCAATTTTTTTAGAGTCGAGTCAAATAATTCGATTCTTTTAAATCTAGTCGAGTTTTGCCCAGCCTAAGTTCAGAAACTAGAAAGCTCAAGACAATTAGAATCCGGTTCCAATCTCGTTCCATCGAACAAAGAAAAGAATAGCCGTAAACCGGCAGCCAAACGGACCGACTGTTAACCGTTTACTTCTCAATTCCGCACTAGGAGTTGAAGTCCCCAACGCCGTGGCGGAAACACAACAAAGCGGAAGCTGGTTAAGCTGTCTTTGCAAATTGGATGGGTAAATTAAAGTCCGATTCTCCCCTCTCTCGTCGCATCGTTCGATCCTTTTTAGATTTCCTCGACTCAGGTAATCTCTTGTTCTATCTCTTCTCACCTTTGATTTCATTCACTCATTTTTTTCTCATTCAATTAGGTTAACTTAGAGTTTGCCGCTATTTTTTGGTATTATTTTATGAATGGTTTTTTCTATTCGGTTGTTCTTTATTTCGCTATGATGCAAAAGCGGATTTAGCTTGTTTGCTGATTGATTTCGGCTTCTGCAAAGCGCGGTTACTTAATTCTTCTTGGAAATTTAGGGTTTATAACTGTAATAACTGAGCTGAAGACTTGAAGTAAAGCTTTCATAGTTTGTTGGAATGTGATAGGGGTGAAAAGAAAATAGGTGTGTGAATAATCGAGTGTTGCCGTTCGACAATTCAGTGTATACAGAAATGAATAGTGTGATTATGTGATGTTACATTTCAATAAAATTTGAGAGTGGAGCATTATGCTATAGAATGTTTCCATTGGAGAAGACATAGAATTTGTTTGATCTTTAAATTGTTAGGCAAAATAAAGTGGTGTAACATTCGAAACTTTTGTCCTAAGAGCTGCAACCTCGTAGACTGGTTTTTGTCTGCATCATCTTTAAGATTGGCCGTAGGAGGGTACTTTTGAAATGCATGACTGGTATTGCGTTTGTTAAATAGCAAATTTTGATATCATCAAATTTTACTGGTTGATTGCACCCTCTAATTCTGTACAGTTTACCTTTTTCTTCCGACTCATTTGTTTTACTGTTCTTTCTTTGGGTCAGGGTGCATGTTTCTAGATCTTCTTATGGTTTAGATAGTTAGTTACTATTACTAATTCCTGTAGGGCCAAGCATCCTTTTTACCGTGAAATGTTCCTCTGTTCTCTGTGGCTTGAGCCTCTTCTACCAATTTCATTATCATATACTTTTTAATTTACCGTATTTTCTCATCGTGTTAAATCGTTTTCTAATGATAGCCCTGTTTCTTTAAAATAGTTGAACCTGCCCCAGGGGTTGATCTTGAAGGCCTTGAAGTTGCTAGGGAATGTTTGGCAGAAGTGTTTAAACTCGACTCAGCTTCTGTAAATGATGCAAAACCTGATGTATTAATTGACATATTCAGTTCTTTGGGTGCAAGTGAGGATAAGAAAGTTAAATCAGATCTAAGTCATAGAGGGACATCTGATAATGCCACTGCTTCACCTTCTACCCATGATTTTGTAAGTGCTAATTCCTGGGTCACTGGGTGGCATGAAAGCTGGTACTTTATGATCACCCTTTTTTCTTTTTAAAATGTATTTAAAGTATACTTGACTTCAGGATTTATTTTAGGCATGATGTATGTCCTAAAATTTAATATGGAAAATTTTCTCTATTGATGTTCCTCTTTCCTAGTTTCCTTATCATTAAACGGATGTTGTTTTAGACGTATCCTGTTACTTTCAGGGATATTTCTTCTCTTGTAGCACTTATTTTGTTTCTTTCCATGTACTTGGACATTATATTTTCTTCTAGTTCTTTCTAATATGCTCGGTCTCTTGATTTTGCTGAATTAGGGGGATAGTTGGACTAAAGAACCTCAATCTACAGGTATGCCATGCTATTTTCTTGATAATTTCACAGTTTTGGACTTTTAATAATTGGGTTGAGATCTGTCACCTTTATGTTATCTATTTCAGTGCTTTTAGCTTTAGGTTATACAAAATAGTTATAATTTGACACCAGTGTAACTTGCAGGAGTCTCCAAGGATGAACTCTTTGGGCAATTCTTTGCTGCACTAGAGAAATTTCAGTTTCTTAAGGCCATGCCCGATGGGAACGATGATCCTGCTCAACTAGATAAAGCTACTCGTTTGTTTGAAGATGCTGTAAATGTATGTTTTGCTCTGGTGTATATTATACCTGTTGCACTAGATGGATGGTTAGTTAGCACTGGTTTAAGGTTATTGTTGCTTAAATTAATTGTTACAATGTGAAGGTTCTTATTGAGATACCTTCATATTTTCCATATGAATTCAGGATAAGTGTTAGATTGTATTCATTTAAGTAGTTTCATCCATGCTTTGACTACGTCATGGCACCCAGAAATTAGACTAGCTGAATTATCTAGTTCATGTAATTTATGAAGATTTTATTGTCATTTTTAGTAGGGAAGGTCGGAACAGAATATCTTCTGATGCTGAAACTAAATAGCTGAATTAGGGGTAAGGTATTGAACAATAAAATTTCTTGTCTATCCTTGTAGAAACTTGACTGAAATTCAGAGTGTAGGTAAATTCTGCAAAGGAATCTTTCATGAATCAAGTATTGGTTTCTAAGGACAGGCAAGTAGATGGAGTATAATGATCAACAATGTTGTAAGTTTATCCGAGTAAGTAGTGTTGCAAATAAATTATAGTTTTGTAATTGTACTTAAAGTCTACTACTTAAGAGATTAGAGTTAGTAGTTAAATGTATCTAGGACTCCTAATGTAACTAAAAGTCCTACTCTTAGAGTCTTTAAAAGAGTCTGTAACCTAGTATTTTTGGATGGAATATACGAAATACAGAATACACAATTCTGTTTCTTTACATGGTATCAGTCTAATTTCGGTCCTATCGCAAAAATTCCTTGATGGAAGATCAACATCAATCAATATTGAGCGAGTTGCAATCCTCCTCAGCCTCAACTGTCAGTTTGGCAGATTTTCAGAAGTAACAGGTTCAACTGTTACTTGTAACAGATTTGTGGGCCATAGTTATCTTCAATGGTCACAATCTGTTAAAATCTTTCTTATTGGTCGAGGAACCCTAGTGTATATTACTGGGAAGATTAAAAAACCCTTTGCCGATGACCAGGGTTTTGAAAAGTGTGCTCAAGAGAATGGCAGGGTCATGTCTTGGTTGATGTCTTGGTTGATCAACACTATGTCTCCAGAAGTTGGATCTCAGTTTCTTCTTTATGAAACAACCAGTGATGTTTGGGATGCTGTTAAATAAACCTACTCAAGCACCAACAACAATTTTGAGTTGTTTGGAACTGAAAGCAAGGCCTCCAATTTTAAGCAGGAGGGGACGACTGTTACACAGTTTTACACTACTCTAACAAATCTATGGCAGCAACTAGATTTATATGAAGCAAATGAATGGGAAACTGCCAATGATGCTGCTTTATACAGAAAAATCACTACGCAAAAGAGGATTTTTCAGTTCCTGAATGGGCTAAATAGAGAGTGGGATCCTGTCAAATCCAGAATCCTTAGCTGCAGCCCTTTACCATCTATTAGGGAAGTGTTCTCTGAGGTCAGAAGAGAAGAAAGCATAAGGACATATATGATTCCTGAAACTAATGTTCCTGAAAGCTCTGCTTTGATTACTCAGACTTCTTCTACTCAAAAAAGAAGGGGAAGGATGGTGTGTGACTACTGTAAGAAACCAGGTCACTTGAAAGAAAGCTGTTGGAAGTTACATGGCAAACCAACAGATTGGAAACCTCCAGTCTAGAAGGCATATCGGGAGTCCTACTCTAATGCAGCAACCACTAATCCACAAAGTGGTTTCACTAAACAACATATGCTAGAGCTGCAGCAACTGTTTAGCAAATTTAATGGTAACAGTGAAGGGAGTCTGGCCTTAGTAGAGGATGAAGGTACCCAGCACAAATCCCCCTCCACTGCTCTTCTTTCCACTACAACTACACCTACTTGGATAGTTGACTCTGGTGCTTCTGACCACATGACTGGTAACAGAGAACTACTTTTTAATTTTACCTCTTCTTGCTCCAAAAGTTCTATTAGAACAGCTGATGGTTCCCTCTCATCAATTAAAGGCACTGGTTCTGTCCTTATAAACAGTGACCTCATCCTTGAAGATGTTCTTTTTGTGCCTAGTCTGGATTGTAACCTACTGTCTGTGAGCAAGCTTTCTAAGGATCAGAACTGTTCTTTCTATTTTACTGATAAAGAATGTTTTTTACAGGCACTGGATTCGAGGAAGAGGATTGGCAATGCTAGGCTGCAAGGTGGTCTTTATGTTCTTTCCAGCAACAACACTTCTGCAAATGTTACCTCTTCATATTGTTTTAATTCCTTAGGACAGATTGATTTGGTTATGTTATGGCATTTTAGGTTAGGTCACCCTAGCTTTTATTACCTTGCAAAAATGTTTCCACATTTGTTCATTAATAAAAAACCACCTTCTTTTAAATGTCATATTTGCCCACTTGCTAAACAAACAAGAGCTCATTATTTACCCTCATCTCATAAACCCTCACATCCTTTCTCCTTAATCCATAGTGATGTTTGGGGTTCTTCTAAGGTGAAGAATATTAATGGAAGTAGATGGCTTGTAACCTTCATTGATGATCATAGTCGAACTACTTGGGCTTACTTATTGAAAGAAAAATCAGAGGTGTATTGTTTTTCAGAAATTTTACAACATGGTAGAAACTCAATTCAAAAGCAAAATTCAGATTTTTAAATCTGATAATGGGGGTGAATTTTTTACACAGTCCTTAAGCAATTTCTTCCTAGAAAAAGGGATAGTCCAAATCAGTTCTTGTGTTGACACTCCACAACAAAATGGAGTTGCAAAAAGAAAAGATAGACACCTATTGGAAGTCACTAGAGCTTTAATGTTTACAAATCATGTACCAAAGTATTTGTGGGGTGAAGCTTTGTTAACAGCTACATACCTTATTAATAGGATGCCTAGTAAAGTTCTAAATTTTCAAACACCTAGGGATGTTTTCTTATAAAGTTCTCTACATTTTAAACCAATGTCTTCCATTCTTCCTTTGAGAGTATTTGGGTGCACTATTTTTGTGCAAAATTTAGAACCTTCTAGGACTAAACTCGATCCAAAGTCTTTTAAGTGTGTTTTGGTAGGTTATTCTTCACTAAAGGACGGCTACAAATGTTATCACCCACCTACTCAAAAATTCTTTACTTCCTTAGACCTTACTTTTTTTGAACAGGATCCTTATTTCTCCGAGGCTGCAACTCAGGGGGAGAATTATACTGATTTCCAGCCTGCTCAGAGTCAGGTTTGTCCCTCCACTTCTCCAAATTTTTTACCTAGCTATCCTTTATTACTTGACTCCCAAGATCCTGTTGAAATTTCCAATCCTTCACCTACTTCTCCAAATACAACTTCACCAACATCTACTCCTGTTACTTCACAAAACCTACCTAAATCACCATTGCAGCCTCCTAAACCTCTACAAGTGTATACCAGAAAAAGAAGGAAAATTCCCGAGACCATTTTGCATTCTGGCATTTGTCAAGAATTGGACTTGAGTCTGGCTGTCTGTGAAGAAAATGGAGGTAATGACTCAACTCATATTCCTTCTAATTTACTTGAATTTGAATGTGTGCCTATTGCTAAGAGAAAAGGAGTTAGACAGTGTACTAAATACCCTATTCAGAGGTATGCTGCTTATGGGAAGTTAATGCCATCATTTAAAGCATTTACAGCTTGTTTAGATGAAGAGCAAGTTCCTAAAGAAGCTCTACAGTGTCCTAAGTGGAGAAACGCAGTTCAAGAAGAAGTTGAGGCACTGAATAAGAATAGTACTTGGACTATTACTGATCTTCCTCAAGGTAACAAACCAATTGGTTGTAAGTGGGTATTTGCTATTAAATTTAACTCTGATGGCAGTATAATGAGGCACAAAGCAAGGCTAGTTGCTATGGGCTTTACACAGACCTATGGAGTTGACTATAAGGAGACTTTTGCTCCAGTAGCTAAACTTAATTCTGTTAGGGTTTTATTGAGCTTAGCAGTAAATTGTGATTGGAATTTACATCAACTTGACATTAAAAATGCTTTTCTTAATGGAAAGTTAGAGGAAGAAGTTTATATGCAGATTCCACCAGGACTAGAAGATGATGGAAACAACTAGGAGGTTTGCAAGCTCAACAAATCACTATATGGCTTGAAGCAGTCACCAAGGGCTTGGTTTGAGAGATTTACCAGAGTTGTCTTGAAAATGGGTTACAAACAGTCCTTGTCTGATCATACACTGTTTTCTAATGTAACCTCAAATAACAAAAGAGTTGTCTTGATAGTTTATGTGGATGATATAATCCTAACAAGCGATGATGATGATGAGATCTGTCAACTAAAGAAACTGCTGAGCAAAGAATTTGAGATTAAAGACCTAGGTAAACTCAGATATTTACTAGGCATGGAGGTGGTTAGGTCTAACAAGGGACTGGTCATTAATCAAAGAAGATATGTTCTGGATTTGCTTGAAGAAACTGGGTTAATGGGCTGCAAACCAGCAGATACTCCTATGGATGCTGGTCTGAAATTTAGCAAAACAGAATTGGGCCCTAAGGCAGACAAAGAGTTGTATCAAAGGCTAGTAGGGAAGTTGATCTACTTATCCCTAACTCGACCAGATATCTCCTTTCCAGTTAATATTATTAGTCAGTATATGACTGACCCTAGACAGGAGCACATGGAAGCTGCAAAAAGAATACTGAGGTATTTGAAAGGCACACTTGGACATGGTTTGTTTTTTAAGAAAAGCCTTGACAGAAGTGTAAAGGTATTTTCAGACTCAAGTTGGGCCATTGAACTCGCAGATAGAAGATCTACAAGTGGTTACTGTACTTTTGTTTGGGGTAACTTGGTGACATGGAAAAGTAAAAAGCAAATAGTAGTCTCAAGGAGTAGTGCTGAAGCTGAGTACATGGCTCTAGCCTTGGGAATGTGTGAGGGGATTTGGCTACTTAAACTACTTGAAGAACTTGGAATGTGTCATGATAAAAAAATTGAGATTTTTTGTGACAATCAGTCTGCAATCCAGATTGCTAAAAATCCTATACAACATGATCGGACAAAACATGTTGAGATAGATAGACACTTCATAGTAGAGAAACTCACAAGTGGAGTTGCATCACTATCTTATGTTCCAACAGAGGAACAAGTGGCAGATATACTTACAAAGGCTCTGCCAAAAGTCATGTTTGATAAATTTATGTTCAAGCTGGGATTATACAATGTATACTCACCAGCTTGAGGGGGAGTGTAAGTTTATCCAAGTAAGTAGTGTTGTAAATAAATTCTAGTTTTGTAATTGTACTTAAAGTCTACTACTTAAGAGATTAGAGTTAGTAGTTAAATGTATCTAGGACTCCTAATGTAACTAAAAGTCCTACTCTTAGAGTCTTTAAAAGAGTCTGTAACCTAGTATTTTTGGATGGAATATACGAAATACATAATACACAATTCTGTTTCTTTACAAATGTTTCACCTGGGCATGGATTTATTTATCAATAATGATCTTTGTTGTGAACGAGCTATTAGTATGAAAATCCGTGGTGGATTCCTTCTGATTTTTTTTTAAAACCGATCGTGTTAAGCTTAATCATTGACCTCGCAGAACTATATGAGAAAACACTTATCATTTATTTCTAAACTTGACATTTGGGTTTGCTGAGCAGACAAGAACTTCTTTATTTCCTCCTGGATTGAAGTAACTTGTTCTTTTGCAAGTTGGCCAACCTATGAAGTCTTACACTTACAGACAAACTCCAGCTTCAGTTATTTCTTATATTGAGAAACATATAAATGCATTTGTAATATCATCATATAGATACATGGTTCATGAAACTGAAAGAGTGAAGTGTCAATTTCTAGATTGAAGCTCCCGAAATAAGCATCATTGACCAAGTGGCTTATAATATTTGGATGGAGAGGTGGGTTAGTAAGCCAGCCTTAAAATGATGGTAATGACTGAGGGGATTGGAGAACTAGTGTAGTTAGGAGTTCCAGGTTGCAAGGCTAGTCAGTTGCATGGCATCCAACTGAATTTTGGCATTTGTAATCTCTGCGGTTTTGCTGTGTAGGAAATGTGATTATGAGTAAGGGTATTAATGTTGTTTGGATTCACAATATCTTTTCTTTTTAGTGCATTGAACTAGTTAGGAAGTTGGGACCCTCCAATGATCTTGAAATTCATGTTGCTTTCACATCATTAAAGAAGAACTGTTTGGGACTTGATCTTCATTATATGCTCATTTAGTTTAGATAATTTCTTGCAAATTATGGTTATTGTCATGTTTTACTTGTACTTTCTAAAGATATCGGTTAGCTTCTGTAACAAGCTTTTATTAATATCTTAATTCTGCCACATCAGGAAATGGAAAGATTTGGTTGTCAGGCATTTGATCGTAAAAACTTGGCTTGCACATTCAAATGTCAAGGTAATAAAAATGTGTATTGTTTTGTTTTGTTGGCATTTAGTGTTTTAAAGCTGTAACCTTTATTTTATGGGCTCATTGTTTGGAGAGGTTGAAAAATTTTGTTCCTCTTCCTTTCTTTATCTAATTTGTGCGTGCTTTACCTGTTGATTTGTTAAAAGTCATTAAATAGATTCTGTAGAAGCAGACCTAGGAATCGAATACCCGATTTTTTTTTTGTAATAACGATTGCATGGGAAGTGTAAATATGCTGACCATATGTGTCGTTTGGGCAGCATAATTTTATAAATTCTTGCTGTGTTCATTCTCTGTAAAAGCTGCTCTTAATTTATATTGACTTTGCTTTCAGGTAACAGGGCCATGCAATCAAAGCTATACTCTGATGCAATAGAGCTGTATTCTATTGCTGTTTCTCTTTGCGATGATAATGCAGTTTATTATTGTAATCGGTACAGCATTAATTTGCATGCTGATAATTTGATATATATCCGTTCAATTTACCTTTTTTATATCCTTTGCGTTAAGCGTTAAATCATTGTGTTTATGCGGGGAAGGGAAAAGAAATATAATGAATTCAATGATGGATATTTGGGAAATAATATTAGACTGATCATGGTTAATTTTTCTTACCAAAAAATGGAAAGTCCTTATCCTGCTATGCCACATCATTCATGCCCTATTAGGTCATCCTGTTGGTTTCATTGAACACTGTAAAAGCATTTAGCCGTTGACTTTTAGGCATAGAAAACTTGTCTTTTCTGTCCATCATGTCAATGATATTGGGATTTACAAATTTGGTTCTCGTTAATCTTTGGTTTCTAGTAACTTTTAGTGATGGTACATATTTATTGTATTTATTGCAGCAAGTATTGACATTTTCGTTCATCTTCATATTACCATAATAACTAATTGAATTATGATGCATGTTTCTCAGGGCTGCTGCTTACACTCAAATTCACAAGTATAATGAAGCTATTCGAGACTGTCTTAAATCCATTGAAATTGACCCAAATTACAGCAAGGCATACAGTCGTCTTGGTTTAGCATATTATGCTCAAGGCAACTATGCTGATGCAATTGAGAAAGGATTTAAGAAAGGTTGTTGGGAAATTATTTCTGAACTATACACTGTTACTGTTATGGGCATATCCAAATATAGGATACAATTTCTAAGCATTTATCTCTTATTGTGGGTTGTCTTATTACATTAACATCTTATAGATAGCTTCCTCATTTCCTTAAAGTCCTTTTATTTTCTTTCACCGTAACAATAACAGAATTGATGGTTCCAATTCTTTATGCTGTCAAACAGTTTCTAACCCTTTTTTCTCTTTCATCTAACCTGTGCAGCCTTGCAACTGGATCCAAACAATGAATCTGTGAAAGAAAATATTAAGGTAGGTTTCAGTGTTCCTTTTCTTACATCAATATTGTGATCCTGACATTCTGGTTTGTTGTGATGTACAGGTAGCTGAACAAAAATTGAAAGATGAGCAGCAGAGGACGGAATGGGATCAGGTAATATGAACTATTAGTTGCGTGTAATAACTCGAACTGATATTCGTTACATGCTTACCATCTTACACTTTGACACTAAAAGGCAGTATGCATGACTTTCTCAAGCCTGTTACCCTGGATAATGGGGTCCTATTTTGTTTACTCAATTATTTTCAATAAATCTTGCTGTTTTAATGTTATTTTGAAATTATTTCTTGTGTTTCTGCTTACGCATAAGTATCCCTTCCCTTTCTGAAGAGGTCACATTGGAGTTTTCTCGGAAATGTCTCATTTTCTTTCTGTCCTTTAATGCTCACGTTGCAGGGTGCTAGTTCCAGTCAAAATAATCAAGGATCTAATAACCAATCAACTGGATCAAGGAGTCATGGTGGATCATCTCCATTTACAATGCCTTTCGACGCTAGTTCCTTTCCCACGGACATTGCGAGCATGCTTATGAATATGGCTGCAAGTGCATATCAGGGACAACCATCTCAAAACCAGCAGGGTGAAGACGTCAACATGAATGGATCGGAAGAACCCGGGATAAGGATAGGTGGGAACATCAACTTGAATTTCAGTGAGGAAATGCAAATAGCAGAAGAGTTGAGCGGTGCTTTCAGATCAGTGATGGATATGTTATCGGGAACACCACCACATGGAAACAACCAGGACACGCATGGAAGATGAGGTTCAAACTAAACTATTATACACTCATGTACACCATTGTTTTCAACATCTAATGGCATGTCCTTCCGATTTTAACCTTTTCGACAAGTTACGATAATTGAAACAAAATATAATAAGCTTAGAGGGTGATTTTTTTGTTATTGTAGAAAGTAGATACCAAATCACTGATTTTGTTATTCATTTGCAAAAGGATTGAATTTTTCAGGTAATGAGGCGTCACTGAGAGTGTTTCTTTGTTTTGGTTGTGGATGCTCATCTCATGGGATATTACCTAGTCCACCCAATTCTATATTGCTATTAGGTTTGGAGGGGTTTCGTACATCAGTGTAAAATTAAGATTAATATTCTAATAATTTTTTTAGTTTAATTATCGATATAGTTTCACTTATCATGTATATAAACAGTCTCAAAGAATGTTTCCTTCTTTATGACCTGGCAGTGTTCTTCAGAAGGAAGAAAAACAGCACCTTACCAAATTACTCTCTTCTAGTCCTGAAACTGTTAATTCGTTTCAATAAAGATGGGATCATGTTATCAAAGTTCGGTGGGAGACCAAAGCCTAAAATGGAAGGCTTCAGCTGGTTTGCCCATTTCTAGAGGAGAAAAGGACACAAGTTGCAGAGGAAGATTGCCTTTACTCGGCCTTTTGTCACTGGATCAGGTTCCTTATCCAATTTCAAGAAATAATTTGATTTTATTGCTAATTCAATCAATAAAAATAAAAGAAAGAGAAAATGAAAGGGGGACACATCTTACTTTAGTTTTACTCGTCTCTGAATGTTTTGTGGGAGTAGGTTAAAAGATGTAGTTACCACTTTGTAATAATGAAGAACATGTCTTGCTTAATTTGGGAGGAATTGATGAAGCGAGGCTTTATTTAATTAATTCTATTAAGAGACGATGTTTAGCATATTCGAAATTAAATTATAGTATCTGTTTGAAAAGGTCAGTAAGATTGGAGAAGTATTATTCTAAGAAAATGAATAAAAATTTTAACAATTTATATAATTTAGTATTATCAAAGTTCTAATAATTTGTATAATTTAATATCACGTAAAATACTATACCAACAATTAACTGGTGACACTAAATCCCTTAAACAATGTCATAGAATTATATCATCACGTAGTAAATAGAGCAAATTAAGCTATTTTCCTACTTTGGACTATAAACAAAACTCTTAAATCCTAAAATTAATAGATTTGTATAAATTAAAGTTTACCCAATATTGCATCAAAATATTTTTCATTTATCTAAAAGAATTAGTTTATAGGTTCTTTTGGATAAAGAGTATTATCGGGAAAATCAATATTTAAATTTTGAGTTACATTTTGGTACACTAACTGTATAAAAAATAAATTTACACAATCTTTCTTGTTTAAACTTAAAATTTCAATTTCAATTTTTAAACACTAACTAAATTTTAAATCCTAAACTAATTTCATAAACTCTAAAATTAATAATCTTTACACGGCATGTTTATAAAAGTATATTTTTAACAATTTTGATATTTTTAAAGAGAGAGAAAAAGAATTATTGAAGATTGAATTCAAAACTGAATGTAAACCAGAATTGAACGGAAGTTCTTTTAGCATTTTGTCATAAATCTATTTAACATTCAATTTAGACATTTATTATTGAAAAAAAAGGTTAAAAATTGACCCACTGTCACAAAATAGAATGGGCACAGCTAAAGTTTGGTCCAATGATAATGATGATAGAGTTCTTACCCAACCCACGTTGAAACAGCCCCCCATGTGATTCCCTCTCATTGTTCCCCTTTCACCTTTTTTTTCTTAACCTCTCATGGTCATGGACACCTTCAAAACTCAAAACCAACCTCTCTTTTTTTTTTCTTACAGTCCCCCCATTCAAGACATGTCATTTCCAGTTCCCTTTACACTTGTACAAATGCAGGAGCACAAAAAAACACATGTCCACGAGACAAAGATTGCAGTTGTCGCAAAACCATATGGATCATAGATTCTAAAAAAATATCCATGCAATGAGAATTGATGAAGTAGATTCTCAATAAATGAAGTTGACGACATTTGGTTAATTACTTTTTATGATGTTTGTACTTAAAACGTATTTATATAATTGTAAATATTGTATTTTAATTTATAAATTTAGTAAATATAGTTTTATCAAACAACTAAATTAAAATTCGAGATTGAACCCATTTTTATATGGTATTTGTGTTTTGCATTATCATTAGGTAGCTAAATTTAGTCATTTCCTTTATCGCCCAAAATTTCTAACAACAGCAAGCCAACTGCCAAACCAAGTCTTACCAACAAATTGGGGAGGGGGGGCTATGAGATATATTCTCAGTTGCAATGTCACCAGGCTCACCACCAAATCAAATAATTTATATAGATATATAGATTTTCCTTGCCTGTTAGAGGAATTGGTCTAATTGTACGTATCAAAATAAAAAAAAATTAAGCTTAATTTACTTGTTTAATTATCAATAAATAATTCAAATATTTTTTTTCTGGTTAAACCGCCATCTTCTTTATATAAAAAAATAATATGGTAAAGGGACCATTAGGTGGTCAAAAGAATTGGTTTCAAAGTAGTTCAAATTCCATAGCTGATGGTTACCTACATAATCTTTTTCCCACTGCACACTCTTGTTCAAAACTTGTGTGTCACATGCTCACCATTTCTAGACTCAACTATTCATGTATTTATTGTTAAAAAAAACTATTCATATATTTATATTATATTAATATATTCTTTGAATAATAATTATTCATTAAATTTTTATTTCAATTGATATTGTCGTTTTTTTTAAACAGGTAAGGCTGAGAATTTATTGAACATTAAAGAAAGTAAACACACACATGCGGAAATCGACAAAACAAGGGGAAAAAAAGAGTCAAACCAGAAACCCCTTCAGAGACGCCGGAAAACGGAGTGATGATGAAATGAAAACCAAAGGGGAAAGGACCTTGTGTGAAATCGGAGGTAATGATCTAGAGTGCTCCGAAAAAACAAGGAAAAGCTTCACCCAGGTGGATTAGCCCACCATCGGTTCAACCTCCAACGGTACCTCTTCAAGCCAAACAGATGGTCCCGGGAATGATGAGCCAAAAGATGGGCAGCTCGATTTCTCTCCCGATTAGTTCCAAGTCCAATGAATCCCATTATTGTCGTTGTTGTAACATATATGAAAATTAAATTTAAATATGTTTAAACGTGTAATATAATTTAATTTTTAACTAAAAAATAAGTATGAGTAATTTAGATATTATATTAGTAAAAAAATAATATATTTCAATACATTATATAAATTGTCAGTATAAAACTTTAATCCCTCGCTCTGGGTTGTTAACTCGTTCTCGTATTTGATCGTGTTTTCATAAATCTCTACCTACATTCTCCTCAATATAAGCTATGAGAACATCAATTCAACTGCTTTTTTGTAGTTTGCCTTGAAATAGTTCTCATTGGCTTCTCTTGTTTTTCCAGTACAAACGCCATAGTCCATATTATTACAATGAATGGGAATGAGGACAACTCATGCTGCTGTTTCCATCCTAAACAAGTGTTAATTGGGGTTTGCCCTTTGTGCTTAAACGAGAGGCTTCTTGTCTTAGCTTCAAAGCAAGCCCACTCTTCATCGTCTACCAGATCAGGCAGCCATAGATTTCTTCAAAAGAAACCCCACATTCACCTCCCCAAGATCTTTGCTTTAGGCTCACTTCTCCATCTTCGTGAGCTCAAGCATGGCAAATCCCAACATTCCGGGTCTCACTATCAAGAACTTAGCACTTTGATTTACTATAATCTTCTTCCTTTGGAAGTTTTGGTTGAGAACCCAGATTTTACTTTTTGTGCAGACTCCTTTATCTCAATCAAGTTCGAGGAGAATGGCGTTGGTTCATGGGAAAAGGGCAAAGTTTCAAAGCTTTCACTTGAGAATTGCAGCAAGTCGTGGAACTCCAAGTTGGGCAATAAGAGTGTGATCGAGCATCCCAACCCGGGTGGGTCGCTCCGGTGGCGAAAGCGGATGGGCCACTTGTTTCAGCTCGTGAGGTGGAAGAGGCCGACCGGCAAGGCCAAGGGAGTCAAGGCCATGAAGAAGAGTTGGATAATAAGGACTCTCACAAAGAGGACCTAACTAAGAATAAAATGTCTTTCTTTTATATATTTTTTGTATAGAAAGTGATGGTAAGTAAAGCTTTCCTCTACCATTTCCATTTGACCATTTCATATGTGAAAATGATTTTGGGTTTAAAAGTTCATTGGCTTCTTCTTCTTGTATCGTATTATATTTTCTGATAAACAGAACAATTCTGTTACGATGTGCTACTCATTTCATATTGCTTAACAGTATTTTTTATAATTATCGATATTTAATTTAATATAAACTACAATATGGGATAAAATACTGATTTTTAATAATAAAAAAAACTCTTTTAGACCCCGTTCACAATTGCTTATTAAAAGTATTTTTTTGGGTCAAAAGCACTTTTAAAGCTATAAGCAATGTTAAACAGATAATTTTTGCAGGAAAAACTGCGTTTGAAAAATATTTTTTACGGTCGGAAAAATATTTTTGGGAGTAAAATTATAATTTTAACATTCATTTATTATTGTGTGTATTTATAATTTATAAAATTATATTTTTTACGAAGGCATTATTATATCATTAGTAACTTATTTTTTAGTTTAAAAGTTATATATTTTCATGTTAATTTTTTTATATTTTCATAGAACACGTACAATTGTTAAAAATATTTATTTATTAATAAAATATTTTTTAGATTTTTATAATAATTTAAGTTGATATATTCTATATTTTATAATATTAAAGAATTTAAATATTATTTAAATATATGTTTTTAATTTACTGGATTATGTCTAGAATGCTCATTTATCTTCTTAAAAGTATTTTTTAACAACAATACTAAATACTCAAATGCAAAAATATAAAATATAAAATTATTTCTAATTTTTTTTAAAAAAATATTATTTTATCTCATTTTAAGAACAACGTTAAACTAACCGTTATTATTATATAATTAATAAGCTTATATTCTATGGCGTCATCAAAATGTATGGACTTTAAGAAATTTTCATCATTGCTGCTATCTAGATTTCTACCCCCACGTGCCTGGAATTGAGCCGGTTCACTTCAAAGTACCCTCCCAACAGGTCCCTTTGTTTGTTAAGAAAGACTAGGGGTAGCTATCTGGTGGGAATAATAAAAAAAAACTAAGGAGATATGAACTAATGGATATGTGGAATAATTAAAATCTTCATTTATGGGATGAGAACGGAGGGTTTATCACTAAAGTTCAAATGAGGATAGAAACGAGACAGAAATTGTTAATTCGAATTGTGGTGATAAGCGAATTGTACCCGTATAGATTATTGTGGGATCCCAAAAAATATATGCATTGATCTAATATTTTACAAAGTTAGAAGGGCATATGGGTAATTTATCTATTTTTCAACAAAAATCTAATATCTCGTAATCTGAGTATGGTCAGCTGGAGTAAGTTTGAAAATTCTTTGTAAATTCCATAAAAATAATTTAAAAATTGTCTATATATCGTTGTAAGCGTGATTCAGTCTAGTTTTGTTTAAAATACACGATGATCGATTTTGATATAACTCGAAATCAAGAATCATTTGTTTTAAACGAACCTAGACTTCTGTATGGCTATAGAATATAAGGCTCACTTCCTGATTTAACTTATATAATTTTTAGTGATTTTTCAAAGCTATTGCTAAAAAAATCTCTTATAAAACAGTTTTAGTAATAATTTTAAAAAATTACCAAAAATTATATAAGTTAAATGAGCCTTATATGATTGAAAACAAACGATTCTGTTAGAACAAACGATTCTTGATTTTGAGTTATATATATATATTATGAGTTTTAATTTTTGAGTTATAAGGCTCACTTCTATAACCATCCGGAAGTCTAGATTCGTTTAAAACAAACGATTCTTGATTTCGAGTTATATATATATTATGAGTTTTAATTTTTGAGTGAGAAAATGTCAAAAGAAAAGACTGTAGACTGTTTCCAAAAACAACAATGGCAGTGACTTCAGAAATTTGCTATAAATTGTAAGAGTAAAATTAGAATAGGTAATTTATATGATTGAAAAGATTATCGAATCTAGTTTCTTTTAGAACAAATAGCTCATGATTTGGAACTGTAGATTATTAGTTACATGTATTCTTTTAAAGGTAGTACAGACTGTCATGTTTCAATAGTTAATATTTTAGTAATGTTTTATAGTTTTGAAATGGTTGTTTGTTGTTGGTGAAACTAAATTTATTATTTATGTTTGTGATTTTAGAGATTTAGTATTGAATATTTGTTTTAATGTAATAAATTTTGTTTATTTTTTTAGTACGATGATTAACCGAAAACTTGGAGATCCATAAGGGAAAAATATGAGACAAAAAAATCGAAACGTTTAATGGGGATTTCCAAAATCGTACCTGCAAGTATTAGAGATAAAATAAAAAATGTAAAATCATCACTAATCTGCCCCATTGCCACCCCTAAGAAAGACCCTTCACTGGGGCAGTTTGCCCCAAAGTTCTTTGTCTCTCTACCAAAGGGACCATTGAACTTGGGACCACAATGGAGTGGGCGAAACGTTTAAACATTAGCCGAAGAAGAGTAAGATGAAAGAATATTGCTGCAGGCTGCAGCATTGCATTGGTTTCAACCAAATATGTCGGTAGCTAGAATTTCCCTTTACATGTTTGTATTAATTATTGGATTACTAGAAGAATGACTGTCGATTTCATTTGCCGGACTCATTGCTATTCAACAGCTTTAAATTTAGAAGACGCTTGATTTATATCTGCCCATATCAAATTATTTCAACGTGACCCACAATTAGGTATAAAATTATTATAGGTTGTTTTGATGCAATCAACGCTTCATTTTTCTTTCCTTTTGTTTCTTTAAAATATATTTATTCTATTATAATAAAACTTAAATTTTAAAAAGTACATGTTGACACCCTCCTCTCTCCCTTAAGTTGTGAGTTTAAAATTTGTTAGCAGCAAATTCCTCTTCTCTCTCCCTTTAGATAGAAATTGTTCAAAAAAAAATCATGTCATATAAAGTTTAGATATTAGCATACACTTTATAATAAAAGAATAATACGTTGTTATCAATACTCAATGATCTAGTGTTTATTTTTGTGTCAACAATCTCTATAGTAAGTGGTCAAAATTGATCATTTTTTTATTATGTTGATTATAAAAGTTTATTGCAAGTCACTTTATTTTATTTACAAATTTGAATATCTGATCTTACTTAAAGCACTTAATATCTCATCCTGCTAAATTAATTGATAATTAATTAAATCATAATTTTGTTAACCAACCAAAATTTTCTCAACAAAAGTAATTGAAATTACGATTTAAAAATATAATTCCTCAACGAATGTCATTGAAATTAAGTAGTGTTGTCGTTCATTAGTTGCCATTGTCAAGGAGGAAAGGTGAAGGTGAAGGTGAAGGTGAAGGTGAAGGTATTCATTTCTCAAGCTGAATAACTTGCAAGGCAAAGTGATTTGAAAGTATGGAATGTGTGTTGAGAAACTTCTATAATACCCATTAGTTGACTTCGAATTTGAAAATAAGATTGTTTTAAATTCAAAAATAAAATTAAAGAAAGTTGTGCAACACAACTTGATTAATTGAAACCAATATCAAATGATTTTCTTTCATCCCCCCCCCTCCCCAAGTAGCCATATATGTTAAACTTTCTCCCTTTTAATAATTCCAACCAAAGCTTGATTAAAATTGTTACATTTTTTAGTACAACAAAATCTGTTCATCGATAAAACCACAATTCAATATTCCTATTTAGATCAATTCGAATTTACAAAACTTTTGTCCAAATTCCGACCTTTAGAAAGACAGATCATGTGGGAAATTGGGCAAAGCGATTGAGAGGACCCTCAAAATCTAGCAATCCACTGGAACCCAACTACAAAACTTGGTAAGACCAATAAAAGGGATGCAACTTTAGTTTCTTTAGTTGCAAGATAAACAAGGGCTTGGCCCTTCTTTCTTTTGCACAATCCTTCTCTCTCTCCAAAGTCAAACAAACTTTAAAAAGACACGTTTGTTTTGTCACACCCCCTAGTAAAAGGAAGTCTTGAGTACAATAGGTTTAGAATGCAGCTAAAAAGATAAGTTTTAAAATTTTTCTAATAATTTAAAATGTTATTTTTTAATAAGATTTTAGATTTTTAAATAAAAATAAAAATTTATTTTATAAATATTAAAACTTGTCAAAAATTACGAAACAATTAAGACTCAAATTTCGATCCAATGTAGCCAAAGTAGTCCTAGAGTATACAGACATTCAAGACTTCAGACAACTTCTGGGTAGGCCTCTTCCCGAACCATACTTTCGATGGTCCACATTACGACATCTTTGTCTAGTAGATTAACTTTTTTTTTTATTCTTTTCACATGACTTTCTTCTTCCCAAAATTATAGTGGAAAATTCGATCCAAATGATCTGATTTAAAATTTTAGATTCGATCTGTTTTTTATTTTTCAATAATTTAGATTGTATAACGATAGTGATTTTACATTCGGATTGGATATTCGATTATTCAAAATTAGAAAATTCAAATTTTTTTATATATAAATCTTGTTATATTCGATATATTTACTTGTTATATTTGAAAATTTGAAATCTCCATGTATACAAATCTTGTTATATTCAATATTTTGTTTATTATTATATTAAAAAATCCAAAATTTTTATAAATAAGACTAAAAAATTTTAAAAAAAAATACTTAAATCTAGTCCTAAATTTGGATATTCAAATATTCGATCCGAAAATCTAATATCTAAAAATTCAAATATCTGATTTTTCGGATCAAATACGAATTGCTAAATTGCCGATTCGAAATCAGAAATGCACACCCTAGGGGAAATGGCATACAAATAATTTTTTAGGGTCAAGTACATAAATGGTCACTAAACTATCTCCAAAAATATAAAATGGTTACCAAACTTTCAAAAGTTACATAATAGGCATCAAACTTTGATTTTTGTTACAAAATGGTCACTGAGCCATTAACCGTCGTTAAGTGAATGATGTGACAGTTACGAAAATTTGAATAATAACACATTTAATCCTTCATACTTACACATTCAATCAATCTAGTCCTAATTTAACCCTCATTATCGATGTCTAAATTGATTGAATGTATAAATATTGAGGATTAAATGAGTTGTTATACAAATTTTCGTAATTGTCATGTCACCCGTTTAAAAACAGTTAATGACTTAGTGACCGTTTTATAACAAAAATTAAAGTTTAATGCCCATTATGTAACTTTTGAAGTTTGATGACTATTTTGTATTTTTTGGGATAGTTTAGTGACCATTTGTGCACTTTGCCCTTTTTAATAGTCTTAAGATTATAAGGTAGTATATGTTCATACATATTCTTAACCATTTGACAATGCACACACCTTGCAGAAAAAAATTTGAACCCGAATTTTCAAAGATGAACATCAACATTTTTTTACTGGACCATTTGTTGAGTTCGCATACAAATAATTTTAGAAAATATAAATACATTTGAGCATGTTATGTAAATATTTTTATGTAGGAATATAACTCATGTACAAAACTGTGTAAAAGTATTATTTGGGGCATTCATGTGGGTAGGGCAAAGAGACTAGAGATTACGGACTATACTTAATAGAGAACGATGAGAGACACGACTCTCCTAAAAGTTCTAAAAAAAAAAATTATGTAATAATAAAACTGTATTTTAATTTTCCAAAACATATAATTTTTATTGTTAATCTTTTAAATTTAAATATTTTTAAATAATTTTTTAAATAAATAATATTAAGTTCGCAATAATTATAGACGTAATAAATTAGATAGGACCTTTAAATAAATAATTTTTCTTATAGTTGTAAATTGTTGGACATTGACTCAATGCCTGTCCACTTGCATTGTGCCACCGTAACTTTGGAGGATGTCTCTGTCTCTGTCTCTGTCTCTGTCTCTGTCTCTGTCTCTGTTTCTCCTCTTCCCTTTTTCTCTGCCCTGGGGTGTCAAGTTCCAATGTTGGACCTTTTGTGACGCCTATACTATTACTATATAAAATCGGCTACTTTTGTGAACCTAGGTCTAAGACTCTAAGTGACACCCAAAATTATTTTTCATTCTAACTTATGGATTTAAATAGGTTAAATAAAAGGTTAAATTTTGAATTATAAATAATTCAGGTTCGAGCTTTATTTTATAAAATATATTTATTTTTTAAAATTTCTTTTAATTGAAATAAAAATAACATAACCATTGAAAAAGAAGATAAAATTTGTGAAAATAAAAAAAAAAACAGACTGAAACTTAATTATTCATTTAATATCAATATTATATATTTAATATTTAATTAAATAATCAAGTTCAACCGGCTGAATTGATAATTTGAAGATCATATCAGTTTTTGTTTTACATTTTATTTATTGAATATAAAAAATAGAATGTATATATTGTATTTGTAATTTAAAAATCTATCCGGAAACAATAAAGAAACCATATCCAAGAATACGAGGACCACGTTTGATCATGTTAGGACAGAAATTTAAAGCACGCAACAAGTTACATCAACAAAAATCTAAAACGTGGAAATACTTTGGTTGAACAATTAAAAATCTCTTCTTTTTATTTTGTAATTTTGTATGAGTTCGAATTTCGATAATTATATAAAAAATGTAGTTATCTAAAAGAAAATCTAAAACATGTAAAGTCTAGTTAAAATCTGCTCAAGTTACCTTCTTAAAGTTTTGGTTTAAGTATGCTTCCAGTCCTTTTATTCTTCACACATTTAAAGTTTAGTTCCTATACGGTCTACGCCTTTGATTTAATGATTGAAGTCCTTTGATTAAACGGTCTACGCCTTTGTTTTTTGTAATAGTGTTGAAGAACCTTATAATCCTAGATTCAGAATCGAAAACCTTACAATCCTTCGTTCAATATGTTTATTTGATCTTCCATGCATTTAGAGGCACTACATTTCAAACATGCAGAGATTTCAACGACTAAGAATAAAATTAGACCTAGAAAATAGCTCGGGACATGCAAATGTGAAGCATCGTAGAATCGCATGGCGATGGTGGAACTTGGAGTAAAAGTTTGAGGGGGCAACCTAATTTTTTTAAAAAGTTGAAGGATTAAACAAAAATTTTCAAAAAAAATCAAGGGTTTAACTAAAATTTTTAATAATTTTGAGGGATTTAACAAAAAAAATTAAAAATTTGAGAGGGAATTTAATTAAAAATATTCAAAAACTTGAAGTTTAATATGAATTTTTAAAATCTTGAGGAGGCCAAATTAAAACTTTCAAAAATTTTAAGAGCAAAATTTGAGTTTTTCAAAATTTTGGGGGGTCGTGGCCCTACCGATCCCTTAAAGCACTTGCCCCTTCTTATGACAGGGAGTAGAGACAGAGTCAGAATTTGAGGTTAGGCACAAAATATAAATGTTTGAAAGTAAGGGGATAAATTTATAAATAAATTATTTTTAAAAAAAAGTATATAAGAGGATAAAAGTGAAAAAATTATATATGTCCGTCCGGGAGAATGTGAGGGTAAGCGAGAGAAGTTTGTCGGCAAATAGAGTTTACCCTAACATGGTTTCCATTCCAGCACAGTGAGTGTGAATGATTGTTAAAAACAAGGGACTTGAACCTAAAGAGTACATCTCACATACATGTATTACAAAAAGGCAGCCTCCTTTGGTTTATTTCCCCCGGATGTGGATGTTGACACTTTCCGGTTCCTATACATTGCCCTCTTCTCTTTTTCTCACTTTCAAGCAAACCTCATGGAGCATGGGGATGGAATGGGACCCTGATGCTGAAGCAATTCTGCATGTTACTTCTTCAAGACTGACATAACATGATATGGAGAATAGCAATCGGCTAGACATTTAACTATACTAAATATATATATATATGGGTTAGGATTCACTTACACTATGTAAAACTCAATTAGTTTTAGACTAATTCATGGTCATTAGATGGGTAAAATAGGTGGATGAGTGTAACACCCTCGACCTGGATGTTACAAATTGGGCCTCAAGCCTAATCCAAAAACCATAAAATTGTGCAACTAGATTTAGCCCAACACATTCATTTCATAAAAGTCCATTAAGTCTGAATATTTCAAGAAGAAAAACCAATTAAAACGTTACATGGGAGCTCCATTTAAAATACATAATTTAAAAGCATTCGACACATAAGTTAAAATCCAAAATAAAAGTTACAATACAACTCATAGGGTCCTACGAATACATAGCCCAAATATCCAAGTACTGTACTCAAAATCAAGTCGATTTGAAGTCCTACTCCGATGAGGCTCCGGCGATGCACGTCAACCTACTAACCTGCGAACGGAAATAATAATTTTGAACGCTGAGCTAACGAAGCTCAGTGGATACACTTCCACTCAATCATGCTTCAAGCAAATCATAAATATGTGCAAGTAGCTAAGGAAAGACATCATGGCATAAAAATAACAACATTGAGGCTACCTCTAACTGCCTAAACACATAGCAAAACAATAGGAGATATTAACCATACACATAGCACGCGATATACAATACCAACAAACCTGGAGTGAGGCCCGGTGCCACACAGCTTCAGGGATGTACATTCGGGAAAACATCTAACCATGGTGTTGCAACACTCTCTTTCGGTATCCGGATCCCACCAAACAAGGTACTCAACCATACGTTGCGCTTCGTGGCACACAACATTTATTCGATCCACCAAGGATTCTTATTGCTCAACACAAACAAACCACCAAGGTTTAATTAAGTTATTACTCATTTTGTACGTGTAGAGGTTAGATTCTCGGTTTCTCAATTTCACTATTTATTTTACCACATTAGAGGCTCATTGGGCCCTAAACTTCGAATTATAAGTTCTTCGAACTCAAAATGTATTTTCGGGCAGATTGCCTAGAGCGTATCGATACCCATATCGATACACCCCTCAGGGTACCAATACCCAACAAGGTGTATCGATACCAAGCCATGCACACGCAGGGGCTAGCCAGCAACCCCGTACCGATACACGAGAATGTGTACTGATACGCCCATTGGTATCGATACGCTCTCAAGTGTACCGATACCCATTTTGGCTACTGAAATTCTTGCAGAACAAGGGATATTGATACCATCTTAAGGTGTATCAATACACCCTTCAAAAATTGCCTGAGTTCATCACGATTAACACAGGGTATCGATACAAGTTCACCATATCGATACTCGAACTCATAATTTATTTTTTGGAATTCGTAAATCCCTTCCCAAGCCTCCAATGTCCCAAAGTAAGACCCCAAAACAAGCCTACAAGTTATGAAATATGGTTTAGGTGATTTTCTATCAGTTTTACATCGTTTTAACACCAAATTTAGGATTTGTCATTAATGAAAGCTCAAGCATTTCAAACCACCAATCTATCCATTTAGCAATCAAGCAATCACATTGATGATTTCCAAGAATGCATGAGAGTTAGTAGTGTATTAACCTTGATTTCTTGGTGTTAAAGAAGCCTACAACCAAGCTCCTCAAACTTTCATTTTCCTAAGCTCCTTGAAAGGTTCTCCCACCTCTTTCACTATTCAAAAGGCTTGTAAATTCGGATTGCCATATGCAAGAGATGAAAGAACAACTAAAACTTACTCTTAAGCTATAAAAGGGATTAACTCTTCTCCAATCCATTTCTCCTCAAAAACCCCACTAAACCCATTTTTTTCAACCTCCACCAAACTTGACAAAACTTACCTTGATGAGTAGATTCTTTGGTACTGAACAACACTCCTCAAATCCAAATTTCGAGATTCACCCTCCATGACACAAAGATTTAACCTCACTTAGCTATGGGGTTAGGAGATGAGAGGATGGGTGCAAGAAGAAGACAAGAAGACAAAGGGTGATCTCACTTGCATACTTTCTATAGAAGCATTAAGCATCCCCCTTCCATTCTTCAAATTGGGATAAATTACTCTTTTACCCCTATCTCATCATCCTAAACCAAACAACAATCTAAAACCCAAAATCCCACAACAAGGATAGCCCACTAAAGCTCTCAAAGGCCCAACTCTCTACCCAAAAAAAAAGCCCTCACTTCGGGTTAAACCGACCCTCGAATTCTGAAATCCGGGTCGTTACAATGATTAACTCCTTACTGTTTTTCCCAAGTGATAATCTTCACAAATCCTACTTCTAATCTCATCCATCCATTTCACTCATCCAATGGCCATAGATTAGTGTAAAACTTGTTGAGTTTTACATAGTGTAATTGGATCCCATCCCTATATATATATATATATGGATTCCACTTACACAGAATGTAAAACTCGTAGTTTTACACGTTTTTTGGATTGTTGGATGGGGGAGATGGATGGCTGAGATTAATTCCTTATTTTTTCCAAGTGATAATCTTCACATGTCCAACTGTTAATCTCATTCATTTGTTTCACACATCCAACGATCCCAAAAACGTGTAAAACTTAAAAATTCTTATACCGTGTAAACAGATCCTATCTCTCTATATATTTGTATCTATGATTAACCAAAAGATAATTTGAAGTGGCCTGTTCAAGGGAACATGTGGATCTGAGAAACGATGCTGCGGAAATTTGATAAAGCCCCAGCACAGGTATGATCGAAAACAGATTTGTTTGCCGGCTATATAGATACAGTGAATTGAGCCCAATTTACGTGAACAGAGTCGTGGTTTAGTGTAGACCGACTATATATTTATATATTTATGTTATGTTCATATACTTTCTCATGTCATAAATCAAAATTGTATTTAAGGTATTTTGTATTTATATAATTTTTGGTATGATATAATTTGTTTCATGAGAAGTACTGTTAAAGCCTAGTTGAGTGGCATTCACAGTATTAATTCCTCCATAGAGAAAGTTGCTGCCTTAGTTATACTTGTCTGCATATAACCTCAGGCGACCAACGGATGCTCAAATCCCAGAAATCCCGATGAAAGCCTCGTTCAGATGAACAATTGATTTAATGATCAAGATTGTTTATTTCTAAAAACTATTACATTTGAGGATCCATTATCTGATAAGAAATAGTTAAACTATTATATTTAAGGTTTAATAATTTTGAACCCAACTTGTGATCACAATAGAAAATAGGTTGATGCTTATCCTATGAGACTTTAGTTCGAATAACTTTGTCTGCAAGGTAAGTGTGCATTACATTAGAGTTTAAAAAAGATGAACAAATATTACCTTACAATCATATTAAGATTATTAAAAAAATATTTAATTTGATCCTTCGTATGCAAATCAGATGAAAGATTAATAAATATGTGTCAAATGAATAAAATCACAACAACATGCAATATAATAAAAATATATTAAAACAAAGCACAGTTATCAGATTTTGAACTCAAAATTCTGATATCATGTCAAATTCAGTTCTCGATTAAAAAGATCGACCATTTTTTTGGTACAAGACAGAATTAGAATAAACTAAGAGACAACATCCATACATAAAAGTTCATGAAGCACAAGTGGGGATGCTCTATTATCATAAATTCAATAGGTTTCCTTGTACCAAGTGTTACTACTTACTAGACAGTTCGTAGTCTTATCCGTTCCCGTGAAATATGAGAAAAATGAATCTTCCATTCCTTATCCAAGAGCGCATATATAGGTCGAATTAACGACGAGTCTCGTCCCGGTTGAGTAATCTTAATTAGTTGTACTGCATTGACGTTGTCATTCTCTATCAGAGCATGACGATAATTAATATATTAAAAAAAACTGTAAACCATCGAGAATGGTCCAAAAAATTAGGTAGAGAACCGATTGGCCCCGTATTTGTGGATCAAGAATGATGTAGCTGTATAAAATTCTGCAACGTTACCACCCATATGGTTTCAGCTTGGCAGTTACAAAATAACTCATTTGTGGCCGCCAAACAAACTACCAAATATTCGTATCTAAATGCCGTTATGCCTTGGGCTCATGGCCCGTGGGTAAGACTAATTCTCATTCAGTGCCGAGTATACCTATTTAGCTAAGGTCTTAAGGCCTGTATCTGTTCAACCGGGTTGAAACCATTTGGTCCTTTGCCAATAAGAATACTCTATATTAAATCTTCATAAGAAAATAGGATATATATCCAATACAGTGGCAAAAGTTTTCAAAAACGTCTTAATTTTAGAGTTTAAGGATTTATTTTAGAGTTTAAGATTTAAGTATAGTGGCTTAGAATTTAGGGGTAATGATTAGAATTTAAGAGTTAAGATTAAGATTTAAAGTTTAAAGGTTAGTGTTTAAGTTTAAGCTAATATGTTGAGAATGTATATTTTAACCTATAAACTCTAAATTTTATATCATAAGTTCGCGGGCAAGACTAATTCGCATTCAGTGCCGAGTATAGTTATTCAGCTAGGGTCTTAAGGCCTGCATCTGTTCAACTGGGCTGAAACCACTTGGTCCTTTGCCAATAAAAATAGTCTATATTAATTTTTTATAAGAAAAATGGAAATGTTATTGACAAACAAATTACTAGGGCAATGGAAAATCTGGCTTTTATGAGAGGAACATATGCATCTACTTCCTCTGTAGACTTGTTACCAGACAACCCTGCCCTAGTATCATTTAAACCTATATTCAAAGTAAATCCCAAAATACTCCTCCCTCAAGATATACCATTCAAATAAATATAGGAGTAATAATTTATAATTGGTATGGGTTGTTAAGATTGTGTCATTACTTGCCTTCCTTTATTCCTAATAATTGTGATCTGGATTTGAATTGCATTTCGTTGAATCGTGGCGTTTTAGATTATGTGAAATGTGGTCAATTGGAACAAAGAATCGAATTCTTTAAGCATTCATTGGAGATTAGTTTTTTAACCATTTAATTATAATATTACATTCCTCAAAGATTATATATTCGTTTAAAGTAGTGTAGTATGCAGCCAGATTCAGTCGAGAAAATCCCATTGATGAGACCAGCAGGGAAAACTTTTACAAATTGCTTGTACAACAACACTTGGCATTTACTCTTCTTCATCGGTGACAAATTTACCAGTCCCAGGGTTTATAGCAGCCAAGAAGAAGAAAGCAACGTTCAACAACACAAGGGGTTCAATGTCGTTGATGGGGATTCCCGTCTCAATGTTTAGCTGCGCCAGTGCTCCTTTCCCTGTAATAATTTCTCCTATCAACGAGAAAGCAATCCCCAGCTGAGCCAATCTTCCAACAAAAAGCTCATTTGCCTTTGTGAATCCAAACAGTGGACCTGAAATCACACCACAACGTTTCCTTCAGTACACATTGAACTCTGTTTCTAATCTTTTGTTAAGACTATAAAACAAGGCAGACCAACTCTGTTGTAATAGAGATTTTAAAATGTAAGAAAATAGTGTACCTCCTTCTTTGAGACCCAATGCGCCCCTAACGCCTTTGCCGGGAGGGATAACTGCACCTTCAATCCCTGTCGGAGGGTCATCGATGAAGCGACCTCGGTCACCCAAAGCTCCAATGGCTCCGAGGAGGGTGAAAAGAACGAAGAAGAGAAGAAGGGGTTCGGCTTCATAGATGGGAATTCCAGTCTCCAGGTTCAACTGTGCTAGAATTCCTTTCCCTGTTATTGCTTCACTGTCGGATACGAATATATTTTTTTAAAAAAATGAAAAATCCAAGAGTGATACTATATCATATATGTAGTCATTAATACAGAAGAAATTACTTACAGCAAAGCCAATCATGGCAACACGTCCCACAAAGAGCTCATTTTGCTTGGTAAAACCAATCCCTCCTGAGGTGCCAAAGATCCCATCTTCAACCTTTGGCTTTGACTTTACTTCAACCTTATGAATATAACATAATGAAAAGCAAAGTTAAATCCCATTAAAATACACTAAGGAGTAAGGACAACCCAAAAAGAAACAAATTTGAAGACAGTACCTTCTTACTGGGAGCTGCTTTGGTCTTTGCTTTGAAGACGGCTAGAGTGGTGAAAGCTTTAGATGGAACATTAACACCGTTAGACAGTGGAGTGAATAAGAGATGAGAGAAGGGTTTAGGCTTCAGTCCTTGAGCCTGGAAATGGAGCAAAGGGTGATCTCTCTTCAAGTTCAATGCACGGATACTAGGGGAAGCACCAGTGCTAGACATGAGCAACATGGTTTGAGACATCGGATTCAGATATTTGGGGTTGTTTTTTTTCTCCCTAAAACACTATTGCTATCTCTTTCTCCCTAGATTTTAATGAATTAGGTTTAAGGTTTTTTTATAGGACACAGATGTGGATATGGTGCAAGAGCTAGTGACAGGCAGCGAGACTGCCCACGTCGTGCTGTTCCTGTTTATTGTGATTGCAGAAGATTTCATGCACAATTACAAATAATTATCTGTCAGAAACTTGTTCAAAGCTATTTTATTTGATGAAAACAATCTTTAACAGGGATCCAAATCTGTGGTGAAGATGCAAAGTGTGATATAGACAAAAGCCACGTGTCTGAGGTCTCATTCGAAGTTGGGTGGAAACTGAGTGAATCGGCTGAGTTGTTGTTGATGTGAGCCACACGTACGGTTGGTCCTCTGTTCAGTGTTTCATCGTTGCTGTTGTCTTCTGTTCCCCATTGATGAAAAGATAAAAAGACATGCGACCAAAGTCTATCTAGAATCTACTGTTCTCTTCGGATTTGACACTTTTTACAAATAAGAAAACATTTTTTTTTTCTGTTCAAGATTCCTTGGCACAACAAGAAGCATAAGCATTTTATGTTTTGTCTTAAAACCTTCTGTGTCAGTCTGGGTCTGGGCTGCTTGAGGTCAGGAAATGTTATTCCACTAGACCCATAAGCCCAGTATCTTTCCTGGATTAATCTTTAAAGCATTTCATCTCAGCCCAATAACCAGCATTTCATCTCAGCCCAATAACCAGCCTAGTAATAATTAGGCCTCTCTTTTTGGATTGCTCTTCCTTGTTGCGACACTAGCAAAAGAATTTATTTTTTTTAAATGGGTAATTATTTTATGCACAAATATTTGTGAAATTTTTGTTTATACAAGTGATTTAATTTTTAGGGTTTATGAACTCTGTTTGGAGTTTAGGGTTATGATTTTAAGTGTAATAGTTTTGAATTTAGGGTTTGTTGATAGAAATTTGGGTTGATGGTTATAATATAAGGTTCATAGGTTAAAACTTAAATCCCTAACCACATTACCTAAAACCTTAAATTCTAATCATGAACCTTAGATTTTAAACCCCTGCACCAAAACCTAAAAACTATGAATCCTAAATTCTAAAATAAGGCGTTTGTGGAAATAAAAAATTTTCATTGCCTGTATATGAGATAATAATCCCTTTTACTATCATTATATTATTAAACTTATAATTGATTAATATCTAATGTGATACACTTGATTTTAGAAATAGTAAGTATTAAGTTTTATTGCACTCATGATGTGGATAAAATCTAGCATTAATTATGCGCCATGTACAGGTTCAGTGACTTGTGCATTGAGCTGTACTTCATCCATTCCCCCAGGGGAATAAAGCACAGCTCCATTTCAAAAACTAAATCTCTAAAATAATATTTTTTATATTTTAAAATTGTCTTACTTAAATTATATTTTTTAAAAATTAATAACTTATAGAAAATACATTTTTTTTCTAATATCTTTTTAGTTATTCAATAAAGTAAATTTTAATTTTTTAAGAATAGAATTGGCATTTTAATTATTTTACAACACACTTCTTACACAATTTTTTTAAAAACTACATGAAAAATTAACAAAAGACATTATTTTTAAGACAGAATAAATAATAATAAAAAAAGACAAATGCCATAAAGTATTTTTGAATTTTTTTCAAACAAAAAAGTTTTTTTTTTTTTTGAGTTTGAGGCTTCCAACTCTTTCACATTCACAAATCACATGCTGAAAAGGCCAAGAAATAGAAGCCCGGAGTATCTGAAAATTTTGATTATACTAGTAATTTTTCCTTACCTGATTATCTACAGACATTCCACAGATTTTCTTGCAGAGCTTGTTTTTAATGTTTTTTAACCCTTAAAACTAGGATTTCAAATCTGAACCCAACTTCTATTTCCCATTGTTCCTTTCTAGTCCCACATCTGGTTTAAGGTTCTTTCCTAACCTCCGGTCACAGGTAATCGATCTATGTCAGCTCAGCTGCTCCGCCTTCGATTTCTTCAAGTTGTTTCTTCTTCATTTGGCATTTTCTGGTTGGTTTAATATCTGGGTTTTATTTTTTTTAATGAAATCTAAAGAAAAAGCTCCCGAGCTCTTTAGCTTTAATGGCTGCCTCACGCTTATAGGATCTTTTTTATTGGTCTTTCGATTTCTGGGTATTTTTCTTTTCAGCTACTGTTTCATTGATTGGATTTTATCATTCATGGTAGGTTTTTTTTTGTGTGTGTGTGTGATTCAAGTCGTTGGTTTTAGATGATATTTGAGATTCTATTTGTGGAAATTAAAGCTGCTATTTTCTTTTATTCTCAGCAAAGTATTTAGAGAATAATTTCCTTTCCCTTTATCATAAAATAAATATAAAAAAACCCTTTTTTGGGTGTTTAAAAGTTTCGTCTGTCGTTGTTGTTGGGGTTGGGGTCGGACAGTTAGAGGTTTAGATTTGAAGCAAAGTTGAGAAAATGAATCAGCCAAGTAATGTTTTTTTTTTAGTATTCTAGATTGTCGGAAGTTCCGTCTTTTTAAAAGGGTTTGCTCATATTCTTTTAGTAAAACAGATTTCGTCCTAGGTTGTCCTCATGATTCTTATCCTTTAAAAGGATTTTCTGGAGTATGTATACTGTGACATCTTACTGAGTTTTGCTTCTTTGTGTGTATGTACAGATGAACGATCTCTGATGATCTAATTGGTGCTGGATGATTGGAATTTGCTATGGAGAAAAGGAAATGGCTGTGGAAGAGGAGGTCTTCCGAGAGAAGTCCCGGATCCTTATCATCACATTCCGAGAGATACTCCGATGATCAGGTAGCTCTTTGTGTGTAAATTAACTGTTGTTTGTTAAAGGCTAATGTGAAATTCTGGAGATTTTCTGTTTGTATCATTCATATATATACATATTTAGCTATCAATCTCTGTTACAATGATTCTTTCTATTGCCAAGCTTGGATAGTTGACAAATGCAATGCTTGAAGAGTGAATACTATTACATTATCTTATCCTTTCCAATATTTCTCTTTTTCATATTGTTAGTCAGCTGTTAGAATATGCAAGTTCAAGCATCGATGTTACTCAATTCTTTGGAGATTTTCTTGTATGTTGCTTGCAATCAACCGAAACCAATATTCCTTTTTCTTTGTTTTATTTCTATGGTTGAGTTAAATTTTGCTTGAGTTTTCGATTAAGGTAGTCAATAGTCATTTTCTGGTTATTTGATCCAGAATTCAAACCCTTTTTTCCCAGTTTAAGATTGATTTTCATCTCTCTAATCGTTGAAGCAGGATCCTTCCAAGGTGTCTCCACCGCTGAATAATAACATACAATCGCCTGAAGTGTCGTCGAAGGGTTCACCCGATTCCGAAGAAGTTACCGATAGCATTAAGATCTTGACGGAGAAACTATCAGCTGCACTAGTTAATATTAGTGCCAAAGAGGACTTGGTGAAGCAACATTCAAAAGTTGCAGAAGAAGCTATTGCAGGTATAACATATGGTTACATGCTAGTAATTGTGTTCTAAGATAATTTATTAATTTTTCACTTTCATCTTTGTTGTGTTGGTGGTGGTCTACTTTATATCTATGTTGAACTCAAGAATGCGTGTTGGATACCGATGTGTCTCTACGGGAATGATGAATCCCAGCAACATAGCTTACTATCGTCTACTTGGTTGTTTTAAACTTTAGGTTGGGAAACTGCGGAAAATGAAGTAGTGGTGTTGAAACAAAAACTTGAGGCTGCAGTTCAGCAAAACTTGGCTTTAGAAGATCGTGTGAGCCATCTTGATGGAGCTCTCAAGGAATGTGTAAGGCAGCTAAGACAAGCAAAAGAAGAGCAGGAGGAAAAGATATGTGAAGCTGTTGAGAAAGCTGCCCAGGATTGGTAAACTACCAAATCCGAACTCAAAAGCCAGTTGCTTGAGCTCCAAGCTAAATCTGAAGCTGTTATCTACGATCCCCCTCCAGAGTTCAGTCCTGACCTTTGGCGAAAGATTGAAGCTTTGGAGAAGAAAAATGCAGACCTCGAGCTTGAGCTCTCATCTCAGTTGGAGGAGATGGAAATCAGAACAATTGAAAGGGACTTAAGCACCCAAGCAGCTGAAATAGCTAGCAAACAACATTTGGTGAGTATAAAGAAGGTAGCAAAGCTAGAGGCCGAGTGTCGAAGACTCAAAGCAATAGCTGGTAAATCTCTGAATGCCTCCTCGGGGTATGCCGAATCCCTTACAGATAGTCAATCAGACAGTGGGGAACGGGCTAATCTCGTGGAGATCGATACTCACAAGACCGGTGGCTTGGAGGCAAACAAAGAACCTAGTTCTGATTCATGGGCATCAGCCTTAATTGCAGAACTTGATCAATTCAAAAATGAAAAGGCCATCAACCGAAACCTCCCGGGTTCTTCCATTGAGATTGATCTCATGGATGATTTTCTCGAGATGGAACGACTTTCTGCATTGCCTGAAACCAAGAGCAAAAACCATTGTCTTGAACCTAAAGTTGTAGCGAAACAATCTATTAATGATGGTGATAGCTTGTTGAAGACTGAGCTTGAAGCCATGATTCATCGAACAGCGGAACTCAGAGAGAAGTTGGAGAAGATAGAAGTTGAGAAGGCTGAACTAGAAATTGCTCTTGCCAAAAGCCAAGAAAGTCTAGAAGCATTGGAGCTGCAATTGAGGGACACCAAAACAAAATTGGAGTTGCAAAGGGAGCTCTACAATGCAAATGATGCAAAGCAACAACTCGAATCTCAACTCAAGAACATGGAAGCAGATGTTGACACAATGTCAGCAAAGATTAACTCATTAGAAAATGAAATCAAAAAGGAAAGGGCTTTGTCCGCAGAGGTTTCAGTTAATGCAACTGAATCAAAGAAAATATTGGAGTCTCAACTCATTAGCATCGAAGCAGATGCTCGAACAATGTCTGCAAAGATTGATTTATTAGAAACAGAAGTTGAAAAGGAAAGAGCACTGTCAGCTCAAATTACAGTTAAGTGTCAAGAACTGGAAGAAAACCTATCGAGGAAGAAACAGGAAGCTGAGCTACAGCAAAACCTTAACTCAAACGTTGAAGTGAAGATAAAACAGGTAGCTCTTCAGCCTTCTCGTCGATTATTGAATTACTTGATAGTTTTAGAAGTACGGCATATTTTATCTGATAATCACGAGATGCCATGGCAGGAGGATTTAGCTACTGCTGCTGGAAAACTTGCAGAGTGTCAAAAAACAATTGCATCTTTAGGAAAGCAACTGAAGTCTCTTGCAACACTCGAAGACTTCTTAATCGACACCACAAGCATACCCGAGTTCCCTACAGGTGGATCATTGGTTCCTAAAGCTGGAGGAGAGCCTTGGAATTCACGTTCCAATGAAACATCTTCACCCAAAAGAGATCCAGAGTCTCCAAGAACTATTGCTGATAAGGACAATGGAAACACACCACCATCTTCATCATTGTCTTCATCGACTGTGTCGTCAAATAACGCCAGTTCCGAGAAGAACAGCAGAAATGGATTTGCAAAATTTTTCACTCGAAGTAAGAACGGGATACAACTACAAATTTAAGACAACAATTTAGACAAGTTGTAAAATTGTTGTGCCATTTTAAAGATGGCGAGTGATTAGATGCTGCTTAATCACCAGTAATTATTACTGCACTCTCAGCTTGTCTCAATCTATACAATTCATGAATGGTTGTATTCAAATTGAAATTTCAACATTCAAATGCTTGGGGTTCTGCTTCATGCATCTGTTCATGAAAATGAATGCCTTTTGCTTTACTCTTTCCTGTTACTTGAGTTGACGGTAGCATATAAAGTTTCCTGATAAATTTTGGCCATGTTAGCTTGAAAAGAATCAAAATAGGTCTGTGGGGAAAAGGTCAAACAGTAATTTTAGAATTTGAACTTGAAACGCCAGCTCGCCGAAACTTTATAGTTCCACAAATGAGGATCACAATTTTATAATTTCTAAATTCCGACCGACTTCCTGAAACACAGAAGAGACGGGATTTGAAGAAGAAAAAAAAAGGTCTGTTTGGGATGAGAGAGGCTCGAACTCTTGAACTCATGATAACTTAGAAGCTATGACCCCCAAGTTATTTTTGTAAACTTCAATAAATGTAACTTATTTGTAGTGCTTTAGAACCTATCTATTCATTACATTTGTTTGGATATTTGGAGATGGAATGGGATACACAACCTAAATAGGCAAAAAAAAAAGTGAAATAATTACGGTAAGAGTTTTTATTACTTTAAGGAAATAAATTTGATTGAATTCCAATTTGAAATTTCGAATTCAATTTAAGGTAAAAGTAATATCATTCAAAACCTTTCAACCTTTTTTATAGTAAACTTGATTTATATATTTACCTTTAAAGTTCAATTATGTGTGTTTAAGTTTAATTTTTTTTAAAAAAATATACATCACAAATAAGAAAACTTAATACCTTGGCTTAAAAAAAACTTAATTAAATTCGGGAGTTGCTTCAATCAAACATTATAACATTTGAATATAATTCGTTAGCGGTTGCTTAATCTCGACTCTAAACCGAAGATATTTCGGTACTAGTATCGATTTTATGTTCGACGTTCGACTGTAAGTCGTTCGCCGTTTTTGGCGACGTCGTGTTGAGGAAAATGACCGCCTTAGTCTGACGACCAAATCGATTTGCTCAAGAACAACGATCGACAGCAAAAGCGGCGGTAAGAGGTTTGGGTTTGAGTAATTTTAAGGATTTGAGGGCTGTTTCGTAAAAATTATAAAATTTTAGGATTTTTAAAAAATTAATTTTTATTTTATTTTAAAAAATAAATATGCCACATGTTCAGTATTGATTGGTTAAAAAAATTAACACACATTAACAGTCACACCTAAAATTATAACTTTTTGACACTTTTCAAAAAAAAATATATTTTAGAGCCACGAAGTTAAAAAAAAAAAACATACTTTAGGGTGTCTTATTCAATAAAATAAGTAGACCATTTTATCCAAACAGATTCAATTCTAGGGCTCACCCCCTTTTTCCCTTTGCATATCGTCTTCTTCATCAGATCATCAACGGCACTTGTCACTTCATCGGAGGTCGTTTAATATGATATCAGAGACATGGCGGTGATCCTAATCGACATTCTTCAGTCGGAGCAAGCGTGGTGAACATAATCGAATCAGGTGGTGATAGTGAAGCGATTAACGGCGGCAATGATTTCGCTTCTCAAATGTTCTCAAATAAGCGGATCAAAGTCTGTTTGGATGATACGAATTACCTCCTCTGAAAGCAACAGGTGATTCTCACCATCCGAGGTCTTGGATTAGAAGAGTTTATTGATCTAGATACTCCAAAGCCGGTGAAGATTATTGAGCGTGTTTCAGGAGAAAGGATTGTGAATCCAACATATACGAGGTTCGTGAAGCAAGATAGCTCCCTGGCATCATGGTTATTGTCAACGGTAAGCTCTGATGTTCTCCCTCAGCTAGTTGGACTGTTATCTCTGGTCTTTACTCAAAGCTATCAACCACGAAGGTCATACACCTTCATTGCAAGCTGCATTCCATGAAAAAAGGAACTCTTTGTATGAGAGAATACATTGTCAAAATAAAGGAGATCTGTGACTTATTGGCTCTATCCGGGAACAAAGTTTCAGAGGTGGAACACATAGCAACCATTTTAAATGGTCTTCCACCCAACTTTGTACCGTTCGTAGCACTCATCACGGCGAGTCTAGTTCCTTATTCCCTAGATGGTGTTATATCGGTGCTGGTTGATGCAGATTCTCAGCTTGTGGATGCTGTCGAGACACTTGTAGAGATCAATCTATCTCAATTTCAACGTAGCGAGACTCCAGGGAAAATAGAGTATTCCCGATCCACTAGAAATCAAGATCGAGAAAGAGGTTCCAGGTCTGGTCCCTACTGTGGTGATCATTTTTTAGGCCGATCCACTAGGAGACCTCAATGCCAAATCTGTGGCAAAATTGGTCATATGACGGATTCGTGTTGGTATCGGTTTGATGAGGGTTTTAAAGATGGTGTTTCCCAGTAATCTCGACAGTCCGATGCACCACAAGCCAATGCATGTCACTATCAGACCCATTCTTTTGAGCAGTTCTATGAACTATTTGTGGATCCTTCTCTAGGAACAACAAGTGCAGCAGAGGGACAACAATCTGGGGAGCCGATTTATGTGAATTCCTTGACTGCTTCTGGTGTCAACGTTGGCTCTATCATGTGGTACCCTGACTCAGGTGCCACTCACCACGTCACCAATAGTAAGTTCTCTATGAATTCAGTCATGTGTTATAGCGGTCAGAGTAAAGTACATTTTGGTGATAACTTCACTGTCAGTATAGATCATGTTGGTCGTTCTTCTATACTTGTTTCTGATCGAAACTTAATGATTAATAAGTTGCTGCATGTGCCGCAAATATCTTGCAGTTTGTTATCTGTGTCTAAATTTGCTGTCGATAATCATGTGTATTTTGAGTTTCATTCTACTAGCTGCTATGTGAAGGATGAGAGAACATGGAAAGTTTTGTTACGTGGAGTTCAAGAAGGTGGTTTGTACTCCTTTCATGTTCGTTCTGTTGATCAGCCTGTTTCAATTCAGCATACAACAGTAAATTAAGATGCCTCAAGTTATTGGTTGTGGCATAAGAGGCTTGGCCATTCGTCGCCTGATGTGGTTTGGTCAGCGTTAAATAAAAAAGTTTTTCATTGACGAGAAAACGATATGTGCAGCATGTCAAATGAGGAAGGCCCATGCTTTACCATTTCAACATTCCACCACCTAATACACAGTTTCATTTGAGCTCGTTGAGATTGATGTGTGGGGACCTGTATCGGTTATATCTGCTGTTTTTTCTTACTATCGTTGAGTTGTTGGACGTACTTTAGAATAAAATTGAAGTTTTGTTATATTTGATGCATTTCTTGCTCTAGTAAAAATGTAAATTTTTATTTGTTATTAAGGTTGTTCAAACCGATGGTGGGGGCGAATTTCGAGCACTTATGGCCAAATTGAGTAGTCTGAGAATTCAACATCGTATTAAATGTCCGCATACTTCCCAACAAAATGGTGTAGTCGAACGAAAGTATCACCAAATTATAGAGACAGCTTTGTGTCTTCTTGCTCAGTCTTCGGTTCCTTTAAAATACTGGTCACATGCAGTATTAAGTGCCACTTTATCAATCGGTTTTCGTCTCGTGCTCTCAATAATATGTCTCCACATGAGAAGTTGAATGGAAGAAAACTTGTTTGGGTGTGCTTGTTTGGGTGTGCTTGCTACCTGTTAACTCCTCAGAAGTTTTATTTTTCTTGTATATATTGCCATGTTATTGCTTGACTTTGGGTACATATTTGTGCATTTTTTCATAGATTCATGCATTTGCATCTAGGAGTTAAGGAATGTATAGTTTTTCACTGCCAGAGTGAAAGGGGTGTTTTCTTGCCGTGGTGGGCAGGTTTGGCAGGTTAGGAGCAGGTGGAGCAAAAGAGAAATATCGAGCTTAGTTAAAAGCAAGAAAGAAGAATGCCAAGCCTAGTTGGCAAAAGAAGAACGACCGATGCCTGGTTAGATAGCCGTTAGTTAGAGCCAGGTCAGCCGTAATTCAAAGAAAAGATAACACGCCTACAATGTTGTGTAACAAACTTTTAAAAATCAAACCCTAATTAGGGTTTCCACGAGTGCCTATATAAAGAAGCCCATCGATTGAGCAAAGGAGGCTGCGCCGTGAAAAAGAAGAAAAGGTAGAGGGCAGATCAAGGTTCAACCATGCAGTCTAGCCGAGAGCTCTAGATTCATTGAAGGGTTGCATCAATGGATCTTTTAAATTTATTATATTTTATGCCATACGATAGTTGGCATTGAATGCTCATTATCCCTTAATACAGAGGCGGTTCAAAGATTTTGGGGGCCCTGTGCAATTTTTAAAATGCGACCCTTAATTTATAATCGGTAAGAAATATAAAAAAAATTTCTTCTAAAAAATTACCTTAATAGAAAAAAATATTATTATATTATCCTCTTGAGCAACAAAAAATGATTTATAAACATCTAAAAATCAAACATTTTCACTTAAAAGATGTCATTCTTTTTGTATGTTTAAAGTTTTAGATAATTGTTATATATACACATAATTATATATACAAATTTATAATTTTTTACAACTATTTAACTTAAGTTCTCTATTTCTGGGGCCCCTCTCTCTCGGGGGCCCTGTGTGGTCACTCTTATCGCGCATGTCCAGAACCCCCACTGCCTTAATATCTTAAAAGACTTAGAAGATAAGGATTAATTGCAAAATACTAAGAAGAGAAGCTTCAACGGAAGATGTTCAAGTAGATAAGCTTACTTCGGAAGTGAATCTACCCCTTAGGAGTAAAGATTAAAATTTTGCCAAGTTAATTATTTGAAAACACACTATAGACATATATGTGTTAAACGTAATTAAGAGTATTGCCATCGATAGAGAAAATGCTAATTTAAAAATCTACTTGGCAATAAAACCAAGGTTGAACATTATTAATTGCTTTCATCGTTACCGTGAAATCAAAACATCCATTGCTAAGTTCATCAATCGTCTTGACACAAGTTTTTGCCAATCTTCCTAAATCTTTTCTTAATTTTCCTTTAATCATTCTCTTAATTTAAAATCCGAAATCAATTGCCATCTCATATGTTCCATTTCACAAGTAACTATCGCGGTATTTAATTCCTGGACAATCCCTGTGGATACGATACTCAGCTTACAGTTGTATTACTTGCTGACCGTGTATACTTGTATGCGAAAAGACCTATTCTTGGCATTATTTACTTACATTATTACATTAAATCATCAATCATTTGTCAAGCATTAGTCGATCGACACTACCCATACCTTAGGCCATATAATCGTCATAAGATGGATTTTCGCTCTCGCCAATGCACATTTCTCGGATACTCTCCAAAACACCATGGGTATTGTTGTGTGATTTAAATGCAACGCAAACGGTGCAAGTGAACACGTTGCAAGTAATAGTATAGATTAAGATCGTCTCCACAAAGATTGGTTTGGGCTACTTTGCTTAAGTTATTGCACTGTAAAAAAAATAAATTGATGGTGATATATGGTGACAAATATCAAGTAAACTAAACTAAGTGTAAAAGAAATTAAATAAATGGAAAGAGGTAATCGATATGAGAGAATAGGCTAGGTTATCGTGAGTAGTGGTGTGATTGCCAGATAAGTTACTGTGGCTAGTAATTGTTGCGGCAAGTAAATTGCTATGGCAAGTAAATTGTTGGGCAAGTGATTGCTTTGGAAAGTGAATTGTTGTGGCAAGTGATTGCTTTGGCAAATGAATTGCCCTTAAATGTTTAGCGGAGTGTTCTTCAATGTCTTCTCATTATCCCTAACCGAAGAACTGATGGTTGTGCAAGCCTTGGAGATACATCCCTACATTAACTTTGGGTGGACAACATCGATCATTTTAATCTTCTTACCTGCTGAAATCTGTTCCATATTCCTAAGGAAAATTAGTTCTCACCAACAATTTTTTAAATGGAAACCGTATCCAATCGTTTTGTGAATCTAGCTCTCCCGAGCCTAGATAAATGAATGCATTAAAGTTTATTTCCCAAGTTTTCTTGAAGCAAAATTAAGAACCAAGAATGGATAAATACTGAATTTTTTAAAATTAAAAACCAAAATCAATTATTCGCCTCTACACACCATAAAACCAGATAATGCAAGCCAAATAATCTAGTTCATGGTTGGTTTAAAAGAAAACAACAATGAATAAAACCCAGACATGGTGGGATCGTACAATACAAATGAAAAGAATTGGAGAAGATGAACTTCTCCAATCTCCGTTAATGGATGTGTGTAAATCCTCATTTTCGATCCAATTTCTCTCTCACGATTGACCCTCTTGATGTTGTTGTTGCGATCTCTTTAAATAGGTGAGGAAAACAGTTCGAATGTGTGTGGAATCCATGGGATTTGATCTCTAACTGATTCAGATTTTGAATTTGAATCTGGGATAATTATCCACTGCGTTTGAATTAATTCCTAGAGATAGTGGCTTTTATCTCGACTTGCTAGGGCATCCTTTGGCAAGTTATCGGCTTGCCATGTCATCTTTCAGCAAGTGACTCGACAACTTGTCCTGCATAGAAAAAGAACAAAACAACAACGATTTTTCCATAAAAATAGCAAAATGCAAAGCCAAGCCCAATAAACGGAAGGACTACGAATTTATGCATAAATAACTACAAATGCAACTAAATGGGCCTAAGTCTAAACAATAATATGAGTAAAAAAGGTATAAAATATAGTACATTTTCACACTTAACACCCCCAAACTCGAACTATTGCTTGTCCTCAAGTAATGCAAAAACTAACAATTACCTGTCAAAGCACTTACCACAAAACATGCTTCAAACCTGACTTCAATCCTCAGAACCGTGACAACAAAGAATTGATTACCTTTCGACCTTCAGAAAGCACAGAAAGTTATTCAAAAATAAACTACAATGCTGGAAAAAAATGTGTGTGCAGAGTTGTGTACAAGTCAATCAACAAGATTCCTAGCAAACCTCAGTTAGTTTTTTTATTAGATTGTCGAGGCAATTTATTCAGCTAGAGCCAATTAGGCACCTCTAGCAATTTTTTTCTTTTTTCGGCTAGAGCTAGATGGGCACCTTTAGTAATCAATTATCATCATTCATTTTTTGCGGCTAAAGCCAGATGGGCACCTATAATAATCAATTATCATCATTCATTTTTTGCGGCTAGAGCCAGATAGGCACCTCTAGCACATTTTTCCAATTTTTCATAACCTAACGTTTACTAGTTCTCCCTCGATCAACAAGTCACAACAATGTGAATATAAACACCATCATAGTAAAATTTTAAGTTAATTCCATGCCAATCCTAGAATCTAAGGTTTTCTCCTCTAAGCTCAGTGGCAATTAACTCATCATAAGATATCACAACAGGTTTTTACAGTTTAACATGTAATTGTCATGGCAAGTAATATATACAAACTACAATGAGTCAAACAAAATAAAAACAAGACAACCCTCTCAAACTCGAGTGAAACATTGTCCTTAATGCATGCAAAAGTAAACAAACGAAAAAGAAAAAAGAAATACAAATGAGTTAATCGGAGAGATCGTCACCTCGAATTTGTAGTGTCTTTTGGGCCGTTTGTTTGAGGCGTTTGTTGCCTCACTGGTGATGGTAGAGTTGGTGCATAATTACTGTCCGCAATTTCCTCGACCTCCTTAATCAGCTTACCCTCATTCTCGACTTCTTCTAGTGTTGAAGCTTTACGCTCCGATGATATCTTTGATGGCACTTTCGTAGGGAGGACTTCAACGGTGAAGAGATGGTGTCTTCAAAATCTAAAAAAAATATGACAAGAGTCAGTACGCTGTGGTTCTTGAACTAGTTCTTTACCCTTGTGCGTTGCAGGGGTCGTAATGGCAACGTCACTCGCAGCTGATCCATAATTGCCACCTTCAGTTGTCGGGGCAAGTAACTCGGCATGTAACCCTTGAAAAGGTACACTACAATTCGAATTATCGTCCAATACAACGCGCTTTAAAATAATATCTTGATCTTTCATATAGCGCCAAAACAGATTTTGTTGCCCTGCCAATTGATTCAATCGTTGCAACAGTAGACAAACAAGGTTAACTAGCACCTTAAGAGTTGCCTCGGCATGTGCATTTGTCGGGGCAGGTCTAGGAACCTTAGCTCATTTGGTTGTCGTGAGCAATTTTTCTGGTCTTTCTTGCATCATCTTCATGTAATGGCCTTTAGACCACCATTCTTTCAACTGCAACTTCTCGTCCGTTATATCTGATAGCACCAACACATCTCAACAAAGTGCTATAATCGAACTGGGATAGTACAACGAGCCCACGTCCTTTTTGCTGCACGCACAAATGTCATTAACCAATATTAATAGTGCGGTTATGCAAGATAAAGTGAATTAAAAGCAAACAAGAAGAGGAAACGGTAGTGTTATGCATAGTTGGCATCAAACGAGTTTTGACGATGTTGTTCCACAACTTCGCTTCGAATTTTAGCCAAAAAATTTTAACCATCCCGTTATGTTCCCTTCATTCCACGCGGCTCTTTCAACTGTGAGATCTCTGCAAACCTTCTCCATCCCTTCCGAAGTGATATTCTCAACAAACTCTTCATGTTCATCGCTCTCCACGAATACCCTATAGTGAGCGTTAAAGGCCTTTGCATCAAGAAATATATCCTTGCCATGCATATAAACACAAGGATTGTCAGGAATGAAAACATGCTAATAGAATTCTCTTACCCATGAGATGTTGACCGGTTCGGGTTGATCGCAGAAGATGGGCCACTTGTGGCTTTAGACAATGTCATACACCACTTTCTCAGGACTATAATTTGATTTAATCATGTCATCGGCTTGCCACGACATCGTTCGACAAGTGACTCGGTAACTCATCAACTTTATCTCGACTTGCCAGGGCATCATTCGGTAAGTGACTGGACAACTCGTCTTGCATAGAAAAAAACAAAACAGCAACGATTTCTCCACAAAAATAGCAAAACGCAAGGTCAAACCCAATAAATGGAATGACTATGAATTTATGCATAAATGGCTACAAAATGCAACTAAATGGGCCAAGTCTAAACAATAATATGAGTAGAAAGGGTATAAAATATAATACTTTTTCACACGTAACAGATATCAATGCCTTGATACACGAGGTCAAATTTATATTACACCACATGTACGATTTGATGAATATGTCTTGTAATAGGTTCTTCTTCGAATGAGATTCCACCTCCAGTTGCGTTTGAGTCCGAACCAGTGCATGTTCTTTCTTCTTTTATGAGCACATTGAATCTGAGCTACCTGCTTGTGGAACAGAATCTGGAAATTCACTAGCAGCTCAAGCACCAATGTAACTCCCCAAATTTGGGCCTAGGAGTTAGCTAGGTAGATTAGACGGTTCGGGTGAACCAGATTAGTCGGTTCAATCTAGTTTTGGGAATTAAATCATAATAAATATTTTTAACACGGAATAAAAATATATAAAAATGATGGAAAAAATACTTAATTATTATTTTAAGGGTTTTGATAAACTCAATTTAATAAAATAAGGTTTGAATTATGGACATTTTGTCCTGGTGACTAAAATGTAATGTTTGAAAACTATTTTTGGTGATTAAATTGTAAAAGGGTCAAAACTTAGAATCTTTAGGGAGCTATTAAGCCAATTGGTTTTATCAGACTTTTTCCTTAATTTGACTACTTTAAAATAGTTTTAAAACGATTTAATAAAAGGGATTAAAAGAGTTTTAATTAGTTTGCCAAATCTTTTTCTCACGTAACTACTTTTTCTCTCACTTAAATTCTCAGCAGCCAAACTACCTTTTCTTTTATAAAAATCTTAGGAACCAATCTTTTGATGTTTGAAGCATGTTAGATTGAGCCTAAGTGTCATATGTTTGGCCAAGTTGTCATTACAGGCCCAGTCGTATCGATACAGGTCCTTTGGGATCGATACGTTGGGTCTGGTATGGCTCAATTTGGGCAAAATAACAAAGGGGTATCGGTATGAGTAGTTGTCGTATTGGTACGCCCTTGAGAAAGTTTATACTAGGATTGGTACACAGGTTACCGTATTGGTACGAGTTTTAGCTACTGAATCTTCTAATTTTGAAATATGCAACGAGGATCGATAATCGAATGACCGTACCAATACGAGTATGCCACGTTGACTCATACCGATTCTATGCAAGCCTGTATCGGTACGGGGTTAGTTAATTCTGATATTATCATACTGTATTTTGGATTCTTTGCAAATTGGTCACTGTTTTTGTAATTCTTAATTAATGATGATATTGTGATCTAATTTTGATGCAAATTCGCACAGAGGCATGTAATGAACCTAATTGAAGGTTGGTAACATAAATTTGTAATTTAGTCTTTTAATTAATAAAATTTATATTTTGGTGCCTAGAGTGTTAAGTCTTGCAAATTGAATGCTTGATTCGTCTTTCGCTGTTGTACATCATACCTTAGGTTAATTAAGCACCTAGGCAAGATAAAAAAGAAAAAAATAGACCTGTTTAGGTTATTAGTTCGGGTTGCTTCATCAAACCTAATGTGATGTCCTTGATTCAGTCTTGGTAGCTAGGCCGGGTCAAGGGGTTAAACCAATGTCTCTAAGGGCTGATACTACACCTTTACCTGCTGGTTTGGCAAGTACGCAGGCAGCATCCACTGATCATCTACGAGTAGCAACTTCTAATCATTCAACACAACGTACATCACCATTATTTAGTGGTGATACATCGTTTGTTCAAGAAGACAGAGGTACTGAAGATGTTGATGTACCTATATCTCCTAACAACATATTCTTGTGATGTTGCTGGAAATATACGTGTCTTAGAACACAGTCATTCCTCCAAACAATATGAGCCTCACAGTGCAGTACCAACATCAGCTCCAAGTTCGAGTCTGGTGGGAAATACGCACACGATGATGACTCACAGTAAAAGAGAAATCTACAAGCCAAAAATCTTGTTGTTGGGTTGTGATGAAGTGCCACAAAGTGTACATGAAGCCATGTAGCATGTAGATTGGAGAAATGCTGTCATGGAAGAATATTTAGCTTTGTTGGCAAATGGGACATGGAAATTGGTTGAAGCACCGACTGATCGAAAAGCAATCGGTTGCAAGTGGTTGTTCAAAATCAAAAAGAATACAGATGGCTCGATAAGTCGTTATAAAGCACGACTTTTTACAAAGGGATAGTCGCAACTCGCAAGTTCCCAGGCATGACTTCACCGACACATTTATTCCGATGGTGAAATCACTTACCATCAATATTTTAATTTTATTGGCAGTAACTAATAGATGGGTGGTGCATTAAGTCGACATAACTAATGCCTTTTTGAAAGATGATTTACAGGAGAAAGTGTACATGCAACAACCGCCTGGTTTTGAGCAAACTAGTCCAAATGGTGCTCCTCTTGTGTGGAAACTGGTGAAAGCGTTGTATGGCTTGCGACAAGCCCCTCGAAACTGGTTTTTCAAGTTAAAAAATTTTCTTCTTTCTTTGCAATTTCAGTGCTCACTTGCTGACTCTTCTTTGTTCAAGTATAAAGCTGAAAATGTGATCACCTGTGTTATCGTGTACGTCGATGACATCTTAATCTCTGGGAATTCTAAAGTTCATATTGCAAAGGTCAAGAAGCAACTTCAAGCAATTTTTCATTAAAGGATCTTGGAGTTCTGGATTATTTTTTGGGCATCAAGGCTACTACTAGTGCTACTAAAATTTTTCTGACTCAAAAAAAGTATATTCTGGATTTGTTGAAAAGGATGCTGATCATACAACAAAACCAGTTGATATTCCATTGGCTGTCTCACCTAAGCTCAGTAAGTATGATGGTGAAATATTTTCTGAGGTTACTAAGTTCCGTAGTATAATTGGTGCTCTCCTTTATACATGTCACACGCGCAGGGCCATTCCTGAGATTTTAGTGGCCTTAGGTGGAACTTAAAAATTGAGCCCAAAATTAGGGATTTAAATTGCGATTGCGATTGTATATTCGGTCATGTTGCGTTTATCACGGTTGAAGACATAACGAATGTTATTTCTATTACTGCGGGTATCGCAATTGTGAAAATTTTTAATAACATATACTATTGTGGACATGATGGTTGCATGAATTATGGTTTTGGATGGTGTCTCTACCGCTATATAACGATCTCTGTTACGGTTACATACCCCTATTTAAATACATGTCTATAATATCAAGTATTGAAAAAATAAATAAATTTTAAGAGTGCGTCTATAATAAAAAGTATTAAATTAAGAGTATGCTCATAATAATAAATAGTGGAAAAAATAGGTCCCCTAATAACAAGTATTAAAATTTTTAATTTTAATATTTTTTATTACGAGCATACTATTAAAAATTAAATTATTTTAATACTTATTATTAGGGGCTCGATTTCCCCCAATATTTATTAATATGAGCATACTCTTACTATTTAATTTTTTTAATACTTATTATTGGGGCCCTCAAAACTTATCCAGCTATATTTATATATGTTCATCACTTATTTTTCTTCATCCACCTGTAAGAGCTACAAAAACTATACTTTTAATTTTTTTAGGTGAGCCAAGAGACGGCCTTGCACACGCTTCTGGATATTTCACATGTTAATAAAGTCGCACAATACATGCTATGTCCCACTGTTACACATTGGAGTGCAGTCAAACGAATCTTACGATACCTTAATGGTAACGCTAGACTTTGGACTATGGTTTTTTGCTCGACAAAACAGTCTTCCCAATCTTGTTGCTTTTTTGATGCGGATTGGGAAAATGATAAAGATGACCGAAGGTCTATTTTCGGTTATTGTGTGTATCATGGTGATCATTTGTTATCTTGGAGTTCCAAGAAACAACGTGCTGTCTCAAGGTGAGGCCGAATATAGAAGTTTAGCCGATGCCACTTCAGAAGTTATGTGGGTTCGGAACCATTAAATGATTTACCCAAGGTTTGGTGTGACAATACTAACACTATTGCCATGGCGGCAAATCCGGTAATTCATGCCAAGACGAAACATGTTGACTTGGACTTGCATTTCGTTAGGAAAAAGTATTGAAAAATATGTTGCAAGTACAATATGTTCTAGCTAACTGTCAGATTGCTGATTTGTTGACAGCCTCTCTCGGCTCAACAATTTGCATTGCTTCGAAAAAGCTGAATGTTATTTTTCGTTTTGATTTGCAAGGAGAAGAAGAAAGTGGGGTGAATGTTAGAGCGGCCTCCGATGATCTGATAAAGAAGACGATATGCAGAAGAAAAGAAGAGCTGAGCCCTAGAATTGAATCTGTTTGGATAAAATGGGCTCTTACTGGACTCTAGCCCAATACATCTATTTATACAAAAGAATCTAACTGACTAACAAATTCTATCCCAAGCTAGCTATGATGGGCCAGCTGTATGCTAAGAAGGACCTGCTGTCAATCTAGAGACTTCTAGGCTTTGGTGAGCTTTTTGGGCTTTCTCTAACAGTGAATATTTATAATAAGTAAATTATTGATTGAATTTAGTGTTTTAAATTAACTGAATATCAATCCAATTAAAAATTATTAAAATATTTTTTAAAATTTATAATTAACATTTTTATAACGATATTTTCGAAAATTGTAAACTAAATAATAAAATGATTAATTTTAAAACTGGATGTTTTTTAAATTAATTGTTTAATTTACAATTTAACATTTGAAATATACTATTTTCTTGTTTTGCACCTTAAACTATTTTTTGTCTCAATTTGCCCCTAAATTATCACTATCTTTCTAATCTTCCCCCAAAATTATCAACATCCAATATTTTTGTGCCATGCGTCACGTTTTTTATTGATTGCTTTTTATTTTGGAGTAATATGGGCTGAAAATAGTTTTTAGGGGCAAATTGGGATAAAAATTAGAGTGCAGGGTGAGAAAAATGGTATATTTGAAGGTCTAAATTGTAAATTAAGCAAACATAATATTGAAAACTTAGGTTTTAGATTCATGATTGAATTAGTTGAGTTAGAAAAAAGTGGTGGCTAAGGAAGCGAGTAGAGTAAAGTTCATATTCAAATATAGTGGTTGGTGTGTTGGTGGCATTGGGCTTAACTGTCAAAGAAAGACAAAAGCGACCGTGTAGGTTCTTCTGTTTGAGCTTAGAAATTACATATATATATATATATAAACTCTCTTTTTTTCTAAATTCAGATTTCCCTTCCTGTTTTCTTATTGGTTCTCTATCTATTCCATCAGATAAGGTAAGGTTTTAGCACCCAATTTCCTTCAGTTTCTACTTTTATCTTCTTTTTCATTGTTTCCCTGTGAAAAGGTTCGGATTTCTTTTCTTATTCTCTAGTAACTTTTTAGAAGGAAAAAAAGTGTAATTCAAAGTTCAAATTTTCATGTTCTTAGTTTATTAATTATCAATGTATCGTGTACCCATTTTCTCGTTTTATCTGATTTGTGCTTTTATTTTAGTTAAAGTTTCTTCCTCTTTGATTGCAGAGATTGTGAGGATTTTGTGTTATGGCATCCACTATTGTAAACGCTCCCTGCACGGTTCCTTCAGTTAAAGGTTTCGAGACTCAAAACTATGCTGGTCTTAGACCAATATCTAGTTTGAGGTTCAATCCGGGTAGAATTTCATCCTCTGGACGTTCTCGGTCCATTTTTGTGGTGAAAGCGAGCGAGAGGGTTGATGGACATGTGAAAAAGGCTGAAATGAGTATTGAAGAATGTGAGGCTGCTGTTGTAGCTGGGAATGCGCCTGAAGCTCCTCCGGTGCCCCCTAAGCCAGCTGCTCCTGCTGGGACTCCCGTGATTCAATCTTACGTGAGTCTTTAAAATGAAATGAAAATGCTTTTAATCTTCTGTCTTTTTTTACAATACTTGCTTATTTAAATTCATATGCAAGTAGAGGGTAATGTGACATGAATTTGTGATAAATTGATTGTGTTTGAGTAGTTTCGGAATGTCATCAGCAAGTGTTTGATCTTTTGAACGGTGATTGTTTTAGACTTTTAAGTGTGTGTTTGAAACTTCACATGTTTGGTTTTGTTGTTTGGTGAATTGGATTTAATCGATAATTGTTTTTTCGTCGCATCCCATCAATTCATGACAATTAATAAAACAATTCAAGTTATAATTGTGGTTTTGAGGCCAACTGGTGCACCTTTCCTTTCTCATTTTCTCATTTGATGTTTGTTTGTATCAGCAACTTACCAGGCGCCCTCGTCGTAACCGCAAGTCCCCTGCATTGAGAGCATCATTCCAGGAAACAAGTATATCTCCTGCAAATTTCGTTTATCCACTTTTTATCCATGAAGGTTGGTATTCGTTGGATTTGAGTCTTTTCAGTTTTTGGTGAAAATCTTGAACTAATAAGTTAAAATATTCAAAGAGGAGCAATCATATCAAAAATCGCGATAAGCACCGTCAAATCATGAATATAAAAAGAACATTATATTGTTGCGGAATTCTTGTCCATGACTTTTGTGATACTTTTTTCACTTTCTTACCTTCCCTGAGTGTGGTTACATCCAATTTGGTGCTGTTTACTAACCTGCAGGTCAGGAAGACACACCCATTGGAGCTATGCCAGGATGTTATAGGCTTGGATGGAGACATGGACTTGTTGAAGAGGTGGTTTTTGTGATTATCCATCCTTTTTCATAAACAATTTGCATTCGTCCCTCAAAACTAGTGCACAAGTGCTGTATGTCTTGTTCTAATGCCATATCTATTTCTTGTAACTGTATGGTGATAATCATTCCATTGATTATTGAAGTTATAAACATATACAAGCATGCTACATACTTATTTTATGTGTCAACTGCGAAGTTGTTTTGAAGTGTGCATTATCTGTTGCAGGTGGCAAAGGCCCGAGATGTCGGCGTTAATAGTATTGTGCTCTTCCCCAAAGTTCCAGATGCTTTGAAGGTTTTGATTCTCCCACTAGAATCCTATTTGTTTCATATGTTGATGTATGTAATTGTTTTCTTTTTTCCTTTCACTTTAGTCTCCCACAGGAGGTGAAGCCTACAATGACAATGGTTTAGTACCTCGAGCAATACGTCTGCTTAAGGACAAATTCCCTGACCTTGTAAGTCGATGAAGTTCATTCTCTGATTTGTATATTGTTAAGTGCCTGCAGCCTTATGCATTGAATCATGGTGATCACTTATTGCTTCATTAGGTTATCTATACGGATGTTGCTTTAGATCCATATTCCTCAGATGGGCATGATGGTATCGTCAGAGAAGATGGTAAGACAAGATACACTTCATACTTCTTTGGCTGCTAAATTGGAGTATATTATGTAAAAGATGTCATTCAAATTCAGATGCAAAATCCTAATTAATCAGTAAAGGGTTCAATTGAAGATATAAACATAGCCCTGAAGACATGCGTACATCTTGCCGAATTGTTTCTTGATCTGCCACGTTGCCATACAAGTTAACTTAGAAGAGTGATACATGTTTTCTTTACAAAAAAAAAATGTTGTGTATTTCAAGTTTTGATTATTAAGAAATTTCCTAATTCGTCAAAATATAGTGTTCATATAAATTTATTAAGTTTTGCATAGTTATGTGCATGGAAGTTTTAACTGCTATTTCTTACCTTTACCCTGTAGGAGTTATAATGAATGATGAGACAGTGCATCAATTATGCAAGCAAGCTGTGTCCCAGGTAATATTCGTACATTTTTTGTTGTTAAGTCATTTAAAGTTAGTCATAAACCTAACTTATTCTTCAGAGTTCTAAATGTAATAAAATGTAATAATGGTGATCAAAGACGAAGTTAGGGTCAAACATTGGGGGGAGGGATAAGGAACAGTTAAGTATTTAAATCTAAAAATTGGAAGGGGAAAAGGTTTTATTTGACTAATATTTAAAGTAAAAAGGACCTAAAATGCCATTATACCAAAAGAATTGGGAGGGACCTAAAAATTGGAAGGGGAAAAGGTTTTAGTTGAATGTTTATGTGTAGGAAGGGTGATTGTATAACATTCTTTTGAATTGTTAATACACAATTTATTTTCAAAACATATTTCTATTCTATGCTTCCATATTGCATTTAAAAATATGCTAAATTCAAAACAGGACATCGAAATAAACCAGTATCAGTACATACAAGTTTCAGTAGAAAAATGACGCGTCAATTGATGCAGTACTGACTACCTTGGTTTCAAATGCTTAAAGCAAGCAAATTTTACTATTACAGCTTTAAATGGCCAGTCAGTGTAATATCGGAGTTTGCTAATCATTTGAATGGATACTGTAGGTCTCTTTATGCTTCTTTTGTGTCATGTTCTTTTTTCTCTAGCTTTAACTTGATTTTGACATGTTTCGATTTTCTGGGTGGTGTATTCTTAAAGGCCCGAGCTGGAGCTGATGTTGTCAGTCCCAGCGATATGATGGATGGGCGTGTAGGAGCTATTCGTGCTGCCCTTGACTCTGAAGGCTTCCACCATGTTTCTATCATGTCCTATACTGCAAAGTAATTTGACTATTTCCCTCCTTGCACCCATGCAGTTGTTTTTACTAGTTTTCAAAATTAGGTTTCATTGAAGCATGGTAACAGATCTATGAGTTATCAAAAATAAAGTTCTTTGAGACAAGTAGAATGGTGTTATTTTGTCGGCTTGCTCGAAGTTTATAGTCCTTTTCGTGTTGCTATCTAATTGCATAAGTTATGATGGATTATCCTGTGCTTGTTAAACACAAATAATCTATGTTGACAAAATTCTCAGTTATTCTTGGCTGCCTGGTTGACATTTGTTGTAACTGTTTGTCATTCTTTTTCCTGGCATGACAGATACGCAAGTTCATTCTACGGTCCATTTCGGGAAGCACTGGACTCTAATCCAAGATTTGGAGATAAAAAAACGTATGATTTCACTTACATGTATTTTATGCGCTTTTATGGGATTTTTCCGGGCTTACATTTGATGGTTACTCTTGGTTGTTAAAAACAGGTATCAAATGAACCCCGCAAATTACAGAGAAGCATTAGTTGAGGCTCATGAAGATGAGGCCGAAGGAGCTGACATTCTTTTGGTCAATATGATTTTGTAAATGAACTGTGTTCTTTTGGTTAATGGCTAAGCTCTCATCAAGTCTATCTGATTGGATCGCAGGTCAAACCCGGTCTTCCTTATTTGGATATCATAAGACTTCTCAGGAATCAATCTCCTTTGCCTATTGCTGCATATCAGGTATTCTCTTAACTTTTTCTGTGTCCTACAACAACTAATGTTTACTTTTTATTTTTGCACTACACCTTCCGGCCCCTATCAATTTGTATTTTTTCCAGGTTTCCGGTGAATACTCCATGATCAAGGCTGGTGGTGTTCTCAAAATGATTGATGAAGAAAGGGTCATGATGGAATCCTTGATGTGCCTCCGTCGGGCCGGTGCCGACATTATCCTTACGTATTTCGCTTTTCAAGCTGCAAGGTGTTTATGTGGTGAGTAGAAGTGAAATCTGTCTGTTTTTGCGATAAAAGCTTGTGGCACTCGCTAGATGTTAGAACGAGTTGGAGTTGTTATAGGATGGCCGACTTAGCAGTTTGTCGTCCGTTTCCCCATAAATCCCGAGTAAATAAAAATAGAATCCATAACATTTTAATTTTTGGATTGTTTCTATTTTTTGTGAAGTCTAGATGAGTATCAAAACTAAACTAGCCTTGATTGAAATGTAGCTCTGATGATGTGTTTAGGTAATCAGAATGTTCAATTGAATGTTCTTGGTAGAAAAGTTGAAATGCAGAGTACAATTACTTGAAACACTTAATAATGTTGTACAATTTACAGCTACATTCTAGCAACAGAGCCAAACCCTCTGCCTAATATTTACGATGGCAAATTGAAAATTTTTGCCCTTTTACGGGACCACATCACACTGCAAATTCTCTGGATTCATCCCTGCCAAAGTTGATTTACAATTTGTCCCAGTCTAAAGGGCTACTTTTAACCACGTTCATTGAGGTACCTTTCTGCAATACTTGCATGAACGGCGGCACCAATGGGAAGAACATCTTCGTCGATCATAAAATATGGTGAGTGACCTGTGTGTATAAACCCCAAGGTCTCGTTCCTTACGCCGATGTAGTAGAAAGCTGCCGGAACGACCTCGGTATAAAAAGAGAAGTCCTCGGCGCCCATCATCGGTGGAACCACCCTGAAATTTTGTGGTCCTAGTAAATCAGTGGCCACCTTTTTAACATGTTCATACATACGGTCATCATTGACTGTTGGGGGATAGATTGTAGACTCGTTTTCGAAGAAATCGACTGTTGCAGAACATCTGAAAACACTGGCCTGCTCCACGACAACCTGGTTTCGGTGTCGGAAAAAAAGGATGTTAGAAGTGGGAAACACGGTTGAATTAGGCTTAGAATTTGAACTTTAAAGCATGGAAAAACACCTCTTGGATTCTTTGAAGAAGGTTGTAAAAACTGGAATTGGAGAAAGCCCTGAAAGTGCCTCCAAGTACAACCGTGTCGGGGATCATATTAAGATTATCGCCGCCGTTGAAGGAGGTGACAGACACGACCTGAATTACAATATAAAAAAATTCAAAGACTTGTTGAAATCTTACAACGTTAAAAAAAACAGCAGCACAAAGATGAAACCTGGGAGTCCAATGGATTTGATTCACGAGAAACGATTCCCTGTAAGCTAATGACGGCAGCTGAAGCAGCTAAGATGGGATCAACTGAGTGGTGAGGGTTGCTGGCGAGGCCTTTTCTACCGCTGATAACGGCTCTAAAGAAGCCACAACCTGCGAGTAGTGGACCAGTCCTCGAGCCGATAGTAGCCGTGGGGTGTTCATGAGAGACATGGACTGCAAAAATGGCCTCGACGTTTTCCAACGCACCGTCGCCGATCATCCGTTTAGCACCATTCCCTGCTTCCTCGGCTGGCTGAAACAGCAGTATAACAGTTCCCTGTGACACGCAATGAAATGGCCAAATCATTCAGAACTTTGTCATTGCTTGAATACCAACACGGAACAGTTGCAGATGTTTTATTTTAATAAATCTAAAACTTCAGGTTAATTCATTATTAATACTTTCTTTGATCAATCAAAAACAATGAGGACAAAACTTCAAATTTATCAAATTAATAATCAAACTAGGGTAACTTCACTGTGTTATTATAACCTTTTTCTTCTTTCTTTTTTTTTTTGCACATGACCTGTTATTATAACCAAGGCTTTCTTTTTAATACATTAATATCTTTTACAAGAAGTTAACCATGTTTAGAGGGAGAATCATTCTTCTTTTTCAACACCTACACTGCTGTTTGTTTTCTGAAGATTCTTCCATTAAACAAAGCGGAAAACTAACCTGGATCCTTCATTATTAAAAACCAATAATTTGAAAAGCTTCTGTCATTAATTTAAGCAAGGAATTATTCAATCCAAGGCTTAACAAACAAGACAAAATAATTAATGCAACTCCACAATATTCCAAGCTAGGGTCATGTACTCATATGCAATTATTATATTATTTCTTTATAAAAAGAGGTTTATACCAAATATAATCAATAGGTTTGAAATCCAAAGCTCAAGCTAGTTTCCAAAAAAAACCCTAAAGACTCATATTTTAGAGAACGTAAGTTGAGATTAGAAGACCAATGCACTAGTGATTAGCCTAGTAGCTTTAAGTATTCCAAAAAAAAAAAAATGAATCAGTTTGATATCGCTTAAGCAGATTCCGAGTTCGAGGTCTTGTCAATACAAAAAAATCTCACCGGAAGATTCACCTACCAAAGTCAGGTGTGTGACGCGGGTCGGTCGAAATAGTCAAGGCAAAACCTTGACCGGGAGGGCAAAAAAACATGAAAGTAGAACAGTTTCAGCCAAATATCAAACTGTATAAGTAATCTTGATAGTGATAAAATCTCAGTAGGATAAGGAAAGAGGAACATATTCAAACTCAACATTCATCAAAAAAATCCAAAACCAAGACAAATTACAACCTATGAATATGATGTTTTTTCATATATGGTTCGCACATCATCATTCATGCCTTGGACAAAGGGAAAAAAGTGGGTCATTCAATCTCGATAACATGAATAGGCTGAATGAGAATTGGATCTAAAGTCATTTATCACTATACCAGAAATCAGTTTCTTGTTTATTTTTCTTTTTGATCAATATTTACTGTATATTTTCTTTTATTGGGTGAGAAATGAATGTGAATAAGCAAAGAGATGCGTGAAAGCAAAAGTAAAGGACAAATTAATTAAGGCGAGCCAAATTCATTCAATAAGAAGCAAAAACTGCCATTTATTGCCTGCACATGGCCCAGGTGGAGGCAAGGATTTTACCTTTGTAAACCAATCCATTTACTCTCTTTCTCAACCACTGTTGTCCACACAAATTAAACCCATTATTCAAAATGAAAAGAAAAAAGGCACCAGTCTCATTTGTTTTTTTTATTAAATAAATTGTATTTTAAAAATTAAGGAAAAAATCTATGGAAGTTAAAGTATTCAAAATTTAAATATATTAGTTAGCATTTTCAAAATTCATTTGATGTAATGATATACTTCATCCGAAATAAAAAAATTTTGTCCCTTTTTGGTGCCCCTATTTATGTCTCACAATAAAAATTAGGTTTAGGGTTTGGGGTATATAGTTAGAGTTTAGGGAATTTTGGGGTAGGGTGTATGTTTTAGGGTTTAGGATTTATGGTTTAGAATTTAATTTTTAGTGTTGGGGCACCGAAAGGGATAAAAAAAATTGTCCCTTCATCCGTCCTAACTATTTTGTGATGTAAAATAATTTAAATGATAGATTTACCCTTAAGAAAGTTAATTTTTGTTTTCGTTGAAAAAGTTCTATTTATAAAAAAAATAAAATATATCTTGTAGAAGTCTTTGGAATTTTCAAAATAATATTTTAAATAAAATAATTTTAAAACACAAAAGTAATACATTTTTGGACATAAATAATATAATTTTACATACCAATGGTGGAGTAAATTAAAATATATCATTTAATCTATTAAAAATGCATGAAATTATAGACGACATTTCTCACCGATAAAAATTAAATCTAATACGTTTTAAGTTTACTTTAATCAAGATCTAAAGTCTAAACCTAATAAAGAAATTAGAAATGCATATCCATTGCACTAGGGTGAATATGAAACTTAAACGATTCAGTTGTGAAGTGTAAAAAATAATTAAAAAAGCCAAACCTTCAAAAGGTGTTCTCGATCCTTCAGTATTTTAGCAGCACCAACGAGCATGGCCACATGTGCATCGTGCCCACAGGCATGCATTTTTCCTGGAACTTTACTTTTATGCTCCCACTCTACACCTTCCTAAAATAATTTCACCTCACCATAAGTGAATAAATCCAACCAAAAAGAAATTAATAATGCCCTAGTATTCAAGTTTAAGATGTGGCTTAGAAATTTCTTTTAATTATAATTTAAAAATTAAAAAATTTCATGAGTCAGATTTATTCTAAGATTTCTTGTAGTTGTGTTAGGACAATCTATCTTGAAAAACGAATTTGTACTTATATGAAAGTACACTTTTTGTTTGTCGTTAGTTTATTCATACTCTGAAACTCATGAAATCTTAAAATAAATTTAGAAAATTTCAAAAGAGAATTTCTCTTTCATCTTAATAAATCTCTTGTATTCTCATCTTTAATTCGAAACATTTATTCATTTCCACTCCTTTAGATTCCCTTAGTTGAGTAGTTTGATTCCAACCTTGTAACAAAAATCAAAACCCTCAATATATTCAACCATAAAAAATCCAAAACATTGTAAAAAAAAGTTCATGAACGACCTAACCTAACCCAATTACCTATAAAAGTATTAACTACCATTTACCTTAACCCATATGTACATATACTTTTGTAAAGCAGTATATGAAAGTATATACAGCCGTATTTACATGTATACACACACGTATACGTATACATATGTAGTGGCAAAAAAGGAAAGAAGGTCAAACTAGCTACTTACCTGAATAGGAAGAGCATCCATGTCAGCTCGGATGGCAACAAAGGGCGGGCCACCTGTTCCAATCCAAGCCCGAATACCTGTTTTGGCCAAAGGGTATCTATATTCAATCTCCATCCGGTCCAGTTCGGTTCGAACCAGCTTGCTCGTTTCGTATTCTTCAAAAGCAAGCTCAGGGTTCTCATGTATCTTCCTCCTCAACCCTTTAATCCACTCTACGTTCTCGGGTTTCCGGGCCAGGCCCAGAACCGCTTCGGAGCAGGCCACGTCCCATACCTTGCAGCTGGCGGGGGAGCCACGTGAAGAAGAAGACGACGTACGGTTCTTGCCGGCGTTTAAAGGGGCCTTTGGATTGATGGAAGTTATGGCATCGAAAACGGTGGTGATTTCATTATTATCCGACGAAGACGAAGAGCAAGGAGGAGATATGGAGCTGACAAAAACGAGAAAATAGTTTACAAAAAAAGGCGAAAAGATCAAGCTTAGAACTAAAACATATTGCTTTAGAGGATTCATGTTTGGAGAGAAAGAAAAGAAAGGGATTAAGAGAGAAAAGAAGGGAGAGGAAGAGGAAGAGTTTCAAAATAAAAAATTTGAAACGGTAGAAAGAAAAAGAAAACTGAAGGGGAGAGAGAGAGAGAGAGAGTGATAAAGCACGTGGTGACAAGGAAGGGGAATTCGTCACGTGGGAGAATATAGACGGAAAATAATAAAATAATAATAACGGCGTCAAAACGCAGCTGTTGTAGGGGCCACCATTTCGTGCAGCGGTTTTGGATGAGACGGATTGACACACTGCCTAACTTTAATGCTGATATATTATAATATATATTATTAACAAATTAATTCAAATTAAATACGACAAAATTTTATTATATTTATAATATTAATATTTGAATTATAGATTTTATTAAAAAATTTAAAATCTCGTTTTACTAAATCAATTAACAGTTAGAGTTGGATATATTTTGAAAATATATTTTTCGATTGATTGAGTGGTCGATAGAATTAAATAATTTGTATAAAAAAGTTTACTTGTACGAATTCAATTAGTCTACTTATATGAATGTGAGGTGTTACATATCCATTTCCCGATTGACTGGTCGATTAACTTTGTTCTCTATTTGTTGCAATAGGGAGAGGTGTCTATGAATCATTTTCCATTGTGCTTGTCTAACCAAAAATGTGGCCGGTTGTTGCTTGAATAGGAGGCGTAAATGGACATTTGTTGGATTGCATGTGCACAACCAGTCCACGTCTATATTTTATGTTACTTTGCAAATCGGGTTGAAGTTGGGGTTAATGTTTTCGGATTAAATATTGAATTTAATTTGATTAATATGATTGTTATTGTAGGGACGCGGACTTAAACATATATAAATGTGTATTATCTTTGGATAGGATGCTTAATTTTGAGGATTTATTTATTTTTGACAAATTCTAATTATAATCCTAATCTTAATTTTACTTAGAGGGGAAGAATAATTTAGGGGAAGGACGGGGTGCTCTTAGTGGGTCTAAATCCCATGATATAAGAGAATATGAGGGAACAAAGATGAGCATCTTGCCAACCGGCCAAATGTGTAACACTCTCAACTTGGATGTCACATTTGGGTCTCAAGCCCAACCCGTTATTATAAAATTTTGACCTAGTTTATTAGCACAATCCACAATCTATTTTGAAAGTTCATTTAATTATAGCCCAATAAAACATAATAAATAATTAAAAACATATACAATGGAGCTCCTTTTAAAATTACATTATAAACCCTTGACTCGATAGTTTGAAAATCCAAATACGATTTACAATATACAATAGGTTCCTACGAATACAAATCCCAAAGACCTAAGTACTATACTCTAAAGAGACGAGGCGATGGAATCCTTCCCAGATGGTGCTCCTTCAAGAACGTGCCAAACCTACTAACATGCAAACGAAAACAACGATTCCGAACGCTGAGCTAACAAAGCTCAGTGGATACACTGCCACTCAACCATGTTTCATGCAAATCATAAATAAAGTAATGCAACAAGAACGATATCAAGGTAAGATAACAATGGCGCTAGCATATCCGCCTAAACACATGGAACTTATGAATGTATGATCACGCACACAGCTCGTACAAGTATCTCATACGTTTACCTAGCACCACACTGATGACACCAACAACATTAAGTGAGGTCCGCGTCCACAAAGCATTGGAATCCTACACTTGAGTGAGGCCCGAGTCTACAAAGCATCAGGATCATACACTGGGAGTAAGGCCCACTTCCACATAGCATCGGGATCCTATACTCTGAGCAAGGCTCGCGTCCACAAAGCATCGGGAACCTACATCCATGCTCGGGATCTCTCATCAAGCATCTTCGAATGAGGCTCGCGTCCATAAAGCATCGGGATCCTATATTCGGGAGTCTTCAAGGTGTTGCAACACACTTAGTGTATCCAAATCCCAACAACAAGGGATGACTCAACTATCTAGGCGTCCCATCAGCACACAGCAAGGACCCTAGTAACCACACAGCTCTAGACCTCGACACAAGGGTCTTACTGCACACATCTCTAACACATTTACCATAGCCTTATGGTTTTTATCAGTTAATATATCATCCCGTTGAATTATCCATTCATTAGCATGTTCATAAAGTACACATTAGCCATTATCATTAATTTATCTTATTATTCGACAAGACTCAACCTTATAGGCGCTCTTTTTCGCACACAACATGGACCTAGATTACCACACAGCATCCACGATCCGCCTAGGATCCCTATGGTTTACCACCTCACATAATTTACCCAACATTTACCAAGTCATTAGCCATTCATTACTTGTACGGGGTTAAAATTTCCATTTCTCAGTTTCAATATTCATTTTACACCTTAATGGACCCCAAGGCCCTTTGCCTCGAATTATAACACCCCCAAACGCCACCTCAAAATTATTGGGCAGACTGCCCAGTGAGTATCGGTACTTCCCTCTAAGTATCGATACTCCCACATGGGTACCGATACTCTAATTAGGTTCGAAAGAACTAGACCCCAAGTCGTACCGATACGCCATGTACCATACCGGTACTTATCATTTGTACTAGGATCACCCCGTACCGGTACTCTCACAAACGCGTATCGGTACGCTAAGCCTCTCATAAGCAAGCAACATCGCGTACCGATACTCCCCTATGAGTACTGATACCCTCAATAGATTCGAAGGAATTTAACCCAAGGGAGTACCGATACGTTACGTACCATACCGGTACTCAAAGCCTTTCCAGGTAATGTAACAATGCGTACCAATAGGCCCCCTTGCGTACCAATACACGAAGACGTCTCTGGAATCCTTACCTTACAAGGGGTATCGATACACGGGGAAGCGTACCGGTACTCCCCTCACAACTCATCCCCCATTTACACTAAGGCATATCGATACTCTAACCCCCAGTACAGGTACGCAAGCCCGATTTTCGAACTTTGGGTGCGGGTTTCACCTAGAAACCCTATTTAACCCCATAGTTAAACCCCAAATCGATTATGTAAGTTATTGTAAAGGTATTAAGTGGGTTTCTACCAATTTTAAGCCTTAGCAACATCAAATCCCCATTTTACCATTAAAGGGGTCAACCCAAAGCCTATCAAACCATAAACACCAAAACATGCACAAAGCTTAATTTTATGAGTTGCAGGAAACAATAGGAGTTAGTAGTGTACTAACCTCGAATTAAAGCTGATGAAGAAGCCCTCAAAGATCCATTCTCGTTCTTCTTCTTCAAGCCCTCACCAAACACCTTCTTCTACCACAACCAACCATTTTTACCTTGGTTGGTAGATCTCTCAAAGCTGAACAAGCTTCCCTTCTTGCCCCAAACGAGATTCTTACTCAAACTCTCAAAGATTACACCTTTTACTTCAACTTGGGTAGGAAGATGGATATGAGAAAGAGGGAGAAGACAATGGGACAAAGGTGACTTCACCTTCCAACTTTTCTGCATAAATTAAAGCCCCCATCAGCTCTCATTGTCTTTAATTATGCTTTTACCCATTTGCCCTTCTTACTTTCACCTTAGCCCAACAACAAACCCACAACACAAGCCTAAAAGCTTTTCTTCAAGCCCAACAAGGCTCTCAAGGCCCAATATCTCGACCCAAACGCGAAGCTCATGCCTCGGTTTAACCCGACCCTCGAGTTCCAAAACTCGAGTCGTTACAAAATGTGCTTGCTCAGAATTTACTATTTTTTCTTGTTGAATTCTCGTTTCTCTTTTGATAAATCTTAAGGTTCTTATCATCTTTCGACTCAAACATTTAAGGAGGTCAAAGTAATCAAATTGACATATTGATAAATGCAATACATATCTTTCTTAATAATTTTATTTAGATATGAATATGGCTGCTTAAGTCATGATTAATTCTTTTGAAAAGTATGTTTAAGGATTTTAAAGTGGGTTGTCTTTAAAAAAGAAATTGGGTCATCTCATAATTGTTGCTTTCGTTATTGTTTAATTTCATTTAATACACATATGTTGTTTCTTTCTTTATCGTTTGGGTTGTTTCTAGTTTGGTGTGACACACAACCAGTGTTAGGTAATTGTGAAACTGATTTAGTTTGGATATTATATTTGATTTCTTTTTAAAAAAATTACAACCAAGGTAAAGATGGAGATTAAACTTTGGTGTAACATTGTCACATTGATAATTTTATCATTTCACTTTATTGTTTTGTCAATTTAATCCTTTTAAATTAAATATGTTCAAGAGTCGAGTGACTCACTTAGCCTGGCTCTAATATAATTTAAATAAATTTAAAATTATTTTTTAAAAATAATATTAGATAATTATTTATGTTTTTTAATTTGAAAAGGGTAACTTGGGTGGAGTTGGTCGGGTCCAAGCCTAAACTGTGTTTTTTATTTTATACCAGGTTCGACCAAATTCAGACCATAGACAACTATATTCCAAATAAAAATATATTGGTATATATTGATTATACCAGCAATATATGCATTTATATTTAAACATTTGTTAATATATTAATGAATTAATTAATAATATGTAAAATGTAAAAAATTTAGATAGAGTGATTGTAATAGTTCTATTAACTTTCATACTCATATCTTTCAATTTAATATTGAAAGTCAATATTGTTTTGAAAAATCTCACAATGATAATTAGTAAAATGTATTTATAGTTAATAATACATTCAACCAACTAAATATCATAATCTTACATTCTAATCAAATAACCGAACAAAGTAATGTAATATTCAGTAATATGTCAAGTAATCATTTTGGTATTATTATTATAAAAGATAATTTGGCATTTTACGAACCAAACACGTCCTGATGATAAAAGTTGATACATTGGAGTTCTGACTTTTAAATATTTAAATTTGAATCTCGTTGTAACACCGAAAATGTTAAAGCTGAACTTTTTAAAGTTTAGTGGTGCATTACTACTTTAACCTATCATATGAAGCAAAAACATAAATAAAATTAGTCGTAACTTAAGATAAATAGTTTTTTGCATTAATCCCAATGTTGTATTCTAGCATATCAACACCGAGCAAGGCAAACATATAACAAGTCATGTATTTAACTCAAAACCCTAGCAGCTAGATTTTCTCCCAACTCAACTTTTTGTTTTTTTTTTTAATTTTGTTTTGTTCGGCAACGGTGGTACCAATTTTAGTGTTAGTCGTCGATCGTCGGTGTTTTATCTTCTCTATAATTTTTTATTTTTTTATTAATAAAACTGTTTGGTTTCAAATTAAAAAAAAGTCATGTATTTAGGTAACATTTAATATACCATCTTTACAATAAAACCATATCTTAGTCATAGTATGGATGAATAATCTCTTTTACTCATCCATTGAATATATCTTAGCTCAGTTAAATTTATTGTTATTCATCAATATTCAAGTATTTGTTTACTATCTGCACTATTATGATTGTATTTAATATCAAGTGCTCAATAGTTAATTTGTACCACTAAAGCCATATGGAATATTATCGTCACTAAAATCATTTCATATATTATTGTCGCTAAGGTCACACAACACAATATGTGAATTGGGTTATTCATTAAGATAGTACCACTAAGACCACACATTTACGGTACACTACTCAGGCCATTAAGTCAAATCATAGATAGTCAAATTTACAAACAACTTGAGATTTTACTTTATCCCATAATGAACCAATACACAAAAATAGAGAATCATACTATCGCTAGAGACATCATTTTCCTATTTAAACAACAAGAAACAATTAAGGATGATTGATGGGTACAATATCACAGATTTTACATTATATTCATTCTAGTTGGTGGCAGGTATGAGTATGAGTTTAATGGGTAGTGGGTGAATGTGGATGTCAAAAATCATACCAGTTGTGGATAGTGAGTAAGTGATGGATTTAAGACTTTACCCGCCTTATATTTGCTCGCCCTGCATCCTTCTGTCCACTACCCACCATATGAATTCTGGACTATATGAATTTAGGAATTCTGTAAATCCTAAGATTCTACAAGGGCGTGCCTTGTAATTTACCCAAATCCTAGGGTATAAATTCCTCTCTTCGGCGAGAAGGATCCCAAGGTATAAATATTATGGCCTTGTTTGGCAATTAGCAGATAGCTGATAACGGATTACATTAGCTGATAGCGGATAGCTGAATGCATTTTTATATCTATTAATATTAATTAGATTATAAAAATTAATTTTTTTAATGTAACGTTACTAAGTATGTTTGAAGGATTTATATATTATTTTATTATTTATATAATTATTTTTAATATAATATAATTAATTATTAAATATAAATGATATTTGAAGTATATGCTAATTTGGAAGTTTTTTAATTGTTAATGGTAAAAGAGTCTTTACAGCTTTTATGTCAAAACCTCTAAACCCAAAAAGCTCGTATTAGCAGCTTTTTCAAATTGAGAGGTTTACCTCAATTCGCTCTTACAAACTTCTATTCACCAAACATGCTAAATAGCGAATTTGACCGGTTAAACCTCTAATTTTGGCTCAAAAAGTTGTTTATCAAACATGACCTATGTGTTTGTCATTTCTATTATTGTGTTTTATGTATTTATTTTATGTACTAAAATCATGGTTTGTTTTAAAATCTAAGTTAATCATTAAGTTTGTAGACTATGATCTCAATTAATTTAGTTTGAAAATGATTTTTTTCGTTATGTTTAATATTAGTGGCTGCTTGGCTGACATGTTTGGTGGGTATGGGTGGGTACAAATTGGGTAATTGGTGCAGGGTGAATTTGGGAATGTAGCCACGTAAACGAGTGTGAACTTAAAAATTGTATTCGCCATAAGTGATATGTGGTAAATATAAAAATTGTACCCGTTGTGGGTGGTAGATAGATAATGAATATTAAGTATAAAAAGGAGCATCTGCTCCCGTCCATTCCATTTACTATCCCTAAACACAACTTCATACCCTAAGACGATCAAACATTACATTTATCTAAATCATGAAGCATCTTAAATTTATAGCGCACTACTTCAATTTCCAGCAACAAAAGTCCCCTTGCTATTCCTCAACCGCTTCTCCTTTTCCTTTCCCTTTATCATAGCGTTTGACAAACTTTTTGTGAATCATTCGCATACCGTTCGTTTATTAAGTTAAGGAGTATGAACAAAATTTTTATGTTCATTTAAAAAGCAAACGAACACGAACATAGGTGTGCTCAGTTCGTTTATGTTCACGAACAAACTAATTTATAGGCTCCTTTATAAGCTCGTTTATAGACTCATGATTCATATGCTATTTTCTTTTTTAATTTTAAGTATTGATGAAGGTAATGACTAATTAGAACATAGAGTGAACTTTAAGTTCAAATTGTGAAGCCTAAGGAGCTTAATGACTAATGGATGTTTTAGAATGAAAATGCTTGTGGATGTTTTAGGATAAAAATGCCCGAGGAGTTTAAATTTTAAGTATTGATGAAGGTCGTTTATTTTGTTACTTTTATTTTATTTATTTATTGTTTGTTTGTTCAATTAATATTTTTGAACATATAAATGAGCATGTTAGTTTAATGCGAACATTAAACAAATATGTTTGCAAACGTATAAACGAACACGTTCATGAACACTAAACAAACAAACATGAACACCTTAAACAATAAGTAAAAGAACACGAACACAATATTAAAAATTTAAATGAACACGAACCGAACATGAACACCTTTAAAAATAAACAAATGAACACAATCATAATCTTTTTCGTTCAAGCTCGATTTATTTATATCCCTACTTGAAAGGAATCTTCTACCTCTCTTGCTTTACAAGCCTTGGATGAGTGTTTTGAACAATAAATATTGTTTTTTTAAATCAAAGTTTCGAACTTTGGAAGGATGAAGAATTGTAAACAAATTTAAGTAAATATATTTAAATTATTAAAAATAAAAATTATAAAAAAACATATCTCTTTTAGAAAATAGATAAAATGACTGATGTTAACTTAGGCTTAGTTTAGCATTGCTTTTAAAAAGTGCGGTGGAAAAAGCGATTTTAAAAGTGTGGTAAAAAAATAGTTTTGAAAATTTGGGTTAGTGTTTGTCATTGATGTCAAAAAGTGATTTTGAAAAGACAAAATGTATATTTTAGACATAGTATTATAAAGTAAAATAAGTGAACTTGGGTGATGTTTAAATTCGTTAATATTATAATATATGAAATAAATCAACTTAAATTATAATAAAAATTTTAATTTAAAAATATAAACTATATAAACTATAATAAAAAAATTATTCTCAATATAAATACTATAACATATATATTATTTTATAATTATATATAAATTTAGTCTAACAATCAATTATAATTAAATAATAGAGGGTAAAAAAGTAATTTTACTTTTCAAACTAACTTATCCACTGCAAAAGCCATAAAATCTAGCTTTTTGGTTTGGGTGGAAAATCACTTTTAAAAGCAACAAAAAACACCTAATTTAGTTTGAAAGCACTTAAAAAAGTGCTTTTAGATTGGTAAAAGCAACCAAAAACACACCCTTAACGTGTATGTTACTTTTTCACCCATTAATTCAATTTAACAAAATAAAATTAAAAAAATAAAAGTTTAAAATTAAAATGATTTTTTTGAAAAGTTCACATGCAAAAATATCATTAGGCCTTCCTTTTCCTCCCACCAAATCAGTGGCGGATTCAAAAATATTTTAAGAATAATATGAAAATGCATTAAATAATACTTACAATCAAATTGTTTCTCCTTCGACTTAACTCTTTACCCAAGACCTTTATTTTAAACCGGTCTCTAAACTCTTGAATATTTCAATTTCATCCTTAAACTAATAGATTCTATTTTAAATTAGTCTCTAAACCTTTTAGTGTTACAGTTCCATCTTCAAACTACGACACTCATTTTAAATTGGTCTCAAACTTTTGAACATTCTAATTTTATCCTTGAATCATCGTTTGTACCACATTGTATTATTATATAATACGCATAAGTGTTTACATAATAATTAATATTTTTAAACGATTTTGTTAACATGAGATATAATTAGCATGTGTTGATAATTTAAGGATGAAATTGAAATGTTTAAAAGTTTGGGGACCACTTTAGAATGATAGTCATAGGGATGAAATTGAGATATTCAAAAATTTGAGGACCAATTTAAAATAATGATCGTAATTTGAGAATAAAATTGAATGTTAAAAGTTTAAATATAAATTTAGAATGAAAGTCATAATCTCAAGTTTAATTAACTCTATTAAATTATGTTACGCTTATATATTTTAACAATGAAGTAACTAACTTGATCAAACAAAATAAAAAGGTAGATTACTAAATTTAGGATTGTCATGCTTCAAAATAATACAAATATTTTTATATGTTAATTAATTTCTTCTGATGGATTTTCACCTACGCTACCCGAATATAATTTTTTTTTGTTTTCGTATAACCACTAATATCTAATTTATTATTAATTAATATGGATCTAGATATTCGCTATATGGACTATTCTTTCAACCTAACTAGTTTCATTCATAACATTAATATTTAAATTTTTAACATTATTTAAGAAATCTAATGCTTGATTTCTTTAGACCAAAAGATTGATAGTGATGGATTCCCCTCCACTTTAATTTACGATAAAGAATTAAAATAGTAAGGCTTCAACATTCAATCAATTTCATTGAAGTAGTTGAGCTCCATTGTTTAATTGATGTAGTTCAACATTCAATCAATTTCATTGAAGTAGTTGAGCTCCACTGTTTCTATTGCCTTTCAATTCGGTGCTAATTCTACTGTCGATACTTTCATGAGTAATTATTTGATGCACTGTTAGAGAAAAAGTTTTCTTTTTATAAGTGAATTTTTAAAGTTGTCACATGTTCCTTTTAGGGACTCTAAACCCTAACCTTTAAATTCTACAAATCTAACTAAGACTTAAAATTTATCCCCCGAACCTTAAAATCTAACCACAATCACTAAGCTCATAGTTATAAACTCTAAACACTAAAAATTAAGCACTTATAGAAAACAAGTTTTCACCGCCGGTGCATAAAATTTTCCCTTTTATATTGTCTTTCAATTTGCTTGATGGAGCAGCAATCGGATTAGCTAGAGGCAACCTCGTCGAACTTAGCCTTGCCGAAAACAATGTTGTCACGGAGGAGTTTGAGCTGCGAGACAGTGGAGTCTCTAGTGATGGTAGAGATGACATGACCAACAATGGCGGATATGGACAACAATGAATCAACACGAGAAGAACGAAGTCTTTAATTACAACGATGGAGATGTGCTTAATTGCAGCAATGGAGAGGCAACCACGGTCTTCGGAGTTCGTGAGAAACAATGGTCTTTTACCGGCGAAATTAAACTAAGTTGGAGCATGACAGTTTATCGATTCAGTGTCGAATGCTTCAATTGTTGTCAACTTTGAAATTAAACAAATCAAGTTATAGACAATAATTTTTAATTTAATATTTTGTAGGTTGAGTTAGTTTTAGAAATTAGAATTAAACAAAATAAACATAATCTTTTATTTTAAATTGATATTTGACCATAACTCGCATTTATTATTATTTGCCCTTAATATTTCATTTTGATTTTGTCTTTGAGAAAAAAATAGTTATAAAATTTTCGGGTTGCTTGACAAAAAATAAAATAGATAATGTCAATTTAATAATGCCGTTGATGTTTCGGTGTATTTGGGTTAATTTGATAAAAAAATAAAAGTTAAGAGGGTCATAATAAAAATTAAAAGGATACAATAACTAAATTGTTAAGATTGAGGGGCCAAGGTCATTATGTTAAATATTAAAGTTTCAACCTTGCCACTTAAAACTAAGCCGTGTTGTAATTTCTTTTTAAAAGTATATCATATAATAAATACAATTAGTAAAAATAATTTTAAAATATTATTTAATAATCTCTAAAAATATTTTCAAAAAATAATAAAATTGATTTTTGATAGTCATGAGAAATTATATTATGGATCATTCTCGCACGTATCTATGATCTTCACTCATATTTATTGTAAATTAAATTAAAAAATAATTTTTACCAAATAAAAATTTACTCGATAAAAAATTTAATAAAATATATAATTTTTATTAATTGGGATCATATATAATATGACAGAAAAGTCTATTATATATTTTCTTTATAAATTAAAAAATTTAATATTAGTATAGATTCACAAAATTTTGAGCAAATGGATGGCTGCGAATTTAGGCTGGACATTACAATTTGGATAAGATCATAAATATTTGTGCTTATTTTTCCGTGTTTTTTCAATTTTAGTTTTTTTGGTAAAGTAAACTGGATGTGAAAAGACGATAAGATCTAAGAGCTTTTCTCTTTTCTTTGGTGAATTTCATTGACTAACGGCTTTTCTTTGGTGAATTTCATTGACTAACGGCGAATAAAATATCGGATTTGTCCATGTGACACATCGATTATTGATTCAATAATTGCTTAATTAAAATCATATTAAATATATATAGAAAAATACTTTGATATATAAGCTTGTGTAATTTTAGGGTTTAGATTACATAATTTTTTTAATTTTAAGGTTTAGGTTTTAGATTATAGTTTATGGGTTAGGGGTTTAGTGTGTAGGGTGTAGAATTTAAGGCTTATGGTTAGAATTTAGAGTTTATGGTTTAAGGTTTAGTTTTTAGGGTGTTAGGGCTAATAATTTAGGTTTTATATTTTATAGCTTAAATATGAAGGGTTGTGTAAATTCTTTTATACAGCTTATATATTAAAATATAACTCATATATGTATTCTTTATATTCATAAAAATTAAATAAAATACTTATTAGAAAATATAGCAATTACTTAGAGATGGAAAGAAACATTTAAATTATGGGTCGCATTATAAAAATTAAAATATCTAAAAATCATATAAAATTAATGCATAGTATTGTCTCGATTATTTTGATGATAATCTGCAATATTAATTCTTAATCCTAGATTAATTGAAATTTTTCGAAATTAAGCTCAATTTGACTCTCTCTTTTTTTGAATTAATTGGTATCATTTTAGGTTTTCATTTTATTGTTCTTTCTCTATTTGATAAGTAGACTTTCTTTTAAAATATTTATCTATTCATGTCAAACATTTGTAATAAATAAATAAATCTAAACCTTAAATGTAAAGGTAACTATGAAACCAACATACATTTATTTATTTTTTACAAAAAAAACTAGCGACAACAATTTCAAAAGTATTTTCTAAAACTTAATAAATCAAAAACCTAAGAAAAAAAATTTGTTACAAAATTATGAAACCCACTTAAAAATAGGGTAAGCATGCATATTTATACTATAAAACTCAAACTTTAGATTTTTAATTCTAACCCTAAAAACTAAACCCTAAATCTTAGATCATATACCCTAAATTTTAAACACTAACTTTAAATTCTAAATTTTACAACATAAACCCTAAAATGAAATTTCAACTCCTAAAATTAAAAAGTACATATAAACTTTAATTTTCACTACCTATATATCAAAATTTTTTTAAAAAAAATATTACTATACTATACAATATTTTAAAAGGTATGGAATCAAATTGTTTATATTATATAAAAACTATGTAAAATATTTTTAAAAAAATTTGTCAGATCCAAGGTGGAGCCGCCCGAGGCTTTACTGGTAAAGTTGACTTTATTACTTTTATATTAATATCCGTGGCCCATGAATCCAACTAGTTGTCTTTGTACAATAAAGTACGAATTTTTTTACTCAAATATAGTTTTAGGATTTTTTTCTCTCTCAAATATGGTATTTTTATTTTAATTCTTAAAATATTATATTTGTTATAATATTTTAAAAGTCGGATTTTGTTAAATCCGACTTTGAGCAGTATTTTCCCAAAAAATCCCTAAATTTTGCCTAAGTCGGATTCTCCTGTCTTTTAAGAGATTTTTTTTTTGAATTTACTGTTCAAAGTCGGATTTTGTTGAATCCGACTTATAGGGTACTGTAGAAAATGTAATATTTCGAGAATTAAAATGGGAATGACCATATTTTGAAAAAAAACCTTAAACTAATATTTATGTAATTCCTCCATAAAATATGATATTTATTTTAAAAAATTCAGATTTAAACAATTTTATTATTAAAATATGTATTTTATAAAAAGATTAAGAAAAAAAATATGAATACATATTGCCTGTAAAAAAAATATTCGTGCCACTCATACGTTAAAGATTGTATATTTATACTCCATCCAAACTCAGATTTGTTTTAGTTTAATTATAATTGCATGATTATCGTAGTCAAAGGGTAAATTACACAAATTATCACTAAACTATCTTCTCACTTCTATTTTAGTCATTCAAGTTTAAAAAGTTTCAATTTAAAAACTAAACTTTATACATTACATTTTGGGAAAACTACATATTTAGTATCCCAACTATGCTCGCATTACTGTTTTGGTACCCCAACTATTATTTTTTGCAAAATGGCACCTAACGTTACGTTTTTTTTATGTTTTGGTACCACGACTGTTAAAAACTAGCGAAGATGATGACACGACTTGGTATAATCACAGTTTTAGTCCAAAACACTTATATATATTGTTGATTACCTAAGTAAGCAACACCCTTGGACGATGATCTTGGGCTGTTTTTATGGTGGAGACGGGGGAGTTGTAGGTCTAATGATGGAGATGAGAGTTGTAGGTCTGACCATGGGGAACTTAGCCCCTATTTGGGGGTGCATGGCTCCTTATAAAGGGGCTAGATGAAATGAGGCATGTGTCAATCGAGGGGGACATGTGTTTTAGTGAGTTGTCGTGACTCGGTGTCGGTGTGGATCTCATGTATTTTCGCGTCTCAAGTTCGCTCTGTCATCCGTAGCGATCTTGTGCGTAGTCACATGATCGCTGGATGTGATGTTGCTTGTAGTCTTACTTGTTCGCCACATGTTGCGAAGGGTGTCACACGATTCACGGGCGATCTCACGCGTTGTGGTCCGCAGCGATCACGTGTGTTGTCTCGTCAATTGTCGAATGTCTTTTGTGTTATACTGTCCGTAGTCTTGTTCATTCGTCGAGGGCCGTCTAGTCTTAACACGTGGCGATAAATATTCGTAGGTACCAACATATATTATCAACTTAGCCTAAAATCCATCAATTTAAAACACAATCTTAATTTTGGGTAAAAACATCATCTTAATTTTAATTGAATTTTGTCTCATCCCTTTCCCCACACCCTCGTATTCTCATCGATATCCCGATTATAGATTTTGGGTCCTCCAATGGACCCTGCATTAGCCCCCATTGATCTATAAAATCCTAAAGTTTTGTTTTATCCCTGACGTGTTTTATAAACTCCAAAATCCAAAACAAGAGTTCGATTGGAAGAAGAAGAAAAATGAGGATTTTACAATTTTAATCAAAAAATTAAAATAATGTTTAAATTGATAGAACTTTAGACTGTAGAAGTTTTTGAACTAAAACTGTTAGTAACCCAAGCCATGTCACAATTTTCGTTAATTTTAAACGGCGGAGGTATCAAAATAGAATAAAAACGTAATGTTAAGTATCATTTTGCAAAAAATAATAATTGAGGTACTAAAATAATAACGTGAGCATATATAAGATACTAAATATATAATTTTCCCTAAATTTTTGTCACTCATTTGTTTTCTCAATAACTGCCCCGATATGATTTATTTTAGTAACATAAGGATGACATGACTTTTTTATTGATATTTAATTATGGTATATAGTATTTAAAATAAAAATAAAATCTTTAAATTATAACTGACATCCCCAAATCCACATTCCCAGACAATCAAACAATTTCAATTTTTTTTTTCTTTTTTGAACTTATGTCAATTTCAAACCATTATTTTTCTTTTTCTATCATTTTCTAGGGATAATGGAAAGTAAAAGATAACTAGTTTAAAAAATAACTTATTACCAAACACATAATTAGTGACATACGACATTGTATGTATTTTAGCCTCCAAATAATTATATTAAAAAAAATCCAAATAACCAACCCAAAATTATTATTTTACAAATTAATTTGATCAAACATAAACACAAAATTATTATTTTACAATTACTATTATGTTTTGAGCAATGAAGTAAAAATAATTCCGAGCAGACAAATCCGGTTGAACACAACTGAAAAAGTACGATTCATCTTTATTTCGGTTTTGACTCATATTATAGGTCGTCATGGCCAATTCTATGACATTGGTCGGTTTATCTTATTCTCAGTATGAATAGAACGAACATGCTGAATTGACCCAATGCTTATCTTTGCCGAGGGCCAGCTCGAATGACCTTTTTTTATTAGTAAGAAAAATCCATGTACACCCTTGATTTTTTTAAATGTTTTAATTATTAAAATGTTCTTTTATTTTGATCTTCAACCTTTTTAATTTGTTGTTTTTAAATATTTTAATAATTTTGTCCAATATTTAATAATTTAAATATATTATTTATGTTTTTAAAATTTCTAATTTTATCATTTTAATTATTTTTACCATTTTAAGTATTTTCTTTAAATTTTTTTCATAAAAGTACAAAATAATTGAAGTTAGCATTGACAACAAGATAATTAATATAAGCTTAACACATGTTATTTTTTTTCTATCAGTTAGTTCAATTAAAAAAAATAAGAGCCAAAAGAGATGAGAAAAATTTCATAGCTAAAATGTTTTTTTTAATATGTATTTTATTAAAAACTCTCTTCATAATTAGGTTGCACTAAGACATCACCCGATCAACGAAATAAGAAAAAATAATTGTACCAGAATATTATTAAACCAAAACAACACTCACAATTTTTTTTAAATGATCACCATGGAACTATTGTTGTTCAAAGATGTCTCCAAATTGGAGAGGCATACCCTATTCTTGAGGAAAATACAAAACTGTTCACTTCATTTCAATTTCACGGACACCTTGAAAATGGACGCAACCAAAAACATTAAGGGACGAACGTTGTTGGAACTTAAAACATGTCGATTTCATCTAATATAGAACGAGCAATATCGCGAAAGGGTTGGCCGGGAGAGATGACCAAGATAGTCGAAATCTCACAATAAGCTCAATCACAAACATTAAATTCAGTAATCTAACGATTTAAAAAAATGAAAAACTTATAAGATTTACACGACATAACCAGGAGAGGAGCGAAAATTTTTATTTTAAGGTGTCAAATTTAAAAATTTAATGAAATGATTCCTTTTAAGTAGTTAGGAAGAAATAATGAGTGACAATTTTTATTTAAGGGGTGTCACTTTTCATTTAAAGCTATGTTAAATTTATTTTTAATATTATTATATATTAAATTTATAGGAGAAAAGATTTTCTCCAAATTTTTTGAGGTGTCATGTGACACCCCTTGACTAAAAGTGGCTCCGCCTATTAATTTAATTGGATCCTAACTTTTATTTTATATTTTTACATTAATTTTAGAACACTATGTGAAGAAGAAAAAGGAAAAAAATATAATATTAAAATGTTATTTTTTAATCGGGGTAAACTAATCAAATGACCACCTAACTATGAGGGAGGCTTAATTGATACCACTTAAATAGTTAAGTGGTCATATTTGACAAATTTTAAAATATAGTGGTCATATCGAAACCAACCCATAATTAAGTGGCCATTTAAGTAGCTTGCCCTTAACATTATATATTATTTTTTATTTAATAAAAACGTCTCAAATCACTTTTTTAACATTATTAATGTGTTTCATGTTAATATTTATTTTTTAGAACAAAAATCTTCTGGCCCTAAGTATGGCTCTTTTTATGCCCTACAGTAAAAAACATTAAAAAATTAAATTCTAAACCCTAACTCTAAATTTTACATCCTAAACCTTAAAACTCTACACCCTCAAAAATACACACTTACCCCTAATTTCTTAAACCCTAACTTTAAACCTTAAACCCACTTTTTAAAGTGGGGCACCAAAAAGGGCATAATTAGGAGGCATGCGATTTTTATCATTTCTTTAAATCATAAAATTCATGCACACACAAAACTATTTGAACTCATGTCTCCTAAAAAAATGTCAATCCTTTTTTTTTTCACGAGACCATTTCTTAGATTATGGTTCATGTCATGATTTTTTTGATTAAGTCGATATATAATTACATTATCAAAGTAATTGTCGAGATTCGAACTCACACAAGTATCTTTAGTTATTTGGACAATTAATGAATCTCCTGATTCATGATTTTTAACATGAAAAAGCTAATTTTATTAAATATAATTATTTTTATTTAATATTAAATTTAAATAAACAGTGTTATTATTAATAACAAATATTAGATCAAATTATAAAATTAAAAATTTTAAAAATTACGATTAAATAAAGTAACTTTCCAAACAGAATTCTAGGGATAGATCCAGAATCAAACATTAGGAGGGGTCAAAATATTGAATTTAAAAAATACAAGGGCTTATTAAGTATTTAAACGCAAAATTCAGGGCACGTCCTAATTTGTATAATTTTTAAACTTATAGGACCTATATTATTATTAGACCAAAAAATAAAGGGTTCAAACCCATTTTTTTAATTCAACCTGATCAAATATTTAATAAAATTTGTTAAATGTTTCAAATTTGAAACAGGGCCTGACCCCCTGGGCTTTCAAGTAGATCCGCCTCTGCACAGCCCTAATGAAAAAGGGAAATAAACGGAAGAAAAATGGTAAATCTAACTGTAAGTCTGTAACTGTCAAAGCTAGAATGAACAATGAAGGTAGATTAATTTTTCTTGTCAATCTTTATATCTCTTTCTCTCCCTTCGTTCACCAAATCCCAATCTACCGCTCGATCCTTCTAAAAAAAACCCTAATTTCCCCCTTCTCTCTTTCTAAACCCTAGCGTATAAATAATATCATTCAGATCTTAGCTAATTGTTTCCTTCGCTCAGCAGATCCGACGAATCTTTTCTGATCACGGGTACTTTATTTAATTCTCTCTTCTCAATTTTATTACCTTGTGTGTGTTTTGATTTGATCTATATTTTTGGGTTAAGTTGGGATCATAATGTTGTAGACTTTTATTTTCTTAGAAACGTTAGAAGAATTATTGGTTTTTTGGATTTGTGTAGATTTTGATCGTGTTGTAAAATATATATCTGAAGGAAAGGGATATTGAAAGAGGAGATTGGGATTTCTTTTGATTAAATCATGGCAGCTCCAGTGCCTCCAGGGGCACCTAGACCCGGATCCAATGCGCGGCAGCAACCACCACCGCCTAATTTTAATCCTAATTATCAAACCAATCCCAATTCCTTAGCGGATAACATGCAGAATTTGAACCTAAATCGGCCACTTTCTATGCCCAATTCTGGTCCTAGACCTACCCCTTTCGGTCAACAACCACCCTTCCCTCAATCTTCAGTCTCTTCTGGATTCCCAGTTGCATCCTCGCCAATGCCACGGCCCGGACCACCACCTGGTATGGTTGTAAGACCTGCAGTGGTTCCTCCTGGACCACCACAATCCACATTACCCGCAAATGTACCCCCAGGAAGACCGATTGGTTCACCTGTTACTCACCTGCCCCCTTTTGGGTCTAGACCTCCTCCTGCTTCATTGATTTCATCTATAGGTGGTGCGGCTATACCTTCTAGTGCTTTCCCATCTTCAGGTGTACCTAGGGCCTCTGTTGCTCCACCACCAGCAGGTTCTCGCCCGGGTTCTTTTGTGTCATCTTCATCTTTGACTGGTGGTCCTGCTGTGCCAATGTCAAATGCACCTGCCGGACCTTTCAGTAATGGGCCACCTGCAGTTGGCTCAGGTCCACCCCGATTTCCTTCTGCTGCAAGTGTTTCACAGCCCCCTGTTGGACCTCCACCATCTATGATGTCAGGTAGGCCACCTGTTCAGGCTTCAACCATGCATTCTCTTTTGGGAAGTTCGGCTGTTAGTTCCCCGATAGCTCCTCCGCCGCCTTCAGCATCACCATTTTCAGCTGTGCCTCAGACTAGACCACCACCTTCTGGTTCTCCTTATGGACCACAAACATGGACGATGCAACCCCAGCAGGTTAGTAATCTTTGGTTATTTGTTTCTTAAGGTTGAATTTGATCAATCAGCATATAACATTTTGGTCTAGATGGATATTTTAAAGCTCTGAGATAGGTTCAAATTCTGTTAGTGACTTGAAACCATTTTAAGGCGATGCATATGAGGCACTTAAAATTCTAACCAGAATTGTGCGGTTTGTTTGGAGTGGGTTTGCATTTTGTTTGCTTCCATCAATGATTTGAATTCCAACTGTTTTTAATTGCTTTAGGGAGCCCAACCTCCTCATATTCCCGGCGCTACACATGCACAACCTCCAAGAATGTTTGGAATGCCACAACTTCCTAATCAAGCTATGACTACCATTCCACCTGCCATGGGTCAACCTGGAGCACCTCTGTCAGGAACATCAAAGATTGATCCTAATCAAATTCCAAGGCCTGTTCCAAGTGCCACACCAATCGTGTATGAAACTCGCCAAGGCAACTCGGCAAATCCTCCTCCGGTACAATCTCTGGTCATTTCATAGGAATAGAAAGAAGATTACACAATTCACCTGGAATTTGCTAATTTGGCTATTCCTTTTGATCTTTATTTAAGTTTAGGCTCATCATTCTATTTCCAGGTTGTCATTGCGTGCATGCATACTGCTATCACAACTTCGTTATATAGCTACAATTTGAATTTTGTTATATATCCTAATGACTTGTAATCTTTTGAAGCCTGCTACAAGTGATTACATTGTCCGAGACACTGGAAATTCTAGTCCACGATATGTGAGATGTACCATCAATCAGGTCATAACAAACTGTGCAAATTTATTTTGGTTTCTATATTCTGTAATTGTGTATTTTTAATGAGGTTTGTGCTGCAATTTCCCCATCAGTACTCACCATGATGTTTTATGCTCTTGTTTACTTTTCTTTTTGTTTAACAGATCCCTTGCACGGCCGACCTTTTGACAACCTCTGGAATGCAGCTAGCTTTGTTAGTTCAACCTATGGCCCTCCCTCATCCATCGGAGGATCCTATTCAAGTAATGCCCGAGCAACTTGTACTTCTAGTTCGCTATCCAATCTGTCAGGCCTACCATGAAATTAAAAATTTGTGTGCTCATCAGATTTTAAACATTTCTTCTATAGGTTGTGGATTTTGGGGAAAGTGGTCCTGTTCGATGTTCTCGTTGCAAAGGTTACATAAATCCTTTCATAAAGTTTATTGATCAGGGAAGGAAGTTTATCTGCAATTTATGCGGTCAGTACTATTTATATTGTGTGCACATATCACATATTCGACAATATCTGGCTTTTAATTATTCTTGTATTCGTTCATTTCTGTTGCATGTGTTTCATTGCTGTCAAAACTTAAATGATTAATTATGCTTACACTTAGCGAATCAAACAGTGTGAATGTGTGATTATTATTTGAGAGCTTTTGTTACGAAGCTTTTAAATTGTTTGAAATGTAATAATAGTCTCCGAGTATCTTAGTTGTCAGCTATAGGTTCTTAATATGTTGGATTTTATCAATTTTGCATTTTTTTTGCACATATATGCCTCTTACATTCTGATCATATATCTGGAAATCTTTATTCCATGTTGAATAAATGTCATGACCACACATTGAGCTTGTCTATTTCTGCTCTATGATTGTGTTTCTGTAATGTAGTAAGATGACAATGTCACTGATTATGCTATATTCTTTCAGGGTTTACTGATGATACTCCTCGTGACTACCATTGCAACCTTGGTCCTGATGGCCGGCGTAGAGATGCTGATGAGAGGCCCGAGCTTTGTAAAGGAACAGTTGAATTTGTTGCTTCAAAAGAGTACATGGTTTGTAGAAATTTATAAATTCGTAAATTAAATTGGTACATGTATATTTCTACTTATCTTTCAATAATGTATAAATAACGTGATTATTTAACATTTGGTTAGCTCAACTTAGTAACAAATTAGTTCCCGCAGGTAGATATTTCTTTTACCCCTTGTCTTCTTGATTGACTGCTATCCTGTTGCAAAGGAGTTAAGATAGTGAATCTTTCCTTTTACAACTTTGAGTGATCCCGCATTCCAGGAGTAATAACCAAAGGATTAAGATGAGCCAAAAGAAAGAAAGAAAGAAAGTCTAAGAAAGGGAGAAGAGTTTAAACAATTCAAAATTATGCTAACATTTGGTACCATTTAGTTGTATGAAATTATTGTGTCCGGGGGTTTATGGAAGGCGTTTTTGAACTTGTTTCTTTTTATTCTTTCATCAATTCTGTATCTTTTGTTATCTAATTGGGTTAGAGTACAGTTCATTCTTTTGGATTGATCCTTATTCCAGGTCCGCGACCCAATGCCAGCCGTGTATTTTTTCCTAATTGATGTATCCATGAATGCCGTACAGACTGGCGCCACTGCTGCAGCTTGCAGTGCAATTAGTCAAGTTATTTCTGATCTTCCTGTGAGTTTCATATCAATTTCTAGAATGGATGTCTTTTAGTTCTTTCTTGTTGCAATTTATTGATTTAGTTCACTTCCCCCTATTCTTCTCCTTGTTGCATTTTATCAATAGACGTGGAAACTATACTAAGATCATAGTTTATGGTTTGATCTATTATTTTTCTTTTATCATTAATTGTAAAAGATTTTAAATTATTGCGTCAAATTTATCTGCAGGATTTGTTGCTGTTAAATCCTTGAGTTCACTGTTTGTTTTCATTGTTTGAACAAATCATAAGTTTGAGCCATTTTTTTATGTAAGAATTTCGTAGGCATTATTGTATCTCGAGGCTTATTTCTTTATCGGAACTCTTCCTAGATAAGTTATTACTGAAGTGTTTCTTTCCTTAGTTTCAACTTAGTCACAAGATGCACGTATCCCACTGGTCTGATTTTTAGTTACAAATTAGAGGTTGTGAAGTGGGAATGGCTCCACATTAGCCTTTGAGTCTGTTTGTTGATATAACATTGTTTGACTATTGCGTTTCTTTGTTCTCTCGATAGTATGCTGTTTGTGCATTAAAGAAAAAGTTACAATTTTTTGTGCATTAAAGAAAAAGTTACAATTTTAAGTGTGAATTTGTTGATGTAACGTTGTGTGGCTGTTGCATTTCTTAGTTGTTTTTAGTTTACTGTATGCTGTTTGTGCATTAAGAAAAACTTGAAATTTAAATTTTTATTGTAGTAACATAATAGAGGTTGTGAAGTGCCAATGGCTCCACATGAACCTTTGAGTCAGTTTCGGTGTTCATGGTCGAGGGTTTTAATATATATTCTAAGTGTATTTGTTTTAGTTGAGAAATCTAACATGGATTATTGATTTGTGTCAGTTGTATTTCCTGTACTTCAAATGAATATCTTTTCTCAAATGGGCTTTAGGTGAAAAGTTTATCAAGAAAATCTAAAATGTGTTTTCAAATGTGTGTGATAGACCAAATGTGTTTCAATTGTGTGCTTTCGTTAAATATAGTTTTGGGAATATGCTAGACTATTTCCATTGAATGTGGTGGTAAATCATGAGATTTTATGATTTTAGCTAAGTTATGATGGTTATACATCAGGGACGGCTAATTGTTCTTTGCAATGCATTCTAAAGATAATGCAAGTCTTCTACTTTTATTTCTGCAATAATCGATGTCTGAAAATGTTAGTTGAGTTGGAGGGGTCGATACACGGTCTTGATCTTTCCTTTTCCATTCTGTCCAATGATTTCTTCTCAACACATATATAAATTATAAGACGATGGAAATTCAGTTGCTTAATGCGTTAATTGCTTATTGCAGGAAGGTCCTCGAACTCTAGTCGGAATAGCAACATTTGACTCAACAATCCATTTTTATAATTTGAAACGGGCACAGCAACAGGTCAGTAATCGTTGCTTCATTTAACATCCCCTCTTTCTGGCAACTATTATTTTGGGTAGAAGACTTTTTTGTGGTTTCATCTTGTCAGGTGCGTTCTATTTTAGAAAGGGAAGTCAATTTGACAATAATGACGTATAGAAGATTCTAATATAAATTAATATTTACCATCAATTAAAATTCATAAATTAAAATAACAATTTTAAAAATTATCATTTAAAATATTATTATTATTACATATTTAATGTAAATATTTTTTAATATTAGAATTATTGAAAATATTGAAATAAACTAATAGTCTTTTAATTAATAAGGATAATTTCGTAAATTATCATAACATTCTCAGGAAGGGGTTTAGTGAACCAGAAGAGTTAATATACTTTCCTGGGGTTTTAATCATTTCTTAAGGATGACATCTCCCTCTGTATATCTGTCTCTTAAAATTGAGATTTTGTTTGGTGTATGACAGGCATGAACATGTCAGGTTTCATTTTTATGGATCACTGGAAACTCTTTGAACTTTGTTTTATATGATCTTTTTCTCTGATGTAATCTACTGAAGAACCTCTTGAAATTGTTCTTTAACTGATTTTGACGTCTTCAATTTGCAGCCGTTGATGCTTATTGTTCCTGACATACAAGATGTCTATACCCCTCTTGAAACAGATGTCATTGTTCAGCTTTCTGAGGTTACTTCTTAGTTTATGGGATTTTTCCTTATATTTGTTGAAGTGTACAAGTTTTTAATTAACAGTGGCTGAAGCTATCATGTCATACTTGAGGTTTCTCAAATATGTTCCGCTGACTATGATTTTTTATTCCGAGATTCAGTGCCGGCAACATTTAGAGCTATTGCTTGAAAACATCCCAACAATGTTTCAGACTAGTACAACTGCTGAGTCATGTTTTGGTGCTGCAATCAAGGTAAGCCACTTAAAGGTGATACTATAAATAAACAGATAAAGTTCTAGTCCACTCAACCCCACTGATCCGACCACTGGGGCAACATAATTTCTAGAACGTCATGATTTTGTCATGGGTTAATCTGTTTCCTAATTAAGCAAATCCATTTTTGTTAGAGTTATGAATATAAGAAAAAGTGGAACATGATCAAGGTTTGGAAGGCAAGAAACTTAACCTCTGCTGCTTAAACAAATTATGTTCAATGACTTTAGCTTTCTTTGAGGTTTCTGGAAAGTTAATAATGCCTGTCAATAATTTAGGGTGTACAAGAATTCCTGTACATCTAAAGTGTAGATGTTGATATCTCGGTGTTCTTTTTATATTTCAGGCTGCGTTCTTGGCCATGAAAAGTACTGGAGGGAAGCTTCTAGTATTTCAGTCAGGCAAGCTCTTGTCTACCTATTTAACATTTGCATGTTTCGGAATGGCGTATCATACAGCTCTCATTCACACAAGTTACTGTATCATTTCCCATAGTTCTCTATTGAACATATTTATGTTTTGTGACAGTTTTGCCATCAGTTGGTATTGGTGCCCTTTCTTCAAGGGAGGCTGAAGGGAGAACTAACATTTCTGCTAGTGAAAAGGTTTGTATATGGCTTTTAATTGGTTCCTCTCTTATGTTTATTTTTACTTGAATAATAGTGCAATGCTATTTTTTAAAACTCTTTTTTCCCCATAGTTTAATTGTTCTTGTAGATGGAGATATTGTTATACCTTCAGATTTGCAACCAAAAAAATGTGGAATCTTCTGTTTGTTTGTCCAACTTCAGTGTTATAATTGCTGCATCTCATCTCTGAAACCTGCTTTATCTGTTTATCATTTGCAAATTGATTCTATCATCTATTCAGAATATTGGGATGGTTACTACATAAGAATTTGTTTTCTAATTAATCTGTTTTCTGATTTATTAGTAGAAACGCTTCTTTGATCTTCTAGATGTAGATATTGATAATCCTCTTTTGAATATCATGCTTGGCATTGATTCATGTTTTCTGATTTGATTATCTTATTTTCTGTTCTTTCATATTGCATCTCTGGTGATATATTTTCTTATTATAATTCCGAATATTTGTGATTGAAACAAGAACTATTTCCTGTTTATCATTTGCAAATTGATTCTATCATCTATTCAGAATATTGGATGGTTACTACATAAGAATTTGTTTTCTGATTGATCTGTTTTCTGATTTATTAGTAGAAATGCTTCTTTGATCTTCTAGATGTAGATATTGATAATCCTCTTTTGAATATCATGCTTGGCATTTATACTAATAAATCAGAAACCTGCTTTATCTGTTTATCATTTGCAAATTGATTCTATCATCTATTCAGAATATTGGGATGGTTACTACATAAGAATTTGTTTTCTGATTAATCTGTTTTCTGATTTATTAGTAGAAATGCTTCTTTGATCTTCTAGATGTAGATATTGAATCCTCTTTTGAATATCATGCTTGGCATGGATTCATGTTTTCTGATTTGATTATCTTATTTTCTGTTCTTTCATATTGAATCTCTGGTGATACATTTTCTTATTATAATTCAGAATATTTGTGATTGAAACAAGAACTATTTCCTATTCAATGGAGGATAGAATTCTGCTTCTGTATTGATTTTTTTTAATTTTCCGTTTCTATTTGTTTAGGAGGCTCATAAATTACTGCAACCAGCTGACAAAATTCTTAAAACAATGGCAATTGAATTTGCCGAGTATCAGGTAAACTAAAAGTATTTTTTTTCTCCTTGACATAATCATGATGTGATAATAAAAATCGGTCTGATGGATGCTTGTTGAAATTCATACTGTTTATGTAAATCTGTATTATGACTGAATTTTTCCCGCATGTTCTATTGCAACACGTTGCAGGTCTGTGTTGATGTATTTTTAACTACTCAGAGTTATGTAGACATTGCTTCCATCTCTGTCATCCCAAGAACTACTGGAGGCCAGGTATTAACATAATATTTACCTTGTTTTTATTTATTAATCTTTTTTGTTTTACCAGCTGATAATTTAATGCAAATTGTTCTCTCTGGAACCATACTGTAATATAAATGGTGAAGTTGTGAAAATAAACAGAATTCTGTTCTGTTTATTCGAATAATGAGTAAGAATTTCTCTCACTTCGATTTACATACACTACATCCTTTTATAGAAAAGGACTTTGATTTACAATAGAAGTCCTACTGGCTATTAATTAGGAGTCCTACTAACTATTAACTTCTAACCCTAGGTTTCGGTACAAGGTTAAATAATAACTCTAACAGTACAATTTAATTACAATAATACTTCTAATAAACCGACTAAACCTACACTCCCCCTCAATCTGGAGAGTATACATTGTATAATCCTAGATTGGATAAAAAAAATTCGAAAAAAGCTTTTGATAAAGCTTTTGTGAAAATATCTGCTATTTATTATTCTACACTCAGAGTTATGTAGACATTGCTTCCATCTCTGTCATCCCAAGAACTACTGGAGGCCAGGTATTAACATAATATTTACCTTGTTTTTATTTATTAATCTTTTTTGTTTTACCAGCTGATAATTTAATACAAATTGTTCTCTCTGGAACCATACTGTAATATAAATGGTGAAGTTGTGAAGATAAATGTACATTACATTTATTGAATAATGAGTAAGAATTTCTCTCACTTTGGTTTACATACACTACATCCTTTTATAGAAAAGGACTTTGATTTACAATAGAAGTCCTACTGGCTATTAATTAGGAGTCCTACTAACTATTAACTTCTAACCCTAGGTTTCGGTACAAGGTTAAATAATAACTCTAACAGTACAATTTAATTACAATAATACTTCTAATAAACCGACTAAACCTACACTCCCCCTCAATCTGGAGAGTATACATTGTATAATCCTAGATTGGATAAAAAAAATTCGAAAAAAGCTTTTGATAAAGCTTTTGTGAAAATATCTGCTATTTGTTCTTCTGCCGGTACATACTCCAATGAAGCAACTCCACTTGTCAATTTCTTTGCTATGAAGTGTCTGTCTATTTCAACATGTTTCGTTCTGTCATGTTGAATAGGATTCTTGGCAATTTAAATGGTTGATAGTTATCATAAAAAACACGGAAATTTTCTCCCGAGTCATTCCCGATTCTTTAAGTAATTTTACTAACCAGATACCTTCACACATTCCCAAGGCGTGCTCTGTATTGGCCTTCAGACCGACCGCTCGAGAATCACGGTTTGTTTCTTGCTTTTCCAAGTTACCAAATTACCCTAGACGAAAGACCAGTAACCGCTAGTTGATCTTCTGTTTGTCAGTTCACTGGCCCTACTTGCATCTGTAAAGACTTTAACAATTCTATCAGTGCTTTTCTTGAACAATAATCCATGTCTTGGTGTTCCCTTCAAATATCGCAAAATCCTCTTTGCTGATTCCATATGTTCTTGTCTTGGGTCTGTCATGTGTTGACTCACAATGTTTATTGGAAAAGCTATATCAGGTCTTGTTAGTGATAGATAAATAAGTTTACCAACCAATCTCTGATATAGACCCTTATCCGCCTTAGGGCTATGATCATCTTTTCTTTGAATTTCAAAAACTGCCTCCATGGGTGTGTATCTTTGGTTTGCATCCAAGTAACCCTGTTTCAGTGAGTAAATCCAGAACGTACTTCCTTTGATTGATGACCAAACCCTTGTTTGACCTTGCTACCTCCATGCCTAGAAAGTATCTGAGTTTCCCTAGGTCTTTAGTCTCAAATTCTCTACTCAACAGAGCCTTTAATCGATTCAGCTCTTCTTCATCATCACCTGTTAGGATTATATCGTCCACATGAACAATCAAAATAACTCTTTTATTCGATGAAGTTATCTTAGAGAACAAGGTATGATCTGCAAGAGACTGTTTGTATCCATTCTCCAGAATAACCCTTGTAAATATGTCAAACCATGCTCTAGGAAAGTGTTTTAGGCCATAAAGTGCCTTGTCAAGCTTACAAACTTGCCGTTTTTGTCCTGCGCCTTCTAGCCTTGGTGGAATCTGCATATAGACCTCTTCCTCAAGGTTAACATTAAGGAAAGCATATTTAATATCAAGTTGGTGTAATTTCTGTTAATAATTGAGAGACTGTTTTGTAGAGAGAATGAATTCTCGAATGTATTGACTTGAATAATGCATCGGTACAAAGCCTTTATATAGGCTGAATACAAGAGAATTATGTTACAATCAAATTACTTAATTTAAAATTTAAATCTAACTAGAAGATAAGATAAAAGAGATAAGAATCCTAGATAATGCTAGGAGATAGAATTTTATCCCTTTAGACTTAATCCTAAAATGTTAGCAGATAATAATAAATAATATTTACAATATTTTAAGTTTTTCTTTTATAACGGCTGTATTCTTCACTCCCCCTCAAGCTGGTGAATACACATTATAGAGACCAAGCTTGGATGTGAGCTCATCAAAGGTAGTTCTTGGAAGTGCCTTGGTGAGTGCATCAGCTAGTTGTTTGTGAGATGGAACAAAATTTAGCTTGACTGTCCCACTAGTGATCTTCTCAGAAATAAAGTGACGATCTAGCTCCACGTGTTTTGTTCTATCATGGTGTACATGATTCTTAGCAATACTAATTGCTGACTGATTATCACAATGAAGTTCAAAATCTTTATTGTGATTGAGTTTTAGTTCTGACAACAACCTTTGAATCCAAATCCCTTCAGAAATTCCATTAGCTAAGGCTCGAAATTCTGCTTCTGCACTGCTTCTTGATACTACGGATTGTTTCTTGCTTCTCCATGTCACTAAATTTCCCCAGACTAGAGCACAATATCCACTTGTAGATCTTCTAGATGTAAGCTCTCCTGCCCAGCTTTCATCCTTAAAGACTTCCACTTTTCTATTCTCATTTTTGGTGAAAATTAAGCCATGGCCTGGTGTCATCTTCAAATATCTCAGAATCCTGAACATTACTTCTAAATGCTCTTCTTTAGGATCATTCATAAACTGACTAACAATACCAACTGAAAGGAAATATCAGGTCGTGTAAGTGATAGATAAATAAGCTTACCAACTAGCCTTTGATATTGTTCCTTATTAGTAGGAGCTCCATTGTTGTCAGTTCTAAACTTCAGATTATGCTCCATTGGTGTTTCGGCAGGCTTGCAACCTAGCATCCCTGTCTCTGAAAGAAGATCTAGAACATACTTTCTCTGATTTATCACAATCCCAACATTTGATCTCGCCACTTCTATTCCTAGGAAGTATCTTAACTGACCCAGATCTTTTATTTCAAACTCTGTAGCCAAGAACTCTTCTAATTTTCTGATTTCCAGAACATCATCACCTGTGATGATTATATCATCAACATAGACTATTAAAATAGCCTTTTTATTTTTAGAAGAGTTCTTGATGAACATAGTATGATCAGCTTGGCATTGAAGGTAACCAGCTTTTAGAACAACCTTGGTAAATCTGCCAAACCATGCTCTAGGTGATTGTTTAAGACCATAGAGTGATTTTAACAATTTACATACCTTAGTTGGATATGAGTTTTCATCTAGACCAGGTGGCCTTTGCATGTACACCTCTTCTTCTAGATCCCCATTTAGGAAGGCATTCTTTATATCTAGTTGATGAAGAGGCCAGTCCACATTCGCAGCAAGGGACAATAAGATTCTAACTGTGTTGAGTTTTGCCACTGGAGCAAATGTCTCATGATAATCAATCGCATAGGACTGAGTGAATCCCTTTGCAACCAGCCTTGCTTTTAACCTCTCAATGCTCCCATCCGAATTATATTTAACTGTAAATACCCATTTACAGCCTACAACCTTCTTTCCTGGAGGTAAAGAAGTCATCACCCAGGTTTTATTTTACTGCAGTACTTGAATCTCATCTTCTACAGCTTTTTTCCATCTTGGATCCTTCAAGGCTTCATGCACTGTTTGAGGGATCTGGATATTATCAATCTTGGTTGTGAAAGCCTTAAATGATGGCATTAGCTTTCCGTAAGCCACATATCTCTGTATCGGACGACTTGTACATTTCCTGATACATTTTCTTTTAGCAATTGGTAAGTCAAATGTATCAATATGTTCAATATCATCATTATTCAAATTTTTCATACCTTCCTCCTCCTCCAAGGACAATGGGATCGGTTCCAGTTCTTGAGCAGTCCTAAGCTGTGTAGTGTCCTGAATAGGCCTCCTTTTCTTCCTTGTATAGACACTGAGTTCTCTGGTTTCAAGTTGGTTCTCGGAATGAAGACTTAATGGAGTCTTTGGTACGGATTCAACTCTAGGAGATAAAGTTTCGAAAACAGAATCTGGTATCATAGTAGATTCAGGGATAGGATCCTGTGTTGGAATAGGGGTGGGTATAATAGTAGGTTCATTTAGAGGTAACTGAATCTGTTGAAGCTGAAATTCATCCCAACTCTCCCCCTGAATTTGAGAATCTGAGAAAAAAGGTTGAGATTCATGAAATGAAACATTCATAGAAACATAAAATTTTCTAGTGACAGGGGAATAACATTTAAAACCCTTCTTCTGAGCAAAATATCCCAGGAAAATACATTTGATGACCCTAGGATCTTACCCCGAAATTGTTTAGAGATGTGAACAAAAGCACAGTAACCAAAAACTCTAATGGGCAGTGTACATGACATTGGTTTGAAGGAAGAAAAAGTTTGAAGAAATACTTCGCTTGGTGTTTTGAACCCCAAAACTCTACTAGGTAACCTGTTAATTAAAAAAGTAGCATGAAGCAATGCCTCTCCCCAAAAATGCTTAGGGACATTAGAAGAAAATAAGAGGGCTCTAGTAACCTCTAATAGATGTCGATTTTTTCTCTCGGCTACTCCATTTTACTAAGGGGTATCTACACAATAGCTAATATGAACTATACCTCTCTTTACAAAAAATACCCAAAGTTTTAGTAAAGAATTCACTCCCATTATCACTCTTGAATATCTTAATTTTACTACAAAATTGAGTTTCAACCATAAAATAGAATTTTTTAAAGATCTCCTCAGTCTCAGATTTTGTTTTCATAAGATAAGTCCAGGTTGTCCTAGTGTGATCATCAATGAAAGAAACAAACCACTGAGCCCCTGAGATATTCTTAACATTAGAAGGACCCCAAATGTCACTGTGAATGAGAGAGAAAGGTTGTGAAGCTTTATAAGAAGATGGATGGTTAGAATTTCTTTTATGCTTGTCAATTTGACAGACATCACAAGTAAATGAAGCTGGTTTTTTAGTAAGAAATAATTTAGGAAACAATTTCTGAAGATAAAAGAAACTAGGATGACCTAGTCGAAAATGCCATAGCAAAATTTCATTTGAGCTTAAACTAGAAAGTTGAGATGGTAAACAAACGTATTTAAAGGTGCAACTTGAGTGAACTTGTCCATTGGGAAGAGGTTGACCTTCAAGAAGATAAAGGCCACTACATAGCTTAGCATTGCCAATCTCTTTTCCCGAAGCCATTTCCTGAAAAACGCAGCCAATGTAATCAAACCGAGTGAAACTTTGGAAAACATCACAAAATCTATTGACCGAGAGTAAATTGCATTTTAGGTTGGGAACATATAAAAACAGAGGAAAGAACAATGTCCTTGTTAACGTAGACTGTCCCAATCCCTTCTCTGCAGTCATCGAACCATCAACTGTCTTCACACGCTTTTGACAAGGTTGCTTTGTAAGAGTAAGAAAGAGACTTTTATTTCTGTCATATGGTCAGAGCCCGTAATCGACTATCCAAGGGATGAGATTTTTGTTACCAAGCAGATTTGCAAAGGAAATGCTACCTTCGTTTTTTGTCACGGTCACTTTGATTAATTTTTACCGATGGCTGCCCAGCCATTTGTTTTAATTCCCAAGCCGCTCATTTGTTGATCTTTTAGGCTCTTCTTTGCATAAACTATACGCCAGAGATCGCTTGTGGGAGGGTTTGATCGGACCCTAAACTAATTTCAGATGTTGAGAGGTATGCATTCTCTAGGTTTTGTGGATCGGAAAAAAACCCTAAGCAATCGATACCATGTTAATAATTGAGAGACTGTTTTTGTAGAGAGAATGAATTCTCAAATGTATTGACTTGAATAATGCATCGGTACAAAGCCTTTATATATATTTGAATACAAGAGAGTTATGTTACAATCAAATTACTTAATTTAAAATTTAAATCTAACTAGAAGATAAGATAAAAGAGGTAAGAATCCTAGATAATGCTAGGAGATAGAATTTTATCCCTTTAGACTTAATCTTAAAATGTTAGTAGATAATAATAAATAATATTTACAACATTTGAAGTTTATCTTTTGTAAGGGCTGTATTCTTCAATTTCCAATAACAATTTACAGCAAGGCTCAATAAATTCTAACAGAATTTAGTTTGGCAACATGAGCAAAAGTTTCCTTATAATCAATGCCATAAGTTTGTGTAAAACCCTTAGCAACCAACCTGGCTTTATATCTCTGTATACTGCCATCTGAATTATACTTAATTGCGAACACCCATTTACATCCAACAGGTTTCTTTCCTTGGGGAAGATCTGTGATAGTCCAAGAACCATTTTTCTCAAGTGCCTCAACTTCTTCTTCAACGGCTTTCTTCTATTCTGGAATCTGTAGAGCTTCCTCAATTGTTTTAGGAATTTGTACAACATCTAAGGATGCTGTAAAAGCTTCAAAAGAAGGCATCAAATTTCCATAAGCAGCATATCTCTAAATAGGATATTGAGTACATTGTCTTACCCCGTTTCTTTTAGCAATGGGTAAATAATCAAACTCGAGAAGATGAGGAGGAATACTAGTAGAATCATTACCTCCATTGTTTTCACAAGCAGCTGAACTAAAGTCCAATTCTTGACAAGTACTGGATTGCAGAATGGTTTTTGGAATGATTCTCTTTTTTCTGGTATAAACCTGCAGTTGTTTAGGAGGCCGAGAAGAGGATTTGGTTGAAGTTTGAGTTCCTGTAGACATAGGTTGACAAGAAGAGTGTGGTGTAGATAAAGTAATAGGGGAAGAGATAGGTAAATTATTGAAGGGTGTCAAAGAAGTCTGAGGCTCAAGAGGTAATGAATCGGAAAGAGGATTAAAGGGAAAGAAGAAAGAGGAACCTGTTTGTGAGAAGGCTGAAAGTCATCGAAATTCTCCCCCTGAATGGCAGCCGTCGAAAAATATGGTTCCTGTTCAAAGAAATTAAGGTCCAAAGAAACAAAAAATTTACGAGTAGGTGGATGGTAACATTTGTAGCCCTTCTTTAGTGAAGAATATCCTATGAAGACACACTTGAGAGATTTAGGATCAAGTTTAGACTAGAAGAATCTAAGTTTTTAACAAACACAATACGTCCAAATACTTTTAAGGGAAGAGATGATGACAAAGGTTTAAAATTAGGGAATGAGGATAAAATAATATCTCTAGGTGTTTGAAAGTTTAGGACTCGACTAGGCATACTATTAATAAGAAAAGTAGAAGTTAACAAGGCTTCTCCCCATAGATATTTAGGAACATTGTGGGTAAACAAAAGAGCTCGGGTAACTTCCAGCATATGCTTATTTTTTCTTTCGGCTATCCCATTTTGTTGGGGTGTATCAACACACCTAAAGACTTAGTAAAGAATTCCCCTCCATTATCTGATTTAAAGATTTGAATTTTAGAATGAAATTGGGTCTCGACCATGTTGTAAAATCTCTCAAAAACACTAGCCACTTCAGATTTTTCTTTCAAGAGGTAAGTCCAAGTGGTTCTACTACGGTCATCAATAAAGGTCACAAATCATCTACTGCCAGTAATATTCTTCACTTTAGAAGGACCTCAAACACCACTGTGGATAAGAGAAAAAGGATTAGAGGGTTTGTAAGTAGAGGGTAAGTAAGATTTTCTTGTTTGTTTTGCAAGTTGACAGATATGGCATTTAAAGGAAGAAGGTTTTTGATTAACAAATAATTGAGGAAAAAGTTTTGCAAGATAGAAAAAAATTTGGGTGGCCTAACCTAAAATGCCATAACATAACATCAAATTGTCCTAGGGAATTAAAACAAGATTTAGAAGGTGAAAGTTTAAAAGTTCCTGTGCTTTGAAGAACATATAAACCATTCTGCAAGCGAGCATTGCCAATCCTCTTTTTTAAGTCCAGTGCCTGTAAAAAACACTCAGAATCAGTGAACTGGAAAACATAATTTGAATCTTTGCATAGCTTGCGAACTGATAACAAATTACTCTTCAGACTAGGTACAAAAAGCACATCTCGAAGGACTAAGTCATCAGCTAATTTGATAGAATTCTGAGAGGAGGAATTTCTAAATTGAAAAAACAATTCCCTGTTACCAGTCATGTGGTCAAAAGCACCAGAGTCCACAATCCATTCTGATTTATTCGTAGTAGAAAGAAGTGCAGTGGAAAAAAATTGGTCTATGAATCATCATTGTCTGCGAAAGCCATATTTCCTGCATTGCTCCCAGTAAATCTGTCGAACAGTTGCTGCATTTGTACCATCTGTTGTTTGGTGAAGCCTCTAGATGAAGTCGGATTATCCATTGAAGAGGGAAAGAAAAAAAAATTGTGATAGGATCGAATTAGACTGATACCATGAAGATAAACAAAATTCTGTTCTGTTTATTCGAATAATGAGTAAGAATTTCTCTCACTTTGATTTACATACACTACATCCTTTTATAGAAAAGGACTTTGATTTACAATAGAAGTCCTACTGGCTATTAATTAGGAGTCCTACTAACTATTAACTTCTAACTCTAGGTTTCGGTACAAGGCTTAAATAATAACTCTAACAGTACAATTTAATTACAATAACACTTCTAATAAACCGACTAAACCTGCAAGTTGTTTGTTACTCTGCTTCAATTGAATTTCATCTGCAGTCTGCACTATTCTCTTAATTTAAATTTTAAGTTTATCTAATTTTAGCATAAGATCTTTTATGTACACTTGTTAAGATTCAAGCTTTTAAAAGTATTTCTCGTGATTTAAAACTATAAAATTTTGTTAATGAAAAATGTTGAGACCAGTTTTCATTAAACAGTGAAACATATGTAACCTAGTTAGTACAATTTCTATTATAAGTCATCCAAAGTACCTCTTGTCAACCAAATCATATAGCTAAGCTCTAATTCCTGCTCACGAAGAAGCTTTTCAGTGAACCAGCTACTTTGAAGTTTGTAAAGTGCACTAAGTTGCAAACCTTGCATGCGACTGCACTTTAAAATTTTCTGTTGCATGGTACTTCAATATCCTTGTATGTTGGTGCTTATTGGACATCTTTGTTCTTAGGTCAGTAAACGCAACGCAAATTTGTTACTGAAATCAGAACAGGCTAGATTTTCTGATCTAACTCTGTGCTATCGGAATCTCCAATACAACATCCAAATAATTTATGCATGTCCTTGCTGAGTTTCCTTGGTTAAACGGTGGTAATTGGTAAACTATGGATGAGGTGCATCTCAAGTTTAAAAGTAGCAGTAAAAATATAATGGATGAGTGGCTTATACTCCATTTTTTGTCAGTTAAGAAGTTGTTTTCACTTAATCCTCTCTTTGTGTGATAAACTACATGACTACCTTGTCATTGTTAGTGAACTTGCAGGTGTCATATCTCCTCCACCCACTTGTTTGTTGCTCCCAGTAGAGTATAATCAATAAAATATCTAGCCTGATACATAACTTGGTGAAACTTGAGAGCCCGACTCTATATTGATGTATACATTATTCAGTCAAATATCTACTTGTCGAACTCTATGTATGAGGTCTTCAGGATCAAGATTACAGAGTTATTTCTTTAGTGGAATACTTTTCAACACATTTCCTCCAAATTCCAGGTGTATTATTATTACCCCTTCTCTGCTGTATCTGATCCTGCAAAGCTCTACAATGACCTTAGATGGAACATCACTAGGCCCCAAGGTTTTGAGGCTGTCATGCGTGTAAGATGCAGCCAGGTGATGTTTCTGTTTTGCTCTGTTTCTTAAGTGAAATATTGATAGTTGACTTTATTGGAATGTGATGATAATTTAACCATATTTTAATGTGTTTGCCCCTTGTATACTTGTAGGGTATTCAAGTTAATGATTACTCTGGAAATTTCTGCAGACGCATTCCAACTGACATTGACCTACCTGGGGTTTGTGCTCCTTTTGAAAAATACTTGGTCTTATATTTCTTGTTAATTTGTGTTAGCTTCTGAACCACAATTATTTTATTATTTTATCACTTAAGAACGATTCAAAAATCTGATCGTAACTCCTTGCACTGTTTGGTTAACCTAAGGACATTGTAAAATTATTTGTTGCATGATGATTAGCTTTGAACGCAAGTTGGATGATTAGCTAAAAGCATGTTCGAAAATTTGCTGGGATCATGTATCTGGGATATTGTGCTTCTAGCCTGGTGAATATTATTTCATTTTGGGGATTGATATGTTGTATAATTGATTCCTAAACTATTGGTTGTATTTTTCCGGGGTGTTTGAAATTCAGTCAATAGTCTTCAACTACTTAGCAAAATGATTTTATATTTTCTTAATTTGTGATTTAAGTCAATCTTATAATTGCACTATGAATGAGCTAGCGAAATGAATGATGAGTTATTGAGTATATATCCTAGTGGTTTGTTTCTTGGTATATGACGGGAGTTGATATATTTGAAGGTGTGGTATGGGGCTGACCAGTATGTGCAAATTTTCATTGGTTTTTCCTTTTGTTTGAAGAGTTTTACAATCGTGATTTATGTCCTTCTTGATGTATTCAACGCATTGTAACATGGTTAATTAAAGAAAAATTAAGCTGTCATAGGGTCGGAGCAAATTACTCGTGTTGCAATGCTTATCTTAAAAGTTCCTCATGAGTTTTCATATTTAGTATCAAATAACCACTTCCAAAATGTGATATTTCTTATTCAACAATTTTCCCTTCTCATGTATGTACTTTTGTGCTTTCACGAGCCATGGTTTTGTAGCTCATGAATTGGTAATTTTGTTCAAAAGAAATTTTTACACATTTTTCTGCTAGAAGGGTTTTGGCAAGGTTAAGTTCTGCTTGAGCAGATTTTTGTGTTTTATCTATTTTTGTTTCAATCCATGATCAGTCCTTTTCGTTATGCAGATTGATTGTGACAAATGCATATTGGTAACCTTAAAGCATGATGACAAATTACAAGATGGTTCTGAATGTGCTTTTCAGGTACTAATTAGTGGTATCTGAATATTTAATGCCCATGGTGTTTCGCACATTATTTGTTAGCATTGACAAGTTAAGAATTTTTATGCATTTATAATATTTCTATAATATTCTTGCTTTCACTTTCCAGTGTGCCCTTCTGTATACCACTGTCTATGGGCAAAGAAGAATTCGAGTCACAAACTTATCCTTGCCATGCACAAATATGCTAAGTAATTTGTTTCGCGCTGCTGACTTGGATACTCAATTCGCAAATTTCTTAAAACAAGGTACTCAACTCTGTATTTTACATCTTTCTTTTCCCTTTTTGGTGAATTGGTTGTGCAACTTTTTATTTTTGCTTAGTCAAAAAAATATTTTTATTAGAACCCAAAGGGTAATTAAAAAAACTGCAACACCTGATCAACATCTTAAAAACTCCAAAAGACACCTAGATGCGCACCTCAAAAACACCGTAAAACAACTCAGACCAAAGAACACCAAAATACAAACGGATGAGAATCACCTAAAAGTATCAAAAAACAATAGCAAAAAAATCTCCAAAAAAACACACACGCAAAGTTCAATAACTAAACAACAAATTACTCTTGAAGAACAAAACCCATATAGACACCAACGATTAAAGAAGTAATGATTACAGTGAAACCACTTCAATTTCTTGTAACCTTCCTACTCAATTTAATGTTTGCTTTGCTTCCTTTTAACAAAAAAAAATAATGTTTGCTTTGCTTCGAACTGTGATTAGAAGATGTTCCACGTTGCCATTATTTTTCACATTATGGATTTATCTTATATAGATGAGATGTTACTTGGTTATTTTATCCAAAGAATTTTGTTGCAATATTCTTCATGGAATCGTTAATTTGATGTGCGAGAATACTGACATTGTAGTGTGTTTCTCTAATTTACCTTGAATGCAGCTGCAATTGAAATTCCTACAGCCCCACTTCCGCAAGTGAGGGACCAAGTGACAAATCTTTGCATCAACACTCTGCTTTCATATCGTAAGTTTTGCGCCACGGTATCATCATCTGGACAGCTTATTCTTCCTGAGGCTCTCAAGCTTCTTCCTCTATATACTCTTGGTATAAATATTTCTTTTTGTTTATCTACTTGCTCTATCTCATTCATTTCCATTATTATTATTTTAGTTAATCTCCATTTTCTAACTTCATGTTCTCTTCCATTGGCGTATTCTCAAAAAAATATTGAAATATTTTTCATCTGTTGATAAATAGTCTTTTTTCTTCAGCGTTAATCAAGAGTACAGGGTTGCGAAATGATGGCAGAATAGATGACCGGTCCTTCTGGTTCAATTATGTTTCCTCCCTTTCTACTCCTTTGGTAGTCCCACTGGTTTATCCCAGGATGTTTGCCATCCACAACCTTAATTCAAAGGTAATAAATTTATAGCCGCCTTACCAATGGCATTACTACCGAAATATACCATTTTTAAAAATTATTCTCCAAAATAACAATATTCCAAGATTATTTAGGGAATAACACCCATTTCTGACACGTAGGGCAAATGCGCGACTGGCCTTTGTCCTATGTGGCAGTCGAATTAACAGATTCTAGGAACATCCCCGATTTAGGTGAAAGGCGAGGCTGATGAAGTGCTCCTTTCAAGTGTTTGAAAAAATATAAATATTAAATGAAACTGTGCTTTTAAAAAATAAATCATGTTGTTATTTGAACTATAAGTATATTGCAAAACTTTGAAATGCCATAACTTTATGCTTGGTGTTCTGTTGAGGTGGTTTTTTTGAATGCACATAACTCTTCAAGATCTACCTGGTGGCAAGGCTCCAAAAGTGCCTTGTCGCCATTTTCATCCCCAAAACCTCATTTTCGCCTTTAATTTTGAATTTTTCGGTATTTGTCAGTAATTTTAATTCAAACTTCGTTTTTAATTTGTCGGACTTAAAATTTCAATATTTTTTCTAAAATATTTTGGGTTCCTTTCAATTTGGTCCATTTGGTGCAACACATTGGCCATAAAGGTGTGGTATGAACAAAAATGATTTTTCTCAAACTTCACGGCTGACCAAGTGCGTCTTTCACGTAAATCGCGGAATTTTTTGGAATCTGCTGACTGGTCAACCACGGAGAACAAAGGTGTGCCCTGTCAAATGCACTTTCTAAAAGGCGCGGCTGACAGGGTGCACCTTTTCCCTATGTGTTAGAAATAGGAGTCATTTTGGTAAATAATTGAGAATTGGTGTTTTAGTAATTAATTTTTAAAAACGGTATATATAGGTAAAAAAAAAAGAAGTCTATGCTAACAGACAATTTTCTGCTTGTTGGACAGGAAGGGGATGATTCTATTCTTCCTCCTACAATCCCACTTTCTAGTGAACATGTCAGTGATGACGGAATATATCTTCTTGAGAATGGTGAGGATGCTTTAATTTATTTTGGGAGCTCAGTGGACTCGAGTATTCTGCAACAACTTTTTGGCTTCATCTCAGTTGATGAAGTCCCCACTCAGGTACTTTGTTTTACTGTGTTTCTTATAATCCTAATTGATTTATTAGAATCATTTTGTGAATTCTGACCATAATCACACGTAAGGTAAGTATTGAGGACCTGAAATTGTTTTCCTTTGCCCTATTTATTTTAAAATAAATTGCACATTTAAATACTGAACTCGAATGGCCCAGCATATATTAAATTGACCTCATCCATGTTAAGTTTCACTATCAAACTCCCTGTATATTGATTTTTGTCTGCATGCGAAGTTTCACTTTCCTTCAATTTAAAGGTGTGAATTTCCCTTTGTTATTTTGGACTGTGTGGTTTTTGGATTGAATAAGAAGAGTCTTGAAAGCCGTTGTGTTTGATTCCTGAATAGTATGAAGCTGAAATGAGTGAACTTGAATTCGAGTTTTTGGTGTATATTCCATAACATGTTTTGCTTGTCAGCATTATACCGTGCCTGGACCCTTTCACTTCCTATTACTGACACTTTGTCAACATTGTATGTTCAGTTTGTGATGCAGCAATTTGCCAATCCTTTATCAAAGAAGTTAAATGATGTTGTAAATGTGATTCGCCAACGAAGATGTTCCTACCTTCGGTATGATTAACAGTTTGCACCTTAGAGTTACTTTACTCCTAAACAACAGTTTTTGTTCCATCTCTTTTACAGCAAAAGTGAGTATATTTGGGTGTTTAATGCAATTTTATCCCATTCTTTTGCAGCTTCAAATTGTGCAAAAAGGGGGATCCATCAGGTCAGTGCATTGAACTTCCTTCTCACGCAAGCTTATGATACTATTTGATAAATTATGTTATGTAGAATTCAACCAAAATAGCCACTGATTTTTCCAACATGCCATCATATGAACATTTCTCAACTATGTAATTTGAGAGTGAGGCTAAGGGTAGGGAGTTTAATGGTTGCCGGAGAATTCTTGCCTTAATTTTTGTGACAATGAAGCAAATTGCTTCTACGGTCGCAGGTTTCATATTGTCAGAGTAATTGGTATATAATCATATTATGGCATTCTCATGATTCAATGCTCCTTTACGTTTTTCAGGAATGCTGTTCTTATCATGCATGGTTGAAGACAAGAATGCGGGTGGCCCATCTTATGTCGAGTTTCTTGTACACATTCATAGGCAAATCCAAATGAAAATGTCATGATAATTTTGAAGCTTCCTCAGTTAAGCTCAACAGGTATTCGATTTTGATTCGGGATTTTGCATGAAGCACAAAGAAGAAAAGGTTGAAAGTGAGATGACAAATCCGAGTGGCCTCCTACTCTGCGTTTCTTGTATTTGTGGGGCTGTTCTTAGCGAAAGAGTGTTATTATGCTTTTCACAAGTTGTGATCGTCCAACATTTTATGATGCACTTGGAGATTAAGTTAAAAGAAACATGGTAATTCCAGAACTTTAAAGATTTTTAGTTCATTAATTATATTTTTTGACTTTAATGGGTTGTTAAATTAATGTCTGTACAAGTATAATTATATATTGGTTTATCTTTTTTTAGTTCATTAATCGTATTGGTTGTTAGACATAAGTTGACAGAACTTTAAAGATTATACACCAACGAATCACCTAAAGATTTTTATTGAATATAAAATAGGGAAAATATCACATACACTGTCGGGTCTAAAGTTAGGGGTTAAATGTAGATGTTTAGAATTTAGGGTTTATGGTTAGAAATTAGGATTTAAGGTTTAGAGGTTAGGGTTTAGTTTTTAGGGTAATATGGTTAGGGATTTATGTTTAGGATCTATTTGTAATTTACTTTAAATTTATTATGAATTCTTAATAATGATTATGTTTGTATATAATTTTTATATCTAAAATATAATTTATATATTCAAATTAAATTTTACAAATAATTTATATTAAATATTTTAAAAATGTTTAAAATTTATATTTTATATAATTTAAAGATTATTATTTCATATACAGGCGATTGAATTTTTTTGTTTTCATAAGCATTTTAATTTTATGGTTTAGAGTTTTAGTTTAAGGTTTACAGTTTATGGTGTTTTAGTGTTGGGGTTTAAAATTTAGGGTTTATGGTTATAATTTAAGGTTTAGGGTTTAAATTTTATGGTGTATGATTAGGGATTTAGGTTTTAACCTAAAAATTCTAAATTTTAACCCTAAACTCAAAATTTTATCAACAACCCATAAACAAACAAAAGTTGTAACATCCCCTTCCCGTATTTGTACACCGAACACGAGTCAAAAATGTTACAGTAATTTAAAAATTATTTTACATTAAAAATCAGGGCTATTTTAAAATTTTAATTAATTTATGGATAACAATAACATTAAAACTAGATTTTAACATAAAATGTAGTAATTATATATATCACATACTATTCATTATACATAAACAAAATCATTACAAGGCAGGCCGGTTAGATAGTTTAATAAAATAGACAGATTATTTCGTACATGCCACTAATCTTAAACAAAACCAGGATGTCATAAGTATTTAAAATAACCTGTCAACGTAGAATCTCCTCCCAAAAGAGATGTTGATGCAAAGCTCCGCTACTACTTTCGATTACCTACGCGTATAACCAAAATACACGTTAAGCATAACATATGAGGAAAGTAACATATATAAAAATACTTAATAAAACATTATACTTTCACAAGCATAAAAATAATCATTCTTTGACTCAAAATCATACTTCATTTCATGAAGTCATATAGCCCAAGGTGAATATCAAGTGATTAAGGTACGAGTTGTGTACTATAAAGTACTGTCTTTTACGAGCGTCACGAAGTGTTGAATACAGGCGCCACAATAAAGTGACGAATACGGGCGACACAAAGTGTCGAATACATCTTAAACTCATAATAGTATACCACAATATAATCCAACTCAATATTCTACTACCAAGGGAAAACTTTAAAACAATTCTTGCAGTAATGACAGGTAACCCAAATTTCATACATATATTTATCATGTAAAACAGCTTCATAATGGAGTAGTTCATACTCTAATATGTTCAATAACTTTTCATGGTATATTGTCATTTAAAACTATATCGAATAACTTGTCATGAAGATATCATACTATAAAATATGTGTAAGCATAAAGAGTATGCCACAATCTTTAAATCATCAAAATAAAGTATCATGCTAAAAACATGTTTTGCTTTTATAAAATCTTTACCTTTAGGTCGACTTATCACAAGTCTTCCTATAATATGTATGTTAACTAACATACAATTTATACAATTTAGGGCAAAGGTGAGTGCATACATGTTTATAAATTGTATGTTAGTTAACATACATATTATAGGAAGACTTATGATAAGTCGACTTAAAGGTAAAGATTTTATAAAAGCTGTTTTTAGCATGATACTTTATTTTGATAATTTAAAGATTGTGGCATATTCTTTATGCTTACACATATTTTATAGTATGATATCTTCATGACAAGTTATTCGATATAGTTTTAAATAGCAGTATACCATGAAAAGTTATTGAACATATTGGAGTATGAAGTGGTCCATTATGAAGATGTTTTACATGATAAATATATGTATGTATGAAATTTGGGTTACCTGTCATTACTGCATGAATTGTTTTAAAGTTTGCCCTTGGTAGTAGAATATTGAGTTGGATTATATTGTGGTATACTATTATGAGTTTAAGATGTATTTGACACTTTGTGTCGCCCGTATTCGTCACTTTATTGTGGCTCCTGTATTCGACACTTTGTAACGCCCGTAAAGGACAATACTTTATAGTACACAACTTGTACCTTAATCACTTGATATTCACCTTGGGCTATATGACTTCATGAAATGAAGTGATTATTCTTATGCTTATGAAAGTATCATGTTTTATTAAGTATTTTTATATATGTTACTTTCCTTATGCCTCACTAAGTTATGCTTAGCGTGTATTTTGGTTATACGCGTAGGTAATCGAAAGTAGTAGCGGAGCTTTGCATCAACATCTCTTTTGGGAGGAGATTCTACGTCGACAGTTATTTTAAGTACTTATGACATCCTGGTTTTGTTTAAGATTAGTGACATGTACGAAATAATCTGTCTATTTTGTTAAACTATCTAACCGGCCTACCTTGTAATGATTTTGTTTATGTATAATGAATAGTATGTGATATGTATAATTACTGAGTTTTTATATTAGAATCTAGTTTTAATGTTATTTTTATTCGTAAGTTAATTGAAATTTTGAAATAGCCCTGATTTTTAAGGTAAAATAATTTTTAAATTACTGTAACATTTTTTACTCGTATTCAGTGTACGAATACAGGAAGGAGATGTTACAGTAATCCCCTATATTTATAGATAATTCTCCAGACCTCATAAGGCTCCTCATCACTAATATTCACACGCAATTCATACGCGGACTTCACAATAAAACGTCGGTCCTTGCTCGAACTTCACCCAACCATATCCTCAGAAAGATATGGACTTGGAATTGCTGCGATTTTAACAGGATATCAATTGGAAGAAGAGGCTGAAATTCCGACCACTTTCATTCACCACACGCTTATGGCCATCCCTATTTATGTCGCATTGAAGTTCTATTTATGAAAATAATATATTACTACTAGTGTATAAAATAATTTTTCTTTATATAAATATCAATAATTAATAAATTTATATCACTTTCGTATTATTACTATTATTATTTATAGTACATTTTATTTCAATTCTTTATGATCAACGTCCATGTCCAAGAAAATGTAAACAGCTGAAACATATCAATGCTGTTAGGCCTGGGTTCCGACCGTAGACATTTAAACTGCAAATGCACATACCATACATGCGGTATGGCTATGTTTTCGAGTCCTATAAGGGAAAAATTATTAAATAATTTCAACAGACATGGCTAAGGCTTTGTACGATTTCAAATTTTGAAACAATGCTTTTTACCATTTGCTTGCTAAAATAAGATTATACCATTTGATTTAATATTAAACTGATGATTGAAGAATAAAGAGTACAAATTTCTAACATTCCATCTTTAATTGTGATTTGGTTTCTTCAAAAGGTTATTTATCAATTATGTTGTAGGTGTAATTTCATGTTTAAGTATATTTGTTTAGCATTTCATTTAATTAATATAGATCATTAGTATCTAAATAACTATTTTTATTTATTTAATAACATAATTTTATCTCGCGTAATAAAAAATAAATAAAATATGATGTAATTATCAAAAATAATAGCGGATAAAAAAATACTCATATTGTCTTATTTTGTATGTTTTTGAATACTAAAAATGTAATATAAAAGGAAAAACTTTGATACACATGCCGTGTAAACTTTAGTTTACACGTGCCTTTTAGTTTTAAGAGTTATGATTTTAGTTTAGGGTTTAAGATTTACGGGTTTAAGTTGTAGGGTGCAAAATTCAAAGTTAGCGTTTAGAATTTAGAGTTTAGAGTGTGGGCTTTAGTTTTTTAGGGTTAGGGTTAGAAATTTAGTATTTGAGTTTTCATAGTGTAAATACACAAGCTTGTGTAAAATTAATTTTACACAGTATGTGTATCAAAATTTTACCCAATATAAAAAGAGCTCTTCCATGTACATAACCAATAAAAAAAAATTTTCATAAAGTTAACTGATCTACAACATATGTCTACTTCTAACTACAATCCTCCTCTCATACAGTCAACTTACCCAATCAATCAATAAATGAATATTCTGTACAAAAAATACTACCTAACTATATAATTCAAGGGGTTAATTCTAATTAACTAGGGGGAATTAAGGATTCACGAGAAGATCTTCTGGGATAACTCTTTTCTGGCAGCTTCCAGTTTGTAGCAGTGATCCTACAACAACCCCAACTCAAACAAGTTCTTTCCGAAATCTCTTTTCGGTCTGTGTTTTTCAGTCCCTTCATTTTTCTTGAAGTAATCATATATCCGATATCCATGACTAATGCATATTCTGCCATGGGTACGGAGATTTGACTCTACGAGGACTCTACAAAGAATTTTGAAGAAACTGAATTTAGTGATGTGAAAAACATACTCGTATCAGACAGTCGGAAAATGTAATCTCACATGGCAAGTAATGTGCATGAACAAGGACATGCTTTCTTCCATGCGAGATGCCAAAAGCTACGAGACTCCAGCATTTTCAAGTCTGACCTGCTCATGTGCTTTCAAAACCTCTGAGGTGAAGTTGCCCAAGGCTTCAAAGATTGGGACCAAACCTGCTTGCAAACTACTTGAAGCAGCATCATTAACTAATTTGATGGCATCCTTATGCCTGACTCTCTCTTCCTCTAATTTTTTCCTCATAGAATCCAAATCTACCTTTAGGTCATCCAGTGGTGAAACTCCGCTTTCGGAAGAAACCTTGGAAACAGCGTTTTTATCCGATAATGCTTCTCGCTCCTGCTCCATCCTATGCCTCTGTAACCGTAACTCCCTAACCCGTTTCTCAAAATCCTTTGAGAGATATTGTGCTCTGGTCCTCCGACGTTGCTCCTCGTCTTGCCTTTCCCATAACTGGTGTAGGCTGGAAGCAAAACTCTGCATGGCATTTGCTACACCCTTTTCCGAAACTCGATCCATTGCTTGGTACCAATCATTGCAAATTATAAAAATTGACGGTGCCCCAACTCGGCTTGGAGAGAAAGGAGCGACCCCATCAGCAGTTATTTCCTGTTCACGTTCAATGCATCTCATGAGCCACCCATACAAGGACCCAACATATGCCTTTTGGGTATTGATCCAATTATTAAAGCGAGAGCACCAGTCCAAAAGCTCCATCTCAAGCTCAACAGTAGCTTTCAAACCTGAATCTCTTTCGAAACCAGTATTTGCTCTTAAAGATCGAACTTTGGTCTCCATTATGGCTTGGAACTGCTTCTGATGGCAGCTAAGCATGGACTTCCACATTCTTATCAACCTGCAAATTAATACGGCCACATATCATTGCATAAGAACCGAAAGAAGTAAAACAAAGAAATAGGTATGCATCCAGTTCTCATGAAAGATAACCCTAAACACACCGACTACCTCCAAACAGATAAAAGTATATTATGTTCCAATCGGATAAAAATGAACGCCTCCAGAAGTTTTTGACAATATGCAAAATAAAACATTCCACAAATTATTTTCAAAGTTGCAAAATAAATTTGACAACGAGGACGAGACAAAACTCCATCATTTCCCCCACAAGTTGCAAGAAAATATAATGAAAGAGCCGTGTAGTTCCACTTACAAACCACAGCATAACAGCAATGCATGCAAGTATCATTATGCATAATTGCAGATACATGATTCACCATTGCAACACAATATAATTGAATTCATCTAAAACTAGAAGCTAAAAATATTTTTGCATGCGTTAGGATAGAAGCCATTAATTGTGCGCAGATTCAACGAAAACTGCAACCAACATAGTAAATCTGCTAGAATCACATGAAGTCATGTAACATCTTTTATGGAGGCACTATGGTTCATGAAGATTACTACTTAATAAGCACAGAGATGATCAAATTTAACTAGGAAAGTAACAGAAGTCAATACCCATAAACCAAGTTGGTGAGCTGGGGCTGCAGTTCTTCATCCCTTAGCTTATGTATCCTAATTGATATAGTTTCCACAGCCTTTATACAGACATCAATTTTTGTCAACAACTTCCTTATCGAAGCCCGTGTTGCATCAATCTTGCTGGACTCTGCTCCCTGGTTATCTAACATTCTTAGTTTGTTACACTTCTTCTCATAAATAATACGTAGCCTTTCTTCATCCTAAAATCATTGGCAAAAACAAGAGAATAATAAGCATTCAAAAATGTTTTCAAAACGTTTGTGAATGACAATTAGTTAATTTGGGATTAATTTTTTGAACCAAAGTGCAAGAAATAGCACAGGGCTAGAGTCATGTCAAAGGACTCCAGATTATATAGAATCACTTAATGACCACTAACGCACATTAAGTTCTAAAATCAAACAATTATTGATGGCTTTTTGTTCACTTAGGAAGTAACAGTGGAAATGACAGAAACTGGTAAAAAAAGTCTACTCCGATAATAACAACCACCTTGAAAACCAATCAAATAAGTATCACATTTTGACTACACAAGAAAACGAAAGACTCAAAGTACTATATCTTAAGGAATAATAACTATTGTGCTATACAATTACAACCTTTTCAATCCTCTAACATAAGTTGATTCAGCATACCAGACAAGTAAAGAAGCAAAGTTTATATTTATTCATATAACTTGCATACCTTGACTTCTTTATATAATTTCTTTTCCCATGCATAAAGCTCCTCCAAAGTTGATGAAAGATTTCGACGCTCTTCATCCTGGTCTGGAACCTGACAGTATTCTTTTGCCGTTTTCAATGTCCTAGAAGTTATCGGTACTGATGGTCTAAGCGGAGGAGATGATATCATGTTAGGCGCCACCAGATACAGCATCCTAGAAAAGATCACTGCACAAAAGAGATGTGAGCTTCAATAAAGCAGCATAGTAAATGACTGAAAACCGATAGAACTTCAAACCTATTTAGCCAAAATGATTCAGCCATCTACGTATACAAGGATAGAACAGCTAAATTCAATGAAAGAAATGCAAGGGGGTAAGTTTACAGCAGAACTATTACACGGTTTGAACTGATGCTCGGCGTTTTCAAATTTCACACATACCAATTCAGTAAGATATTTAAACATCTCTCTCCCAAAGTCTAACCTAGCATATTCAAGAGGCTAACTTCACAAGTATCCAACAAGAAGCAAAAATGAAGAGACAAAGACGAAGTTGTAGGAAAGAAAAAACGAAAACCCACCTCTAAACCCTGTTCCTTTACGTTGCTGGTAAGGCAACTTGCCAACCTCAAGCAAAACAGCAACCTCTTTCCCATATCCAGAGGCAGTCTCAAACTCATCCTTTATCTCCTTCACAACCTCCTGGAGATCTCTCGTGCCATGGACGGACAATGTGGTTAAACTACTCGGCTTGGAAGAGTCAACATCCAAATTAGATACCTCTTCTACCTCAAAACTGACCCTTTTATTCTTAGGAAAACCTTCCTCGGGACTCTTTGTAACAATAGTATCAGCACTTCCACTACTTGGACTAATATTAATATGATCTCCAGGCTCCAAGCTCTCGTTTTTACTAGATGGAACTGCCTTTGAAGTGGAAGTTGAGGCTTCGGTAATACCTTTAACCCTTTGAACCGGAACCGACTTTGAAGTCCCTTCACCAAAGTTCCTAGTTTTATTATTACTACCATTATAATTATGATGCATTTCCTCATTCACCATTTTCCTCTTTTCTTTGTGAGCAGCTCTTAACATCTCAGGCTCTGTTTCATCTTCCAAATCAGGGATTCCTTCCCTCTCCCTCACCTCCTTTGAGTCCGGACTACTCGTGGTCGACCCGTAACCGAATCTAGACGCTGGATAGTAACCCGGATATCCACTGTTATCAAAAGTATCAAACACATTAAGAAAATCCCATGTCGAATTTCTCGGTGGAGACGGCGGAGCAGGCGGTGGTTGAGGTGGTCCGGGAGGAGAATTCCTCTGCCCCTGTCCATATTCTCCTCTCGGAGACCCCATAGGGTACCCAAAAAAGCCTCCATTTGTATAATTTGAGTAGCCATAATGTCCATCAGGCTCCTGATAAACAAAAGATTGAGAAGGTGTTGCAGATTTCTTCATGTAATACATATAAGAAGAAGAATTACCAGTAGTCCCCCAGTTATCTTGAGGGGGAGGGTAAGGGTATCCATAGCCATAACCCCCGTAGCCACCATAGTCATAGTTGTAACCATAAGGTGCTGCTGGTCCTTCTTGGTCTGGGCTGTGGTGGTGGCTATGACTATGGTCCATTCCAACATGACCCAAAGGTGAACCGGAACCTGACCCTGAAATTGAAGGTGACCCAGATGACAAATCCAAATGAGACCCCTCTCCATCACTTTCTTCTTTGCCTTTTCTCGTGTTTTTGCCGTGTTCTTCAATGGAATGGGAAAGTGAAGAAGAAGAGGAGGAAACAACGTGGTTGTCGTCTTTCCTCTTCTTCTTTTTCGAGGATTTGAATTCGTCGGAAGGCAATGAGAGAACAGGGGAATCAACGGAAGAGGAAGATCCGACGACGAGCTCTTCATCAACAAACTTGCGGATCGCTTCACCAACATCACGCAGGGAGTGAAAGTAGGTCACATGAGCGGCGGCCAGAGCGGAACGATGAATCGACGCCGCTTTGATTAGCTCCTTCCGTTCTTTACAAAGGGCTACCAAAGGTAAGTCGTCGACTTTGGAAGGCCCGCAGCCCATAATAATACTATTAGCGACGAAAACCGTAGCCAAAACTGAAGAACAAGAAGAAGAAGAAGAAGAAAAACCCAGATTGAAACCTTGATCCAGTAGTCCCATTCATGGTTCCTGCCCGCAAAACAATCCCAGAAAAACAACCATTTTTTATCAACAAAAAAGAAAAGCAAAAGATCCAATTAAAATAACAAAACACTAGAAAAGAAGTCGACAAAGAGAGAGAAGGGGGTTTATGGGGAGATAGAAATCGGACCGTTGAAACTGGAGAGAGCAAGAAATGACCGTCCATGCAGAGAAAGGACAGAGAAATAGTCTGAGATTGATGAAACTGAGATATGGGTTTTTGTTTTTGTTTTGGGTTGTAGTAATTGAATTCGGATTCAGTACACGAAAGGGAATAATAATAGTTTTTATCGAGATACGTGAAGGGCGTGTGTGGGGATGTCAAAATTTTTGAATGAATGGTTTATAGACACCATTGGTTTTAGAGAGACGGGCAGCAGAGTTGCAGAAAAGAGAAGAAGACGAAGAAGGGTCGCGGAACCCGACATTGGTCATTATTACACCCCATTTTTTCAACTTTTATGTTTTAGGATTCTTCTAATACCACCACTGTTACTTTACCAAAAAATTACCAACACTGCCAAAAAAAAAATCAAATCGGACCAATAAGTATCTTGTGTATTGATAAATTATATTATATTTTTAATGAGATGATACAAATTTAAATTTTAGAGACGATATTGTTAGAAAAAATAGCTTCGTATTTTAAATATGAATTGTAAGACAGACATGTATGTTACAAAAAAAAATCAAATCGGAAACTGAGAATTTATGTTTATTTCTATTTCATATATGTTGTAGGTTGAAAGTAAAATCAGTTCAAATTAATTTAGTTATTGTATCTGCACTTATAATAAGTTGTTGTAACCATATCAATCTTGTTACAGTATCAGTCTGTGACTTTTTTTCTTAAAACTTTTTATATTAAATATTTATAGGTTTATTAAAGGAGATATTTTCAATTAAAGGCCTAGGGTATTTAGGTTTGTCTAAGACCTAAAAATATTAATACTGAATGTTAAAATCAGATGTCTGAGTATTTATTTGAATCAAATCGATTGAAAAAAAATCTAAATTACTCTTATTTTTTATTTGATTTTTTTAAATAAAATCGAGTTTTAAAATTTTGATTCAAGTCGGATCAAATATATTTAATTAAATTTAATTTTAAAAAATTATATTAAAAACTTTTGCTAACAATCTAAATAAATTTAAAGTCAAAACTCATAAATTAGAGAGCATATATAAAAACTTATTTCAAAGAAAAAATAAGAGGAAAAATAATTTAATATGACAAAACTAGGTTAAAAATTACTTCGATTTTTAAGCCTAATAAAACTCAGATTAACTCGATAATTATTTATTATATAACTTAATTTATTTTTACAAAATCTTAAAGATTTTTACGGGGTTTATATATTTGGTATATTTTCATACATTTATGATTTTTTTATTTTTTATGAACTTATGGAAATATTTTTATATATTTAGAAAAAATTGAAGATCACTTTTTTGGGAGAGACTAATTTATTCATTTAAAAATTTGTCAGAGACCTAATGAATATATATATATATATATTAATTTATTAATCGATTTTTTTAAATATTTGAATTGTACAAGTTAAACTCGACTCAAACACAAAAAATCAATAACTTTATTCAAGTTGATTAAAAATTGAATAATTTAATTCAATTAACACAAAATTTGAATTCTTTCATATTTTCAAGTCGAGTCAAATTTCTTCTGTTTTGATATTGAATTAATTTTCTTTTAAAGCATACAAATTAAACGTGTTCACAAGCAAGTCGTGTTTAAGCTGCAATATGAATTTATTATTATTATTATTATTATTAACTTTGATTTTATAGGAGCATGAGATGTGATATTGTAGTTGTTTATCTCATCCCTTAAACATGAGGTAAGGGGTCTGCTCTCTGCCCATGAGAATGGGGTACATTTCATAGTCAGTTGTTTACCTCTTAGTAAGAGCACTCGCGACGAGAGAATTAATCATTACTATGAACAACGGATACATTAGTTAAAAAATGTTTGCTTTTATCGAGTATGAGTAATTGTTAAAAGTTAAAAATCATACTAAGTAAAAAAGTATTTTAGTATTAAGTAATAATTAATTCGTAAAAATACATGTCTAAACTTCTTGTGAGTTTGAGATGATGAATTTTAGGAGATTGTAGTCATTTATGCATTAAGCCATTCGATTTCGGAGTTAATGTTTTTTGGTGTTTATGCGAGACATGCATTTAATATGATGTACAGTTCCTACCACGCATTCAATGCCCAATTAAGGCTTGTTCCTCAGGCTTTGTCTAACTATTTAATAATATTAATTAAATAAAAAAAATATTATTGTATCTAATATGAATTTTTTAATAAAAATATCATTTGAGATAATTATTTGACTATTTAACTCATTTAATCTTTAAAATTTTAAACCCTAAACACTTAAACCATAAACCTTAAAACCCAAAAACATAAACCTTAAACTCTAAACTTTAAACCTTAAACAAAAACAAAAACCTTAAACATTTAAACAACTCAATGTAAAAAATAATATTATTAAATGAGTTAAATAATCAAAGAATTCTCTTAAATAAAATTCTTATTAAATATTTTTTATTAAATACAATAATAAAATTTTATACTTAATTAATATTATTAAATACATCTTAATATATGTCCCTATGAATAGGTTAGACAAAACCTTGAAATATGATTACAAAAATTGAATTCAAAATTTGCAACTTTATCAAATTTTAAAAAATATATATAATCACGATCTTCACTAAAGTCCCTGCAAATTTACTGCCTATATTAGTCTCTGATAGCTTGCTATGATGTAATCTTTGAGTCTTTTTTCTTCTTTCCAATTAAAAAAATGTATATTTTATTTTTAATATAATATAATATAAGGTAATTAATCACATTCTTAAAAAGGTTGTGTTTTATTAATTTAGAGTGTTTATTGTAATTGAATCATAAAGCCTAAAATTATTAAAATCATATACCCTAAACACTAAATCTTAAATATTAACCCTAAACTCATAGATCATAAACCATAAATAATAGGTCATAAATAAACCATAAACCCTAAGTCGTTAAAACACTAAACCATGTACCTTAAAACATAAACATAAACAATAAAACAATAAATTCTAAAACTCTAATCACTAAACTCTTTTAAGCGAGATTAACTATATTAAACATCTTAAATTACTGGAATGTAACTTTTTAGAAATGTAATTAATTACAATCTATTAGATTCTATTAAAACGTAAAATAAACGTTAATGATATAAATTTATAGGTTATATTTTGATACACAAGTTGTGTAAAAAAAATTACACAATTATTCTATAAACTTCAAAACCTAAATTCCAAACCCTAGTAGTCTAAACCCTAAACCTTAAACCCTGAAGTTTAAATTTTAGCTATAAACCTTAAATTTTACACCCTACACACTAAACTCCTAAACCCTGACCTAAAACATTAAACCCTAAAATTAAAAAGTTTGTATCAAAATGTTTTCCTAAATTTATCTAGTTTTTATTAACAACCCTAAAGGTTGTCAATAGCAACACCCTAAGAATAAGCATCGTCTAAATAGTTTATAATACTGTAAATCATTAAATTACATTTATATAAAATATTATACATGATTAGATTCACACTTTACGCCTTAAAACTATTTATTTCATCATTTTCATCTTACCCGAATAAAATCGAGTCCATTAAAAGTTTTCTTCTTCGAATTTGTTTTTATTTTCTGAAATATTGTATTTTAATAAATAATATCATTATTCCTTTGTTTTACAATTATCATAAAACAAGGCTTGACGAAATTGTTAGGTATTCGAATAAAATAGTTGATCTTCGATGTGAATTCAACTATTCTTCGTTTTGGTGGCATATAATTAAATCCTAACCCTTTTTTCAAAAAGAATAATATTGACGGCTTGCGGACGTCCAAAATTGATGCTTCAAATTGCATGACCTAAACATTGCTTATGCTAAAAGAAATATATATATTCAAATATATGTATATATCAGTTATATATAAGGTGAGGTTAGTTTATATTCATATAAAATTAACCATTTTTACATGTTTTAGTAATTTTGTAAACGATTAATGTTTTAGTTAATTAATGGACTTGGTGATATATTTTTTAATCACTTTAAAAAATAAAACAATAAAAGTATATTTAAATTGTGGTAAAAAAGCAAAATATGACTACACGATCTGGATCATGAATATATTTAAGTGAATTATTGCTTTTGTTGACTGATAAAGTGAACAAGAATCGAAAGTGGTGATTCGGTGATGGTTCTGATGGTGGTTCAAAGTTTGAGTTCAAGTATGGTTTCTCTTGTATGAGTTTTTGTGTCTAATGAAAGATTGTCTCCTTTCCTCTTTTATACTCTACAGACATGTGTCGTCACAAGGTTATCGTGCATTGTGATGGAACTGATTATGAAGTAACGATATAGACATCAGTCGCGGTCACGTGTACAAATACGTGGCCACTAAATATCGTCCGCCTAGATGTGTTCACATATCTATTTATTCGCTCGTATGGAGGGTTTGCAGGCATAGACTATCGTCGTTCTCCCGTGGTACGAGTTCGCGGGCTATGGTTCTATAACACGTGGCAATGAGTGTTTGTAGGTACTAATACTTTTTAATGGTATATTTTTTATAGATAAATTGTGTAAACTAAAATTTTGATAATCGTATATATTTTAAACTTTGAAACTTAAAATTTAAAACTCTAAAGTTCAAACATATAAAACTCCTAAACTTTAAAATAAATAATGTTATATAAATTAAAGTTTATACTATCTTTATATTTAATATTTTTTATTTCAAAATTGTTATATGTGTATGCGAGATGGAGATAGGAGACGTTGTAGGTCCCACACCCCAAAAATAAATGAAATCTTGATAAAAAAAAATGGTGGTATTTGATCATGGCAATTGGCAAATTGGCATTTGGCAAGCATGTATGGTACGGTATGTCAATATATAAATCAATACGTATTAAATTGGTATATTAAAAAATAAAATTAAAAAAGCAGCAAAGCCTTTCTATCAAATTTCTCGTAAATTGATATTTTTATAGAAATGGTCGTAGCCATAGGTTGAATAAAAATTTGTTTCTTTCGTTCAAATAATTGAAAGTAATAGATTATTTTATAATTTAAACTCCCCACTTTCTTCTACTTTTATTTTTTCTGAAGAAATTATTTAAAGAATGAATTCTTTTTATTAAGGTTATTTTCGGCGACAACTTTTATGTCGTTGACTGTTTTTTAATTTTTATGTTGTTTGTATATAAATAAGATTATTTTCTTTTGATGAAGAATTATTTGTTCTTTATTAATTTTATTTTTTTGTTATGTTTTTCCAGAGTCATTCTACACATGCTTTTTTGGCTATTTTTGTCTGCTTGTATAACAGTTTATTTATTTGTATTTTTGCAGGTTTGTTTGTCTTTGTGACAGTATTGTTTGTCATTATGGCAATTTAGCATTCAAATAACAAGAATTATCGAGTGTTTTTAGTCACAAGACGATCGGTGGTCTGATTTTTCTATTCATTTATGATAGTTTACCAAAGTGCCAAGAACGCGCAGCGAAATAATACTTGATTCATATAGATTTCTGGTCAAAGTATATCGTTACTGGATTTTATTTAGAAAACTATGCACGCTTTTCCTGCAAAATGATGGGTTTTGCTTCTCATGTCTTTCACACTATTTGAAGTTTACTGTATTTATTTTTTACAATGAATTTTCAATGGTTGTAGTGTGATACTTTTGTAATCCTTTTCACTTTAAATACAATCCAATATATTTTTATTGTTCAAAAAATAATTGAAAGTAATAGATGAAAAATCAATCAAGTATGGCAATGGTGGTCAAGGTTTAGAAAATTATTATTTTTAGTTTAATCATCGGTATTCAATTTATTAGTTGACTAATTCAGATTAAGTTTAGTAGAGGTTTAATATGGAGGCTACACTTCCAACCCAGTTTTCTCCATTCACAACGACATTAATATAATGCTTAATGGTGTAAGAAACTATTGAACTTTTGAAACAAAATCAATTAAGCCTATAGATTTTTTTTGCACCCAATTAAACACTTGAACAAATAAATTGAATCAATTAAGCCATTTGACCAACATTGACAGTTGAATCTAACGGTTTTCTTGAATTAGTTGGTGCAATGCATCGTGTCACAGTGTTGTCACTTGATATTTTCAAATTTTTTATTTTATTTAAAATTTCTTTAAAGTACTGAAAAATCTATAAAAAATTATAAAAAACTATAAACATCACATGATAGAATTGTAATTTATCATGTGGCAGTAATATCTAAAGGAAAAAAAATTGACAAAATTTAGTGGTAAAAAAAACTTAATTTATTCAATTTATTGGTTCAAGGGTTCAATTGGGTGTAAAAAATTCAATAACTTAATTATTTTTTTTCAAAAATTAAAAAATTTCTTGTACCTTAAACCTCAATATTATTACTTATAGCAAATTGTTTCTAAGTATGAAAACAAAAGTTTGAATTGTTTATAGAAGAGAGATTGAAATAAACTTTTACGTATTATACATAGACTAATTTCTTATAGTTGAGGAACTAAAATAATTTTTAATATATTTTTTGTTTAATCAGCATCATCTAACTTATTAATTGACTAATTTGAATCGAAATTTTAATTAAACAAAGAGATATTACATTCTCACGTCATAATCTGAAATTTATACAAAATGGGAGAATTTGAATATACTTTAACTAATGATTTATTATTTGAGAGATAAGGACAAATTCGTCCTCCCCTTATACAATTCAAATCATTGGAATTTGTTTCAATGAGACTTGAATTAAAATGTAAATTCTAAAATATATTTTGTTCGATAGAGATTTCATAAATTTGAAAACTTAAAGGGAATTGGTCTACGGTCCACCAACAAATGTCTGGAATGACATTGAATAATCATTATATTATAGTACTAGTTTTGTTCGATAAATACAAACAAGTGTAATGTGAAACTAAACCTCAAGAATTGTCCTTGATTGGAATCCAAATTTATCGACGTCTATCAATTAGTAATCTGTTTGTTTTTTTTAGTAAAATTAAATATTCAAAATTAAAATTTTAAATAGAATTTAAATTAATTAGTTAAATATTAATTAAGTATTCAAATTTTAAAAATTTAAGTAGAGCAAGTAAACCGGACCAAAAGTAAATTCGATTTAAATTAATAAATTAAATACTAATTAGTATAAAAAATTAAAACATAGTGACCTTTATTTTCAACAAAAATACGCGTCAAACTAAGCTTTAAATAAAATAGAAAAATGCTTTGTTTGGAAAGAGATGCTTGCTTATCGGAGAATGTACACAATTTCATTTGATGGGTCCTAAGAGATTTGGTTTGCTTCCTAATTAAGGAAGCCAATGACATTGGGTTACAAATACATACAAAAATTATTTGTTTCTTTTTTTTGTCCCAACACTAAAAATTAAATTCTAAATTTTAAATCTTAAAAATACAACTTACTCTTAGTTTCATAAATATTAATCAGAAACCCTAGCTTTAAACCTTTAATCTTAAACCATAAATTTAAAATTTTTAATGTAAAATCATAAATAAGCGAACGGAAAGGGCTAAGATTTCAATTTTACAAATACACCACCAACTTTTTCAAATATTTTGTCAACTTTTTTTTTCTCTCTCTAGACAACTTCAAATTTGCTCGCAAATATTGAATACACATTGAAATCGCTCGTTGACGCAAATTAAGATTTTTTGTTTTTCGAAAATATTTTTACTTCTAAAATAATCTTAGTAAATAAAAATAAAAACTTATTTTTAATAGTAATACTATGAAAACATATTTGGTTGTTTATTTTCTTATAATAAAAAATTACAAAAAAAGAGTAAAAATATTCTTATATTTATATAAGATTCGTTGTTGTGTATTTTATATTTATATTTTTTGAGAAGAGATTTTTTAAGACTAATACGTATTTGAATTTGATTAATTCGTTAAATTATAAAACACTTGTCTCTATTTCTTTCAATCATTATTTTTATTTTTCACATTTTAATTTTGTAAAAAATCATTTTTAAATTTTTTAACCAAACATATCCTTACAAGAGAAAAACTTCAATACACAGGCTGTGTAAACTTTAGTTTACACATGTCTTCTAATTTTAGGGGTTGGGGGTTTAGTTTAGAGTTTAGAATTTAGGAGATTAGGTTATAGGGTTTAGAATTTAAGGTTAGTGTTTAGAATTTAGGGTTTAGAGCTTGAGGTTTAATTTTTTAAAATTTAAGTTTAATTTTGATTTATAGTATAAATAATCTTGTGTAAATTTTTTTTACACAGCCTATGTATCAAATTAAAACCATTCTTACAATGTTATCTTTTTTAAGAAAATAAAAGCCTACAAGTTTTTTTTAACCAATAGGAATTATAGGAGCCCGAGTCTTTTAACATTTTAATTTGTATTGAAAATATATTATGAGGTCAGATATCTTTTTAATTAAATATAAAAAATATTTAATATTAATTTTTTGAATACAAATTAATTTTATATTAATTTTTTGAACACAAATTAATTTTATATTAAATTTTATTTGAATACAAATTTTATATTGAATATCTTTTTAATTGAATATAAACATGTGGTTTTAGTGGAAAAGCGAATGATATTCATCCTAGTAGACCCGAGTTTAATCGCAATGTCTATAAGGTGCCTTACATTGTCAAATGGTTAAAAATATCTATGAACATATAATACATTGTAATCACCTTTATTTAAAAAATTATATTAAATTAATGGGATAAAAATATTATAAAACATGTTTTCTTAACATTGTTTGCAACCCCTTTCTAGGGAAGTTTCAATAAACTTTTCTTTTAGTACACAGAAGATTGCAATTTAAAGGTAAACGAAGACATTAGTGATATTGAGATTCCAACACACTTTTTTAATGACACTTTTTAAAATTAAAAGCGGGTATATGAACTACTTGGACATTCCAACTCAATAACATAATTTTTTTTTATAAATCTTAAATTTAATTTTAATCCTACGCAGAGAGGAGAAAAAGTGGAGATTCTAGGGGAAGGGAAGTATTCCTAGTGCATCTAGAACCTATGACCTAAGAAAATAAGAGAGAATAACGATGAGCAGCTTGACCAACCGGCAAAATGTGCTTGCTCAACATAAATTTAATTATATGAAATATATTTTTTGTCTTTAATAATTTTAAAAATATACAGATTAATATGGTACATTGAAATTAGTGGTTTTAAGAGTGGTTCATATCATGTGATGTAAAAAAAAAATATTATGAACATGGTTGGTGATGTTCAATTACATCTAGCTCTGAACAAATATATTTGGTCGGTTGATTAAGTTAATCATCTTTGTTCCTTTATTCCCTTTAGATTATTGGTTTTAGACTTACTATGAACACCCTATTTTTTTCTCCTAGAGCCTTTCCTTTTTCTCTCTCTTTTAGGTAGAATTAGGGTTAGAATTACTTTATAAAAAAAAATTACGTCTAACTCTAGTTTAAAGGGTAAAAATTTGATACACAGGCTGTGTAAAATTAATTTTACACAAGCATGTGTATTTACACTATAAAAACTCAAATCCTAAATTCCTAACCCTAACCCTAAAAAACTAAACACCACACTCTAAACCCTAAATTCTAAACACTAACCTTAAATTCTAAACATTACAACCTAAACCCCTGAGCCTTAAACCCTAAACTAAAACCCTAACCCCTAAAACTAAAAGACACATATAAACTAAAGTTTACACGACATGTGTATCAAAGTTTTTTTTTAGTTTAAATGTGTCGTCTAATTGCCAGATTGATATAAATTTGAGGGTTTGATTTTGACGTCGGATGAATATAATAATCTAATGGTAAGATATTTTTTTATACAATATTTAAATTATTCAAACTATTTTCGCGCATAAATCACAAGATTTTATAGTTTTAAATATATTTGAATTTATATTTTCATGTATATCGTAAAAGTAATAATCATAATACTAATCAAACTAAGATTTAATCAAAAATAAGATATATTTTGTTACACTGCTACTCATGGGCTGAGGCACCTATTCAATTGGGCGTCTATTAACACCCTAATTTTTTTTGAAAATTATACTTTTTATATAATTTGTATATAAAAAGTTTAAAAATATATAATTGACATTTTTTATAAATATTTAATTTTTTTTAAACATCGTTAAAAAATAATATCCTTTAGATAAAATTTTTGCTCCGCCCTTGCTGTTATTGCACTGAACTTTTGATTGAATAGTAATCTTTCTTTGTGTTTCGAGTAGTTGTTTACTCCATGGGTAAATTACCAAAAAAAAAAAATGGAAAAGTCTTTGCCAAACTTTTGTATCATTTTTTTGGCCACCAACTTGTGTTCCATTTAGTTCTAACATTTACCAGTAGGTCAAAGTTCAAAATTATTTATTTCTAATAAGGACCTTAGCTAAACTTTTTTAATGTGTTTTACACCGACTTTTAAAACAAAATTAATGGAAAACTTTGATATACAAACCGTGTAAATTTTAGTTTACAAGTGTCTTTTAGTTTTAGGTGTTATAATTTTAGTTTAGGGTTTTAAGCTATAGAGTTTAGAATTTAATGTCAGTATTTATAATTTAGGGTATAAAATTTTACACAGCATGTGTATCAAAATTTTACATAAAATTAATAGGGAGTAAAATATTTCCCATTAATCACTTGTGTCTTTTTAACGATTAATAGTGAACTTAATGATCAAAACTATTAATTTCCACCAATGATATATGAGAAAAACTTCGATACACAGGCTGTGTAAATTAAAGTTTACATAAGCCTTTTAGTTTTAGGGGTTATAAGTTTAGTTTGGGGTTTAGAGTTGTAGGATTTAGAATTTAAAGCTAGTGCTTGTAATTTAGAGTGTAGGGTTTAGGGTTTAGTTTTTAAGGTTTAGATTTTGATTTATAGTATAAATAAGTAGGCTAATTTTTACACAGTATGTGCATCAAATTTAAACTATATATATATATATATTAATTTTCACCAGTTAGTAGGTGAACTTGAGTTAAAACACTCAAATTCTTCCGATTAAGATTTTAAGAAATTATCAATAATTTGAGTATTATTATCATATGGTGACGGAGTTGTGTGGTGTGGGATGGACCTTGTCCCCTTATTTTTCTTGTTCTAATTGTTTTTAGGCTCTCTTAACTTTAAAATTAAAAAAAAATCAAGCTTTAGACCTTATTTTTTGTTTTTAAATATTTTTTAGGTTTCTGTTAATTGAAAATTAGATCTATTAAGCTTGGTCTCTACTTTTTTTTTAAATTTTACTAATTTTAAAATTAGTCAAATTATACATTAATCTCCCTATGTTTAAATTTTAACGAGGGGCTTCAATGAAAAAGATAATGATGTTCCTTCTAAGATACTTAAGTTCGAGCACCAATGTGTGCAAGGTGTGTGCGCTTTATCAAAGGGTTAAGAAAAAAATATAAATAAATATTATCATATAACCACAAGTATAATAAAAAAATAATAATTGAACAATTAGATTTGATTTTCATTTTATAACCATTTATAGTTGTCCATATAAACAGATGACCTTGAACAAAATACAAAAATGTATATAGTGGGTTTATATTGTTACCATGCATCTTTATTTTTTTAAGTTAATTTTTTTTTGTATAGACAAAGGACATATAATAGAGTTATAAATAACTGTGTGCATGAAGCTTTTAGTGAATAGAATAATGCATACAAATGAATCAATAAATAGAGATAGATAAGGTTTTGGCATAGTGAAGGTGAAAAAGTATAAAGAAATTCCCCCCAACAAATAATGGAAAAGGTGTAGAGAAAGCAGGTGTAGAAATGATGATTTTCCCATGAGAGTGAATTATTAACTCAGCACTCCACGTGCTTGCAGAAATGGGGGCAGTCTGCACTAAATTCAATCATCTCCATCCTTCCTTTCTTTTCTTTTTTCTTTTACCGTGTTCAATCCTCGGGGAGAGATTAAAGAAAAAGTATGAATTGGACACATTGGTCGGGTCAAAACTTTAAAAAAAATCACCCAAAAATATCCATATTTTTTCTCCCAAAAGAAACAAAACTTTTCAAGGATTCTGAATCCTGATAGTCCACAACTTGTTAAACTGGGGTGGGGTTGCTAATTGCTTCCTGTTGTGTTGGGTTGGGTGGTGGACTTAAATTTTGCAAGTTGCTGGCTTTTTGCCCTCTGTTTTGTCCTCACATTGTTCCATTATTTTTCTTCAACTTTCATGACATGTTCTCTAAAACTTGTCTAACCTCCACCTTCCATTCATTTACATGTTTTCTGGAACCATGTTTAAGTTCCACCCCTGTTCATCACCATGTTCTACACAAGCAAATTACTATTATTATAGATAATAATCAACGGGTTGGTCCAAGTGATATCGCTTAAACAAATTTTGAGTTCGAGGCCCTGCGCATGCATAGACTCACCCACTAAATTTAGATATGCGAAGCGGGTTGATCCGGATTAGACATGCTTCATTGAATCCAACAGCTCTCTTAATTCTCAAAGCACTTCCATTGAAATTTATTCTCTTTCCTCTTCATTTTCAGACTTCCAAAAAGTCCAACATGTGAGCTCGAATAATTGTTGTAACGCACGACCCCACATCAATAACCAAGAAACTTGTCTCTTTTGTTTTCTATTCTTTTAGTCCTGCAATAAGATCATAGAAAAGAGACAAAATGAACAGTTTTCACATGTGTAAATCTCCTTCAGAAGATTGTTCATGCAACATGTAAGATATATTAAAAAAGAAAATGCAATCAATTTCAAAAATCAGTATATATATATATATATTATGATGAAGATGAAATAAGTTATTCATGTGGTTGCAACCTTTCATGTCAGAGTACTTGGTGGCGACCACAAACTTCTATGGTGCAGCATCTAAAACAATGCCCTGATCATCAAATGCAATCAATTTTAGAAATCAGTAGGTATACGTATAATGACAATGATGAATTAAGCTAATTTTCTAATTAGCTTAATCAAAGGATTTAAAAAATAAATAAAATATATCCGTGTTCGAACAAAATTGTCTGCAAAGTGTGCGTAAGTGAATAAGCATGCAACCATCCTTCACAAGCATACCTCCGGATGGGCTTCTGCAAAATCCTTGAAGAATGTCTCTTGATCTTCAGCATATTTCTCGGCATATACCTGCAAAGAGAGTAATGCTCATCCAAAACTGTGGTTTTATATTCTTACCGGCTTAAATCGAACCCGATCTTCTTACCTCGAAAGAGGGATCCTCAAAAAGAGCAGCACTAGTTGGCAACACAAGCAGATCTTCATCTCTTTTAGCAGTAGTGCCTGTTTTTCAGCAGATGAAAATACAATAGATGCCATTGCCAAGAATCACAGATTTCAGAAGTCACAGCAATGTAATGACCCGCCTAGAAATCAAGAATTAGTGGACTAAATCATGACATGTTAAGTTCGTGGTAACCATTCAAGAAATAGCAGCCCATCTACATCAACGGGCTAGGTTTCTCTCTTTTTGGATAAGTAGGTTGTAGGTTTCTCACATCTCTATTCACGTTTCTTAATTTAGGAAATCAGACGCATCATGATCTTCCCGTGATTTACAATGATATAAGAAAATCATGCACTGATATAAGTTTCATTTACCAGGTAGCCTGCCCTCTTCAGGACAGTCATTGGGGCTAGGGGCATCAACTCTTCCATACTTCATTGGAATTCTGGGTTCCCCCAGCCTCCTGAAATGTCAACTTTATTTGCAGTCTAATAACTACATAAAGGATCGATGCAGAAATACAAACCGAAGAATAATAGCAAGGATGACCTCAATAGCAGTAGCACTAGCCAACTGAAACAAATCCGCTAAGTTACAGCAGGGTACTTATCCTTGATAGGCTGAATAAGTTTCAATGCATTCACAAGACCTGAAACATAGGCTTATGAGGCAAAAGCGGTAGCAAGTACCAACTAAGCTAATTCCATGTTATAAGAAGGAACTAATATGATACCAGTATTGGATTTATGTTTCAGCTCAAACCTAAGACTCCCATTTGCACCATTTCTTTGAGGCCATTCCTTAGCGTTCTTGTTGAAGGTACCAGCATCATGCCATCCTAGACGAACCTATTGAGCATATATCATATTACAATAAATGGAAATTTTTCTCTATTCATATAGTTTTATGTTTACCATTTGATCCGCAAGTAAAAACGAAGATCGCTATATATATTTTTTATGCTGATTTACTTCAAACGTGAAATATAAGTTCACTAAAATCAAATATGTATTCAGAATGAACCGCCGTGCAATTCTTTTTCCGATAACAATTCAAATTCAGAGAAACATAACATATATTCAACAATGAACAGAGTGAAACGGGGTCTATACCAGAATAGGATGACAGTATTTGGATTTGAGAAGCTCTCTGATATCTTCTCTAGCACTTTTCAACTGATCAGTATACGAGGCTAGCATTTCGGACTTGCTACAGAGCTGAACCGTCTGTTAGTCGACACATTAATAGCTGATCCCCTCTATCAATATCAATAAAAAACAAAACAAAATTTATAAATAAACAATATGTATGTAAATCCAAAAGAGAAACATAAAGAAAAGGAGGAACCTGGCGGCGAGAGAAACGAAAGAGAGAGGAAGAGAAAGAAAGGAGAGAGGGAGTAGCGCGGAGAGAAAGTCAAGCGGCGGAGGAAGAAGAGAAGACACGAAAAAGGCGGTGGCTTGGTGAGACGAAGCCATTGGCTTTGGTTGATGCAATAGAGACTGTGAAGGCGAAGAAAGAGTGGGGGAGATTTTATAGTTGCCTCTGCCATGTCTAACGGACTTCTCTTCCTTTTGGGCCGATGTTAGTTTTGTTTGGTAAAAGGTCTAGGCTTTTAGATTTAGATTTAGATTTAGATTTAGATTTAGATTTGGATTTGGATTTGACTTCAGCTCCTCTTTGTAAAAACTATTATTTTTTAAGATGTTTAAAGTATTTTTTGTCAAAGTATGTGTTTAACGTTTTATTCTATAATTATTTTAAGATTTTTTCGTAATAGACATTAAAAAATTATTATCCTATTAAAATGTAAAATGTGGTCTATTTGTGTAATTTTCTTTATTTCAGGTTTTTAAAAAATTATAAAATATTTAATTTTATAAAAAAACCCTTAAATCTTTAATTCCTCAAAAAAGCCCTCAATCCCTAATTTTAAGTCTCTAAATCCCTAAATTCTTCTTGTTTGAACGTCGATTCAACCACCACAAGTCACTCTTTCATTCATTGACCCTAATAGATGATAACCCAACCTTATGTCATCAGAAATCGAAGAACGAGCAGCCAAACGAACCACAAACATCAAATGTAAAATTTTCAATTAAACGATAAACGGAGAATGGACGAACAACTAACTGGGCCTTGAGACTGGTGCAACGTGCGAAGGACGCCTCGCTATAACGACGATGATTTGGTGTTTGACGATAGTAGATGGGAAATTTAGGGATTTGGGTTTTTTTGAAAAACAATAAAGTTTTGGATTTTTTTGAACAAAAATTATTGATTTCCTGATTTTTTAAAATGAAAACTAATAAATAAGTCACATGTCATGCGATGACTAAATTTTTATAGTAGTCGTTGACGGAAAGACTTTAAAAGGATTACATAATGAAACATAAGGTACTTATTTAGACCAAAAATACTTCACGTACCTATGAAAAAGTAAAATTTAGGTATTTGATGGTTAAGTTTTTTTTTTTTTAAATAGCTTTGTTAAAACTTAAAAAAAAAATGAAAAATGCGCCTTTTTATCATTTACTAACATACCATTCTCTTTGTTTGGTATCCGAACAAGTGAATTTAATATTAATTAAATTTAAAAATCCATTAATTGGTCGAGTAATTATAGATAATTACATTATTTTATTTTGTATAAATTTAAATAACGATATTTAACTTGTGAATAGAATTATTTTTTATTTAATAAAAAATAGTGATTCAATTTACAGCCTGATATTTATACTGCCATTAGTCGTGACAAGCAAGTGAATGGACTTATTGGATCCTTTTGTAATGTTGTCGTTCCAATAACTGAAGACGGAAAATTCTCTTTTAAGTACAATGAATCTGTAAAATTCATCATTTTAATTTTAATTTTAATTAATATTAAATTATGAATTCGATTTTAAACCACAATTTTCTTCCTTTGCACTAAAGGTCAAGTATTTTAGTTCAAACCGTTGACATTAGCATTTGAATGTCAAATACTTTGAAAAGCTTTCAAGTAATCTTTGTGGAGCTATCAAAGCACCTAAACTTAATAGATTCTATCTAGAAAGCTATAAAAAATCATGAAACGTGTTTTGTGCATATAACTTTTGTTTTTATATAAAGGCTTAAATGAAAAATCAACCCTAAACTATACATTTTGTTTGTTTTAGTCTTTAAACTATTTTTTGGTCAAAATTAGTCTCTAAACTATTATTTTTAGTCACTTTAAGTCCGGTAGTTATCTAAGTCAAAAAAAAATATTCCAGTCAATGAGATGTTGACATATCACAAAGATTTTTTGACCAATAGATAGTTTAGGGACTAAAAGAAAAAAAATAACAAAGTTTAGGTACTTATTTTGACCAAAAATAATTTAAGAACTAAAAGTGAAAAAAAAATAGTTTAAAGACTTATTTTGACCAAATTATAATTTAAGGGCTAAGAACAAACAAATAACATAGTTTAAGGGTTGATTTTTCATTTTAGCCTTATATAAAAAAAAACTTCCTTAATTATCACGCTATAATTGTGCAGAAAAATATTCATACTTATCGTGTATTAAATAAAATTAGATGTTTCAATTTTTAATAAATTTAGAAACATGTTAATTTTTTTGATAAATCCTAATTATAATCTTAATCCTACGTAGATGAAGGGGAAGAAAGATGAGTGTTCTTAGTAGGTCTAGAACCCATTACCTAAAAGAAATGAGAGAACAAATATAAATAGCTTGGTCAACCGGCCAAATATACTTGCTCTAGAAAACATATTAACTAAGCCTGTAATGTATTAACAAAGAAACATTATTTTAGTTTTAATTGACATTAAGCCCTAACTTAATCGGAGACAACTATTATTCTTTTTCTTATAAAGGAACTTGAGGACATAATTTTAATTAAAAATATAAATTTTGGCATGCATAGCATTCAATCAACGTAAACTTTAACTCAAAGTTATTGAACCATGAATAAAGATGATAGAGTATGCTTGCTTGTCCAAAGAACAAATAGTGCAACCAATTAATGGCAGTTAATGTTTATTATTTAATTTTTTGTAATTGTCAAGTCATCCAATTAACAACAAATGGTTCAATGATTATTTTATAACAAAAATTAAAGTCTAATGCTCATTATATAATTTTTGAAAGTTTGATGATCATCTTGTATTTTTAGAGATAATTTTAGTAATCATTTGTGTACTTCCCCCCTAAAAAATATATATAAAGAATTTCATATAACATTAAAGGGTAAAACTTTGATACACAGGTTGTGTAAAATTAATTTTACACAAGCCTGTGTATTTATACTATAAAACTCAAATCCTAAATTCCTAACTCTAACCCTAAAAAACTAAATCCTAAACTTTAAACCCTATACACTAAATTCTAAACACTAACCTTAAATTCTAAACTTTACAACCTAAACTCATAAACCTTAAACCCTAAACTAAAACCTTAATCCCTAAAACTAAAAGGCACGTGTTACGTCGTGTGTATCAAAGTTTTTTCCAACATTAAAACCCTCAATAACGAGATTACAAGATTAGGCCATTATAGGCCATATTACAAAGCATCATAAACTTAGGCTTCATTCAGCGCAGATTATAGAATGACCGTTTGCCTGAAAACGAGCATTTGACAGAAGCTAAATTTTTCAATTTTAGTATTTTATAGCTTTTGAGGCAAAAAATCAAGATTTTAAACGGACGTTCTTTATGTACGGTGTTACCATTCGATGTTGTTTCTGTGTTTAACACTCTAACTATTATTTGAGAAGCATTCCAGAACGGAGTTCTTATACTTATCTAACGAAAACTTATGCAACTACATTCTCCACGTACCAAAAATAACAGTCTTTCAAAACTTAAAATTGCATAAATCAAAACTCCCCACATTAGTAGCTCAAAATCTCAAAACACTATGACTAGATGATGGCAACCTCTAACTACCATGATCAAGGATGGAATTAGGATTTAAAGTTATAGAGTAAAACATAAATTTTAAAAGGTGGAGGAACAAATTCATAATTAACCCATTTTTTTGCTACGATATAAATATTTATATATTGATTACAGAAATGCATATATAGGAGCGCCCGCCCAGAGCCCAAAGTTTATAATTTTTTATTATATTTATTTTAATAGTCCAATTTTTTAATACTAGTTATTAAGAATCCAATTTTTTAGTATTTGTTAGTATAGGCTATTTTTCAATATTTATTATTAGGGGTTCACTCTTAAAATTTATTTATTTTTTCTAAAACTTGTTAGTAGGGGTTGGATTTTTCCCAACATTTTTTATTATGAGTATACTCTTAAAATTTAATTTTTTAATACTTGTTATTAAGGGCCAATTTTTTTTTTCAAAACTTGTTAGGCTTAAATGAAAAATAAGTGCCCAAACTATACATTTTTTGAACTTTAGGTGCCTAAAGTTTTAACCGTTATAATTTTAAGTGCATAAAGTTTCAACCGTTACAATTTTATGTGCTCAGCTATTTAAAAAATAGTTACCCAATAAGAATGTGACACATGTCATGCTTTTTTATTATTATTTAAAAAATTAAAAAATATAATTTTTATAAAACTCAAAATTCCCAAAATTTCTAAAAAAAGGTCTTAAATCCCTAATACTCAAAACCAAAAATTCTCCAAATTGCCTCATCTACCTCCGCTTTCGCCTTCGTCGAACACCACCACTGCCGTCGTAGGAGACAGTCGCCTATTTTCCCCAACCACCTACCGCCAGTAACAAACGAGAGGCGTGCCAATTGGACGGTGAACGCAAATGGTTCTATTCAAACGATGTTCGATTGACACACTTACCGGCAGTTGCCGACGATGAGTTGTTGGAAGAAATGGAGGGTGGCCTCTTGCGACGGCATTGATGGTGTCAAATGACGGCGAAAATGACGGTAATTTAGAGAATTTGTGGTTTTGGGTATTAGGGATTTGAGGGTTTTGGGGAATTTTGAAAATTTTGAGTTTTTTTAAAATATATATTCGTTTTTAATTTCTAATATAAAATAAAAAAAATATGACACATGTCACGTTCTTATTGGGTAACAGGTTTTTTTAAACGGTCGGGCACTTAAAATTGTAACGGTCGAAACTTTATGCACCTATTTTTACAAAAAAATACTTTAGGCACCCAAAGTTCAAAAATGTATAGTTTGGACACTTATTTTTCATTTAAGCCTACTTGTTGTTAAGGATCTACTCTTAAAATATAATTTTTTCAATACTTGTTATTAGGGATAAATATTTAAATAACAGTATGTAACCGCAACAATGACCGTTATATTAGTGGTAGTGACTCTATCCAAAACCACGATACCTACAACTGTTATGTCCACATTCAGGGGTGGGCATTCGATCTAGTCGAGTTGTTCGAGTTTCTGTTCAAATTTGATTGTAAACATTTATAATTTTATGGTACTAATTAATTTCAATTTAAACGGCTTTCTATAACAATATACAATATACACGTATATATATATATATATATATTCTTCATATTTTTTTCAAATGCAATAGATATAGCATATATTATTGAATGACTCAACTCGAACTTGAAAATTAATTCACTAGTTACTAAAAAGTTCGCGTTATTCAAATTTTTATTTGAAATTTTTTCAAGCCGAGTTAAGTTTATGAAATTCTGAATCGAGTTAACTAATTTAATTTTTTTAATCACGATACTCGTAATGACTGAAATAATATCCGTTATACTCACAACTACGATGAACATAACACGACATTAATTCAAGACTCAATTTATATGTTCGCCTGGGCTACCAAAATCTCATGCTGACCCTGATATATGCTACATATCAAATAAGCCATATGAGATTGAAAACATATATAATTAAATATATTTTAAAAATATAAAATATGTATATATAAAAAAGAATAGCAACTGAAAATTTAATGCTAGGTTGTATAAGGTTGGTTAGTGGGGCCTCAATTTCGTTAGTTATGGGTGCAAGTTGAAGTCTGTCGCATTTTGTTTCTTATTTTTTTTATTTTTTAATGTATTTATTGAAGCAAATCGAATAATTAATTTTTTGTGTTCTATTAATCTACATAAAAACTAAATTATTAATAAAAAAACTGATTCTGCTCCTTGATTTTACTGACGCGTTTATGGAGACTTTTTTTCTTCTCTATTTTATGTTCTTGATTGGGCGTTAGTTTTTGTCGCTTGTTTTGTATTATTGATTGATGCTTGGGTTAGTTACCCCGTTGTTATATAAACTATACTAAATTTTTAATTTTATATATAATATTTTAAAATTTTTAGTTTTATACATAATATTTTAAAATTTTCAATTTCATACATGAGGTATTTCATTGTTAATCATGTTACCCATTTCCGTTACGGAAGTTAAAGTAGAATTTTTGGACCTGTCAAAAAATAGCACGTGTCATTTATTTTATTTTCAAAAAATCTCCATTTATTTAAGGGTTAATAACAAGATTAGTCCTCAATCTTTTATGAATTTTTAATTTTACCCTTAAATTTTAAAATTTAAATATTTATTTTAAAACAATTATTTAAAAATTAAAAAATATATTTCTGTTTTTTAAAAAATAAAAAATATCCGAACCAATCAATGAGTGACACATGCCACAATAATAATAAATTTGTTGAAGTTTTTTCAATTAATTTTTTTCTTTTATTATAATTTCTTATTAATTTTTTTTCTCATCTCGAAACCCATTTCATTGCATCTTGAATACCGCTTGCTCAACCTCTTTCAATTTCCATGGCATCTTATTTAATCTGCAGGCTAATGATCTATTATATGGCGTTTAGTTTAATATGTTTATTGCTTTTGATTCTTCTCTTCAACAATCGTGTGAATTTACATATTTAATAAATAAAGTTTTATGGATTTATAAGCAAAAAAAAAAAAAAAAACCAATTCGTCATAGTTTCAATTTTTTGTTTTTCAAATTCCAGATTTCGATGATATGGTTTAAAGAAATCCTGCTTCTTAGTTTGTTGGAAGAAAAAGAGAAATCAATCCTAAAATTTTGGGGTTTTATTTCATACTTTCTTCCTTTCTAATAGAGAAAAAAATCCACCTTTGTTCATACCATATCCATCATTCTCCTCTTCTTCTACATAATCATGGTCACCATTTTCACTTCCGCTTCCACTTCCATTATCTGGGTTTTCCCACATTCCTTGATGGGTGCTACTGTTGTGCCGTGAGTGCAACTGTGGTGGGTTCGGTGGCAGAAATTTTTGGGTCTATTTTTTCATAAAACTAAACTGACTGAAAGAACGAGAAAGAAAAGAAGAACCATTGGTTGGTATTCTTTGTCGAAAACGTCGCGATTTGAGGGTGCAAAAGTACATGACTAGGATACAAACGAAATAGGTTGTGACTGGATTCATGGGTTGTAAGGTCTGAACGACGCGGTACGGGGTTAATGAGAAGAGTGCAACCGGTGTAGAGAGGTGACATCGACGACTGAACAAACTAGTAACGACGGCGCTGGAGAATGGCGTTGGAAAAGATAGTGTAATGTATAAATCAAGTTACCTAAAATAAAAATCATTTTAAAGATTTTTTAAAATGGTGGCACGTGTCAATCACGGATTGAATGGTTATTTTTTTTATCATTTTTGAACTAAATATTTGATTTTTGAAAAAAAATAAACTGAAGGTTTAAATTAAAAAAATAATCAAAGATTTAGGACTAATCTTATTATTATCCCTTAAGTAAATGAAGATTTTTTAAAAATAAAATAAATGCCACATGTTAGTTTTTGACTGGTCTAAGAAATTCACGTCAACTTTTGTAACAGAAGCGAGTAAAGTGATTAACGGTGAAATACCCCATATATGAAATTGACACTTTTAAATATTACGTATGAATTTGAAAATTTTATATAGTTCATATACTAACGAGGTAATTAACCCATGTCGTTTTAATTGCTTTGCTTGTGGACAGTTTCTGAAGGCTTTTTTTCCCTTCTTTTAATAATATTCACTTTTGCTGAGAAAAATGAATAAATATTAATAAAAATCGTATAAAAGTACACACATTGGAATTAGGGGTGATAACGAGTCGAGCATGGTCAGGCTCGAATCGGCTTGAAAATAGTGTTATTGGACTCGACTCGGGCTCGAGGCTCGAAATTTTAGGCTCAAGCTCGGCTCGGAAACAATACAATTGGGCTCGCGCTCGAAATGGACAAATTTTTATAATTTTTTTATAAAAGATAGGGTCTCGTTAAAAACCCCTTTCATAACCAACACTGAAACGAAATTTAATATCGAGGAAGGGGAAAAGAGTGCCCAATTTATTTTAGTTAATTTATTTTTAGTGGATTTTCCCTAATTTATTTTATTGCTTTTCTTTTGCTAAAGATATTACTTTTAGTGTATATGTAGCATATATATATATAATTATTCAGAGCCTGTTCACGAGCTTTTCGAGCCGAGTTTGAGTCGGCTCGGCTTGTTAAGGTCTCGAGCCGAGTTTGAGTCGGCTCGGCTTGTTAAGGTCTCGAGCCGAGCAAAAGTCAAGCTCACTCGAGCTGAGCTTTGACCGAGCCGAGGCCGAGCAGCTCGCGAGTCGGTCAGGCTCATTATCACCCCTACACACAATCAAATTTAAAATATGAACAGAAATTACAAACGAAAGAATAGACAATTTTTTTTTATAGTTTTACCTTTTAATTGTAAAGTACACAAATGGTCACAAAACTATCTTAAAAATATATAAAATGATAACTAAACTTTTAAAAGTTATATAGTGGGCATTAAATTTTAGTTTTGTTACAAAATGATCACTGACCGTTAACTGTCGTTAAGTGAGTGATATGACAGTAATGAAAATTTGAATAATAATACATTTAATCCTCCATATTTACACATTCAACCAATTTAGTCCTAATTTAACCCTCAATATTGATGTTTAAATTGACTGAACGTGTAAATATTGAGGATTATATATGTTGTTATACAAATTTTCGTAACTGCTAAGTCATCTAGTTAACAACAGTTAACGACTTAGTGACTATTTTGTAACAAAAAACTAAAGTTTAATGCCCATTATGTAACATTTGAAAGTTTGGTGATCATTTTGTATTTTTTGAGATAGTTTAGTAACCATTTATGTACTTTACCCATAAACGTAGCACGGAGAAAAGATAAAGAAGATAAAGAACAAGGAGTTTTTAAAATCTATTAATTAAAAAATTGAAAAAAAAAAGATTCATGTAATTTTAAAATTCACGATAACATAAGAAACACTTAAAAGAAGGGAGGCAAAGGCTCAATTTCTTTAAGTTCGGAATTGGAGAGACAAAGAAATGGTTAAACCAATAAAGTTAGTGGTCAAAGCTCAATTTGATTAATGTTGAAATTGTTGAACAACCCACAACTCAAAATACAAAGAGGAGGGAAAAAAGAGAATTAAATGGAAGAATCGCACTTGATTTGTTGTTCATTCGGTGTTGTAAAAGACAAAAATATACTCTTTTATATAGGTGGAGAATCACATTCTCCTTAATTAGCTTTTTTAAAGTTATGACTTAAATTTAATTAATTATTTATTAAATTTAAGCTAAACATTAATGAGATTTATTAACATTTAATTAATACAATTGATATTTTAAGTTGGCCTGGTGGTTTGGTTCAAATCTTTCATTTTACAAATGATGCATGTGGCTTTAGAGGTTAGGTGGGAATTGCATTTTCAATTGGATTTGCGTTCAATTCCTTAGTCACACACTTTAATTTCTATTAAAAAATCAATAGAAATTAGCAGGAGCTAATAAATAATTAAACCTTAAAAGGGGTAAGTCCCATTCTACGTCATTTAGACTATGTTTGGTTGGAGAAATTATCTCATAAGCTCGTCCCACCACATCACTTATGGTCTTAATCAATATAAACCATTTCTTTCATTAATTTTTTATGCTATCTTTTTTATCAAGTGAATCTTCATATGATAAAAATTATTTTTTTAATTTGATTTACAGTAAATATGAGTAAAGATTCACTTGGTAAAAAAATGACATTGAAAAAATTAATGAAATAGATAATTTTATTGGTTGAGATAATGGATGACGTGGCGGGACGAGCCTATAATATAATTTCTCGTTTGGTTGGGTGGAAAATAAAATAAAATGAATTTTAAGTATATTCGGTAAGAAAGAAAATAAGAGAGATATTATTTTTATCATTATGTGTAAAAACAAACCATTCTATTTAGAAGGAAAAAAGAAGAAGAAAAATACGAGTTAATTCAAAATATTTTTTAAACTTTAATTTTATTTTATTTCCTCACATTTTTTGATTCTGTCAAGTACACTAGTATAAATAAAAAATTATTTTTCATCCTGTATTCTTGTTCAGTCTTTTAGGGTTTTACCTTTCTATTTTTTCATATTTTAATTTTTTCACCCTACTGAACAAAATCCTAAGTTCTGTTTAATTTTCACAACAAATAAAATGAAATTGAAAATAAAAATTAATCATTAAAGATTAAAAAGAAAAATATTTTAAGAGAACAGTAAAAGTAGAAACAATTTAGCGGGGTATCCGGTATGGATTAAAAAAAGTGTACTCAGATGCAAACGCATTATCCAAGTAGGCAGTAACAGACAGGGCCTTAAACTACCTTTTAAATGAAAACAATCCTCTTTTGGTAACAAATTCCATTGCCTTCCCATTTTTCGTTGCCAGAACGCAACGCAAATTCAACTTCAGCCTAACAACAAAATAGCTGGTTGAGAGTCGGTCACCGGTAAGCTATGACCTTGTTTTACAATTAGTTGATAGCTGATAATGGATTATATTAGTTGATAGTGAATTGTTAATTATATTAGTTGATTTAATTAGCGAATTGTAATAGCTGATTGTATAAAAGTGTTTGATAAAATTAACTAATAACGTATAAGTGTTTGATTATTATTTTTTGAACAATGACATCTGAATTTTATTAACCTCATAAAAGATATTACAAATACAATGCATCAAAAAAAGAGAAAAAGAGACTAATCCACTAAAAATTTCATACAAATGTGCAAAGAAAAACAAACTCTTTCATGGAGATTAGCATACCATCAAAACTCAAACCTTCATGAATCTGCATCTCTAGCTAAACGAGATGCTTTACGGGATGAAAAAGGAGTGGTGAGTAAACTAAACTATCAGACAGATTGCTCGGCTACATAGTTTTGACTACATCGGCTAACAAACTATTAACGAGTGGAGATTAATATTTTCTATGACCACCGACAAAATCAAATTAGAAAATTAGCGCCGTGAGGATCTCTATACAAGCACTAAACAACCACTAAAATATGCTGAAATCTTGCCAAAGCGACAGATAAAACAAACCACGAAAGCTAATGAAAAACGTACCACAAAGGCAGAGGAAATGCATGCTACAAAAGCATAAATTCTTATTAAAAATTGAAAAAAATTAAGAAATTAAAAACAAAATATGAAAAAGTAAAGAAAATAATGAACACATGCGGTCGACAACCAACACTAAAATTAGTGTTGCCACCGATCAAGCAAAAAATATATGAAAAAGCCTAGACGCACCTATGGGGAAGGAGAGAAAAAAATAGGTTTTGCAATCAAATATAGAAGTACATGATTATATTCAATACTTATTTAAATAGTTTATTAGTTATTAATATTTTATATATTTTAGTATTAATTAGAATATGGAATTTTTTTAATATAAAATCACTCAACATATTTGAAGTACTTATATATTAAATTATTTTTAATATAATTTGATTAATCATTAAATTTAAATGAAAAAAGATAAATATTAAGTTTAGGTTATTTGGAGATTATTTGAAATTGTTAAGGGTAAAATAATCCTATAACTTTTTTGTCAAAACCTTTAATTTTAAAAGTCTTATATTAATAGATTTTTTATTTTGAGATGTTTCACCTCAATCTGCTATTATAATCATCTATTCATCAAACATTTAAAATAACGGATTTAATTGGTCAAACTTTTAATTTTAACTCAAACCTTTTATTTTAACCTAAAACATTATTTTACCAAACAGTGGATATGCCTTGACTTCACTTAAATAGCCAATGTTTTTTATTTCATTATTTCATGCCAACTCATTCTCTTTGATCATACGCAAGGCAAGTAGGCAACAGTTGTTGTAAATTGTAATGTCTCCCTTATTTTTCTAAACAAAATAATCCAAGGAAAACAAAATATATATATATATATAAGGAAAATTTTTGTATTTTTCACGAGAATTGGTGGTTTAGGAAAAATATTAACTTCTGAATATATTATTTGTTGAGTAACAATAGCCTGGCGATTGGGATCTCTAAAAGAAAGGAGTGAAGATAATAGCCTAGTCTAAAATAAAAGTTCGAAAAACTTCTTTTAATATTGCCACTAAATTTTTGTTATAACTATAAAAGATATTATAATTACAACGCATTTAAGTAGAAAAATAATTGAACTATCCAAAATTTTTTACAACACAAAAAATAAAGAAAAGTGAGAAACTTCAATGAAGATAAGCATACCATCAAAATTCAAAATTTTTTCTGAATCTCTTTATCTTTATCCAATCGAGAGGCATAACGAATGAAAGAGAAATGGTGAGCGATCCAAACTATCCAGAATATTCCGCTACCCAGGACCAGTGACAGAACTAAGTGGGGGTGGGGAGGGGCAATCGCCCCCCACCCCCGGATAATTTTTTTTCACCTTTGTCCCCATATTTAAATTTTTTTAACAATTAGTTTATTTATGAATTTGTCCCCCCACTTTCAAACATTTATAGTTTGCCCCCAATCCCAAATCCTGGCTTCGTCCCTGCCCAAGACACATCGACAAACAACCATCAACCGAGTGGGGATCTAACTTTGCATGACCACCGACAAAAATCATATTCAGAAACTAGCGCCGATTAAAATCTCTGTGCGAGCAACAAGCGACCGCTAGGTATGCTAAACCATGCCACAAGGACAAATGAAACAAATCACAAAACAAAGAAAACTATCACAAGGACAGAAAAAACGCATGTCACAAGGACAGAAGAAAACGCGTAGCGTGTCATAAAGGCTGAAATTCTTGTTAAAAAACAAGAGAAAATCAAGAAAATAATAAACACCAGCGATCAATAATTAGTATCTAAATGATTGTCGATCGCCAGCTAACACAAAAAAGTGAAGAAATTTGTAGGCGGCACAATTTTTTTTTTAAAAAAGAAAGGAATATTTTTATCACATTATATTTAATTTATGATATATATTTTCAGTTGACATAAAACATAAACATATAAAGGATTGATTCGTTATTTCATAATAAAAAATCATAAGAAGCAAGAGGAAACAAACGTCTCCAACACAAAGGAGGCTTTTAAGATTTTACTGGGGTCAAATTGCCCGTAGGTGGTTTATAAAACATAAACAATTGAGTTTAAGTACATAAGATACATTTTATTCTTGAAGTGATGTTTTACTAGGATTGATTTTACTACATCAATAGAACTAATCCTGTAAAATTAAAACAGTTGTTTATAGAAAATACACATTATATATACGTTATAATATTAATATTTAACAATTAAATTAGTAAATTTATTAGAATAATTATAATTATATTTTATCATGTACAAAAATAAATATTATATGTCAATTTTGAGTCAAAAAAATGATGAGATTTTATTTTACTAGGATTAATTTTACTAATCACTAGAATTAATCCTGTAAAATTAATTTCTTTTATAAATAATGATTTCTTTTTGTGATGTTATATATTTTAACAATTATAAATAAGATTATTACCATATACTTGGTAGTGAAATCTCCCCAAGCAGATTAAATTATACCTAACAATTAGCCAAATAAATATATATTAGATTAAATTATACCTTAAGTCATTATATTTTGAATAAGTTTATAATTAGGTTATTATATTTTAAAAAGTCACAATCATGTCATTCTATTTTATCGATTGTAATTATTATGTCACTTTGTCTATAAGTGTGTAATGAACGTTAATTTTTTAATTACAATCAAATAACTCTATTTATTGATTATAATAATCAAATTACTTTATTTATTTGTAACAAATATTATTTTTTTCAGTTACATTCAATAAATAGAATCATATGATTCTGACATTTAAAATACAATGATCTTATTATAAATTTATCAATGATAATACAATGACATGTTATATATTTACCCTATATATTAATAAGTGGGCTTAAAATGCAGAAAAATATTAATTTTTTTATCAAAGCAAACAATTATTTTTATGTTCAAAAATAAAGAAAAAAAAAATTTAGTCCTTCCTACCCTCATAATGATATTATTATCAGTTTAATTTTACAAGCTCTCCCAAAGTCAATGGATTTAATTATGTGATTTGACCTGCATTGTTAATTAGGGTAAACTATATAAGTAGTCATAGAACTATTATTTCTTTTCTATTTTAGTAACAAAAATAATTTTTTGGCAAAATCGTCACTAACGCTACAATTCCTTCCTATTGTGGTCACTGGCCATTAAGAAATTAATAGCGGTGCTCATATGATATATATTTTTTTATTTTTAAATCATATTCTCTCTCCTCGTCAACAGATTGCATGACATTTTTTTTATTTTTCACGTTAGCAAATTACATGACATTTTTTATTATTTTATTCGACCAACCAAAAGGTGATACATGTCACCTCCCATTAGTTTATGAAAGGAGTCCCTTGTTCGAATCCGCACACTACTATCCATGGAGTATTTTCTTTTATTTTGTTTAACCAACATGATGTGACACATCACCTTCTAGTTGGTCGAATAAAATAATAAAAAATATCATATATTTGCTGACATGGAAATTAAAAAAAACATTAGACTAGCGTTGCAGTTAATTTTTTAATGGGAGATGATAAAAATAGCAAGGAAATATAATAGTAGTGATGATTTTGCCAAAAAAACAATCCGATGACCAAAATAAGAAAGGAACAATGGTTTGATGACTACTATTGTAGTTTACCCTATTAATTATCTATATTATAATTTTTTAGTAAAACTAATGTCACGAATTAGTTATATATTATTTTGATTAAAATCTAAATTATTCATAAATCTTAAATAATACTTTTACACTTTAATTATATTTTAAATAAAATACTATAATTATTATTTTCAAATTTAAATATATTCTCCGTACAATAAGTATATATTATAAATATATTTTAAATAAATATATTACGTTTTTCATAATAAATAAAACTCCTAGTCATGATAAATAAAAAACCGTCCTTAAATCATTCCAATGATTCAGTGAGAGAACAGTGAGTATTCAAATGTCTATAAAACTCTTACAGGACAACTTCAACATTTGTTATCGATGACTCGGTGATGCACGGCAATCATTTTTAACGAAGCGGCGTGCTCTGGAAGAAGATTCAAACAAAATTATAAGCAAGAAATCGGAATAAGAAGTTTCGAAGTTTGGATCTTATTCGATCAATTATTCTAATTTTCGAAGTTCCTGAGTTAGTGAGTATAACTTTATTTAGTAGAGATAAATAAAGATTAAGAATAAGTAGTGATTGAATTTGAATGTAGGTATGCATGTCGGTGGTTGCACAGAAATTGAAAAAAAAAACTAAAAAAAAAAAGAGCGAAGAGAAACAGATAGAGGTCTTGCTACCTTCTTTGAATAGTTATAATTTGATGATTGGAGTAGCGGCTCTTACAGAAGTGTCTTAGCTATATGCTTAAATGTATATTTTCAGTCTCTGGGTTTTACCTTGGAGGCTCATGTGTTTACTTTAAGCTAGTTAGATGCATCATTTAAATCAACCTTATGTGTTTAAGTTAATTAGATTTAATAGATGTTGAAGTTGAAAGGTAAGCAAGTTCTCTTTTAAGGTTTCCTAAATGATTGTTCTTTGAGGTAGCATCAATTTTACTGAAGATAAAGAGCTTTAAAGAACCTCTTCTTATTTATTTTTAGGCTCTGTAACTTTGTGGTAAATAATGTATTTGATGACCATTGTTCTCGACCACCTATTTTTTGTCAATCAGAAATTTTTTATGACAAGCTGTCTTCCTCTTGTTAAATTTGTGTGATTCATGATGCTTGATATATTTGTTTTAAATTCAATTTTCACATCATAGCTGATAGTTTAGCTCTAAATCTCACATTATTTAGGAAACTAGAACTATGGAAAAGACAACAAATATTGGAGTTATTATATTCAGCCTCCTGAATTTATTTAGCGCTTTTTTCCTATGGGAGTTCTACATGAAATATGTAACCTTTTTGTCCTCTAATGATGTTGACATGGTTACTCTGCAGATAGGGATGTTAAAGAATTCATGCAGATTGGCACTCAAGGAAATGAAGCATTGGATGAAGCCGGAAAAGGTAAAACTTTTGGATACCTCTAAACTGGGCGGAAGCCTTCATTAAAGTTCCTTTTTTGACATTAAAATAGTTGAATATGATCAACTTGTCCCTTTTTGCAGGCAAAAACTTCATTGACTACATTTCCTTCATCTGCTGAAATTGTATCTGAACCAATGGGAGTTGTGCTAGTAATCTCAGAATGGAATTATCCTTTCTGTATGTTAAACACGATGGATTTGTTCATATGATGCCTTTCTGTCCTTTTTCCCTTTTAATTCCTGAAATATGGTGGAATATGACTATATTTGTATCTTTTCTTTCAGTATTGTCTCTTGATCCAGTAGTTGGAGCTATTGCAGCTGGTAATGCTATAGTATTAAAGCCATCAGAATTAGCTCCAGCTACATCATCCTTGCTTGCAAGGATGATAGCTGATTATTTGGATGGGTCTTGCATTAAGGTTGTTGAAGGGGGCGGTTCCTGAAACATCAGCACTACTGGAGCAAAAGTGGGACAAAATATTCTATACAGGTCCTTTTTCACATTTGCACCCATTTACCTTCTCTGCTAGCTTAATCTTTTATGTCTTAATTAAGCATTCTTGGACAACTGCATTTTAGTTTCATCTGTGATATGTTCATAATGCTTCAAGAAGTTTGTGGTATAAGTGGTTGATGGACATTCTGGGGAAGAGCCAAGTGGTGACAATTGATGATTTAACAGGATTTCCCTTTTAGCATTTAGTTTAGATGTTCTCTATTGCTTCTATCTTGTTTTAGATCACTCTGTGGATGAAACTGTGTTAGAGGTAAAATAAGGTATTCTTCATTGTTGGGCGGTGTGTATAACTCCATATTTTTTGTAAATAGATGTTCTTATAAAACTTTGTAGACTCTCTTGGCAATCTTTTCTCTCTCTAGGATCTATGTTGTTTTTTCGTGGTTACTATTGGGCACTGCTGCTTGAGCAAACCTACTGCAACATCCGTTATCTGTTTTGAGACCTCAAATTATGAAGTGCAGATGCATAAGACTGTTTCATGGGGACATAGAAAACAATTGTATGGTCCCTAGACTGACAAGCTAATGTGTTACCTGAGTTCCCTCAAAAAAAAAAAAGTGTTCCCTGAGGGTGGTTATGGATAATGCATCACTTGAACAGGTCAATAGTTTGTTGGAAATTAGAAGTCTTGCTGGCCTAATGGTTCTAAAAAGTTTCTTACTTTGGGTTCTTACAAGAAATGAAGAGGGGTTTTGGGGGATTTTTCAGGGGTTTGCTTTGGCATATTTATTTGATGCTCTGCTGATATGCTGTTTTTAGATTACTGACTTACAAATAAAATGTACCCAAGTCTTAAAGTGATTTTTCAACAAGATGAAAATCTGTGGTCAATTTTTTGTGCTCTCCCAGAAGTTCTAATTTCGGTGTATGCTAATCGGTGCTTTAGACATTTGTTATATCATTTCTGATTATAAATTTTGTGAATCAAAAATATTTTGAATTTTTAGGTAACGGAAGAGTTGCGTGCATTGTCATGGCAGCTGCTGCAAAGCACTTAACACCAGTTGTTCTGGAACTCGGAGGAAAGTCACCTGTCATTATTGATTCAGACATCGATTTAAAGGTATGCAGTTTTAATTTTGCCATCATGTCAGTTTTCTTTGACTTTCTGACCTTTTTTTGTGTGTTTCAGGTTGCAACTAGACGGATAATTGCAGGGAAATGGGGTGTAATAATGGGCAAGCATGTATTTCTCCTGATTATATTATTACAACAAAAGATTATGCTGGGAAGTTGGTGAGAATGCTCGTATATGTTAACATTTGTAAATTGTAATCCATTTATCTTCAATCACTCTTGTCAACCAATTTTTATCCCGCAGGTAGATTCTTTCAAATATGAATTGGAAATTTTTTATGGAAAGAACCCATTGGAGTCGAAAGACTTGTCTCGCATAGTGAACTCTAACCACTTTGATCGCTTGTTAAAGCTCTTGGATGAGGACAAGGTTTCTAGTAAGATTGTCCATGGTGGTGAGAGAGATGAAACAAACTTGTCAGTTCTAACCTGGGATTTGCTTCTCATTTAAAATGCAAAGGGCATTTTATACTGTTAATAGTTTATAATGGTTTATTTCTTCCAATTGCAGGAAAATTGCTCCCACTATCTTGCTTGATGTCCCAAAAAATTCTCTAATCATGAAGGAAGAGATATTTGGCCCGTTGCTTCCGATTATCATGGTAGGAACTAAATAGTTAACTGCACCAAAATGTTTTGCTATTTATTTTTAAAATTTCTTTTAGTTTTTGTTGTTTCCATGTGTAGCATTGTCCTTGAAACACTTTTAAACCTTTTCTTTTTATTGCTTGAGCAAAGAGAATGCACATCCTTTTCTTCAAATGGAACATGAATAATTAGATAAGAAATGATTAAGCAATATTTTTCTGGAAAGTTTGCAAGGGAAAAATTTAAAGTTCCTTCTACATATGAACACAGAGAGATCTTGAGGATATAGCCTATGTTACTCGGACTTGTGGTATGAGTGTCACGTAAAGGTATATGTTTGGCAGGGGTATGTTTAATTTTTTTTTAAAGTTTTCCTATGTATTTGAAGGACCCTTTGAGGGTCATATCCTCACACTCATGTCCTACTAAAATGAAGAGTCCGAGCAATATAGAATATAATGACTTGGTTTATGAATTTTCTGCATGAAAAATTGCCCGACAGAAACTAACACCAGTTGTTTATGGTATCAAGGAAATTTAAATGAATAAGTAAACTAGTGCTCTTATTCTTCATTTATAGAGATCTAATTCGGGACATTCATCATGATTTTTTTGTGATGGTTTATAACAGGTTGATAAAGTGGAAGAGAGTTTTGATGTGATAAAATCTTCAGGGGGGAAGCCACTAGCAGCATATCTGTTTACCAATAAGACGAAGCTAAAAGCGAAGTTCGTTGCAGAGGTCTCTGCAGGGGGTTTAGTCGTCAATGACACTACTGTACATGTAAGTGTACTTTTAACTCAAGGAACCAATAGACATGCATGCATTGTTATAAAATCTACAATTAGACATGATTACCTTCTGCATTGTTATATATTGATCGTGTCCTTATGGTTAAATCGATATGAAAAACACGAAATGCAGAACTGTGAAATTAGGTTTTGACAAATAATTTATTAGTCCCTAAAGAATGTCAACAGAAAATTATAAGCCAATGGTGAGTTGGTGACATTAGACTTAAACTGCCTTTTCTGGGAAATTATTTATTAGAATGCATAACTGTAAGTTCCTATTTCTTGAAACATACACTTGTAAGTTTCAATCTTCACATGGTTCAAAACCAACTGTGGTTTCAGCTTGCGGAGCACAATTTACCATTCGGAGGAGTTGGGGACAGCGGGATGGGTTCGTACCATGGGAAATTCTCCTTCGATGCTTTTAGCCATAAGAAGGCTGTTCTCTATAGAGGTTTTGGCGGTGATTCATCTCTGAGATACCCACCATACACACGAGGAAAGCTCAGATTGTTGCAGGCTCTTCTCAGTGGTAGCATATTACTCATAATCCATGCTTTGCTGGGATGTTAACAAGTTCGACTGTCTTCTTTCTTTTAGTAAGATTATTTCGTGTGTAATAATGTAGTTTCAAGACATTATTTGCTTCAGCATTTTCTTTGGCATTAATTCATTTTCACCAAGCATAATTGTTACAGCACTATGCTACGTTTGCTAGCAATTTTATTTATGCCTCATGTTTTTATTATATGAGTTGGTAATAAATTAATTTCGTTTATTCAGAACATGTACTATATTTACCATTTACTAGTTAGTTTAATAGTTTAAGACATTAGGTCCCTCAAGTAAGGTTATAGTTTTGAATTTATGTTGGGATATTTGAAGTTTTGAAATAAATTAGGTTGGAAGGTTGAAATTTTATAATTAATTTTTCAATATATAAATTGAATTAGCTAATTAAAAATAAAAAAATATTATACTTTACGTTAAATTTTACTTTTTCTTAATTTTGTATTTAAATTTGTGTTATATAAACTATTTGAAGACCCATATAATAATTAAATTTTATTCTTTTTTAATTTTAAATTTAAATTTGGGTTATATAAACTATTTAAATAACCTGGTCATCTGGTAAGTTTGATTTAAATTCTATTCTTAGATCTTATCCGTTTTTATATTATCAAAGATTAAACAATATACAAAGTTTATGTAAATTATGTTTGTGTATTATCATATTAACGTTTCTTATATTTGATTAAAAGTTCAACCCTTTATATTTTGAACATCGAGTAAAAATAAAGAATTAAATTATTTTAATTTAAGACTAAATTAGTTTGATCTTGAGTTTTGAAACAAAATCAAAAAGCATAGGGGAAAAAAGAAAAGCGCGCTTAAAAAATAGGGTTGGCGCCATTAAGACGGTCACACTGGTAAAAAAATCATAGCCAGCGAAGTAAAACCCCATTTTTTCCGTAAGCCGCAGCGGACGGCGAAGATCGAACGACAACGATCGAAACAGTATAATAACAAAGAAAAAAGTGAAGAAGAAATTCGACGACCATGGCGGAAGTTATTTCGCTGATGGACATCGACGAAGACGACTCGAAACAAAACGACTCTCAGAAGCTAAACAAGGGAAAAATCGTCGTAACAGCCACCGATACCAAGGCCACTCCCTGGGTCGAGAAGTATCGTCCTCAGTCCCTCACCGACGTAGCCGCTCACCGCGATATTGTCGATACCAGTAATTCATTTTCTTTCTTTCCTAGGGTTTTTTAAAATGTATTACCGCTTGATTTTTCTTTTTATATTTAAAGTTTTAGTGTGATTATAGGGTAAAAGGGAAGGTTTTCCAGGAAAGGGGGGACTTAGTTCAGAATTTCAAAATTTTCGTATTCCTCTTTCGTAATTGTTAATTAGTAAAAGAAATTAGGTTAACATAAACAGTCTGCATCGTTATTCAATTGAATGAAATTTGATGATATTTTACTCGTTTTTTTTACAAACTATTTACTCGGTTTTGTTGGTGTAAATTAGTTGACAGGCTAACAAGCGAGAACAGATTGCCGCATCTTCTATTGTATGGTCCTCCTGGAACAGGTAAAACATCCACCATTCTGGATGTTGCACGGAAGCTTTATGGAGCACAGTATCATAATATGATTCTCGAGTTGAATGCTTCTGATGATAGGGGGATTGATGTTGTTAGGCAACAGATTCAAGATTTTGCTAGCACCCAAAGCTTTTCATTTGGGTAAATTGCTTTTGTTGTGAGCAATTGATCAATGATTGCTTATTTTATGCATTAGCTTGACAACCACCACTGTCTATTTATGAATTTGGAACTGCAGAAGTTGCTTTTGGTTGTTTAAATCCAGTCATTCTCTTGTATTGCTGCTGGTATTGGTTGGGCATTTTCAACTACCTTTTTCATAATTTATCATTTTGTTATCTTTAGTTTTGAATAAATGCTTTTACAGGGCAAAGTCATCTGTAAAGTTGATTTTACTTGATGAGGCAGATGCTATGACAAAGGATGCCCAATTTGCCCTGCGTAGAGGTATATTTTTTTGACTGAATTTATCTCATTGGAAGTTATTACTTCTTCTGTTCTATTCTTTTTGTAACTACATTTTTAGTGATTATCTGCAGTTATCAAGAAATACACAAAGAATACTAGGTTTGCACTGATCTGTAATCATGTGAACAAGATCATTCCAGCACTACAGTCCAGATGTACTCGGTTCAGATTTGCACCTCTTGATCCTATTCATGTCACTGAGCGACTTAAGCATGTTATTGAGGCTGAAGGGTAAGTATTCTGTTTCGTTTGCCATTCATTTGTGTTGTGCTAAACTTTGGGTTGGAGTGAAGTGTTTCTAATTTAAGTGCTCTTTTATGTGGAAAAGAGGTGGGAATGAGTTTCTATATTGGTGATAGTCAGCTAAAATATTGATAGTTTTCAAACTTACTAGAATTCAAGACAATTATTGCTTATAGTTTTTATCTGTAGTTCTTTTTTGTCAATGCTAGAACCCATTAAAGTTTCTTATATATTCTCATTGTTTGGCTTGTTAAAATTTTACAGCTTACTTTAACTTAATTCAATGACATCATAAAATTTTGATTTGCTGGATGGTCACTATGTTTCATTCCTAGGGCTGCAGATGAGTTGAGTTGTACATGATCAGTTCCCATTTAATACAAGAGTCCAACACTAGCTTTATCTCCCTGTTGATTTGTCGGTCTATAAATGACTTTTTCCCGCTTTTTGTAGTTTCAAACTTATCATATTTTTAATCTTCCAATTATTGTCCTGCTCCAAATTGAGCTAGAACTGTTAATTTTCATTTTTGCCGTAGTTAAGCTAGAGCTTGCCTTTTCTGGCTTGGCTCAAGCTTGCATAAATATTTAATCAGCATAGATTGAAAGTTTTAAGGTGTAGCTTTATCAAGCCATTTGCACTTGTATTAGAGTTGTTAAAAAGTGAAAAATCTGTGCCTTAGCATATCTCTTATGGATTTACATTTTGTTGTTTGGATATTGTCTTTGAATCTTTCACCTGAATACTGTTTCAATTTTTTGCTTCATTGGACCAGGCTTGATGTAACTGATAGTGGCTTGGCAGCACTAGTACGGCTTAGCAATGGTGACATGAGAAAGGTTTTAAACATTTTGCAGGTATCTAAACCACTTACTCATTTATTGCTTTTGCGGGAATTGGTGTACGATAATAGTCACTTGTATAAGAATGTCAGACTCAGACAAATGACAGGCTGACATTGGTCTGTTCTTTGCTTTTTATGATCTCATTGTTATTTGGAGGGGTAGTATAGCCTCGTCTAAGCTGTGCTTGGTGTGCTAGGTTATGTGATTGCTGTTTTAGGTGATGTCAACACTAGTTTTAATGAATAGGAAACATTTTTTTCTCTCTTGGGAAGGGAATTTAAAGCTGGCTCTTATTCTAGGGAATTGTACACCTCTCTCTGAACTGAATGCTCAAGTGCGTGAATAAATGTACTTTATTACTTCTAAGTGGTTTGTGTTATTCATGAATGTTCAAGAGTGGTATTGTTAATAATTTCTTTGCTATATGCAGTCAACACACATGGCTTCTCAGAAGATTACAGAAGAAGCCGTGTATCTCTGTACTGGAAATCCATTGCCTAAAGACATTGAGCAAATATCATACTGGCTTCTGAATGAATCATTTGCTGAGAGTTTCACACGTATATATCTCAATCTCTATGTTTGTTATGCAGTTAATAAAATTGTCATCTTTAGATAAACGTTTTAGCACCATATCTTTATTTTGGGATTAACTCTCTGTAGGAGTTTCTGAAACGAAGTCAAGAAAAGGATTGGCCTTGATTGATATTGTGAGGGAAGTGACTATGTAAGTGCCCATGTCTCTTCTAACTTCTAAAAGGTTACACTTCAAATTTTTTGGTTGATATCCATTCACCACTCTTTTTAACAGGTTTGTTTTTAAGATTAAAATGCCCTCAGATGTTCTAGTTCAGTTAATTAACGACTTGGCAGACATAGAGTAAGTATTTATATCTGCTGCTGCTGCTGCTCTCTCTCTCTCTCAACTCACATACACACACATACAACACAACACGTGAATAATTGGTAAATGGTTGATGCTTTGAATGATAAAAGTAAAGCCAAGATATTGAGATGTTAAATAACGATTGCATCATAAAACTGGTTATGAGGAACCAAAAAATAATGAAGAGGAAAAGTACTTCCAAGACAATTTGGTGAATTAGCAGTATTTATCATTTACTTATCATATAGCTCGAAACTATTTTATTGCACGCATCACAAATTGCTTGGTTTGGGATTCGCTTTAGATTATTCTTTACCCTACTGAGGTTTTAGAGCCATTTTACTCGGCTATTTGTTGGTTTGAAGGTTTTTTTTGGCCAAGTTGTTGAACACATGGACCGGAATATGGAAAGAACTATGCTCATCAACATAAATATACTTCCATATTAGATCCGTTGGCTTCGTGTTTGGAATCATGAATTTGTATTTGCAAACAGATTTTATTTTGATATTTCATAGCTGATATTGTATAATGGGTGTGAATTGTGGAATGTATATCAGATAGTACTTGGTAGCTAATGGCACCAACCGGTCTGTTTTGCCATTTGTAGGTATCGTATGAGTTTTGGGTGCAATGATAAATTGCAACTGGGATCACTCATTGCTACATTCACGCAAGCTAGATCTGCTCTAGTTGCTGCCGCAAAGTAGCTGTTTGTAAAGCTTGGCCTCGTTTCTTCTCCCACTGGGGGATCTCGGCATGTACTTTTCGTGTGATTTGGGCCTGACAAATACCAAGTGTTTTTGCCTATGTAGTCTGTGAGTCATGAATATCAGAAGAATGTAGCTTTCAGGCATTAATGATAGTTGCTAACGGTTAAGGCAGCCTCCCCTCTATTTAGTCATTTTTGCATATCTCGAGTTAAACCAAACAATATTAGACGAAGTTTGGTGCTTTGCGAATGTCTCTTCTGGCTACGCAATCCTTATATATGTGTATGGCGAAACGCAATGGCAATGGTGTCAACCGAGTGCAGGGGGGTTTGTATCTCATTGATGATTTGATGGGTTCATGAGAAGTATAACAAAGTAGTGAGGCGTCAATTTCGTAAAGTCAGCTTTTGTGTTTGAAATGGTATTAGAATTTTATCACGGGAGGGTCATGGTTTGTCATGAGTGACGTGCGAGCTCATGCAATGCTATTTGTCCAAATGGGTTGATCATAAATAACGAAATAATGATGCTTCTAAATCGAGCTTATACACACACATATATATGGGTTAGGATTTATTTACACTATGTAAAACTCAAGTAATTTTACACTAATTTATGACCATTGGAAGGATGAAATGGATGGATAAGTTTAAACACTCATATAAGCGACATATATGGATTATTATTCGGTAAAAAATATATTTCGAGTAATGTATAGCTTTCATGGTTTCTTATTTTTGTTATCCTTTAAACATACAGGGTAATTATTCCATGCACAAACGTATGCGGAAACAAAATTCTCACAAATGTTTGTAGTTTTAAGGTTTAGGGTTTAATGTTTAAGGGTTTAATGTTTAAGGGTTTTAAATTTAGAGTGTGTGGTTAAAATTTAGGGTCTATAGGTTAAAACCTAAATTTTTAACCATATTACCCTAAATACTAAACCCTAAATTCTAACCTTAAGCCCTAAATGTTAACCATAAACACTAAATTCTAAACCCTTTCACTCAAACCCTTAAACCCTAGATAGTCCCTAAACCCTAAAACTAAAGCGTTTGTGGAAATTTTTCGTTTCCACCACCAGTATGAGATATTTTCACAACTCTTACTTGTGAGATTGCCGATGTATATTATATAGGGTTATATTTTGATACATAAGCTGTGTAAATTTTTTTTACGCAACCCTTTATATTTAAGCTATAAAATCTAAAACCTAAATCCCTAGCCCTAACACCCTAAAACCTAAACCTTAAACACTAAACCCTAAACTCTAAATTTTAACCATAAACCTTAAATTCTACACCATACACACTAAACCCTTAAACCCTAAACCTTAAAATTAAAAGGCTTGTGTAAACTTCAAAGTATTTTTTTTATCAAAATATATAAGCTTCTTTGATTCTGCATACTTCTCTACTCTAAATAAATGGATTAATGGCCAAATGGGATACAATGTCCTGGGTAAAAGATTGAGTTTCTCCAAATTTTTTAATTTCTTCAATTATATATAAATATAATCATTTGATTAAGTTATAAAAATATTTAGATGTGATTGAATTATATTTGTATTGATATATACTCCATATAAGAAGGAAAAAACTTTGATATACAGACCGTGTAAACTTTAGTTTACACGTACTTTTTTGTTTTAGGGGTTAGGATTTTAGTTTAGGGTTTAAGGATTTAAGTTGTAGAGTTTAGAATTTAGTGTATAAGATTTAAGGTTTATGGTTTAGCTTTTTAGGGTTAGAGTTTAAAATTTAATATTTGAGTTTTTATAGTGTAAATACACAGGCTTGTGTGTATCAAAGTTTTACCCATATAAGAAACTATTAAAAAATAACAATAAATTCAAGTTGAAATAGTTGATACGTGTTTTTTTTAGCATTATTTGAGTACATGTTTTAATTCTATGATTGAAGGGTATCAAATGATAAGTCCACAAGTGGGGTCGAAATCCGATACACGTCCATAACATATTTAACGAAATTGAAGCTTAAAAACTCCACCATTAATGTATCAAATAATAATTTATCTAACAAAGCAGCATTTCGTACTAAAAAGAAGCCATTTTTATAACATTTTTGCAATGCCATCATCCTTTAACTCGCTACAAGACTGATCTGTACAGAATGAAACTTGTAAGCAGCTTTTATACTCCCTACACATGGGGAACCTCTTCGATTTCTCCATTTTCATAGCACCAATTAATAAAACATTTCATACTTTACATCTTAAACCATTTACTACAAAAACTGGACCTTTGATATATATACTTAAAAGCAAGCAACCCCAAACTCCTATGGTATTTCTACTGTAAACTTCCTCACCAGATTCCATTGTGGTTGCTTGTAAAGAAATGAACTTGCAATCCTTTATATGCTTTCGTCGTTTTCTGTTCTGTTGGACCAGATTATCTCGATTTCAAGCGTTCTGGAAGACCCGTCTTTGTTGCTATCATGGTTCAGGCTGAATAAACCACTGTATACTCCCTCCGTCACGACTTTGTCGATCTGAATGGTCACTCTTCCTAAAGTCGACTGGAAAAACCAACATCTCCATCAGAAATCAGAAAGTAATACAACAATTTGCCAAAGATATGACGAGAAAATAACTATTAGCACTTTTTTATCCACTACCAAAGGAAAACTGTTCATCCAAGCACACCTGAGAGGGTCACTGCATTGAGGTTACAACAATTTAACCATGGTATATTCAGAACAAGATTTGGAAAATCTCATTTACCTTCCCAAAGGTATTTTTACTTTTGCAAATGATATGAAGTTTTTGTCCCTTTGGGGGAACATCAAAAGCCCATGTGAAGCCTTCTTTCCACTCGGGACTAGTACTGTGGTTCACGACCTAATCGTTGTACAAAGCCATTTGTGTTAAAGTCTGTGGTCATTGATGATAATAATAAAATAATACTCGATCAGCAAGGCAAGGGTAAAATTGTTAAATTTGTATTTTCCATCACATAAGAAGTGTATGATATAGCACTGCACAGAGTGGAAAGTTTTACAAAATGAATGAAATTCTGGATATGCTAAAAAAATTCATTTACATAAATGATATTTAAAATCTTTTGTTTAATAAAAGAATGAGAAACATCGACTTTCTTGACCCTAACAAAGTGATGCAAAATGCATTCATACGTGCCATAAATGCTCCTATAAAGTGGCAAACTCAGGAGCCATCAAATAAAATAAGAAATGGTAATGTTCCAAAGGCTCTATTTTAAATACCCTAGCCTGGCATATGGCAATTAATGCAAATGGAACCCATGAATAAATCAGAAAAGAAAAAAGTTATGATATGGAACACCTCCAAGTACAAGGAACAAGCTACATTTCATATTGACCATAGACCCAACTATAGGTATGATATAAACAGTTAGCTGTCCAATCGACTTCTAAATAGAACTGTTACCTTGGTTTGCCGGGGAGGACCATTGCCTATTGTCAAACGGCAAAATGCATTTGTGGCTCCCATGGCTTGCTTTAGGTTGCTGCCACGCTTGATGGTAACAGTCAAACACCCTGGTAAGCAGTGCAATAGGCTGTCAGCCCTCTCATGGAAACTTGGAGGACAAGTTTTCATCAGCATTTGCAAGATAGGAATTGCTTCAGCTGCAATCATGGACTGAGATCTTGCAATTTCGATTGGCATGGTTGACCAAGAATGCTTTAGCAAGCACATGGTATCTAATACAGATTCCTGGGCACCCTCACTCCCTGACTTTAGTGCTCCTACTAGATGGGGAATACATAGGGTAGCTGCTTCAGAAATTTGGAGCTTGGGAAAGTTGGCTAATATCACATTTAATGTTCTCAAGACTTCTTCATTAATAGTTGCAGTAGACCACAATTCTCTCTCAAGGGCAGCTGCACGACATAATGATTACACCTTTCAATATCAAATGCAATGCTGAGAATCAAAAGAGAGGAAAGAGTCATTTTGATATTGTGTGTTGGCTAGAAGTTTTTTAAGTGTAAAACAATAGTCATATATCATGTAGATGAACTCCGGATAGAAATGAATTGTGATGAGTTAAGCAGATATGTGGAACATTCCTCCTTTTCTTTCTCTTACTTACATTAATTTCAATTAAAACAAAAAAGATTAAATACACATCTTGATGCTTCGAACTGAAACGAAAAAAAGATTTTGCAATGTTATATCACCTGTCAAAGATCTGATGAGCTCGTTTGATACGTATTCTTGAAGCGTGTGATTAGAGAATAATAATTTGATCAGCAGAGCTGCCTGAGAAGCTACTTCTGCATTAGGAGAAAGTAAAAGTTCCTGGATTACTAATATGCCACCTGCTTCAGCGACAGCGCGCCTATTAGTTCTACTCCGCGTGACAAAGTTCTGCAACGCACAAATTGCAACCATTTTCATGTCTTCTGCTGGCTGATCTTCAAGCAAGCTTACAAGTGCACGGCATGCAGAAACAGAATCACGGGCTCTAGCATGTCCTTCATGCTGGGAGAGGTTCCCAAGAGCTAAAGTTGCAAGGAACCTGCCAGATTCTGACCTTGTCTGTGGGTCTAACAGATACTGTGCTAAGGGTGCAATTGCATACTTAGAAACCTTCTTCTCTTGTACATTTACATTGTTAAATAAAGCTTCAAGCAGTCTGCCAGAAGCTTCTTCACACTGGTGAGATCGTAGTAGATCCAATAATGCATCTATACCTCCAGCTTCAGTCATCTGTTCGACACTTGAAGGATCACTCCTTTCATGGACAATTAAGGCATTGAGAGCCACCGTAATGGTGCTCTCCACCGTGGAGTGCAACATTTTGACCAGAACAATCAAAGGAACTTTAAAATAGTACTCAGCATTGAAATGCAAAACATTGGAGAGAACGAAAGCAGCTGATTCCCAAAGCGCTTGAGGAGGCTGAGGATCATCCTGAATGATGACCTTTGAAAGCTCAAAAATACCTCCAGCATCAGCGACAGCCTTCGGCCAACTAGCAGAAATCTTTTCCAAAGCTTTAACTGCTGTTTGCTGCAGATTCAGTATTCCAATTCCAGCAAGCTGCACCAGCGGCACAACTGCATTTTTTGTAGTGATGTCCTGCTGAAAATGTTCCTGCGCAAGAAGATGAGTCAACAATTCTGTTCCGAGCTGCTGAATAGCTTGAGCTGGCGATTCCAGAAATGAAATCAGAGGCTCAATGACTTGACTGGGAGTCAATTTCAGAGTTGCAAGGCTTTGCGGCTTCTCCAAGATATTTACAAGTGCTTGCAAGGCACTGTGTTGTCCCCACAAACCAAAATCTGGACGAAGTAAAACCATGAAAAGAGGCTCAATTATTTTTGCAGCATCTGAACTTCTAGCAATAGCATTACTATTTGTCAAAATCCGGAACAACTCTGCGATTGAGGAACACAATGAACTGGACGCAAGAGGGAGCACCTCCAGACAATTATCAATAATGCCAGCTTTCACCATGTCTGATTTGAGTGGTGTGCGGTCTTTCCCCAACTTTATGAGAGCACATATGCTGGCATCAATAAGCTGATGGTTTCTTCCTGTAACCAAGCCAACAAGGAGATCCACAATGTCATATGCTGCTGCAAGCTCCACCTGCCGCTCATCATGCAACAATCTCTCAAAAGCACAGACTCCAGACTCCACAGTAGTACTAACATCAGACTGCATAAGAGAAATAAGGGGCTGTATGCATTCGGAGGCTATAGGATCTGCTCTAAATCTAGTATTATCAAAGAGAACAAAACAAAGTTGTGCAGCATTTATTTTCAATTCCAAAGATGAAGCAGAAGACAATATTTTGTAAATACTCTCGAGTGGGTTTCCTTCCACATCAGTCATTAAAGCTGCTTTTGAAGCATTCCCGGAAGTTAACTTGATCAAGGCAACAAGAGCAGCCTCTTGCTCACTCTCAGATGCAGCAGACAACATGTCAACCAACGGTTGTACAGCCTGCCTGCCTAATTCAGAATCTATAACATTGTCAGCAAAAAAAATTTGATGCAGAGCCCTCACAGCACTGAACCTAGCATTTTTAGAACCCAGGCGCAAAACAGCTATCAGTTGATTCAAGGAGCTAACTGATGCTTCATATTGAATAAGTTCCCGATTTCCAAATAATATCCTGAGCAATTCACATATATCAGCCTCTGTTGAGTCTTGAGGGCTCAAAGAAAGATATTTTGTTAAAGCGTCAATAGCTCCAGCTTCGCCCATGATTAATTTATTTGCATCACTTCCATCTGCAATGCGGGTTAAGAGTTTAACAGCAATTGGAGGGGCTCCAGGCCTATCTGGTATTGGTCTCAAGAGATCCACTAAAAGAGGAATAGATTTCCGTGCAGTAGAGCCAATTCTGACATCTTCAATTTCAAAAAGATGTTCTAATACAACTTGACCAGGATTTCGTACCAGAGAAAATTCTTCAGTCAAGGTAACTAAATTGGGCATATCTGATTCCAAGTAGCCAATCAATGTTATCAATCCAGAAACAGCACAAGAATTTGCAATGACAAGATTTATTCCATTGCTTCCATTACAAACTAAACTAGCCATTGCCTGAGCAGCAAAATATCTGTCAATAACTTCTTCAGATCTCAGCAGAAGAGCAAGTGAAGGTATGATACGCATGGTTGCCGGAGATAAAACAACATTTGCATCTTGGAACAATATAGCAAGAAGCAGGGTGTTTATCCAAATACCTTCTGTATCCTCAAATTCTGCCTGAAAATAAACGTAGCTTTTAGATAGGCTAACAAAATCTTTAGCAAATAATCTTAATTATCAACATGCATGATGTTATGTCAATTTTTTTTTTTAAAAGAGTGGTTTTAGTAATATGGAAATTTATATTTTTGTATATTCGGAACACATGTTCCCACTTTCACTCCATAATCATGTCAGCATTATAAGCTTTTCACATTTTTTTCTCTCTGCAGTTGATGTCAGAAGATACCTTTGTCTGTTTAGTTATAAGTATCTACAGCCATGGCTTATTTAAATAGCACAAAATATGCCTTATCATCGCATAATAGTTGATGCATACCTAGGAGGAAAAAGCAATTAATTTCAATATTTCAAAGAGGTCCTTTTCCAAGTCTTTTTGCCTCCTAGGCATGCATCAATAGTTAAGACATAAATGGCAACACTGGGATAGGCTCCTCTAAAAGAAATTTGTAATGAATATAACAAGAGTAGAATGCAGCTGAAACTCATTTAAAGCTAATTCAAGTATTAAGACATAAATGGCAACACTGGGATAGGCTCCTCTAAAAGAAATTTGTAATGAATATAACAAGAGTAGAATGCAGCTGAAACTCATTTAAAGCTAATTCAAGTATTAAGTCAATGCCATTGCAGTATAAGATTAAGGAGCACAATCTGAAAATTGAAAAGGAAAACCAACCAAGTGCTTATAAGTTTATCCTGGAAGTCTTTTTTCTGAAATCAATCATGAAAATAGCTCCAGAAAGTGTAATAGTGTTCATCATACCGAAAAGAATGTAAGAGTGCACAAGAATAGGTTGCCATCATCTACATAGAGGTGGATTCTGATTTTGCCAAATATACAATATAGACAGGGGGAGAATGAGAGAGGCAGAGCCATACCAGAGGATTGGAATCATAATTTACAAGCTTGTCTGATAGAACCTCTAGTCCGCCAGCTTCCATTATGGTAATTTTGTATTTTGAAAGGCATGAAGACAGTATTAACAATAGCCACAAAGCAATGGTTCCTCCCAAAACAACAGCAGGATCGAGAACATCAAACTCCTCGCCTTCCTGGAAAGCAGTTCTTTCAATAAACTCTCTTGGGGCCCTGCCTCTTAACTCAATTTCTAAAGAGGGACACCTAGAATTCCTTTTTGTCATATCGACTAAAGCTTCAATGAGAGGTTTTAAATACCCAGACTGATCAAGCACATCTACTGACTGCAGTTTGTGTTCTTTTGCAGTACATGTAAGAAGTGCAGCCGCTCCAACTCTGACTTCCAAACTGGCAGAGTTCATTATTCTATCAGCTAACGAACAAATAGATCTTGATCTTGCAATCAATAGATCACTGAGAACAACTGGTTGTTCCCCACAATGTCTAGATAAAATTTCTATGGACTGATCTTGCAGTGGAGGAGGCCCCTCAGCAAGGCATTGTACAAGGGGCTCTAAACTTGATGGATCGTCAGCAAGCACAGACCATGGTGAATAAGTTAAAATCACACCCTTTTTTGTTCTAGACAATAGTGCAACTACTTGTAAAATATCTGCAGCATCACTGGTGTCCATATCCATTGCATTTAAGGAATCAACAAGTGCAAGAACAGCAAAACGACACTGAGAATTTCCTATGAGCACATCGCTGACCGGAAAATGCTTGAGTAATTGATGAAGAGCCCTTGAAGCATTCTTCTTACCTTCTAAAGTTCCATCTCCCATCACTCTTGTCAAAGCCGAAACAACATCTTCAGCTAGTGCTTCAGCAGCAATATGGGAATCAGAGAGAAGATTGGCCAAGGCAGCAACAGCAGTTTCAGCAGCACCAATGAAAGAAGTTTTCGCTAATCTAATTAGAGGTTTGACATCTGCTGCAGTAATGTAAGACATGTTATTCGCAGTTTTAGACTTGGTTGGGCAAAAGAGAGCGCCCAACACTCGAGCAGATTGAGTAGCAACAACTTGAGTCTTGCTAGTCAAAAGCTTCATGCAAGGTTGTACAATTTCATCAGTAACTAGACTATCACATATATCTTTTCTTGCACTAAATAGATCAGCTAGGACAGAGGCTGCATACTCTTGAGTTTCTTCATTTGAGGAGTTGAGAACTTGGACAAGAGATTTCAGTCCTTTGTTAGCTGCAGATCCCTTAAGCAAAAGATTCTGATAAGGTGCCATAGTGAGTACATGGCCCATAACTCTAATTATATGGGCCTTTGAGATTGGAGTATCTCCCAGGAGCAAAGCTAACAACTGATTAATTGTGGCAGAATCAGCTGCCTGGACAAGCTTTGTAAGAGCCTTAGCTGATGCCTCCTGTCCTTTTGGTCCACCATTTCTTAAGAGCCACAAGAAAGCTGGTACTGCACCTGCACTTTCAACACAGGCACGGATGTCTTCACTGTGACAGCATAAATTCCATAGAATCAGGGCTGCATCTTCCCTTGCCTTCTGAGATCCCACCTCCAGTAACTGCACCAATGGAGGAATCCCACCAGCAGCAGTAATGGCCCACTTGCTGTCATCAACCTGATCGGTCAAGATGGCTAACAACTGTACAGAATGCTCTTGGTGCTGTTCACTGGATAAGCCCAACAATGCTATGAGCAACTGAATACCTTCTCGGTTACCAATAGCATCCCAAACACTAACTTTGTCACAGCATAAACTGGTTAAAGAAAGTATTAGATGCTCCTGGACATCGGCAGCAGCCATTGTTATGAGTCCGATAAGCACCCTTTTTGCTTCTGCATGATCGAGCCATCGTGAGAGGTATGTGTTACCATACAGGCTTGCCATAGCCTCAAGGACACGATCTTGGATTAGCTTATTATCATGAGGCCTGAGTAACATAACTAATACATCCTCTATGCGTGCTGCATCAAAGGGTTCCTCGTCAAGACCAGAAGTCTGCTTAAACACCATGAGAGCGTAAGCAAGTGCTCCAACTATGTCAGCAACTGGTGCAGCTAAGCGAGAAGATTGTGATAATTTTCCAAGATATAATATCAAATCAGACATTCCTCCACTAATATTTGCTAAAGCATGGGTCGCATGGTGCTGCAGAGCCAGGGCATGCTCTCCTTGCATGCATTCTTTGGAAGGAGCAACGACAGCCCTGATAAGGACAGGAACACCATTTGCATCAACAACTGCCTTCTTTGCTGCACTGGATACTGAAGAAAGGGCTTCCAAAGCATCTGCAGCACTTGAACGGACATAAGTATCGTTATTTTGACCTACAAGCTGAAGCAAGGCTTTGACAGCTCCAGAATCTATAACTCTTGGGATGCTATCACTGAATGCCAACATCAATCTGGCCAAAAGGGAAGCTGCATTGGATTGAGCAGCAGCATTATCAGAAGAGAGAAGACCCACAATTATATCTACTCCTCCAGCCTCAAGTGTTGCTCTCCAGTAGCCATCCTTCTCATTGCAAAGGTTCCTCAAAGCTCCGGTAACAAACCCTTCTACCACTTTGTCCTGCTTGGTCGTTGGACTGAGTTGTTCCCATAAAGTTGGCACAACACCTTCTGTAACAAATATTTTCATACCAACGTGGTCATCTGAAAGACCACCAGATGAAACTTCAAATATAGCCTCTGCTGCCGCCTTCCGGGCCTCAGTTGATTCAGACTTCAAAAGTGAGAGTAATGGCGGAATGCATCCACCAAGAAGAACCTTCAGCCGTAAGTCCTCATCTTTGCATAACACAGTCAGAGTTGCAGCAACATTGAGTTTTGCTAAAGGGGTGCCGCTCCTGAGAATGGATATAAACAATGGCATTGCTTGGCCATGGGAACCAATAAGCGTTCTTGCCTCCTTTCTTGCTCTGGCAATTCCCAGCACACGGGCTGTGATAAGTTCTTTCTCGCTTGGTGAGGACGTGTAGGCATGCAGTTGCTCAATAAAACGAGCGACTGCAGCCACTGTATCATCAGAATCATCCACTCTATTCGTTTCATTTGATTCCCTGGATGTAAACAGTCAATTCATTAATCCACAATGGCATTAGCAGAACCAACCAAACTACAGATCCAAACCACTTAGAATAGTCAGAATAAATGAAAATATATCTGATCTTACCATTAAAACTTCAGAGATGATTTCTACAATATTTATTTCTTTGATTCCACTCGAATAATTTAGTAAATACGCAATTCACTACAACTCACCTAGGGTTAGATGAAGATAAGGGTCCCCATTCCCGCGGTTCAGGGGACAGAGTCTTTGACATTACCAACAAAATCCACTTTAGCTTGCTCCTTGGCTTTCTGCAGAATCAAACAAACATTCAACTAAGTTAAGGCCGGATGGTTGGATGAAGGCCAGAAAGCTCATATATAGAGAACAATCAAAATTGAATTTTAGCTTATCCTCCAGTAACAAAACCCAAAACCCAAAGTCCAAATTCCAAAAATGATAATTGAGTTGAAAATTAAATTCAGATCTTGACTATAAATAAATGCTACAATTAAAGAATATTAATAAGAGTATTATATTACTGTTTTTTGTTCAATGAAACTGTGATGACCAAAAGCAAATTGACAGAGTACAGAGATCAAATCACAATCAGGATTTAACAGAATCTAGGTCAAGGAAAAACAAGTGTCTTTCTCCTAACTGTCATCATTTAAAAAAAATGTTTTTTTTAAATAAATTTGGAAAAGAAAAGGAAAACCCCAATGGAAAAAGTGTATCACCTTAATAATCAGAGCAAATGAATGCTACCCAAATGGAAGCAAGCAGTCACACAGAGAAACAGATGTAGAATCCAAAAGAGTTCAGTTCACAGAAAGAGAGAGAGAGAGAGAGAGAGAAAGTTTGGGTCTTTTCATTTATTTTTCCTTTTTTTCTAAACAATTATTTTAGCAGAATTAAATGTCATTTTGTCTGGTAGAATAAGTTAACATGGGGATGGCACCTGTCGGGTTAGTTAGGTTTTTAACCTATTCTAATTCTATTCAAAAATTAAAAGTTTTTATTTGAAATTTTGAATTTAATTTGATCTGCCGTTTTAATTATATTTCTCCAAATCTAAATTCGATCTAAATTAAGAAAAAAAATCTGTTTCTGATTTGATCTTATCTCATATAATAATCTTTATTTGATAAAATAAGAAGATAATAAGAAAAAAAAGGCTAACGAACTTTGAATCCAAAATGAAATCCCAAAGTTAGATAAATAAATTGCTTCGATTTAAAATAAATAAAAAACCAGAAATATTCATCCACAACAAATTTGGACACCAGGAGTCTTCAATGTAAATTGTTTTTTTTATAAATACAAATAAGTAAAAAAAAGGAAAAACAAAAAAATGTGTTTTGAATGTCTGTCATGTAATAAAAAAAATTATTATCAGATAACACTGTCGATACTAATGACTACCAGATATCTTGTCGATGTCCAAATTTATTAATAAAATAATACGGAAAACCGGTAGATCTGATCTACTTAAGAATAAATCTAATTAATGAATGAATGGTGGAAAAACAATGCATTCAATATTGGTGATACGCGTGGAAACAACAAAACTTGAATTTGAATTATTTCAAAATTTAAATCAATTAATTTAAGTTGGTGGATTTTAAAAATACTAATAATTTAAATACAAATATAAATAAATTATTTAAATTATAAATTCGAGTTAAAATCGATGTGATCGTGATGTCAAACTGATCGGGATAAAAGTAATATCGTAAAGGGTACAAGAATAGTAAAATTTGGGGGTTTAACTATAAAATAAATATTCAAACTATTTTTTTTTGTAATAAGCTGAAATATGTGTATAAAATTTATTTTTGGCTGAAATAGGTGCCTAAAATATTTTTTTTATTGAAATAGGTGCCTAAAATTTTATTTTTGGCTAAAATAGGTACTAAAGTAGGTGCCTAAATTAATTTTAAAACAAGTCAAAAATTAAACGTTAAACACCTATTTTAGCCAAAAAAAACTTTAAATACTTTTTAAAAAAGACATAATTTAAACACTTATTTTATAATTTAGCCAATTTTGGTCACTATTTTGGCATTATCAGTGAAGGCAGAAGCGAGAAATCTTCCTGGGATCTGTATTATTTCGTAAGAAGCAGAGCAAAGCATGTGCATGCAGATGGGGCTGCCATCTATTGTCTTATAATAATAAACAATTCCTTTCTAAAACTATACTTATCCGTGATACTAAATCTTTTAAGTAAGGTTAGAAATTTGAGTCTTAACATTGTGAATGAAATAAGTTAAGTTGGGAGGATCATCCCTATAATAAGATTTTACAATACTCGATCTAAATTACTCAGTCAATAAAGTAAATATCGGTGCTTCTACAAAAAAAAAGAATGTTAAGGGTAATATTCATATCTTGTATGTTTGTAGAAAGTGTTTTGGCCAAAAGATTAGACTTATTTATGGACCGATTAGTAATTACTCTCTATTTTTTTCTAACGGTATCTACTAGAGAGAGTCCAGTGACTGAACATTAGCATTCTGTTTGCTCATATAAAAAGTAGACACTGACAACAGATTTTAAAGTTGTTCCATATTTAGATTTTTTTAATTCATTGATTTATTTATTCAAGTCCGATCAAACCGACGTAGTTCATTTTAAAAAATAATTGTCTTAAATAAATATATTAATCTCGAAAATAAACTAAAAAACTCATTAAAAAAGTTTAATATGTTTCTTAAAGTTTGTAATATTAGTTAAATTATATAATATTAATACCCATATTTTTTTCCAATTTCAATTAAATGTAATGTTGTACAATTGAACTTTTTTGAGTGGATTTACAGTCGTAGACGAATTAAAAAAAAAAACACAATATCTAAACAAAATTGTTGGATGATGAAATTTCAATGCTGCAGATGGGGCAATTCTTCTTCATTTGGAGCCACTTGCTTATGCAATCCGAGTGATATGGATATTCACAATTAGGAAGAGCGACTAATACTTCGTTGTCTACATATTCGACCTGACAAATTACACATCAATCAACCTTATTTTCGTGTTCGATGGATTGGAACTTAAATAACACTAAGCATGAAAAAATTTCATCCTCGGATAACCTTCTCTTCACTATTGGGATCATCTCTCCTAAAGCTATCAATTCTTCGTATGAGAAGTCGTCCAGATCAATCTCATCATAATCATCATCGTCGTCGTCATTATCATCATCATCTTCTTCTTCACTATTATCGTACTCCATGTCTTCATCAACATCGTTAATATGTTGTCCCTCAAGAAACTCTAGGTCGTCCCTGACTCCAAAATGTTCGGAATCAATGTTGTTGCTTTGATTGTTATGGTCATCATCATAGTTGCTTTCGATGGTTTCGAGCATCAAAAGTACCCTCCCTTGTTCTTGCAATGCCAATGCCAATGCCATGGCGAAATCGGATTCAACTTGATCGAGTCGGGCTAAGTGAACCCTTTCGGATGATTGTTTCTCTGATGCTTCGCTTTCCATGGCAATTATATATGAATGATCCCTTCGTAGGGATTATGTGTTGAGGGGAATTGAAGTGCCGAATGGGACAATGCTAAAGCTTTCTTTAGACAAAGGTAACTTTCATGCCAAGAAACAGAACTCCAAATATGCTGCACACAAAATACTCTTTATTTATTTGATACAATTGCTTGAAGCTATAGAAAAGAAGATTGCAGATGCTGCATATTTAACTTCAAATTGGAGATGCATTATCTTGTTAAAACTAAATTAATTTGTCAAATAATTGAATTTGTTTATTAAAACTAAAAATATTATTATGGTTTTTGGTTAATTGACAGGGTAAAATAGTGCAGTAACAAAACAATAAATAAAACTCGAACAATTATGAATATAAGCTGTAGGGTTTTGTTTTTACAGTGATCTACTGTGATGAGCCCTTCCCCTATAACTTGAACCTTTATGTGCAAACTTTGATGTATGTGTGACCCTAATGTCATGGACCGTGTTTATATGCTTACTGGGTTTTCTTTTATAAACAGCATCTCTACTAATCCCCACTTTAATCCTATGATTTCTAGGCTTCAAAGATCTTCTTAAGTGAACTCCTTTGTAGTTTCTCGATCGACCGGATAGTGAATGGTTGCTTACCTCTATCGATCTAGAACTGCCTCCGTACGATAAGCTTTCATCACCATCGTCGCTGTCACTATGATCTTCGTAATCTTCACTACTATCGAACTGGTTTTCGATTACTCTTCTTCTTCTTCGTCGATTTATTCGCTTAACGTTTCAAAGCTTGTAGCACAAGAAAGTGCAACAAAATTCCCAAGATGAGAACCAGTAAGAAATGCATCCCCATGCCATTCTACAGAGACTATGAGCAATGCATTGGCAAATTCCCACTTTATATAGCAGATAAAGGTACAGGAGTACTACAAATCATAGAAGGAATAATTTAAATTCTTTAAAATGAAAATGAAGATAAAATCTTAAGGCTTATAAATAAATAAATGCTTGAAACCAGTATGTTAGGGGGGCGACTGTCCCCTTCAGCTCTTCTCGGTCCATCCTTGCTTGAAATTTACCAATGTAGGATAGAACCAATGCAATGATCAATTTCAGTATGTTGGCAACACAAAAATTCTCTATGTAACAGATTAAATCCCATGTCGATCCACAAACTGAACTGAAAGATGATCATCCAAACATGAAAATAAGATTTTCATTTTAAAAAATTCGATTCATTGGAAAAAGAAAGTGGAAATTTCATAAAAAAAAATAATTTGATACTAATCCATGCGTGAAATGTCCAAAAAGAAGAGAGAACAGTCATGATAATAATTAAAAATGAATTTTCAAGAGACGCCATTGAAGGAATTTTACCTGCAGGTTTTTCCGGAGAAAAAGTCGAGTGGAGAGTGAAAAACTTTGCCGACGGCGGCGACGAAACCAGAGAAAACTGAACTGATTACGTTGTCCATCTTCAAAGGCTAAAACTATTTCTTCTGGTTTCAGATTAACTGCAGCGTTTAGTAGAAGTAAAATTTTAAAACTATTCTCACCTTAACAGAACTACCTTTTAATTTTTAAAAACTACCTGTTATTTTTAAAATTATACAACCGTTTGATAAGTTAAAAAGAAGAAGATGAGTAAGCGTTGATGGCCGGTTGGTTAGAGTTGTTCACCTGCTCCCATCTTCTTTTCTTAGGTCCCGAGTTCAAGACTCACCAGGAGTATCCCTTCTCCTAGAGTCTCCTCCTTCCCCCTTCAGGTAGAAGTAGTATTTATCAAAAATAAAAAAAAAACTATTCACCTTAACAAAAACTACCTTTTAATTTTAAAAATCGCCAGATAAGGACCCCTTTAATTCCCATTCATGGTGTTGCAGGGGATAATAGGGTACCGGGGAATGTTTCTTCGGAAAGAGGAGGTGGACCATGGAGTTCCCACTCTGGTTAACGTTGATACAGAGCTAGCTGCGCAAAGAGAAAGCCCTCTCAAGCATATTATATCTCATGAAGTCGTAGTGCCTGATAAGACAATCGAACGGAGAAGCTTTTTGGTCCTGAACAGGAAAGAGATTGTAGACGAGTTACTTGAAGGAACTGCATTGGATATTGTTAGAAGGGTGAAGAGTATTTATGTTTTTGAAAATGAAGAAACATTTAAAATGAGGAAAAGATTGGAAGAAAAGGAGATGTATTAGAGTACGAATTGTATTAGTAAGTTGATCCGTAAAGTCTGTTAGTAAAACCGTTAGGATTCTTTTAGACGGTTTCTTAACAGACTTCACAGGTCACATCTCTTGTATATAAGGGCCGGTCTTCATTTGAAGATATTACGGTGGTTCATTAATAAAACATTGGAGAGTACCGCCTCTCTTTCTCCATTCTCCTTTTAATTCTTATTTTCTCAACAAATCCTAGGTATTTCTAAGATTCTAACAAGATGAAAAAAAAAAGAAGTCCAGGCAAGTTGAGTGCGTGTAATGGGTGGGGAGTGGGGACTTGTCTCGGTGCATCCTGAGTTTATTTCGTCTCTTGGTTGGATGATTACATGTTGTGTTTGGTGGATCACTACATTGAAGAGGCCGTTATGGATGCAGTTGCCTAAAATTCTGTCTCTTTTCGGTGTATGTCCCAACACTAACATTTACTATCTAATTTGAGGACAACAATTCTGTCTCTTTTCGGTGTATGCCAACACTAAAAATATTAAAAAATTAAATTTTAAGCTTTAACCTTAAATTTTAAATCTTAAATCATAAACCCTACACCTTACGCCCTAAAAATACACCATACCCTAAATCTCATAAACCCAAACCCTAAACCTAATTTTTAGAGTGGGGCCATAAATAGGGGCACAAAAAAGAATAGAAGATTTCTATTATTAATTTAACTCCTAAACTATAACTAAAACATCAATTTGATCCTTAAATATCTAATTTGATCCCTAAATTATAGTTAAAAGTATTATATATAGTAAACTAAACAAATGTATTAACATAACACTATATTACCTATTTCTAATTTATTAATTCCAACCATCTTCGTTTTTATTGATATTTTTTTGTTATTATTTGATTGAATTTAGGATTAATTTTATTTATAAAGGTAAATTACGACAGGTACCACCCAACTATAAGAGGTGATTTGTTTTGCCACAAACTTTTGAATTGGTCTAATTGTACCATTAAACTTTAGTTTTCGACTCATTTATGCCATTCTACTATTAACTCCTTAACGGAGTGATGACATGACAAACAATCGATGATGTAGAGACCAAACCAAAACGACGTCATTTTGCTTTGATTGTTTTGAAGCCTAAACAACCTAAAACTAAGTCGTTTTGATGATGGATGAAAATTTAAAAAGAATACACTTGTAGGAGTTTGAACTTGGATCATTTAGAATAAATATTTGGTTTAAACCACCAAGATAACTTATGTTTTTATTATGTTAGTAACACAAATAATATATATATATATATATATATATTAAACTGAATTTGGGATTAATTTAATTTATTTTTGTTAAGATTTCTCAATTCAAAAATAGCAAAATTAGTCCTCAATATTTTACTGGTTTTTAATTTCGCCCTTAATTTTTTAAATTTCTATGTTTTAAGAATTTGTAAACATATAATAACAAAATTAGTCCGCAACATTTCATTATTTTTCACTTTCATCATTTTCTTAAAATATCAATCTCATTATTTCAAAAATTAGTCCTCAATGTATATTGATTGTATTATAAAAAAGTTAACGATCAAAACATGCAACAAAAGCAAAATTTAGATAATAAATTGGAAAAAGAATATAAGTACTGATGTGAACTACAAAAACAAATTTATATATAAAATATTTTAACCTAATAAAATAATTTATGTAAATATTCTTTAACGAGATAAACTACTTATTATAAAATGTAGATGTCTCGAAACATTTTGTAACAAAGCATATACAATATTTTAGAAGATAACTATGAGAGCATGTCTCGAAATGTAAAAAAAAATACATTAAGGTTTGAATTTTTGAAATACTGAGATTCATATTATAAAAAATAATGATGAAATTGAAAAATAATGAAATGGTGAGGACTAATTTGTTATTATATTAGGAGAATATCGAGAATAAAAATGGTTTGTTTGTAAATTTTTGAAACAATGAGCTTGGAATTTAAAAATTAAGGATGAAATTATAAAAAAAGTAAAACATTGAAGACTAATTTTGCTATTATTTTAATTAAGAAACCTTAAAAAATAAACTAAATTAATCTCAACTGCAGTTTAATAGATATATATATATTATTTGTGTCGGTATTATTACAAAAATATAAGTTGGCTTGTTGGTATGATCCAAGTATTTAATTCTAAAGGTCTCAAATTCAAACCCTTATTAGAGCAATTCTTTAAAATTTTCACCCAACGCGTAGTTTTAGTTTGGCCTCCAAATAATTAAGTTTACCCTATTTATAATATTATATCTTAAATTTAATTGATATATATATATATCAATAACATTAATTGTGTAAAAATTAATCTATACATTCTTTTATATTACTATCATCTATCTAAATAAATAATTTTTAAAATAATTATTTAAAAATAAATGTCAAATTAGTAAATTAATGTAAAACAATCATCTATCTAAATAAATAATTTTTAAAATAATTATTTAAAAATAAATGTCAAATTAGTAAATTAATGTAAAACAAAAGATTGGCCAATTTTAGCCATATTATCGGGTATCTGGATATTATGAATTCGAATGAGGCGTAGGTCCAAGCGATATGTCATGCGTTGATTTTATTGCTCCGGTCTCAGTGGAATATGATTTCGTCTGTTATAATTAAATAGGATTCTGTGGTGGCAGTGTCGTGGATCTACATCATGATCGACGACCATGGAAATATTGGCAGTAGTTTCGCCAAATAAATGAGGCTTGTTCTGCGTTGCAGTGCGTGTGCTTTCACAATATCTATTATGAGGCTAATAGTTTGACCGATGCTTTAGTTAAAGGAGGGTGGACCGTACGTCATGGTTCCAAGTGCTTAATTAGTGGTGTTGTTGCGACATTGGTGATTTTTTCGCGTTGTACTTTGACGCTACCATAAGTATTCTTTTTCTTTATCTAAATTAGGGAAATTTTTAATGAGGCTTGTGATTAGGGTTGTTCACGGGTATCTGAAAAGCCCATGTCCCGGCCCATGTCTCGGCTCGCTCCATCCGGGTACCCTCTATTCAGGTACCCGTAAAACCCGAGTACCCGGGTAATCGGTAACGGGTGAGGGTGTTCAAAAATATCCGATCCGACCGATCTAATCATCCGTTGATCCAATCCGAAAATTTGGATATCCGATCCGATTTTTTATTTTCGTATCGGATATTTGATTCGATTTTAAATTTTTTCGGATCGAATACGGATCGCAATATTTCAAGTTTCGGATTATCCGAAAATCAAAATTTTAAAGAATATTAATTCTGTTATTTTTAACAATTTGATGCTTGTTATATCCGAAAATTAAAAAATTGAAATTTTCATATATGTGAATTGTAACCCCCTAAACCCGGTTATGCGGCACACCTAACTCTAGGAGGTAACATTAGGGTCACCGGAGCGACCCACAAAAAAAGAAAACTCTTAGAAATACATTCAAAGGTGTAACATAATACTTCTGTTAAAACTATATTAAAATTTTGTTTATACAAACTAAAATCCAGAAAACAAAATACGGACTTAATCATGAAATAAATCGTGACGTACATTCCCACTAATATATAGGTACCGTACTTCACGAGTAACGCTAAGGGAACTCCAAACTGATATCGGTCATAAATCTATTATCGATTTTCTTTAACCTGCAATGGTGAAACAAGGTGAGCTTGGGAAAACTCAATAATACAAAACTACCAAATGATGTAGACACATACATGTAAGGTAAAACAAGTATAGTATAAAACTATCACGGTGTTTCGGGTATCCATAGGTTCCAATTACGGTTCATTTTAAACTTTTATATATCCTTCGACTGAACTCCAATAGGCAGTTTTCCAAGACTGCATCTATAAGGCATTAACCCAGGCCCATTGGGCGTAGGTGCTGACCTAAAGGGTGTATTGGGTCCAAATAAATCGCCCTAACTGAAGCCTAAAAGCCTGAATGCAGAATGTATTACCCTAGCCAAAGAGTAAGGACCTGCTATAGTAGCCATAAGGAATTACCCTAGCCGAAGCGTAGGAACCTGATACAATAGCCATAAGAAATTACCCTAGCCGAATCGTAGGAACCTGATACAGTAGCCATAAGGAATTACCCTAGCCAAAGCGTAGGAACCTGATACAGTATCCATAAGGAATTACCTTAGCCGAAGCGTAGGAACCTGATACAGTAGCCATAAGGAATTACCCTAGCCGAAGCGTAGGAACCTGATACAGTAGACATAAGGAATTACCCTAGCCGAAGCGTAGAAACCTGATACAGTAGTCATAAGGAATTACCTTAGCCGAAGCATAGGAACCTGATACAGTGGTCATAAGGAATTACCTTAGACGAAGCGTAGGAACCTTATACAAAAGGCATAAGGAATTACCCTAGCCGAAGCGTAAAAACCTGAGACAGTAATCATAAGGAATTACCAGCTTGATCAGGGCTGAACCTACGGTAACTTCACACTCTATCCCAAGTACCCCGTCAGAGTCTAGGCAATGATAATAGTAACAACGATAATAATAAGTATTAACAGAAATCAGTATTAATTAGTAGTAATCAGCAATAATAGTAATAACAATATTAACAATAATCAGTAATAAGTAGTGACAGCAGAAGATACAAAGCAAACTATTTAATCGAATAGGTACACCTTGAGTATTCATTTCTCAGAACTGATTATAGTGTATTGCAAAGTAGATCACCTTCAATGATTAACCACTGAACGAACTACGAGAAATCGAACATGTATTCAAGCAGTATTTTCCAAGTCTTAGAGGTATTTTTAGTCATTTTAGTATTCGAGGGTATTACAGACACTTCGATGCCCAATGGTGTTTCAGTCATTAAGATACTTTCGGTAATTCTAAACAATTCATTCATTTCAATTTTCGAGGGTTTATCCATGATTTCAGTTAATTTGATAATTTCAGCGCCTGAGGTTATTTCGGCCATTCCTACCATTTCAATCAATTCATTCACTACTGTTATTTAGATCAGTTCAGAAATACGTAGAATCTTCCAGTAAATTTATCTTAAGGTGCTTGTCCAGAGTTTGGGTAATCCAAGTGTTTTGTTATCATACATATTTGCAATCTTGATACAGAATTCTTTCTCATTAGAACGAGGTTTTCAGATAAGGTAATCATTTATCAGATCGAGTATAAAATTTTGGATCATTCCCTTTGTTAGGGGTATTTAAGCCATTCTTATTTCTCGAGTGTATTATCATCATTTCTTAATGAAATATTTCAAATATTAATTCATTTAGCTGTATTTATCAGATCGGGAGATTATGTCTTATTAACCATTTACTAAACTCATGATCTTTTCAATCTATTAAATTCCTCTTTCGAATAATTCGATCTTATCCAAATTACCATTCTATTATCTCATAATTTAATTGACTAAAGCAAAGTTAAAAGTACACTTAATCGTACTCATGAAACTTTAGCCTAGAACCAACATGTATCATAAAGCATGCAAGAGGTAGTAAAGTATTACCTTAAGTCATTGCTATATCGGTCGACCCTTGAAATGACATTTGAACACTCTCAAACCCGAATTCGACGTCCCACAACCTCTCAGACCCAAAGATATATGAATGCCTTAAAGTAACCACAATCAAAAATCAGTCCTTAATCACATTGCCTTTAAACTGAGTAATGAAGTACAAAAGCATGTTCAGGTCTAATGCCAGATTTAGAGACTTTCCGGTTAAAATTTCACAAAACCGACTTCAAAAATAGACCCTAGACGTTGAAAAACATAAAATAAGGGTTTTCAGAAAATTTAACTCATTGGTCAAAGTCAACACTGACGGCATGCTGACATCATCGGTCAACAATCCATGGTCAATGTTGATGTCAACAGTCAACGCTGATGTCAGCGGTCAATGTTGACATCAACAGTCAACGCTGACGTCAGCGATCAAAGAGTTAACTCAGGCGAGTCGACTCAGTGAGTCGACTCGGTTGGGTTGACTCACTGATTTGACTCAGTCGTATTGACTCACTGAGTTGACTCGGTCAACGGGTCGAGTCGAATCGGGACGGGTCGAATAGGTCTGCTGGTTCAGTTCGGGGACCAAATCGGGTTTGGCCAGGCCAGTTCACCATTGAACCGGTTCGGTTCAAGGGTTACAATCCAAGGTGACCGGAAATCGCATCGGATGGCGTGTGAGGTTCACGCGCTGCCCAAAAACGGCCAGAAAAAGGCCTAATTTACATGTTTTGGCCAGATCTTACTTTTGCCTTCAACCATAATCCCAGATTTATTAAAAAAATAACCAAAATCTCAATTTAAAACTATCGAACTTACCAAATAGGTCAAACACCGACGTAGGCACACCCGATACCGGTTAGACTATCGGACGGTAAGGCTAGGACCGTCTCGACGTGATGATGATCGAGATGTTACTACTTTCTCTGACGGGCGGCGAAAAAAGCTGGAATAGACGATGGACTGAAGGGATTTAAATATCTAGGTTCATCAAACTTTTAAACCCAAATGGCCAGCGAACGGTGCAACTGATCAGGACGAGGGTTGGGGGTTTTGTTCGGCAATCGACGGGAAGCAAGGTGGTGGTGGCGGTGACGATCACGGCACGGTGTTGAGCTAGATCAGAAGAAAAGTCCGAAATGGTTCAGTAAGAGAATAATTGGGGAAAAAATTTGAGAGTTTTTGGTTAGAATCAGAAAACAACGGGAATCTGAAGGGTCCAACTTGGTTTTATTTATTTTTGGTTTACCCAGCCCAAAACATCACTCAAATTACATTTTTGGAAACCCCTTTCACTAAGAGCTTATAGCTCAAATGGTTGGGTTACCAACCTTCCAAGCTGCATGTTGAGGGTTCAAATCCCCCAACCCGCAACCTCCCATTTTTTATTTGAACTTAACGGGTGTTACAATTCTCCCCCTAAAAGAAATTTCGTCCTCAAAATTTACCAGAGTCAAAGAAATACATGAACCACTTTTCCATCCTTTCATGTACTAAAACTTACTCATTCGATAATGCTTGTTTCTTCTTAGAACACACAGACGGTCACAGATTAATCTAACAGTATCCTCAGTCACTCAAATTGACTTTAAACCCAATAGTATCCCGTCGTACATCTCAGACAATAGATCAAAATACAGTATATAAATTTATACAGAACTTCATATGGTTCAATCTAAGCACTTGTCTCATAAACCATTATTATAAGTCAACTCGGTAAAGAATGGAACACATCTCCAACTATCATAGAAGCTAATCATGTGACCCTGGAGTATCTCCTCCATAATCTGAATTACTCTGCTAGGTTGACCATCAGCTTGCGTATGATGAAATATAACTGCAGTTCAGACAAGTACTCATGGCCTCCAACAAGGTCTTCTAGAACCAGGATGTAAGCATCTGATTGTAGTCAGAGATGATATATATATATATAACGGTACAACATACCATATTTTCAAGAAAAACTTTCTTCAAGCCGATCGAACATAACTAAAGTTTTGAACGAAAATTACTTACCTTCAGCAAAATTTTCAAACATTAATCATTTCAGATCCTTATCCAAATTCAGGTTCATCATGTGAATCTGAAACAAAAACAAATATCGTGAGCATCATTTACCAGAACAAATCTGACCATAACGGACAAAAGGCTTAGATACACTTATTTCATAAATGATCTAACATTAGAGTCTCGACGCAATAGAGTACGATAACAATCTAGGGGCATGTGTTTACCAAACACTTTGAGACAGACGATCGACCTATCTACCCAGAAAGACACAACTCTAAGCTCTGATACCACTAAATATAACCCCTTAAACCTGGTTATGCGGCACACCTAACTCTAAGAGGTCACATTAGGGCCACCGGAGCGACCCATAGAAAAAAAGAAAACTCTTAGAAATACATTCAAAGGTGTAACATAATACTTCTATTAAAACTATATTAAAATTCCGTTTATACAAACTGAAATCCATAAAACAAAATACGAACTTAATCATGAAATAAATCATGACGTACATGCCCATTAATATATAGGTACCATACTCCACGCGTAACGCCAAGAGAACTCCAAACTGATATCAGTCATAAATCTATGGTCGATTTTCTTTAACATGCAATGGTGAACCAATGTGAGCTTAGGAAAACTAAGTAACACAAAACTACCAAATGATGTAGACATATACATGTAAGGTAAAACATGTATATGGTATAGTATAAAACTATCACGGCGTTTCGGGTATCCACATGTTCTAATTACAGTTTATTTTAAACTCTTATCTATCATCCGACTGAGTTCCAAAAGGCAGTTTTCCAATACTGCATTTATAAGGCATTAACCTATGCTCATTGGGCGTAGGTGCTGACCTAAATGGGTGTATTGGGTCCAAATGAATTGCCCTAACTGAAGCCTAAAAGCTTGAATGCAGAATATATTACCCTAGACGAAGCGTAAGAACCTAATACAGTATCCATAAGGGATTACCCTATCTGAAGCGTAGGAACCTGATATAATAGCCATGAGGAATTACCCTGGCCGAAACGTAGGAACCTGATACAATAGCCATAAAAAATTACCCTAGCCGAAGCGTAGGAACCTGATACAGTAACCATAAGAAATTACCCTAGCCGAAGCTTAAGAACTTGATGCAGTATCCATAAAGAATCACCCTAACCGAAGCGTAGGAACCTGATACAGTAGTCATAAGGAATTACCCTAGCCGAAGTGTAAGAACCTGATACAGTAGTCATAAGGAATTACCCTAGTTGAAGCGTAGGAACTTGTTAAAGTAGTCATAAGGAATTACCCTAGCCGAAGCGTAGGAACCTGATACAATAGTCATAAGGAATTACCCTAGCCGAAGCGCATGAACCCGATACAGTAGCCAAAAAGAATTACCCTAGCCGAAGCATAGGAACCTGATACAATAGTTATAAGGAATTACCAGCTTGATCAGGGATGAACCTACGGTAACTTTACACTCTATCCCAAGTACCCCAATCAGAGTCTAGGCAGTGATAATCGTAACAACGGCAATAATCAATATTAACAGAAATCGGCATTAATTAGTAGTAATCGGTAATAACAGTAATAACAATAATCAGTAATAAGTAATGATAGTAAAAGATACAAAGCAAACCATTCAATCGAATAGGTACACCTTGAGTATTCTTTTCTCAGAACTGACTATAGTATATTGCAAAGTAGATCACCTTCACTGATTAACCACTAAACGAACTACGAGAAATCAAACATGTATTCAAGCGGTATTTTCCAAGTCTTAGAGGTATTTTCAGTCATTTTAGTATTCGAGGGTATTACAGACACTTCGATGCCCAAGGGTGTTTCAGTCGTTAAAATACTTTCGGTAATTCTAAACAATTCATTCATTTCAATTCTCGAGGGTTTATCCATGATTTCAGTTAATTTGATAATTTCAGTGCCTGAGGTTATTTCGGTCATTCATATCATTTCAATCAATTCATTCACTACTGTCATTTAGATCAGTTCAGGAATACGTAGAGTCTTCTAATAAATTTATCTTCAGGTGTTTATCCAGATTTTGTGTAATCCAAGTGTTTTGTTATCATACATATTTGCAATCTTGATACCGAATTCTTTCTCATTAGAACGAGGATTTTAGATAAGGTAATCATTTATCAAATCGAGTATAAAATTTTGGAACATTCACTTTGTTAGGGATATTTAAGCCATTCTTATTTCCCGAGTGTATTATCGTCATTTCTTAACGAAGTATTTCAAATATTAAATCCTTTAACTCTATTTATCAGATCGGGAGATTATATCTTATTAACCATTTACTGAACTCATGATCCTTTTCGGTCTATTCAATTTCTCTTTCGAATAATCCGATCTTATCCAAATTACCGTTCTATTATCTCATATTTTAATTGAATCAAGCAAAGTTAAAAGTACACTTAATCGTACTCATGAAACTTTAGCCTAGAACCAACATGTATCATAAAGCATGCAAGAGGTAGTAAAGTATTACCTTAAGTCATTGCTATATCGGTCAACCCTTGAAACGACATTCGAATACTCTCGAACCCGAATTCGACGTCCCAGAGCCTCACAGACCCAAAGATATACAAATGCCTTAAATTAACCACAATCCAAAATCAGTCCTTAATCACATTGCCTTTAAACTGAGTAATGAAGTACAAAAGTATGTTCAGGTCTAATATCAGATATAGAGGCTTTCGGGTTAAAATTTCACAAAATCGACTTCAAAAATGGACTTTGGACGTCGAGAAACATAAAATAAGGGCTTTTAGAAAATTTTACTTTTTGGTCAACGCTAACGTCAGCGGTCAAAGTCAACGATGACGTCATGCTGATGCCATTGTCAATGGTCAATGCTAACGTCACCAGTCAACGCTGACGTTAGTGATCAAAGGGTTAACTCGGGCGAGTTGACTCACTGAGTCGACTCGGCCGGGTTGACTCCCTAATTTGACTCAATCGGGTTGACTCACTGATTTGACTCGGTCGAGTTGACTCACTGAGATGACTCGGTCAACGGGTCGGGTCGAGTCAGATCGGGTTAGGTCGGGTTGGATCGGTCTGCTGGTTCGGTTTGGGGACCAAACCGGGTCTGGCCAGGCCGGTCCACTATTGGACCGGTCCAATTCAAGGTTTACTATCCAGGGCGGCTGAAAATCACCAGACGGCGCTTGGGGTTCACGTGCTGCCCAAAAACAGCCGGAGAAATGCCCAATTTGCACGTTTTGGCCAGATCTAACTTTTACCTTCAACCATAATCTCAGATTTATTAAAAAAACAACCAAAATCTCAGTTTAAAACAATCGAACTTACCAAATAGGTCAAACGCTGACGAAGGCACACCCGATGCCTTGTAGACTATAGATCAGTAGGGCTAGGACCGTCTCGACGTGATGATGATCGCGACGTTACTACTTTCTCTGACGGGCGACAAAAACAGCCGGAATAGACGATGGACTGAAGGGATTTAAATCTCTAGGTTCGTCGAACCTTTAAACCCAAATGGCCGGTGAACGGTGCAGCTGATCAGCACGGGGGTTGAGGGTTTTGTTCGGCAATCGATGGGGAGCAAGGTATCGGTGGCGGTGACGGCCACGGTGCGGCGGTGAGCTAGATCGGAGGGAAAGACCGAAATGGTTCGGTGAGAGAATAATTGGGGGGAAATTTCGGGAGTTTTTGGTTCGAATCAAAAAACAATGAGAATCTGAATGGTCAACTTTGGTTTTATTTATTTTTGGTTTACCCAGCCCAAAACATCACTCAAATTACATTTTTGGAAACCCCTTTCACTAAGAGCTTCTAGCTCAAATGGTTGGGTTACCAACCTTCCAAGCTGCAGGTTGAGGGTTAGAATCCCCCATCCCGCAACCTCCCCATTTTTTATTTTAACTTAACAGGTGTTACATGAATCTTGTTATATTTAGCAATTTGTTGTTTGTTATATTCGAAATTCTAAAATTTTCATAAATACAAATTTCAAATTTGAAAAATAATTAAATTAAAATATATTTTTGGATAATCGGATATCCGATCCAATTAACCTATATCTAAATATCTGGATATCCGATTTTTTCGGATCGGATACGGATCACTATATCGCCGATCCGAAAATTCGGATCGGATCGGATCCAATCCGATATCTGGTTATGAACACCCCTAGTAACGGGTACCCGTTTATAATTTTTTTATTTTTTTAATTTTAAAATTAAAAAAAATCACATATTAAACATATAAAATTTAAAAGTTTATAATGCATAATTCAAACAAAAAAATTAGTGATTTGGAGTTAGTTTTAACTTTGAAGGGTGAAATATTTAGATATATATTAAGGTTTATCACCAAAAGAATATATTAAAAAAATTAATCTCGATCGTATTTTTTTCCTTCAAATATCATATTGACAAATCAATACAAATATTTAAAAAAAATTAAACTTAAAACTTAAAAGTATATATTACAAACATAGAAAAAAATTTAGGGATTTGAATTTAGCTTTGGAGTAAAAATATTAAAAAACCTAAAATAAACATATAATTTAAAATATAAAAATATATATTAAAATTATCGGGTCGGGTACCTGGTAAGGAAAATTATCGGCCCAAGCCCGGCCCGTGTACCCGAAAAAATTACCGGGTCGGGTACCCGGCCCGAAAAAAAATAAAAAACTTAAAAATACCCGCCTAATTTGTATCGGGTCGTCGGGTAATTTTGAACACCCCTGCTTGTGATAGTGCTAGCTTGTATGATTCCTATCAATAAAAAGTATACTTTTATCGAACAAAAAAATGTAAAACAAAAGATATTTTTGTTGATTTAAAAAAAATTAAAATGGTTCTTCTATATATATCATCATCACATATAAATTACTGCTGTTCGTTTTCTTATTTTGTTAAAATGTAGTTTAGATAATTCTTTTTTTGGATAAATACTTTATATAATTTTGATATATTATTACTGATCATTTTTTTTATTAAAATATAGTTCAGATAAATTTTTAATTTGATTAAAATACAATTCATATAAATTTGACAACAACAAAAACCCCTTCGAACAGGCTTCGAAATATCTTCGTCATCTATCTTTATACACATTGATAACTCCCTAACTTGTCGATAAACTTGATCTAAAAGATCAAAAATCAACTATTTCGGCAACGGGATGTCGGCTAAATCCTGTCTGTAAGGAATAACGTCTGCATGGAAGGAGTCATCGGGTTTAGGTAGTCCAGTTTCCATCCGAATTTGGGAATCGGAGTCGACATTCTTTTCAGGTTCGATGTACGTTACGATCGTATCTTTTCGAAAGGCTAGATATATTATTGCCATGATGTAGATTAGCATTAGAGGAAATACTATGATTCCAATGAACACATTCCCCACCTTCGGCAAATCATTATGAATCAACCAATCTACTAAGGCTGTCGATAGGTAATAGATGTTGATGCTAATGATTCCGATCCCGAGAATCCACGAAATCATAATGATCTACAAACAACGATAATTCAATATGATTGAACATGATCAACTAAATAAATAATACTCGTAAATATGAATAAAGCCCCTTTTGTGTTGCTGTTGTTGTCTCCAACGTCCGTTTACCTGCTACAACAACCGCAAACGACTACTAGTTTGGTTCCCAACGAGCATTTTTCCACCTATTTTAGCGCCCAAACAAATGTTTGGTGGCAGCGGAAAAATTTAGCTTTTGGCCAACGGGAGTTAGGGACAACAACCCCAAAGGAAGCCTAAGTAATAGAAAATAAAGATCACTTAAACAAGACGAATGAAAGATTGTTCTGTGTTGCTTTTTACAATTATAGAGTTCTTGTTTGGTCCCATCTTGGTCGAGCTGCTACTGAATTTAAGAAGTGGAATCAGAGCAAATGGCAGCTCAAATGAAAGAAACATCTACAAAATCAATATATTAATTAAGAACGTAGAAATTAAATGAAATATTGCATATATATATATATATTCACAAACGTAATTAAGAAATCCGGAATTTTATATAATAATTATTTGATACATAAAAAAATTAACGGATGAATCTGAATTATTTTGTAAATCCATGAGTTATTTTCTTACGGATGCAATGATGATTAGTCGACCGGCACCTTGAGATCCACCGATGATGGACACTATAAGACTAGGAGTAATGGCAATGCACCTCGTCATCAAATTCCTCAACCATTTCTTCATTTTAAGATCTAAAAAACCCTGAAGTGCATTCAAAGATCAATATATTAATTAAGATTAGTAAATAACTACAAATTAATCTTCCCAAACACATTTTTTCACCGTAAAACCTGCATGATAAATTGTCCAGCATAAGTGCCTGTAATGGTAGAGCTTTGTCCCGAAACAAGAAGTGTAATGGCGTAAAGGATTGAGCTTGACTTTCCCAACACATTCTGCAATGGAAATCCTTTTAAGGTTTTGAGATTTTTAATTGGAAATATTAGCCTTTAAACTTTTCCTTAATGGTAATGAACATTTAACGAGACCTGTAGAAGAAACGAAGCCGAGTTGAGGTTGAGATCATTACAACGGCGGAGATTAGTACTGGAGAGGTTATTAGTAAAACAAACAGTCCCCGAAACCAAGACAATCGCTACGTTGATTAAAAACGCCACAAATAAAGCGAAACCACTTTCTATCAGGAAATACCTACAAGCATCCTGATCAAGTTGAAGATAATCACTACGGCTTAGCACATAAATTAAACCATGAATGATTACAAAATTATATCTTAATCTATTCATGCAATAATTTTTTTGGAAGATATTATTCAACGTATTATTACCTACTATATTATCTTTGTAAGAATTCATATTCATGATTTATATTTCAGATTTTGCAACTTTTATTCTATCAAACTTTTTTATACAAAAAGATTTTTTTAAATTTTTTTATCTATAATAATATTTAGTTCTCTTGTTGAGTTACGAAATTATCAAATTATTCTTATTTGAAGGTATAATACTTGGATTATTACTCTATACACAAGCGGTGAATTTTTTTTGTTTCCACAAGTACCTCAATTTTAGGGTTTAGAGTTTTAGTTTAGGGTTTAGAGATTTTAGTGTAGGGGTTTAGAATTTAGGGTTTATCGTTAGAATTTTAGGGTTTATGGGGTTTGAATTTAGGGTTTAGAGTTACGGTTTAGGTTTTAGAATAATATGGGAAGGGATTTAGGTTTTAGCCTATAAACCCTAAATTTTAACCATAAACACAAAATTCTATCAACATTCCATAAATTCAAAACTACTACACTTAAACCCCTAAACTTTAAACCTTAAACGGAGTCCCTAACCCCTAAAACTAAGGTGCTTGTGTAAATAAAGTTTCCACAAGCGCTTATGTATAGAATAATTACCCATATTACTTAATTTTTTTGGTGTTTTTCTCTTTTCTTTTTTTAATAATCTTTAAATAAAACTAATACTTAAAATTTTAACTCAAGTTCAATAGATTTAAAATTAATGTTTAGTTCATTCTATCTATGATCATTTACTAATTTAATTTTTTAAAATATATTTTTTCTCTTTTTTATTTTTAAAGTATATTTTAACTGTTTGATCGGTTTTGGTGTCAAACTCAGTGGCAACAACTCAGTTATGAAATTTAAAGTATAAAAAAATAAATTCATAATGTTATAAGTACAATTAACTTTTGTACTAATAAATACCTATCACTATTTTTTAATTTTAATTAAATTATTTGTATAATATAACTATTTTAAATATATGTTACTAATTATAAATATTTTCCCACTTAAAAGAGTGAACGATACAATTCTAATCGTACTATAAATGAGATATTTGTTAGGCTAGTACACAACCATCAGTTTTGTTGGAAAAACATACAAAATTCATGAATGCTGCTGAGCTAACTTGTATTGGATTTGTTTATTTATTTTATTATATGTTAGTCTATGATTTGTATGTTTGGACTTACATTGACGCCATGAACGGAGTTGGGTACTTTTCTGGAGAGCACGAGAGCAGAATGGAGGAAGAGATTGTGCCTGTTCACATAATTTTGGAGTTAAAAACAAGTTCAAAATTTAAAAATTTATGTAGTTTGATTAAACTGTTAAATAATAAAATTTTAACGGCGAAAAGAGTATGTAGAAATCGTCTGCCCCTTTCGGTGCACCTATTTATACCCCATCATTGAAAAATTATGTTTAGGGTTTATGACTACTATTTAAGGTTAAGGGTTATGATTTGGTGTATGGTGTATTTTTAGGGTGTAGGATTTAGAGTTTAAAATTTAGAGTCAGAACTTATGATTTGATTTTTTTAGTGTTGAGGTACAAAAAGGCATCAAAAGGGGCAGATGATTTAGAGTCATATATATATTATATTGGGTTAGGATCCACTTACACAATGAAAAAGTTTTTAAGTTTTACACATTTTTTGGATCGTTGGATGGGGGAAATGGATGGCTGAGATTAACTTCTTATTCTTTTTTCCAAGTGATAATCTTCACATATTCTACTGTTAATCTCAGTCATCTGTTTCACTCATCTAACGATCCAAAAAATGTGTAAAACTTAAAATTTTTATATTGTGTAACTAGATACTATCTCATTATATATATATAAAGTAGGACCATGTTTGGCAAAAAAAAAAAACAAATAAAAAGGGTGTTACATAAAAAATACTATTGCTTACGGCATAACAAGGGCACCCAAGAGTGCAATGGCATCAGCGGTGGCACCTTGGCCATCAAGCTTAGGAACAAACATGCCCTTAATGACACCGGATGCTGGAGGGTTTACGTGACTCAATTCCCCAAAGAAACATCCAGCCATCACAAACACCAAAATTGCAATCAGCAGTTCCAGCTTCCTTACCTTTTTTTTCCCATTCAAAGTAAATTAAATTAAATAATCAGAAATTGAATATCATAAAATATATAAAGTAAGTCTTATCAAGATGATCTAAAGTAAATACCCCATATCTTTGCAGGCCAAGGAGGAGGAGGGTGCTTACACCAGTGCACAGAACTCCAACCCACACTGGGATTTTAAACAGTATGTTTAGTCCAAAGGCTGTCCCGATAACTGCATGTCATGCCCAAATGCATCAAACACACACACACACACACATATATATATATATTGGTTTTGACTTGGATTTTGAACCAATTTGTTTTAAACTTCATATATTTCACGTTGCACACGTTAAATTAGTGAACAGTTTGGTAACAGAAATGATTATTTAGAGGAGAAACCTTCAGGTATATCAGCAGCTATGACAGCAATTTCTGCAAGTAACCATAGGCAATACTTCACCCACTTTGGGTACTCAGCCTTGCACAATTCTGATAAGTGCTTGCCTGAAAATGATAAACAAACAAAGAAACGTAATTAATTAAGTTAATCTTATCAAAATTAATGAACGTTGATTAATTATAGGATTAGATAATTACCAGTGCTGACTCCGAGATTAGCAGCAAGAGATTGGATTATGAGGGCAAAGATTAATCCAATTAACACCACCCACAGCAGCTGAAATTTTCAACATTTTTCTTACATGACTTAAAATTATTTGCTAAAAACTAAGACAATTGTCTGGGCGGGGGTTCCTTCTTCTATTTGGCTTTTCTCTTTAATTTACCTCATATCCATGGTTAGCTCCTGCTTGAAGATCAGTTTCCACTGTTGCATAACACCATATACATACATATATATATATATACCAGACGATGACCATAAGTTGCAGAAAAAGAAATATACAAAGATTGAAGGAGAAACAAGTGACTTACGGTTGCCAGGATCAAGATAAGCTAGCGAGACCAGGAAACCAGGGCCTACATACGATAGAAACTTTCGCCACCCAGGTTTCTATGCATCAAAACATCAACATCACAAACCTATGGGTACAAAACAATCGATGTTATATAATTTCAAAATCTGAAAAGAAATTATAATCAGGAACCTCGTCAACATCAGAATGAACAAAACGTTTGGTTTGGTTAGAAGGGAAGGATTGTTGTGGGGTGCTTCCACCCAATGACCGAGAAACTGCAACTTCACTGCCTTGCTGCTGCTGAGAATCTCCCATTTCTCTCTGTTTAATCTTTGGTATTCTATATTGGCTTGGAAAACTTTGAATATTGACACACAAGTTGAAGAAACCGAAGGTGTATTTATAGATGGAGATGTAGAATCTAAATCTATCGAACGTTTGTCAATTGTCATAAAAACGGATGGCATAACCTTTTGACAATGTAAGACAACATGAGGCAAAGATTTACCCTTCAAGCTGCAGCACGCCCATCTTAATTCTTATTTCCAGAAAAGAACAGGCCTACATACCTGACAGGAACGTAGGATCCCCACACATTATAATATTATATATTATTACAAATTTAATTTTTATTAACTCAGAAATAAATGTTTAAACTATACATTTTTTAAATATGTGTCTAATTTTTTATGAATGAAATATATGCGTAAAGTTTTATTCTATTATTATTTTAAGGTAACACCGTTAAAAAAAACATCACACAATCAGAATTTAACATGTGTCTTTATTTTTATTTTTTATTTTTTAAAAAATTGAAAAAAAGAAAATAATTTTAAAAAAATCTAAAAAGTCTTAGAATCTCCCAAAAAAACTCTCCAATCCCTAAATCCTCAAAATCTCAAAATTGACGCCACTACCATCGTCGATAATCTCGCCGAAACCAACCGTCGTCTGAGGTTACAACCCATTTCCCCCCACCCATCTCCGATAATCGGCGAGCGGCATGTCAATCGGACATTGAACGACTAGAGCCTTTTGTGTTCGTCGTTCGACGTCCTATTGACACCTCTCCCGCCGATTAACGATGATGGGTGGTTGGGGAAAATATGCGGTGATCTCTAACGACGATGGTGGTGGGGCCTGACAAGGCTATCAACGGTAATAATAGCGTTAATTTTTGGTTTAAGGTTTTAGGGTTTTAAAGGTTTTGGGACTATTTTGTGATTTTTGAAAATTGTGGGATATTGTTTAATTTATTTATTTTCAGTTTATTCTTTAAAAAATAAAAACAAAAGTCACGTGTCAATCTATTATTGTGTAATGATTTTTTCACGGTGTTACCTTATAACACTAACGGAATGAAATTTTATGCACCTATTTCGGTCAAAAAAGCATTAGGCACTCATCTAAAAAAAAGTGTATAGTTTGAACACTTATTCCCGAGTTAAGCCATGATATAAATTATTCTAAACAAGATGATTCTGAAGAGATGCTCTAGAAACGAGATTACATCACCTTTAAAGTGAATTGTGTTACCATAAATGTCAAGTTGCAACCATTTAAAAGTCCGTTAATAATTATTTAAAAATTCATCTGAACTTTGTTGTTTCCGAATTCACAACTTTGATCGAGTGTTTATAGTTAATTTAAGTCATTGCTTGGTTTGTAATTCAATATACATTTATTAGTGTAGTTTTCGTTTCACTAAATTGTATAGAAAGCCCTTACACTATACTAAAAAATCAATTAAGCCCCAATTGTTTTATTGCTTTGCACCCCAAATACGTATCTTGCCTTTCAAATTCCATGAAAAAGGCATTTTCATGATCGGTTTGTGCCGTTGATCATTAAACTCCGTTAAATTTTAATTGCGTGGAAGTTAATTGATAATTGAAAAAGGCATTTTCAAATTCCACTCTGATAATTTTGTTGACGTAACACTACTCTATTATCACATGTGACGTTAATAAATAATTGAAAATAAAAATATTAAAAAGTATATATATAAGGGGGGAAATAAGTTAAAAGGGTTATTGATATTTTTTATGCACTAATAATAGCATTTGTTATTGTGGTTACAAATGTCGGTGAGGCAGGTTTTACGAGGATATGTTTTATTTCGCACCCAATTGGATAGTGAAGAGACAAATCTCGCAGATGATAAGGCGGGGATGGGAACAAAAATTAAATTCGTCGTGGGTGGTGGGGCAGGCGTGGGTATGACCTTATACTCGTCCCATATCATCTCTACCCACCCAGTATACATAATAAGTATATTTAAAAAGTAAACATTTTAAAAAATTACTAATCAGTCCACCCAATTTTTCTCACTCTTAGACTCAACTCCTCCGGTTTCTCACTTTATCTCTTTTACATAAAACCTTAAAATTAACCATCATTAACCCACATCCCAACTCGCAAGCTCCTTCTTCATCTCCTACGATCTTATTCTCCTTCAATTCTCTCTCTTTATAGGATTCATCTATAACAGTTCTATATGGTATGTTATCTATAGTAATTGAATGTTAATTGTTGAATTATATTTCTTTAACTAATACTTGTAAATATATTATATGAAATGGGTCGTGGGTGGGTGTAGTCGGAGATTAAGTGAGTCTCATGACCCACATGGTAGTGGAGCACGGATGATTTTAGTATTACAAGTCGCTGGGCGTAGATGCTTTTGTGTTTTGTACTCGCAACAGGTCGCATGATGGAAAAATGTATAAAAATTCTTGGTGAGACCTTTAGTAACTGCCCCACCTAATTGACATCCCTAATTGTAGTACGTTAGTATAGGGCATCACTTTAGTTATAATTGACATTAGGTTTCAAGTTTGATCTTAGACAACTAATATCTTTCCCTTATAAAAAGGGTTTGTACCTTCTTATCACTTTAATATTTAAATATATTTTTTTAGTTTCGCCCCTGAACTTTCCTTCCATGAAATAGGTTTCTCCACTCCAATTAATTTTTTATTATAAAAGTACACACAAAAACTTGCCATGCGACACATAGTATATATTAAATTTAATTTTTTAAATAAAAATCATAAAAAGACTTTTTTAAAAACCTAAAATATAGAGAGAATTTTAAAAGATAACCTCGATATGACAAGTTCTTAGAGTACCATGTGGATTTTTGTAATAAAAAAAAAGAGTGGAGTAATGTATTTCATGAAAGAAAAATTAGGTGTCAAACTGAACTAAATATTCTCCCAGTACCAAAATAATAATAAGGTATAATTTCAAGGATTAAAATACTATTTAACACAAATAATAATAATAATAATAATAATAATAATAATAATAATAATAATAATGATGATGATGCATGAAGTAAAATGGAGCAGCTGCAATTAGGTGTGTTTAAAAATATCTGATCCGACTGATCTAATCCGATTATCTGTTGATTCAATTCAAAAATTCGAATATTTGATCCAATTTTTATTTTCGGATCAGATATCTAATCCAATTTTAAATTTTCCGGATCAGATAATGACCGCAATATTTCAAGTTTCGGATTATCCGAAAATTCAAAAATCCAAAATTTCATGAATATTAATCTTGTTATATTTAACAATTTAATGCTTGTTATACCCGAAAATTAAAACAATTGAAATTTTTATAGATGTGAATCTTGTTATATTGAATAATTTGTTGTTTGTTATATTCAAAATTCCGAAATTTTTATAAATACGACATTCAAATTCGAAAAAATAGTTAAATCAAATTATATTTTATAAACATCGGATATCCGAATATCCGATATATGAATATCCAAATATTCGATTTTTTCGAATCGAATAAGAATCACTATATTGTCAATCCGAAAAACTAAATATTCGAAAAAATCGAATATGATCTGATTCGATATGCGACGATGAACACCCCTAGTTGCAGTGCTGAGCATAAATCATGCAGTTGTAGATTAGTGATTCAAAGCGAACTAACAATACGATACAAATGTCAACTAGCTAACATAACAAAAGCATTGTTTTATCATTAAGCGATAATTAAATGATGATAAAGGTTCAATTAATATTTAGTTTTGTTTAATCTTCGACAATTAAATGGTCATAAATGTTCACCTAATATTTAATTTCTAGTTGAATCGTAAGAATATTCTCAGTGAAAAAGGAATGTTACTTTTTTAGTATATTCAAATTTGAGCAGTTTTATTGTCAAATGTACATGAATTTATCAAGGATAAAAAATTCAAACAGATAATGATCATGTTTGGTAATTAGTTTATTTGTTTGGTAATTAGCGGATAGCTGATAGCTAATAGCAGATTACATTAGTTGTTAGCTAATAGCAGATTACATTAGTTGATAGCTGATTGTATTAGTTTATTTGACTAGCAGATTGTATTAGCTAATTGTATAAAAGTGTTTGACAAAATTAGCTGATAATTGATAGTTGTTTGATTATTTAAACAAGCAAAAAAATATATAAGGACATGATTATATTCGATACTGGTTTGAATAGTTTATTAGTTATCAATATTTTGTATCTATTAATATTAATTAGATTATGAAAAATAATTTTTAATATAACATTACTAAGCATATTTGAAGGATCTATACATTAATTTATTACTTATAATTATTTTTAATACAATTTAATTAATTATTAAATTTAAATACAAATATAAATGTGTGAGAGTAAAAAGAAAAAAGTATTAGTTTACAAATATCACAATGTAAATAGTGAGGGTGAAGAATTAAAATAAAAAAATGTTAAATTTAGGTTATTTGAAGAATTTTGTTAATTATTAAGGGTAAAAGGGTCTTTATAACACTTATGTCAAAACCTCTAATTTTAAAAAGCTCATATTAGCAGTTTTTCAAAATTAAAGGTTTCACCCCAATCTGTATTCCAATCCGCTATTCACCAAACATCTATGTTAGTGAATTTGACCGTCAAACCTCTAATATTAGCTTAAACCTTTAATTTTTGTTCAAACTAATATTTACCAAACATAACCAATATCATAAAACCACATTATAAATACTAAAATAAATAAATATTTAATCTCTAGAAGAAAACTTTTCCTTCTCCATAATCAACCGATAAATTTAAGACCTAGACTTCACGTATGGAGTTTTCGTTTTTGATTGGACTACATATATATATATATATATATATATATATTTAAAAATCTTTTTGATTTATGTTGATTAAGTTTAGTTTAATTGACCTTGTCGGTACAAAATATACGTAAAATTAAGTATTTTTAAATGTTTAATATTTTTAAATTTATAGATGGAGAAGAGTTTGTGTTGTATATGCATTGTATCAAATTAAATGTTAAAAAACTTTTTAATTGTAAAAAGATAATCCAAATATTCATGGATGTAATCATATTCTTCTCAAAAAATTACCATGAAATTACTAATCCAAATCTTCAGCACAGATTGCCACTTTGCATTATAAAGACAAAAAAATCCAAGTGCTTGTAAAATTATTTAATTTCATTAATATGATTTTTTTACAAATAATTTTATACTAACTTTTATGATTTTTGATTATTTCTTTGGATTAAACAAAAGAAATTAGGAGCTTTTCTACAAACGGAAATAAATAAGAGGAGTTCAAATTGAAAGAAATTATGCAATCCCACTGACCACTAACACAAAGTGTTATGACACTACAGGTTTGGATCGGTTTGCTTTTGGATGATTATGATAGGGCGACAGTTTAAAGAATCAAATTCATGTAACTAATTATTTATTTGAATCTAACAATCGTCAAATTCATTACGAGTGAATTCTCCTTTCCCCTATCTTAAATAAAAATTGTTCAAAAAAATTGCCAATAACAAAACCCTAGTTGTTTAAGGGTTTTTTTTTCAAAAAAAATTGTTAGATTTTTTCTTGGTGAATTAGAAGTTTGATGTTGTGAATTGGTCAAATGACTGCCACATATACTTTGTCATAACTTCTGTTATGTTATTCTACTTTTCTTCTTTTTTCTTTTTTTTCTTTTTCATCTTTTTTATTTTATTTTTCATATTTGAATTTTTACAATGATATTTGTTTATCTATCATTTTTTAAGTTGTTTGGTTAGATTTTAATCATTTTCTTGTATGATCTTATTTTATGCTTTAGTGACTACTTTGTACATTTTAATGAATTTAGAAAAAAATGATTAATTTGATTAGATTGTTCTAGTTTATAGACTTATAGCGCCACTCTCCCCCATTATAATCCAACTTTCTTTTTTCTTTTGTTCTTGGTTCATCGATGGTGGCGTCAGTTTTAATGCTGGCCGTCACCACCATTAGTTCTTTTCTTTTATTTTTATATTAAGTTCTTGTTTTTTTATATATTTTGGTGTTCTTCTAGTTTATATCTGCATTGTAGCACGTTTTTTCCTATGTCTTGTGGTATGTTTTTCCTTTGTCTTGAGGTACACTTCCGCCTTATGACACTATTTTCCTCTGCCTTGTCACCTCAATTTCCATTCTAATCTCATCAGTAAATTAAAAATAACGATGACAATGAAATTAATTATTATAGCAGTGAAATTAAAATTAAAGGTGTGATATATTGTATTACCCTCGACCCGGATGTCACAATTGGGCCTCAAGCCCAAACCAAGGTCACAAAATTTTGCCACTAGATTTACCTCAAACACATTCATTTCATAAAATCTATTAAGTTTGAATATTTCAAGTAGATAAACCAATTTAAAATGTTATATGGGAGCTCCATTTAAATACACAATTAAAAATATTCGACTCATAATTAAAATCCAAAATAAGAGTTACAATACAACATAGGGTCCTACGAATACATAACCCAAATAATCTAAGTACTGTACACGGACAACAAGTCAATGCTGAGGTCTTACTCCAATGGTGCTCCAACGATGCACGTCAACCTACTAACCTGCGAATGGAAATAACAATTCGAACACTGAACTAACGAAGCTCAGTGGGTACACTTCCACTCAACCATGCTTCATGCAAATCATAAATAAGAGCATGTAGCTAAAAGAATGATATCATGGCATAACATACCAATATTGGCGCTACCTCTAGTCGCCTAAACACATAGCAAGCAATGGAAAATACATTAATCTCACACAACACATAATCATCATATCAACAAACCTGAAGTGAGGCCCGATGTCACACAGCCTTGGGAACGTACACTTAGAGTGAGGCCCAGTGTCACAGAGCCTCAGGAACGTACACTCATACTCGGAATTTCTCATCAAGTATCATCAGATGAGGCATGGTGTCACACAGCCTCGGGAACGTACATATGGAAACTTATCTCTTTGTGTTGCAACACTTTCACTGGGTATCCGGATTCCACCAAATCAAGGTGACTCGAACACCAAGTGCCCTTACTTGGCACATAACAACATTTGATCCACCAAGGATCCCTATAGATACTATTACAAACAAATCATTCAACATTTACCAAGTTATTACTCACTATGCTCGTATATGCAATTAAATTCTCAGTTTCTTAGTTTTACTGTTCATTTTACCCCATTAGAAGCCCATTAGGCCTTAGTCCTCAAATTATAGGTCACTCGAACTCAAAACGTAATTTCTGAGCAAATTGCCCAGCGAGTTCTGATACTCGCTTAAGTGTACCGATATCCACCTATGTGTACCGATACTCAGCTTTGCATTCTGAAGAGGTTTAACCTAAACCTCGTATCGATACACGAGGTCGTGTACTGATACACCACCGGTACCGATACCCAAATTTGCTAATAGAATTTGGATAGAAAAGAAGTATCGATACCCCGATAGGCGTACCGATATGCCCTTTAAACTCTGGTTGAGTTAGCCATCCAAAACAAAGAGGTACCTGATAGGATAATCATTTTGATATAATAATTGAAAATTAGTTTTGGACTAAATTGAAAAGATTTCGAAAATGATTTTAAGTCCAAACAACTTAAAATATGTTTGTGATGCTTTCAAAAGGTTTTGAAAGGCTTCAAAATGTTTTAAAGAGCTAAACCTGAGATTTCTTAAGGCACATGCCGATACGGTCTCAACCGATACATGCTTATGCGTACTGATATGGAAGGGGTTGTACCGATACGCTATTACGCATATCGATCCCCCATATTTTCAAACCTTCAACGGTTATTTCCATGCAGGTGTACTGATACGCTGTATCGATCCCAAGTACCAAAAATGACCTAGGCATATCGATCCACCGTACTGATACACCCCAAGGCGTATTGATACGCGAAGGCTAAAGCGAGCATAATGGCTCTTTCTATATAAGGAAGGGTACCGATATGCACACTCGCGTATCGATATCGACGAAGGTGTATAAAATGCATAAAAACTAAAAAATAAATCAAAATAAGTCCAAAAGTACCATAATAATATCATAAAGACATACTAGAATGCATAAGAGCCTAAGCATCCAGTGCATCATGAGGCGATGAAGATGGGAAAAGATGACCACGAACATCATGCATATCGTGCTCAAGAGATGTCATACGTTCGTCTAAGCTACGAACAAAACCGGTAGTCTCTTCATGAGAACTACGAAGAAAGGCATCCATGTTGTCAAAGCAAGTGGCCATAGCCGTATACATGGATTCCATGGTTATGGGAGCCGGTGCATACTCATCTATTGGAGCCTCAGGAACCTCCTCATTGACATCCTCTATGCCTCATCGATGAACCCAATCGTTAACTCCAAGATACCACTGAGCTTTGTGGCAAGATATGATGTCAATTTTGCTCTTGTTCTTCACTTGAGGATCAAAAGAGGTATCAATGTTGAGCTTCCTAAAGATGTGGCTAAGCACACATCCAAAAGAAATAGAAAAGGAGGTGGGGTTTGACTTATTTTTCAAAAACAAATTTTTACTAAAGGTTTTGTTATATTAAAAAGGGGGAGATTGTTGACTTATTTTGATTTTGATATAACTTACTAATTTGTAAAAATTTGTAAAGTAATTTCTCAAAATAAATTTTTCAAAAACTCGATTCAAACTTGTTAAAACAATTTATAAAATGCTTGTCTTTGCACCTATATCGAATATACTTTTAAAAGTCAACAATTAGCCAAAACTCAATTTTTTAAGTGAAAGTTTCGAAACCTTCCATGTAAGGTTTCGAAACCTTTTGGGCAGAATGCCCTGGATTTGAAACATTGGCCCTGTAACGGTTATATTTTACAAATCCCTTCTTAAGGTTTTGAAACCTCTGTACATGTAAGCATTTAATGTTCAGTTTTAATGGCTTCCAACGGCTCCAAAGTCCTCCCAACGTCTTCCAATGGTTAGAAAAGATCAAGAGCATATAAAAGGGGTCTACAAACAGTAATGAAGTAACAAGAAAGCATATCTAATTATTCAAGCAATCAAAATCCTATTTGTGCGCAATTTTTTCCATCTTTCTTGTAAACACTAGTGTTGTTCTTCATTGTAATTCATTTACTAGTGTTTCTTGGGTGTGTGAGAGAGCTTAAACTTTGCAAACACCTTCCTTGTGAGGATTTTCTAGTTTGCTTATTTGTACTTGTTTTTGGAAAATGATCAAGGTCGTCTCAGAGATTTTCGAGGCCCTGGGCGAAAACTAAGATTGGACCCTTATATAAAAAAGCATATCTCATTACGAATAGAAATTCTCTACCCATTTTAGGCTCCCACAGTAAAAAAATTAGGTTTAGAGTTTAGGGTTATAGTTTAAGGTTATGATTTAGGATTGAGGTTTAAGGTATTGGGTGCATAGTTTAGTATTTAATATTTTAAAAGTTAGGGTTAAGGCTTAGAATTTAATTTTTTAATGTTGGGCATAGAAATGAGCTCCAAAAGGGACATAATTTTTATTCATCTCATTACTTTGAACAATTAATTTAATATTTTAAACACATTATTTTTATTGTTAAATTAATTAATTTATTTATTTAGGAAGGAAAATTAATTTTTTTACCATTAAATTAATATATTTATTTGATAAATTAAAAAATATGGATAATAAAATTTTAGGAGCCCTAGACTAATTGGAGGCCCTAGGCTGGTTGGGGGCCCTGAGTGATCGCTCAAGGTGCTCCCCCTTATAGCCGGCCCTGGAAATGATTCAATAGACTTTAGGGTATAAGTCTATTAATTTGTGTAAGGTTATTCTTTATCCTAAAGGAAAGACAAATTATTGGATTTGTGGAAAATCCTTTGTGTGGTAACTAAGGTAGTGGATGTAGACTCCATTGAGGGAGTTGAACCACTATAATTCTCCTTCTAATTTTCTTTCTTTGCAATTAGTTTCCATCATTCTTTAAAATTCCAATTCAGCCCCCTCTTAGCTTTATTTGATCGATTGTTACACTCAACACATTGGCAACTATTCTTTTTTGGAGCAATTCAACTTTAAGCGTTTCATTTTGGGTCAAAATGACCCCTTTGTGGATAAAAATTGTCAGTCAACTGACGATAAATGACTTGAAATGACGGGACAAACCTATATGGTAGTGTACGTTGATATGACAATATCATATAGACAAATGTCTTGACTTGAAAAAACGTTACATCAGTCAAAAAATAATTTCACAAAATTATATAAAATATAAAATAATTTTTCTGCCGACTTATCTTCTGTCAAGTCATTTTAAACTATTTACTGTTAGTTTTCAAACAATTTTCATCCATAGAGGGGCCATTTTGACCCAAAATGAAACGTTGAGTGTTGAATTGCTCAAAAAAAATAGGAACCAAAGTAACTATTCAGACAAACGTTGGAGTATTTTTTTTACTTTATGCCTAAGTTAAAATGTGTTTATATAATGAAAATTTTAGTTTCATTGATTTTTTAGATTAATAAATAATTAAAAATGTATTTATTTTAAATGATAATTTTAGTGGAAATTAGTTTCATTCTACAGGTAATATTTAATTTTATTAATTTATATTAATTTTATAATAAAACATATATCTAATTATTATTTAAAAATAAAATTTATAAGTTTATTACATACTAAAATAATATATTATGTATTTGTTTGGGAAATAAAAAAGCTTATATTATAAATAAGTACTTAAAATATTTTAACTTTTTTATTTAAGTACTTAAAGTATCTTTTGGTCAAAATAAGTACTTAAAATATATTTTTAATTAAATTAAGTACTTAAAGTATACTTTTTGATCAAAATAGGTACTTAGAGTATTTTTTCGTCAAAGTAAGTACCTAAAGTATATTTTTAGTCAAAATAAGTACCTAAAGTTTTTTTTTTATCAAAATAGGTACCTAAAGTATTTTTCGTCAAAGTAGGCACCTAAAATATACTTTAAGTACATATTTTGACAAAAAAATACTTTAGATACCTATTTTGATTAAAAAAAGTATACTTTAGGTACTTAATTTAACCAAAACCATACTTTAAATACTTATTTTAACCAAAAATTATTTTAGGTATCTAAGTGAAAAGTTAGTATACTTTAAAAATTTATTTGTGATATAAGTGAATAAAAAACCGGTTTCTTTGGATAAATATGGTGTTTAGGGATGAATATTTGGTATGTTAAAGGATATTTTGGAATCTATGCAATTTTCTACAGTGTCGACTGAGAACGCTTTTTGTAGGAAGCGTTCTCCATTTTTTTAATATTTTTTGAATAAAAAACGCCTCCTGCAGGAGGCGTTCTTCTTGGAACCGTAGAAAATACCATAGATTCCTAAATTTTTTCCAACAAACTCTATTTTCTATTTTTTTAAACCACCATTTTTACCTAATTTCTCGTAAAAAAACCATCCCAAAAATCTAAAACATGTCTTATGATAGGAAAAGGCAAAAATATCAATTACAGCTCAAAAGTGGGGTTTCTTTCACCTTAGGCTTTCTATGTTTACGGAAGGTTGACACTTTAATGAAAAAAATATTATAAAATAAATGTTTAAATTACTTTTTTTATTAATGAGGAGAGAGATATTATCATAAGTCTTATTAAAAATTTCTTTTTGAATTTAAGTAAAAAAATAATACTTATGATAGTATTATAGAAATAAGACGGAATAGACCCGAATACGGCAAACAAACAAAGCTAAAACCTCCCTAAGTTATTTTTTTTTTTTTTTTTATCTTAGTTGGCTATTTTTTTTGGTTAAAGTATATGTTTAATGTTTTATCTTGTACCCGTGTTTAGGTCACCTGTAAAAAAATATTTTGTTTCAATAAATATGTGACATATGACATTCGTTCATCTTCTTCATTTTGCTTGTAATGACGAATTGAGTAAAAAAAGAAATCGGAGCTTGAAGAGTTCATCAATGAAGAAAGCGATTTTTAATGGGCGACTTGAAAATATTACGGAATGAAACATTAGACATCTATTTTGACAAAAAAAATCTAACACTTAAAGTAAAAATTATAATTTAGACACTTAATTTGTAATGAAGCGAAAAAATGGTTCAATGTATTCAAGAATTTTAAATTGATTTAAATAGATTATTTAAAGAGTGCAAGATTTTAGTGAAATAGAATATTTACTTAGAATTCTATCTCACCGTGGGTGTGATGAGATCCAAAGAGATCGAGTCTTGTGAAGTGATATTTGACTAAAAAATCTTAAAATTTGTAGCCAAGTAATATATGGGTAAAGTACATTAGTAGTAGTTAAACTGTGAAAATTTATCGTTTTGATCATTGTTTTTAAAGTTACAAAACATCATTAAAATCATTGAAATATAAAATTATCATTGTATGTTATAAAATTAAAAAGAATAACAATTCGATTAATTTCTTAATTATTTTATAACAATTAAATAAATTCAATAACATTTTTCTTTTATTTTTTGAAATATTATTAACCAAAATAATATTTTTTTTCCATAACTGCTTATGATTTTACCCATAATTTATCGTAACTAATAACACATGGATGGACCGAGCGGGGTTATAGGAGGTGATCACTCCTTAAAATTTTAAAATTTATATATATTTTTAAAAAAAATTATATATTTTTTATTATAAATACATTTTCACTTTATAAATTTTTATAAATTTATCATTTTATTATAAAATATTACGTCCGTGCCAATAAGAACAAATAACTACCGGATAAGTACATGAGTCATAGATGGCGTTGGCAAGAAAGGGAGAAAAGCCATAGCAAATACGGGCAGGGCAAAGCATGCAAATAACCTTTCCCGCAGGAGTTTTTTTTTTTCTATAAAAAATAACTAGTATTTCTTTTGTTTATTTTTAATGGGTAAATTATCCTCATACCACTAAATTATTGATGAAAAATAAAGGAGATAAGAGTGAGTGAGTGAGAAGTGATTTAAATATGGGTATCTTAGGAGATTAGGGGCGGGAATCGGGTAGGGCGGGATAATTTTATATTCTTCATTTTGTTTTTAATACTTGTGATTGCAGTTTTGAAAAATTTTCATTAAATATTTCGGAGAGTTTTCGTCCTCGTACTCTCCCTGCGTGGATCCTTACGATTTTTGGAGAATTTTCATTCCCAAAAGAATTAAACAAATTAAGATTTTACCGATCAAAATAAATGGTCAATTCAGTTTAAAATATAAAATTTTGAATACTTCGATTGAAAGCAGTTACAAGATGATGGAGATTGAAAGGGTGTTGTGTTAGAGAATATTTAGACAAGGGTTTTTGCTTATATCTAAAAACTAAGATATAAACATGTTGAGAAGCTTGAATGTAGCTAGGTTTGAGAGAAAGTTAAAGTGATAATAATAAGGTTAGGGTTTTTTTATTAAGATATATATATCATGGGAATATAGATAAATAAGTATATATTTTTTAAAAATCTTATAAAATATCGGGATGTTTGTGGATTTTTTGGGGATCTCTCCTATGATTATTTATACGGCTACAATCCAGTTATTTTCACGATTCGAATATAATAATTCTCGTTTTTATCTCTATTTGAGCTTCGATGATACAACTTTTTCCGTCTTCATCTCTATAAATAAAAATTTTAATTATTTCTAATCCTAGTCGATTTGAATCCTCACAATTTTAAGATATTCTCCAATCACTTTTCACCCTATAGGAGATAGAGGTGTAGACTGTAGAGATCGATAAGAATGAGGAAGAGAAATTCAAACGTGGATATCAAGGGTGATAGAAGTGTGTACCTAAACTGTTAATAAACTCTGACACTTGGTTAGGTAGATAACATTTTATTTAAATTGCAGTTAATGTAAGATATTTTTAAATTTAAAACAAATTTAAGTATAATTAAATTTAGTACCTAACAATTAGTTTTAGTAAAAAAATAATATTAATTTTAAAAGACTCGAATTCGAATAATCTTATTTATAAGGTGTGTATCTTATTAAAGTGTTTAGAAATGATATAAACATACACTACCTTATAATCACCTTACGACTGCTAAAAAAGAAAAAAATATATATTTTTTTTGAATATGAGTACGCTAATTTTATTAAAGGAGGAAAGATCTAAAAATACAATGAGAGTTTACAACTCAGGTAAACAAACTTGATTCGAACATATTCTTAAAAAAACTAACGTCTCTAGATTATAAACAATGTCATACAAAGAAAAGGTAAAAACCTTAACTCAAAGGCTCAAAACAAAATAAATACAAACATCATCAAAGCTCGACGATGAAAGGTAAAAATAAACAACAAACAACATTAAAAAATGCATAATACAATAATAAGGGACGTTAACAACAAGATCATTACTACAACTCAATCGCGAACAAGAATGGTAACTGTGAGCTCGTATCCAAATTTAATTCTAGGGTCCAAAATAAAGAAATCAACAGGATAATCAAAAGAACGACATCTTGATCATTTATAGCAACGTCAAATTCAACCCTAATAGAAAAAAGCGATCAAATGATCAATTAACAAAAAAATGTGCTAAAAGGCAAAAGATACATATTAAACGATAAGAAAAAACGTATTATAAGAACAAAATTATTGAACTTAAAAATAAAAAATTAAAAATAAAAAATATATAATAATATTATCAATAGTTGATAACTAACATTAAAATTAATATCACCGTGGAAATAAAGAGAAAGTTCCAGCAGTCTAAAGGGAAAAAGGTAGAATGGGTAGGCACATCTCTCAAAAAAGAAAGAGAATTGAACTTAAGACATGAGTATATGCATAATATTAGGGTAAAGTTTACAAATAATCATTAAATTTTATATAAAAAAATTAAATGACAATTAAATTTTTAAATAATAAAAAATGATAATTAAATTTTATGTTTTGTAATAAAATATAACTCAACTGTTAAAGGCTGTTAAGTAGAGTAACGTTACAATTACAAAATTTAAATGATATCACATTTAATTTTATATATCTACGGATCCAATCAATTTAATATTATTTCAAATAAAACCCACAACCACAACTACACCTATAACTGTAACGCTCAAAGAATTTGAGCTTGATTCCAGAGATAAAGTCAAAGGCCAACCATAGTTTGAATTGAATCCCGAGCAAAACTCAGGTGAAGATGCTGAGTTGATGGAACCCATATTTACTTTGTCTCAGAGCTCTGAAGAAGAATGGAAACCACCTGAGATAAATTCCAGGAACTCACAGATTGGGGCTAAGAGCGTGGCTGGTTTAACTTCAGCCATTGCACCATATGCATGATGTTCGTGGTTTAGCTTCAGCCATTGTAGAAGAAAAAAGAAATAAACATGGATTAAATGGATACGAAGATAATATTACTAGAGACGTATAAAAAATATTTAAACCACTGTAGACATATAATATTTAAAAATATAACATTCATGATTTAAAATAAAAATTTTAAAATTATATTAAAAATTTATTTAACGAATTTAAACTTGCGAATATAACTCTAATCATAAGATAAGTTCGGTTTCATTAAATGAATTTTTAATATAATTTTAATTTTTTATTTAATTAAATTAAGTTTTGCTAAAAAATATAATAATTGAATTAAAGTTAATAACAAGAAATAGGAAATAAATAAGTTTAACAACAAAATTAAAGTTCACTCGAATATAATTTTTATTTTAATATAATTATATATATAAAAATATATAAAATATTGTCAACTTTAATTTAATTGTTATATTTCTACAGTGGTTTAAATGTTTTTTATGCGTCTCAAGTATGTCATGTTCGCGTTCTCTTAATCCATATTTATTTCTTTTTCCTTACATTAACAACAAACTACAACATATATTGTATTTTGTATTTTATATCACAAATGACCACTTGATTTAATGGTAAACTCATGGCACTTACACCCAAGGGAACCTGGGTTCTAGGGCTGTAAACGAACCAAACGTTCAACGAACTGTTCGTGAACCGTTTGGAAAGAAGTTCATTTATGTTCGTTTATTTATTAAACGAACGAACATGAACAAGATTTTCTGTTCGTTTAATTAAATGAACAAACACGAACAAATGGTTTGTTCGTTCATTTACGTCTGTGAACGTTCGGTAATCCCTTCGTTTATGTTCGTTTAAATTTATTCACATATGTTCATTTATATTTATTATTTTTCATAACAACATTATTATATTACAAATTTTAAAAACATATATTACAAATATGAAATTAAAAGGAAAAAAAATTAAACAAATACCCAATGTACGAGACTTCAGATTTCTTAAGAAAAAATTAAACAATACTCAATGTTCATTCTTGTTCGTTTGTGTTCATTTATTATTTTAACGAACGAACACGAACAAGAAATTATGTTCGTCTTGTTGTTCGTGTTCGTTCATTTGTTCGGTTAAACAAATGAACATGAACATACCCTCGTTCTTGTTCATTCGGTTCGTTTATAGGCCTACTAGGTTCGATTCCCAGCCAAGACAAAATAGCTCTTTGTTTTATTTTCCTAATCCAATCAGGTGACACGTGTTGACACCTAATTAAGTGATTAATTTATTTAATTAAATTAAAATTAGGATCAAATTGATATAATAAGTAACTATCGTGGACAAATGTATAATTATATAAATTTTCCTTTAACAATCACATCACCCATTTAACGACACTTAACTTAGAGTGACCAGAAGTTTACAGATCGAACACGTAAGTGTTATTATCGGTCAAATTTAAATTTTTTTGATCAAAACTGTACTAGGCGAAAATATAAGCGATCATTGAAGTAGTTTACCCTTATCTTATTGTTGACAAAAGAACTATTTTTAAATTGTGCTCAATTTGATGTAGATTTTTTGTATTTTTAAACTAAGACCGTTATTTTTCATTTATATAATTATTGAATTCTTTTTTTAATTTAATTAATAATTTTATATTCTTATATTCTTATACTTACCAGCGGTGGTGGCATCTAAACTTCGAAATAATCCGGAGATGACACGTTTGAATTGAAGCAGCAAATGACCACGAATGCTAGAAAAGGAGTTTGGAGTGTGGCATCTCTAATGTGTGACTAAAAGATGATAAATTTTGAAATTTGTCAAAAAATTTAACATAGATTTTTTTAATAATATTTAGGTTAAATTTTTCATATTTTTGACAAGTTTCGATACTTAATTTTTTGATAACATTTTAAATTTTTGGACAAGTATCTATACTTACAAAATAAGTTTTGATACTTGTCAAAAAATACGAAAAATCAACCTAAAATGTTATAAAAAAAGTCTAACATTTTAAATTTTTAAATAAGTATTAAAATTTATCGTCTTTTAACTGGACCCTAAACTTATTATACGTTAAACTTACCCAGAAAATAAATCTAAAGAGAGATGACTATTTTATATGGATTAAACAATAGGTTTGGTATTTCTCACAAAAAAAAAAAACAATAAGTTTGGTAAAAAGGCCCATGGTTATATTATCGATGCTTCACTTGGACTGGGTTAGTTTTTATATGGGTTAAGCATGACTATTTTACATCAAAACCCTGCCTCCAAATTTCTACTAATTAATTAATTTAAAAATTTTCATGGCCATTCACCATTGCATAAGTAAGATCGATAAAATATCTATTTTAGATATTCTTTTTGAAAATATAAAAGGATTGGTAATATAAACGGTGATATGAGTAAGTTTACTTAAAAGTGTTTTTGAAAAAAATTAAAAGCTAAAAATTTTAGCTTTTGAAATGTACTTTTCAAACCAAGCTGAAAAGTATTTTTGACCTGTAAAGCTACCTATTTTTCATTACTTTTGGCCTCAAACTAGCTTTTGACTCCAAAAATTAGTTTGAAAGCAATGCAAAATAGGGCCTTAAAGGTGTTTGAAACTCTTGAACTTTTTTAAAATATTTTTTTAATTTTTGCACTAAATTAAATATCCGGACCAACAAATTGAGTTAATTGAACTCTTTGACCAATTTTAACCATTATTTTTTACTATGTTTTCTTAAGATATCACTATCTTATGACACAACAGTTCAGATATGACATCTAAAATTTTTTAGAAAATATTTTTATAAATATTTTTTTATAATTTTAGAACTTTCAAAGAATTTCTTAAATAAAATAAAAAAATATAAAAATTTCAAATGACAATTATGCAACAAGGTAAAATGATGATACCCTTAAGCATATACAATATAATATAAGATAAGCTACACCATATACCACTAAACTATTACCACTCAAAAATGCCCCCGAACTTTGAAAATGTTCAAATCTGACATTGAACTTTACTTTCTGACTCGTTTATGCCACTTTGTTGTTAATTATTAACGGAAACGTTAACTCAAAATGTCGTCATTTTGGTGCGGTTTTTTGAAGTCTAATTTAGCCCAAAATGGCGTCATTTTGCTAGAGGAAAAATAATAAAAACCCATGGACTTGGGGGTTTAAAACCAAGACCTTTAAATACAATGGTAAGCTTTAACCACTAAACCAACATAGAATTATGTAATGTTTTACCACAAATATAATATATGCCAAACTACACTTAAGATTAATTGAAATTATTTTATAAAATAAATAATACTATAAATAATAACGTAAATAATATAAAATATATACTAATATATATAAATAAAAATATATTATTTTATATATTTGTATATATTATTTATAATATAAATATATATTTAAAAAAACTCAAAATATTCATACAAATAATATTTTATATTGTAAATAATATATAAAACTATAAACCCTAAACTCTAAATCACCAACCATAAACCTTGAATCTTATGTCTTGTGGTTTGGGTTTAGGGGTTTTTATATTATTTTTATTAATATTTTTAGTTTTTTAAAATAATATTTATATTATAAATAATATAAACTTATTCATTTGATTCAACCAAAATATTTTACGAAAAAATATTACTATAAATAATATAAAATATATTATTTATATATATATCAATATATATAAATAAAAATATATTATTTTTATATATTTTCTATATTATTTATAATATAAATGTATTATTTTAAAAAAAAACTAAAATATTCATAAAAATAATATATTTATATTATAAATAATATATAAAAAACCATAAACCATAAAATTACTTTAAGGTTTAGGGTTTGAGATTTAGAGTTTATAGATTATGGTTTTTATATATTATTTATAACATAAATATATTATTGTCATGTATATTTTGGGTATTTTTTTAAAATATATATTTATATTATAAATAGTATATAAAAACAATATAAAACAATATATTTTTATTTTTATATATTAGTACATATGTAAATAATATATTTTATATTATTTATATGTTAATTTTGTTTATAATATTATTTATTTTATAAAATAATTTGAATTAATCTCAAATGTAATTTGATATATATTATATTTGTGGTGACATATTACATGATATAATATTGGTTTAGGGGTTAAGGCTTACCCTTTGTATATGGATGTCTTGGGTTTAAATCGCTCTAAGTGCATGAGTTTTATTATTTTTCCTCTAGCAAAACGACGTCGCTTTAGGCTAAATTAAGCTTCAAAACAATCACACTAAAACGACACCATTTTGAGTTAACGATTTTGTTCAGAGTTAACATTAGAGTGGCATAAACGAGTCAAAAAATAAAGTTCAATGATAAATTTAAACATTTTTTAAGTTTAGTGGCATTTTTGAGTAAGTGGTAACAGTTTAGTGGCATTTGGTGTAGTTTACCCTATAATATAATATGAAAACTTGGGATCTCTTTCCCTTCCTCCTCAGCATCACAACATTTGGGCGTGTGATAGAGATAAATGGTTAGAAATTAACCCATGTGACATAATACACTTCGGCTATCAAATAACCCACACTACTAACCTTTATATAAAAAAGGCAATCATTAATCATATAGTCGTAAAACAACTATACAAACTCATTTTTTCACTCAAGAAAATCCAAACCCAACCCATTCCACATCTGTTGCGAGCCGGGGCGATGACCTAAAAGACGAAAAGGATGAAGCCGGAGAGCTGTAGAATGGCGAAACTGACCTCCGGCTTGATACCGACCATCGTGATCGTATCTCTAGGTCCGAGACATAATCGGGTTCGGGTTTGAGTTTTTGGGACCTCTTGCTTCCTATTCGTCTAAGCAGTGCTGCAGGGAAGCACCCGGGTGAAACACATTCGGGTCGGAGGCGGGTAGGTTGATTGAACCGGAAACTCTCGGATCGGGCACGTGGTGTAGACGTAAAAGAGTGAGTTCGGGGCTCCGGAGATAGGATGTAGTAGGATCCAGCTGGTGGGGGTTTAAGCTTTTGCTGGGGAGGTCCGGGCGGAGGACTCGGCAATGAACGTTGGTTTATAAAAGACGACGCAGGTGGTGGCAGCTGCCTCTGTTTCTGCTGTTTCAGTTGGTGTTGTTGGACCTTGGGAACACCGGGTCGGATCTCCCACTTAAAAGGAACAGCTCCAGGCTTTCTGCAGGAATCATCGATTGCCATTTCTTTAACTGAAAACAAAAACAAAGTCAGAAAACAAGTGATCGTAAAGCAAAGTAGTTTCACTATCTGCAGGAGTCGAGGTCTATATAGGTGCGCGCGTGTGTGTGTGTGTGAGAGAGAGAGGGGTGTTTTAGGAAAGATTAGTCTCGGCGGGATTAAAGGCGTGAAGGTGGGGTACATGTAGATGTTGTTGGGCCCATTGACCTTGTAGATGACAAGCCATAGTTCCATTTTCAATCATATTAAAAAATCGATTTATAAAGTAAAAAAGAAGAAAAGAAAATGAATGAGGAAGAAGATTCAAACATCCGTGAGTTCTTGAGCTGGACTTTTCGGCATGTGATTCGAAATCAGGGAATGTGTTTTTCCTTTGATTCGGGGTTTTGAATTGTCAAATTAAATGGTAAAGCCGAATATGAGTTCATAATAAGTGTGGAATGTATTCGATTGTTTCAAGCTTTATGAAACTGTTATTATAAAAACAAATGCCAAGAATATAAATATTTCGAAAGTTCAAAGAGCTTGAGCTTAAACAAGGATTATATTTTTAGGCTCTCCAGAGGCAGACACAATCATGAAGAGGTGCACTGAGATATTGCGATCCATTCAAAATATATTTGGATTTGTGAGGATAGGCTATGATGCCTTTGGCAGGCCTGGCCTGCTGCAAACGGTAGGATTCGGGTATTCTTTCTTCCCCTGTTTTTGCCTCGATTAAAACTTGTCGTAACCAGTTCTAAATGGCTCAAATGAGAAACAAACTCATTACTCTCAGTCTCAACATTATGATGTATGACAGTAAAACTAATTTGGCCCCATTCATGTTTTTTCCCTATACAAAAATAAACATTGTGGTTTTACCATGAGGCAGCATGCAAACAAGATCTCATAGGATATCAAAAGCTTAGTACATAATGATAACCTCAAATAGGGTGATAAAGTTATTAAATTTTGAATTTCTTTCTGTCAAAGATAAAGGATTGCCTTTAGCTGTAGATTATAGATAAGTTAAAAGCCAATACAGTGTTGCCAGAAAGATAAGGATCCATGTAATTGAGATCAAAACTAGTATCTTTGGTGAAACCCTGCATTCTTCGGATAACTACAGTTGAAAGCATAAGCTAAGATCACCTTTCAGATTAGGGAGGACAAACCTGAACAGCAATTCTTTTTAACATTAAAATTAAGGTAATGGTGTTTGATGATATTGGCTCCAACGACAACCCCCCAAGCCAGTGAACACGTCTATGAGTTCCATCTAGGCTCGAAATTTTTATTGGTTATATTTTTATTGTGTCTATCAGGCCAATCTGTCAACCCAATTTTAATATTTGTTAATAGGGTAAACTTTACCGGATTTTCCTTTTGTTTAGGGTATGTTCTCTTTTGTTCACTCGATTTGAAAAAAGATTATAATGGCCATTTACATTTTAGATGATGTAGCATGTTAGTCAAAAAGATTAATTTCTAATTTGACCCTTGAACTTTAGACAAAATATTAATTTAACCCCTATACTTTCTCAACTTCGTTTTTAGCCCATAATGTCGTTGCTCAAGCCACCTTCCTTGGTGGGTGATGGCTCTAGCCACCGTACTCATCTCGATCCAATTGAAATGAGACAGCGAAACCATCATCAACTGACCCAATTGCTCGTCTGCAGCTGCGTAAAGATGAAGGGAATCAGACATTCTTAGTAATTGAATTTAAAAGCGACGAAGATGATACAGGCTCTCCTTATAGGTACATTTTTTTCTTCTTTCTTTTAGTTCTGGATTTTCAATTGATCAACAAATGACGTTCTTTCATTTTATAATTGGATTTAATGAGATTTCAATGTACAAATCTCGGGATCAGTAGAATCGGTTTATCTCCTTAATTACGCAAGTGAAATTATTAAATTTAAACTACAAGTTCCTCTATGTTATTTGTACGCTCGAGCAAATAATCTCCAATGATGGTATTCCGTTGCCCTGAACTCATTATCTTCAAACTTCAAATGTAGTGTGTTATACTATCGGGACGATAATGACCAGACAAGTAAATAAGCGCAAACGCAGAAAAGAAAAATAACACCAAAAATTTACTTGGAAAACCCAAAAGGGAAAAACCATGGGCAGATAATGAGAACTTTCACTATGATAGAGAAAAATATCACAACTGATTTATGATGTTCTATCTAAACCTCTAATTCCTAGTATTTATTTATAGGGATCAATTCCTTGTTTACAGAGGAAACATGCATAGAAACAAATTCTACTCAAACTGAGTTTCATACCTTTAATTAATATAAAGTAAACAAGATCTACTAAAAGTAGGATTCTAACTTTAAACCAAATCCCAAAAGAATTTGGATCACAACTCTAATAAATCTCCACCTTGAGACAAATTCAAGTCGAACAATATCTCCACCTCTTCCACGAAACCCCTTCAAGGGGTAGTCTTCAGCAATAAACACCGACCGAATCCAAGCCTTGCCCAAGCTTGGATGTTTAAGGTAATTTAGTCTTCACGTCGGTAAGATCAACATTAGTGCCAGCTTTGCTCACAACTATATCACCACGAGCAATAACACGACCCCGATCATCAATGGCACTACTACATTTCTTATTATTTATATTTGAAGCAAATCGAACTCTATTAAGCTTCTCAAATCCGTTATACCCACGAAATTCAACTTTACTCTTATTTTCAAATTTGTTATGTCCACGAAATCGAACTATTTTCTACCTACCAGAACCGTTATGCCCATGATTGTCATGTTCAACACAAAATCCTATTTTACTTGATTCAGTCAAGACGCCTTCACCAGTAACATCGTCATTTGACACGCTGGAGGAAACAACGGATGCATCACCTAAAATAGTTGAACCTTGCAGAACATAAAAATTGGTTGTTCTTTTATACCCTTTTATCACAACAAGTGCTCCAGCTTCATTGGAGTTTCTGTACCCTTTTTGAATTCAGAGTACCTAACGAAATCAGATTTATTCTTAAATCTGGAACATGCTTCACATTACCAAGTGTTCAAACAATCCCATCGAACATCTTAATCTTGATTGTGCCAATACCTACAACTTTACAAGAGACATTATTTTCCAACAAGACAACACTTGTAAACACAGGTTTATATGTCGCAAACCAATCTCGATTTGGACTCATATGAAAATTACTACCAGAGTCAAGAATCCACTCCTCATTCGCTATAGAGTCCTCGCCGGAAGCAACTAAAAGTTCATCATCATTATACTCCTCTGCAATATCAGCTTCATATTCACTGGAACTCTCAGATTCCTTCTTTATCTTATTCTGTAATCTGCAACACTTAAATTTAACATGACATTTCTTTTTACAGAAATAACATATTTTACCTCGATTTAACGACTTGGACCTGCGCGTGGGCCATGCCATTTGGGCTAGCTGTTGGGCCAGCCGATTGAGTCGGTCTGGTAAGCCAGACTGAGCCAGACCAATAAGCTGAGCCGTTGACCAAGCCGAGTGGAGCAGTTAACCGACCCGTCGTTGATCGAGTCGAGCCACATTGATCTAGTGGTTGACTTTTTTAGGGGGACACTACCCGGGGTTTCTCGATGTTATGAGTTTGTTGGCATAGTCTGTTTCGCCAAATTCGAACCCGGTAAGGTAGTTTTACACATATTATCCCCTAAAGTAGTTCGATAAAATAAAATAGCTTATGTAGTCGTATTTGTTTTATCCAATAAATTGGTGAACTCGAATATTAGAATTAAAGAGATGATTGTAGAGGCTTGGATGAGGATTTATCGCATGGGCTTAAGGTTAGTACACCTCGAACTCCTATTGCTTCATGAGCATCATAAATGTGATTGCCTTGTGTGTTAGTATCTGTAAAATAGGTAGACGATAAATATGGGTGTTTGGAGACTGCTAGTATGAAACTTGATATATGTGTGAAGCACGGTGATGTTATGATTATGATGAGACTCATGGAGGCTTTAGAGACTGTGTAGGGTCATTTGAGATGCTTGTATAATTACTTAACGACTGTTTGATTGATTGATAATTGTGATGCCTTATATGTTGTTCGAATAAATTAACAGGATTGATGAAAATGATACTTAAGAGATAAATACTAGATTAAATGATTATAAAGCAGGTAATTAATATTAATTAAATGAATACATTCGTAAACAAATCCTAATGACTTTTATAAGCTTTATGGATCAAATAAAGTGTTATAATATCGTAATTTGAGAAAATTATGCAAAACGTAAATAGGGTATCGGTACGAGCTTCAGCCGTACCGATACACGATTGGGGGTCGTATCGATACAGGTCAACTCGTAACAATAATTTATAGAAATTAAAAATTTCCACTAAGCTATATCAGTATCGGTACGTATGTGAGTACTAGTACCCATAGGTACCGTATCGGTACTCGTGTTTGAGTATTGGTACCTATTGATCAGAATATTCTCTAATGTTAATAAAAAGATAGAAATTGACATAGAATATTAATGAGATAATATGAATTAATAGAGATAATTAATGAGGATGATTAATGTATGCTTTCATAATGTATTAACTTGGTAAAGTCTTAGGTGACTTATTTGTAATAGCAACCATAGGAATCATTGGTAGATCGTGTGATGTTGCGTGCCAATTATGGGAACTTGTTTGGTTAAGTTACAATTGATTGATGGGATCTGAATACCCAGTGAGAGAAAGTGTGCGTTACAACACCAGGGTTAAAGATTCCTGAATGTAGGATCCCGATACTTAGTAGACACGAGCCTCATTCGAAGATGCTTGATGAGAGATTGCAAGCATATGTGTATGATTTTGATGCTTAGTAGTCATGGGTCTCACCTCATAGAGTGTATGATCCTGATGTTATATTATGGTATAAAACTTATATGATATGAAAAGCTTATGTTTTCTTACTATGCTATATGGTTAGATGGCTAGAGGTAGCGCCACATTTATATGATGTTATATTGCCATGTTATGAGTATGGTTGGGCCTTGTGTGCCATGTACGAGGATTGCTTGATGAGAGCATGTGTTTAGGCGACTAGTGGTAGCGCCGTGTGTTTATTTGTCTCTCTTTATTGCTCGTACTAGCTTGCAAGCTTATGTTTATGATTAGCATGAAGTATAGTTGAGTATAGGGGTGATAATGAGCTTGACCGGCTTGCAAGCTACTCGGGCTCGACTCGGTCAAAGATTGGCTCGAGTGAGCTTAACTCGGGCTCGTGTTCAGCTCGAGACCTTAACGGGTCAGCTCAGCTCGAAAAGCTTGTAAACATATTCAGAATAATTATATACATATATATTATATACTACATATGCACTAAAAGTAATATGTTTAGCAAAAGAAAAGTAATAAAATAAATTAGAAGAAAATCCACTAAAAGAAAATTAACTAAAATAAATTGGGCATTATCCACTAAAACAAATTTACAAAACTCGAGCCGAGCTGAGCCTGATGAGCTTCAAGCCTAAGACGAGCTTAATAGTATTGTTTTTGAGCCGAGCTCAAGCCTAAAATTTAGAGCTCGATGAGCCTCGAGCATTTTAGCGAGAGGGACATCACTACAGATGCGATGTCTCTCTCGCTAAAAGCCTGGCCAGACTCGGGCTAGGCTTAGCTCGTTATCACCCCTAGTCGAGTAGATGTGTACCACTGAGCTTTGTAAGCTCAACACTCGGAATCGTTGTTTCTATGCGTAGGTTGATCGTCAGATTATAGAGCACTATTAGTACGGGATTTTAGTATGTGGTAATTTCTAGAGTACGACACTTGCATTTAGTGGGTTGTGTATTCATAGAACCTTACGTGGTGAAGTCTGTAACTTATTTTTGAAATTGTATTAATCAAGTAGAATGTTCAAATATTTTAAATTAAAGTGGAGCTCCATTGTAACGATTTAAATTATTTATCAATGTTTTCAACTATTGGATTTAATGTTTTCTTGGAGAATACCTTGTTTAGGCTAAACCCAGTTTGAGAATTTTTATGCAAACGGGTTGGGATTAAGGCCTAAATATGATATTTGGGTTTAGGATGTTACAGCGACACCGTCGACATCGTTGGAAAGATCACGTCGAGACGAGTCGATCGGTGGTCACCAAGTCACCACTGTCGTTGTTGTTCGCCCAGGGTGATAGGAAGCAAGTTTTGGGTTGCCTGAAATAAGGCATTTTCGGCTGCCAAATCGCAAAACAGAGAGTATCACCGTGTTCACCAGCGTTGAGATAGTAGGTTTAAAGCTTACCGCCGCCGTTCGACGACTAAAAGATGCCCTATGTGCCGCCACCACGAGTAGGCGTGCACAACAACAGAGAGTAGGTGCATATCTACTCTTGTGCACCACACCGCACTGAATAGCTTTCTCTAGGTGCACATGCATCTTGCTACACTGGATCACTGCCCGTAGGTGTACTGTAGTTACCATGCACCGCACCAGATCGTCGGGTTGTTGATCGACCGTTAACTTTTTTTGGGACCTACCTATTGGTTTTTTGACATTCTAAGTCTATTAGCATAGTTTATTTTGCCAAATTCATCCAATAACCTATTTTTACGTATTTGACCTTGTGGTTTTGAAAAGGGGATGCATGCAACCAATGTATTTTTGTACTTGTTTTTATATGAGGGTTATTCGGGCTCGAATATCGGATCTAATGGAGCTTTTGGGAAGTTTGAGGGAGGATTCATCGATAATTGCTTATGGTTAATACACCTCGAACTCCTAATGCTTCATAAGTATCATAACTGTGGTTACTTTGCGTGTTTGTGCTTGTAAAATAGATAGACAATAAATAAACATGTTTAAAGATCGGTAGTTCGAGACTTGATATCTATGAAATGCATGATGATGTTACGAATATGATAAGACTCGTAAATAGAGATGGGCACGGGTCAGGTCGGGTTTTTGGCCCACTCGACTCGAAAATAAACACCCTAAACTCGCACCCGACCCAAAAATAAATATACAAAATCCGACCCCGACCCCACCCGACCTATATAAAAAATTAATTTTAGGGACCTAATTATAAAAAATAATTTTAAGGGACTTAATCGTAAAATAATTATAATTTAAATGACTAAATTGTAAAAAAAAATTAATTTTAGGGACCTAATTATAAATATATATATATATATGGGGTATTATTGTAAATACCCCTAAAAAATTTAGGAGAAAATTACATAATTAGTCTCGGGTCGGGTGTAACGATGTCCCTCTCGCTAAAAAAATGTGGTTTTTATTTTGTTTTACTTTATAATGTCTTACGCGTGGAGTTTTATAAAACCCGTGTTTTATTTAAAAAATGGAGTCGCCACCGACCACTTAGGTAGGCCAGACACCGTAAAAACCAGATATTTAAAATTGATGGGTTCAGGAGTCGGTTACGGATGAGGAAGGATTAGCAACCTCACACCGCCCAAAATTGGTACTTTAATAATTACCGCTTTATTAACCGGATTAAAGTGACGATTAAATTAAAATTTAGTTATATGTGCGAGTAAATTTTAAAAGCCCGTTTATCCAAGAGTAAACGCCCAACCACTATCACTACGCCTGATACTGGCCCCATTTACGCTCGAATAAAGAGGGACCGCATTGACAATTTATATTCTGAAATGCAACTTAAAACATAGCAGACATAAATAAATATAATGCGATAAAAATAAAAATAAATAAGAGCATAATAAAATTTTAATCTAACATAAAAAACTAATTTGAAACATGCATGAATATTAATCTAACACATAAAAATATAACAATAACAACAACAACAACAACAACAATAATAATAATAACCATGCTAAAATATGCGAATCAAATAAAAACATAGACTAGTGATTAAGATGCAAGATTTGACAACCTACATGGCATAAATAGAAACAACATGAACTAAAATGAAACAAATACAACACATATGAGCATAAATTAAATGACATCAAATGGAGGTGCTGAAAATAAATATAAAATATGTGACTAAATTGAAATGAAAAGCAAACTAAGAGCCACAAACAAAACGAAAAAGGATGATAGAAGACGCGCATAAGAAGACAGTGACCAAAAACATGATTTCCCCTGCACAGAAGTAAAAATGGGAAACGAAATGGAGGGCTTGACGCGTAATTAGACCATTTGTTTTAAAACTCAGATCTCAACCTTGAAACTACATCGTTTTGGACGTTTTGGTTTAAGTAATTAAAGGGTTGTTTGTTTATTCGAATCAGATGCAAATTTTTTAACCCTAAAAACCTATAGCTCTTTCAACTCTCTCTACTCTCGACCCAATGGCGGCGCTGCTAGCCTCGGCCGAACAACGGTGGCTCGCCGTTCACCGGCCGCAATGGCTTTACGGCGAAGAGTGGGCTTCCGGCAACCACACCCACAGGTAAGATTCAAACACCTTTTTATTTGATTTGAAATGAAACAAAAAAAGGAACTTGGATTTCGAACTGAAAAGAAAATATTCAAAACATACCTATAATTTTACCTTTGAAAAAAATTTGTATTGATTCTTCAACCTTACAATTTTTGGATTTTGAAATCCTTTTTTTAATAAACCCTAAAACTCTATGATCTTTCCCATTTTCTCTCATTTTTTTTAACTCAGGAACCCTCTTTGTTTCATTCGAATTTTGTTCTTATAACCAAAAATTTTTACATAAAAAATTACAACTCTTTCCCTTTTGATTGACTGCAGCTCTGACTGATAGGGGATGACCGGATTTGAGGGTAGCAGGGCATGGTTCAACAGATCGGGTTGTTAGGATATGGTTAAAGTTGGTTTTAGGGTTTGGTTTAAGTTGTCAGATTAGAGATATTTTATTTTTGGTTGATTTGGTTTGGATAAATTTAGGGTTTCGAGGGATGGTGGATTTGTTTGTAAATTTAGGGGTTTTGAAAGGGGTCACCGGAGATGGACGACGACGGCGTCGGCCGTGAAGGTGACGGTAGTGGTGGCAACTGTAGAGATATTAGGATTAGGGTTAAGGTTAATTTTAGGGTTTTTGGTTAATGGGTCGGATCCGGGTCAGGTATTGGGCCTGAGTCTGGGTTTGGGTAAACGGGTTGTAATCTGGGTTTGGTTTGGGTCTTGGGCCTAGGACATGATGAAAATGGTTATTACATCGGGTCGGGTTAGATATTCTCCACCCTAAACCCGACTCGACCAGACCCGAATTTCTAGCATACTCCACTCGACCTAACTTGACCCGAACCCAACTTTTTTTAAAAAAAAATCTGACCCTATTGCATCGGGTTGGGTCGGAGCCCGTCAAATTCGGGTTCCGTGCCCATCCCTACTCGTAAAGGCTTTAGAGATCGTGTAAGGTCGTTTGAAGCACTCATATAATAAATTGATGATTGGTTGATTTATTGATAAATTATGATGCCTTGAATGCTAGTTCGAATGAATTGATGTAATTTATGTTTAAGGGACGATACTGATAAATATTCGATTAAATGGGTATAAGCATATAAATGATATCAAATAATTAAATGCGCTAGCAAACAAACCCTAATGACTTCTATAAGCTTTAGGGAATTGAATAATGTCATGTAATATCATAGTTTGTTTTAGGATACAAACTCATGAGTAGGGTATCGGTACGGACTTAGATCATACCAGCACACTGTTCGATGTTGTATCAGTACGAGTTGAATCGTATCAATCTCGAGGAAATTTAAGAATTCTAGTGAGTAATTTCAATATCATTACGTGTGTGAGTACATGTACCAAGGGTATCGTATTGATACTAGTATTTTGTACCGATATTCACTAAATGGAATAATCTATAAAGACAATTTAAAGAGATAAATTGAGGTGTATAATTAATAATTAATTTATGTCTTAATTAAAGTGGAAATGTTAACTAATGAACATAATAAATAAGATTAATTCTATACTCTTCCATAATGTATTAACAACACGATAATATAAAATTAATGATGTGTGATGATTAGCAACAATAGGGGATCCTTGGGATCGCGTTGCTTGTATGTCGGGTAGGCATTTGATTGGTTGAGTATTCTTGATTGTTAGGATCCAGATACCCAGAGAAATAGTATTGCAACACTATGGTTAGTGCTGAATGAAGGTTATCGATGCTGTGTGACCCATGCCTCATTCGAAGATACTCAAGGGGGATTCTGAATATGGGTGTATGTTCCAATGTTATGTGACATGGCCTCACCCTTGGAATGTATGTTCCTGATGCCGTATGACTCGAGCCTCACTGCAGAGTTGTCGTTGTTGATATTTGTGCTTTTGCCTAGATGATATGGTGAGATCTTGGGTATGGTTGGTCCTTGTGTGCCATGTATGATGATTGTTATGATGTTACCATGTGTTTAGGCGACTAGTGGTAGCGCCACATGTTTATTTATCTCTCCTTATTGATCATACTAACTTGCATGCTTATGTTTAAGATTAGCATGAAGTATAGTAGAGTAGATGTGTACCACTGAGCTTTGTAAGCCCTGCGCTCGAAATCGTTGTTTTTGTGCGTAGGTTGGTCGTCAGATCGTGGGATCGATGAGCACTATCAATACGAGATTCCAGCATGTGGTGATCTCCAGAGTACTGTACTTGTGTTTAGTGAATTGTGTATTCATAGGACCTTACGTGGTCGAATCTATAACTCTTATTTTGGAATTGTATTGATCAAGTCGTATGTTTAGGGTATTACATTTAAACCCTACAAGCCATATAAACTTAAACTAATCCATAACTCATAAAACAGAAAGCGTCATATAAAGATTACACAACATGTGTATTAATTTTTTTTTGCGAAAATATTAATCGTAAAAAAATTATGAAACTGTGTAAAAATCACTTAATTTTACGCTAGTTTAAGTCGCTCCTTCCTAAGTATAATATAGTATCGTATATTACAAACCTAGACAAACAAGCTCAATCATGATTGGATCTTAAATGCTAAAACTTGAATCCAACTCATAAATTAAATCTAATTTTTTTATACCCATGTATTTTTTGATTTAATATTTTTACTCAATTCTCGCAACTTTCGAACATGAGATCGAACTTTAAGCGAATTATCCGACCCACTCGTCAACTTTTCACATCGTTTTAATCGCGCAATTTTTCAGAACATTTTTGGACTCACGAGCTAGGTTTGTGAACCATAATAATAATAATAATAATAATAATAATAATAATAATAATAATAATAATAATAATAATAATAATAATAATATACGTACGAAGTAGCAATCTCTCACATTTGAATTTGAATTTTATATGTACATATGAGCGTAATATTAACGAAATAATCATTGAAGTAAACGCAATTTGAATTACTTCATTGCAGACAAAAAGGTAGAGAAAGATGCGTTTTTCAAGGGGGAAATCTATCAAAAGCAATTTATAATTTATATAAGTCAAAGCATGTAAATATAAACGTGTATCAAAAGTGTTATATTTAACTTTTTAATGTTTTTTTATATAAATCAAAATAATATTATATGTTAATTTTGTAATTTTTTTGACATTTTTTAGATAATTTTTTTTTTTGCCTTTATATTTCTAAAGCAGAAACCTGCTACATCCAACTCAATACAAATTCAACTCGTGAGTATCAAAAATAAAAAAAACTCACCTATACAAACAACCCTATTCAAGTATACCTCAATCTATACAAAGAGAAGCATTTACATGATCTAATCTATTAATGTTCTTGTATCTGAAGCAAAATCTCAGTCTCACGAACGAGCCCCAACATCACCCCCACATCGCGAAATTTATGTTGAAAAATTTCAGTTCATTTCCTCTCATACAAGATATATATGGGCGCTCCAAGAAATCTTCAAGATGCACGCAACCAGGGACTTACCCTTAAGGCGAGAGGTAGCCTATTCAAGTTCAAACTCCCAAATGAGGATCTGTCGATGCACCTTACATAGCCCCATCAACTGAAATGCGAAAATGCAAGAGTCTATAACGGGTTGGAAGCCTACCAAGAATAGCCATCCAAGATACTATAGCATGCTTAGGAACATGTATCGGAAACCACAGAAACTTGTGCCAAGAAACAGCTTCCCTTCGAGTCTTTGTCTCAGTCCAAAGCCATCTGGAGTTCACCCCTTGTAGATCAGGAATAGATTGAAACAAAGCATGGACCTCATCCCTCATGTGGAGCAGCTTTCTAACACACCAATTGGCATTTAACGGGCAATCAACAACCCAAAAGTCTGATCCCTTTAGAACATAAGTGTGAATCCATGCAACCCATAGAGATCCTTCACCTGCTAAGATATTTCGAATGAGCTGCATCATACAAGTCTGGTCACAACAATATATATCCTTTATCCCCAAACCACCCTCAGACTTAGGAAGGCATATCACCTTTCATCCAACCCTTGCACCCGAAGCAGGATTGTCAGAGCCCTTTTAGAAGAAACGAGAATAAAGTTGTTCAATTCTCTTGATAACCAAGTTCTTATGCGACCAATGCCCCAACTTTGTTCAAATTTTGTCAATCAAAACCACACAGTCTTGCTCATTGAGTTTCCTAGTAACCAAAGGCACACCCAGGTACCTAACAGGGAGATACCCCAATTGAAAACCAGAACTGCTCAGAATAATCCTGCAAAGCTGATGCACTCACACCCGATGCAAACAACTCACTCTTTGCAGCATTTAGTTTTAGGCCAGATATCAAGAAATCTCGTGTACTTAGCATGCACACGCCTTAACCACTCGGCCAAATCGACATTTTAAAAGCATTTAGGCTTTGGAGTGATTTGAACCAGGGGTAAGCCTAGAGAATGTGGCAATCCTTTGCCACTGAGCCAACGAAAACTTTTAATATGTTGGATTTAAAGGAGAGTAGGGAATTGAATTTGCTTCCCCAAGGGAACAAGCTAGTGTGTTAGCCGCTGGGCTAAACCATACATAAAATACAGAATATGTATTGGGGCATTCCGAGAATATAAATTAAATAATATTAAACGTTTAAACATGTTTAATTGGATATTCTCCTATATATTATATTGACAATAATAACAAACAAACTAAACATTTAAGTTTTTAAACCTAAGTTTCGTCCACTCAAACTATTTTTCATACTCTGCATTGAATTTTATTTTTAATTTTTTGGATAATTGCATTGAATTTTATTCATATCTACTTTCTATGTAAAAGGACCTGCAAAAGTTCAATTATTCAAAAATCTTTTTGTTTTATTTATTTATTTGGGTAAACTACATCAGTAGTCACCGAACTATGGTTTCTTTCCTATTTTGGTCACAAAACTATTTTTTTGGCAAAAACATCACTAACGTTATGTTTCCTTCCTATTTTGGTAAGCGAACTATTTTTTTGGCAAAAACATCACTAACATCATGTTTCCTTCCTGTTTTGGTCACCGGCTGTCAAAAACTTAACGGTTTTGCTAACGTGGAATTTTATTTTAATTTTAATTTTTCATGTCATTTATTCTCTCTCTTCGTAAGTAATACATGTTATTTTATAATATTTTTATTCAAACTAACAGGATGGTGCCACGTGCCATTGCCTATTAGTGGAATAAAAAGAATGAAAAATCAAGCCCCTTATGCAGTCATAGAGATTCGACTAATAGGCAGTTACATGTGTCACCATCCTATTAGGCAGTTACACATGTCACCATTTATCTGGCTGCATAAGGGGCTTGAATTTTCATTCATTTTATTCCACTAATAGGCAGTGATACGTTTTACCATCCTGTTAGTTTGAATAAAAATATTATAAAATAACATATATTACTTACGAGGAGAGAGAATAAATGACATAGAAAATTAAAAAAAATAAAATTCTTTCGCCAAAAAAAATAATTTGGTGACCAAAATAGGAAGGAAACATAACGTTAGTGATGTTTTTGCCAAAAAAATAGTTCGGTGACCAAAATAGAAAAGAAACTATAGTTCGGTGACTACTAGTGTAGTTTACCCTATTTATTTTTATCATATTGTCACGGGGCTAGATTTTGACCCTAGCGGATCCGTGCGGCCTTAGACGCCTTCGACTCAAATCGGTCGATTTCTACGCCTAAGTCAGCCTTCAACCAGCCTTGTGAGTACTCCTGCTCGACAACGGCTCCGACAAGCCCTCCAAGCTTGGATGGATCTTGTCACGGGTTAAACCTTTGCCAGACGAATCGTGCAGACCTTAGTCACTTCCTCGGTTGAAACGTCGGCTAAGTCACCCTGAAATCCTTTGTCACGGCCTTAGGTGAAGCTCTCTCGACAAACACCTAACTCAGCCAGGATTCTTGCTCTGGAAGATCAAACATTTCCCGAAGCCCTCGAACGAAAGACCGTTCTAAGCGGAAACTAATCAAAGAACAACGGAAAGAGATTGGCAATACGAACAACGAAGAACACTCAAGAACAATAAAGAACACTCAGAGATTTTAGAGTAAATGCTTATCGTATTACTCAAAGTAAATGAATAAGTGAATATGAGATGAAGTGAAGTGATTTACAAGTGAGGATGGAGCCTCTATTTATAGTTGAACTCCCCTACATCAAACGGCTCAATTTAAATTACATCAACGGTCGAGATTGATCTTATCTAATCAAATCTCAATTCAAATCTCTAATTATCACAAACATTATCTACAAATTATATTTCAAATAAATAGATGATGTTTTGACCAAATTACCCTCTTGAATCCTCCATGGATTTGGCTAAGTCCTGTGGGCTTGCGGGCTTTCTAGCATTCTCCAAGTGCTGGGCCAAGTGTGATGGTCTTGGCAAGCTCGTTACACCGCGCAAACCCTTTTTGGCTGATTCTTGCGCCAATGCCTCGGTCCCAAAGGTTTGGTCCACGCCTTCCTCCAAGTGCTGGGCCACATTTGGCAAGCCCGTTACATTGCGTACTCGTCGATGCTTGCGCCAATGTCTTGATCCAAAAAGTTTGGTCCGTGGCATTCTCCACCACTTGACTTAGCGACACCCTCGTCGCTGCACTCGAACGATCCTGGGCAAGGTTAACTTGAGTACTCGTCGATGCCTCAGCTTCATGCAATTCCCCCATATGAACTGCTCGCCTCGACTCAAACTGTTGTTGAACATCGCGTGCTAAGACGCCTCTTGATACATCTCTCTTATAGGAGCATTCTCCCACAAACTCTGATTTACCTCGACTCAGACCCACTTGGTCCTGCGGCAAAGACTTGGAAGTTGTCACAACATTGAACACAGACTGAACTCTCAGATTCGTCGACAACTCTGGCTTGCCACTTTGAACTCTGAAAGGTCTCTTCCAATCTTCATTTCCCCCGCACTGAAGACTAGGTCTTACTTGACCTACGCTCATCAACAATGGCAAATCAAAACCAAAAACACTAGGAATGTGTTTGAGATGTACATTCTCCTCGATCACATTTACTCTAAAACAGGTCAGCCCTTCTTTCTCCTTGAAGTCTGGCCCCCTCTGCATTTAACCTTCTTCATCGAAGTTCTTTGCATGCATCAGCACTTTCTCCACAAAGTCCGTTGCGCTACTCTGCATCGGCTCTTCTTCCCTGAAGTCAGTTGCTCCTGGTTGCATCCGCCCTTCTGACTTGAAGTTTGGTGCTCTCTTGCATCGATCCTTCTTCCTTGAAGTTCGGTGCTTTTTCTTGCGTCGACACTTCCTACCTGAAGTTCGTCGCTTGTTTCCCACCTTGCCCATTGGTGGTGTCTCCACGGTTACTATGTCCCTTAACGGCTTGGCCCCCTTCGACTCTCCAATGGTCTCAAAAGTGATGTTATTTCCCCGAACATCCTCGGCAAGCTCCTTGGTAGCCTTTTCGGACATGGTCACCTCTTCCTGCTTTCGGTCCCCCTTGGTCTTGGCAGAATTCGACATTATCGGATCAAGCGATGCAGCCTCGCTCTCTTCGGGCTCACCCAACTCCTTGGATGGCTTGACTCGATCTAGGCACTCTCACAATTTGTGAGGCCCCTTACACTGGTAGCACTCTAGTTGCTTTATCTTGCGTCGGCATTTCTTCCTCAAAGTCCTTCGCTTCTTTCCCACATTGCCCATAGGTGGCATCTTAACGGTTGCTATGTCCCTCAATGGCTCAGCCCTCTTCGACACTCTACTGGTCTCAAAAGCAATGTTCTTCACTTGAACACCCTCGGCAAGCTCTTTCCCAGCCTTACTGGACATCTTCAACCCATTCTGCTCATGGTCTCCGCTTACCTTGGCAGAACTAGAAAACTCTGAACCAAGTTTCACAGGCTCTTTACTCTTGGCTTTGTCCTGTCCCTGGGACCACTTGGCTCGAAACGGGCATCTCCGCAACTTATGAGGTCCCTTGCATCGGTAGCATTCCAATCGCCTCGTCTTTACCTTTGGCTTGATAGCTTCCTTACTTGCTATCGCACCAAGTCTCATCACTGGCTGGACTACTTTGGCACTCGTAGTCAAACCACGGTTCTCACTTCGCTTGGCGGCATTGACACACACAATCGCCCCAAGTCTCGCTATTTCACCCTTTGACTCGTCTACTGTCTTCACCATGGCGCTAGGTGGTTCTTCTCGGGACATCCCCTTATCAAATGAGGACCATCACAGAAGTAGCACTTCAACTTCTTGCTCCCCTTCTTTTCTGGCATGGACTTAGCCTCACCATTCCCATCGTCTCTCGAACAGGGCTTGGTTGACTCAACACTTGCTTGCTTGCATTCTGCGGGCTCGGTCAGAGGTTCGGCAACAACGAGAGCCTCTGAAAATCTCTGGGCATCTCTCTGCTCTACTGCGAGCTTCGCCCCCGGTCTAAATCCCTCTAAGAAGGTCTTGAGCGCATCAGATTCACTCATTGCTGTCTTGCAACTGAGCAGCTTCCTCTTGAGCTCACCCACTTCTTTCCGCAAAGCTTCCATCTCAGCTTCACTAGCATTACTCCCCCGAACAGTCACCAACTTGTTGAGAACTTCTCGTGTCTCATCCTTGAACCGGTCATCTATGGACTTTACTTCATCAAGACGAGACTCGAAAACACCTTGGGTCTGCTTGGCCTCCTCTTCGGATTTTTCAAGTCTAAGAACCCTCTTTCCCAACGACTCCAATTCTGCCTTCATTGCCTCCACTGCATCCTGAAGGGAATTATCTTGTTGGTTTAACTTCTCGTACACCGAGTTGAGAACTTCTTGGATCTCCTTCGCGGTTTTCTCCTTGGAAGAATCTCATGCTCTTTGCAAAGCCCCCATCTTGGCTTCACAAGCACAACTCTCTGGAACTAACTCCAACTCGTTGAGGATGTGTTGCGTCTCGTCATTGAACTTGCCCTCCATGGACTTTAACTTTTCAAGACGTGACTCCACAACACTTTGGGTCTTTTTGGCATCCTCTCTTAGAGTTTCCACTGTAGCCTCTAAGGAATTGCCACGCTCAGACATCTTAACTTCCAAGCCATTAAGAGCCCATTGAACCTCTTCTTAGATCCCTTCCAGAGACTCTAACATCTCAAGGTTTACCGACTCTAGCTGTTCAAACACCACCTTGGCCTCCTTCTTGAAGTCCAAGAGTTTATCGACCCAAGCCTCCACGACCGTTATAAATTCGAGATTCGATTGCACCTTATTTTCAAGACGGTTGCTCCCCTCGTCAAATTCATTCAGAGTCTTTCTTACATCGTCCATTGTCAATGTCTTCTTCATTGGTGCCATCTCAATCACCACTTTGCCACGAACTAGTCTGATCCCTGATCACTTCGACTAACTCGAACACAAAACACCACCACGCTTGACTGCAACTACAAGCTGGCTTGACACAAGTCACCACCACGCTTGACTGCAACTGCGAGCTAGCTCGAACGCAAGTCCCTTCCTCGACTCACTCTGATACCACTTGTCACAGGGCTAGATTTTGACCCTAGCGGATCCGTGCGGCCTTAGACGCCTTCGACGCAAATCGGTCGATTCCTATGCCTAAGTCAGCCTTCAACCAGCCTTGTGAGTACTCCTGCTCGACAACGGCTCCGACAAGCCCTCTAATCTTGGATGGATCTTGTCACGGGTTAAACCTTTGCCAGATGAATCGTGCAGACCTTAGTCGCTTCCTTGGTTGAAACGTCGGCTAAGTCACCCTGAAATCCCTTGTCACGGCCTTAGGTGAAGCTCTCTCGACAAACACCTAACTCAGTCAGGATTCTCGCTCCGGAAGATCAAACACTTCCCGAAGCCCTCGAACGAAAGATCGTTCTAAGTGGAAACTAATCAAAGAACAACGGAAAGAGATTGGCAATACGAACAACGAAGAACACTCAATAACAATAAAGAACACTCGGAGATTTTAGAGTAAATGCTTCTTGTATTACTCAAAGTAAATGAATAAGTGAATATGAGATGAAGTGAAGAAGTTAAGTGATTTACAAGTGAGAATGGAGCCTCTATTTATAGTTGAACTCCCCTACATTCAACGGCTCAGTTTAAATTACATCGACGGTCGAGATTGATCTTATCTAATCAAATCTCAATTCAAATCTCTAATTATCACAAACATTATCTACAAATTATATTTCAAATAAATAGATGATGCTTTGACCAAATTATCCCCCTGAATCCTCCATGGATTTGGCTAAGTCCTGTGGGCTTGCGGACTTTCTAGCATTCTCCAAGTGTCGGGCCAAGTGTGATGGTCTTAGCAAGCCCGTTACACCGCGCAAACCTTCTTTGGCTGATTCTTGCGCCAATGCCTCGGTCCCAAAGATTTGGTCCACGCCTTCCTCCAAGTGCTGGGCCACATTTGGCAAGCCCGTTACATTGCACACAGCCTCCCTATCTGATGCTTGCGCCAATGTCTTGATCCAAAAAGTTTGGTCCGAGACAATATTTACTAGGTGGTTACCATAAAAGTGTGTAAAAGACAAGACAGATCTTGTGACCGTTTGAAATTCGAATTCAAAAAACCCACCTGAATCCAAAGACACCTAGCTGTGACTTTTGTACACAATCACCCACCAATCAAAACCCTCTCACTCCGTTGAGAAACCAGTCCCCCGATTTTGTGTTGCACACGTGTCATTCATTTATTGGTGTACTGTGACCAATAAACAACTGCGGCTCGGTCCCCACACCACGCTCCTAACTATTATCGAGTGGAATAAACGGCTAAGATCTTTCGTTAATTCAAAGTTTCAAATGTCCTTTGCACCGTTAAGGAAATATAAAAACAAGGGAAGGAACATTTCGAATAAAAACGCAACCAAAGTGCTTATTGCAACAGTCTCTCTTTCGGAAAAAGAAAGCTGATAAAAATGTCGACGCTAAAGGGTAGCAATCGGCGATCGTCGTTTTCTTCGTCCACGACGTCGTCTTTAGCCAAACGACATGCATCGTCGTCGGAGAATGTGGGGAAAGCCACGGCTTCTTTGGCTAAAAAGAGAGTCCCTCTCACTAACATTACCAACCAAAGGAATAGCTCAAGAAGCTCGGCTTCGGCCTCTTCTTTGGTGGGTCTCAAGTCTTAACTTCTTTTGTTTATATATTTGATTTTTTTCCTCTTTCTTTTCTTCATTGTTTAAAGGATTCTTATTTTCCCAGAAAAAGGAGTGTTGAAATGAAGAATTTATAAGTTTTTGTTTATACACGTTCTTTGAATTTAATGGGGGAATTCAAAGCTTTTCCAATGAACTTTTTACTATAATAGGAATTATAAGCAGAACAAAATTGGGTTATCATTATTTTTCCAAAATGTTTGATCATAGAACAAAAAAAAAACTATATCTAGCAGTTGGTTCTGCTTATATTTAAGTAGAAATCTGTTGTTTTGATTGATTATGGAACTAATGTATAGTATACCATTCGTGTTTTTTATTATTGGGTAATCCAGCTTTGATTTTTTTATTTTAAATTTCAAATTTGAAGGTACCGAGTTCAAACAAAATCTCAAAGGCAAGGAAGACACAGTCTGTTACAAATGTAGGTCTCCCAGGACATGTTCTTCCTCCTGCAAACGTAGGTCTCTTCGGACATGTTCTTCCTCCTACAAACATAAGACACAGTTCAGTGTTGCCGCCCAAGGTTGTTTCATCTTTTCCAACGGGAAATGAAGTGGTGTTGCCTCCTCCAACAGTACAGTGCAGCATGGAGTTTTCTCCTAGTAAATCAGAAGGCTTATCATCAGTTTCGATGGATGAGACAATGTCCACGTGTGATTCTTTCAAAAGCCCCGAGGTGGAGTACATGGACAACCATGATGTTTCAGCGATCGGTTCCATTGAGCGAAAGACATTCAGCAATCTCTGCATTTCGGACCATGAAGTAGAAGCAACAGGTCCAGCATCATGTTCTAAAAAAATGGCATTGGTTCTTGGATTTCTCTTGAAATATGCTCATTTGGCTTGTAATTGATTTTACTGCAGGAAAATTCTGCAATCGAGATGCTGTTGCAGAGAAGGAAACTGATGATAAGATGATGGACGTTGATGACAACTACATGGATCCACAGCTTTGTGCAACATATGTTTGTGATATTTACAAGCACCTACGGGTATCTGAGGTATACGTTTGAAGATTTGATTAAATGTGTGATATTAAACACTATTTTGACTAAGAAACATTAGTAAAAAAACATAAACAAATCAGACACACTCATGTTGGACATATCCTTGTATACGAAACTTACATTCGAGTAACAAAAGAATTTGCAAGTATAGGATGTTAAAATTCAAACTTCCATAGAGAAGAGTAACCTGTTTGATTCTATTTCTGGATTTTGATTTGCTCCTGAACTTTCTTGTTTCCTTTTGGTTTTTCAGTTGAAGAAAAGACCTTCCACGGACTTCATGGAGACAACTCAGAAAGACGTAAATTCCAGCATGCGTGCAATACTGATTGATTGGCTTGTAGAAGTAATTTTCTTTCTATTTATGGAGTTATATCATATATGGTCATTTAGAATCCAATACACCTAGACTAAACATTTCCAAGATTCAATTTCAAATGCAGGTGGCTGAAGAGTATAGGCTTGTTCCAGATACGTTATATTTGACCGTTAACTACATAGATCGGTACCTTTCGGGGAATATGATGAACAGGCGGCGGCTACAGTTGCTTGGTGTTGCTAGCATGATGATTGCTGCGTAAGGAATACCATACTCCTACTTTGTTTTGTTTCTCTCTTTACATTACCATCTCCTATGTTCCCTGTATTCTTCATTTGTTTTAAAGTATTTCCTGTTGTCACATATATACAAAGCATATTTAGCCCAGATAACATAGATTTATATGTAGTTTTTCTAATGCTAACATTATTGTTCAATTTACCAGCAAATATGAGGAGATTTGTGCCCCTCAAGTGGAGGAATTCTGCTACATCACTGATAATACATATTTCAAAGAGGAGGTTTGGCCTCTTATTTGAACTACAAGTTCCTTAGAAGCCACTTTATCAAATCTGAATATACCATTAAAACTTTCCGCCTTAAAACAGGTTCTAGAGATGGAATCATCTGTTTTGAATTACTTGAAGTTTGAAATAACTGCTCCCACTTCCAAGTGTTTCTTAAGGTAACCTTTTAGCGGGTTGTTTCGAATGTAATTTCTGGTTTTCATGATCTCAGTCTTTTATTGACTTTTTGATCATTCATGTGATATTCAGACGGTTTGTTCGCGCTGCTCAAGGGATCAATGAGGTACGAACACTCGCACCTGAGTCCGAATAACATAAGTTATTTCTATTGGTTTTCTACACCTAACACCGTGATCTGCTCCGGTGTCTGATTAGGTTCAATTAATGCAATTAGAGTGCATGGCTAACTACATTGCTGAGCTCTCTCTCCTTGAGTACAGTATGCTCTGCTATGCTCCATCACTCATTGCTGCATCAGCTATTTTCCTGGCCAAATTTATACTTCTTCCATCAAAGAAACCCTGGGTATGTTTTCTTCTTTAAAAGACCCTTTTTTCTTGACATTACTGTTCTAATCTCTGTTTTATTATGGTGCAGAATTCTACCTTGCAGCATTACACACTTTATAAGCCCTCCGATCTATTCGAGTGTGTTAAGGATCTTCATAGTCTATGCTGTAACAAGGACAATTCGACGTTGCCCGCAATCAGGGAGAAATACAGCCAGCACAAGGTAAAACAAATGATGGTTGCATCATGTTTCTTTTCTGCTTGAATTGCATAGCTGAAATGTCTGCAATTTTTTTGGCCATAGTATAAATGTGTTGCAAAGAAGTATTGTCCTCCTTCAATACCTTCGGATTTCTTCCACAACTGAAGAAGGCACTTGAATTCAGCAACAAACCTGTTCCAATTCTTTGTTGGATAAACTGTTCCACACCAATTCTGAGATGAGTTCACTCGTGGTTCAAAATCAGCTGTGCAGATTTTGTCGAGGACGCGACCGCGTAAAATACGAACCACCGGTTGTGGCGGATGTCAAGAAATTTGATAGTGTCACAAAGGTTACACAAGGGATTCTATCATGCGAATGTTGTAACTTTTATCACAGCGCAGCTGTTAGTCTTTTGCGTTGGGTCGTATTTTGGGATGTAGGACATGGTGTAAATTATTTATTATCTACCTAATTTATAAAATTTAGTTAAAATGATAATAGTGGTAAGATCGATTTAGCATTCGATTTGAGTTAAATTAATGTTATAAATATTATAATGTTATGTATTTGTATGCAGAAAAATAAAACAAAATGAGATCAATGCAGAGTAAAACATGCTTCAAAAATGAGAATTAACAGTGATTCGATATTACCTATATTTAGGAATAAGAAAAATAAATAATTGACAAAAAAGGGCTAAACTACAAAATAAGTGTTCAAATTATGTCTCTTTTTTGTAATAAGTGCATAAAGTATTTTTTTGTTGAAATAGGTGACTAAAGTTTCATTTTTTTGCTTGTTTTAAAGTCAACTGAGGCGCCTATTTTGGCATTTATTTCAACTAAAATGAAACTTTAGACACTTATTTCAGCTATAAAATACTTTAGACACCTATTTTAGCCAAAAATAAAACTTTATTAGACACTTATTTCAACTAAAAAATACTTAGATAGCTATTGCAAAAAAAAACACAATTTAAACACTTATTTTATAGTTTAGCACAAAAAAAAAAATATAAAGATCGCTCAGAGTACAAATCATTTTATGGTAACATTAAAATTTTCAAATGCTCACAACATTCAGCTCGCGTCATTGACAATGACGGCATCAATCATCATTCAGCTCCTTTGTTATTCAATGAACAATGAATCTTACTCTCCAAGGCAAAATCTGGTCAAAGAAACCTCTTTTACGAAACCCCCCATTTCACATTCACTCTCTTCCTCTTTCTAACTTTAGTTAACTAAACGTTGAAGCTTCAACCATTTCCTGTTTTTTTTTTCTATCGTTTGCATTCTGGGACGATGAGTTTCCCTAGACCATGTGCTTTGTACAAGTCTCTGATAACTTTCCCTTCTCTAAGATGGATGCCTTGCCAGAGTTGGGGTTTCCTCAGGTGGCCTGGTCTTGATGGGTTCTTAGTCATCGCTCTTTTATGGTCCACGTTTTCTGAGATTCGTTTCATTCCTCCTTCTTCCATGTATCCTACCCTTCGTGTTGGTGATCGGATCATTGTCGAAAAGGTATTAAAAAAAACTTTATTCCTTCATTTCTGCTGATGGGTTTGTCTCTTTAGTTGTGGTTGATTCTGGGATCTTTGCAGCCGAGCTCAGTTTATGGATTTGTAGCTTTAGAAATGAGGGAAATATGTGGCTGGTTTACCCTCATTTCTGCCTTGCTTCAGATTGAATTATGTGGATGATCTCGATTTTGGTTAATTATGCTCTCGTTTCGTGTTTTTTTGAATTTCTGGGTTGCAAATTTTTTTTACCGAATTTGCGGAGTACATTGAATAACTTGATCTAGAACGTGATTGGAATTCTTTTGTTCATTGTTCAATGGCTTTCTTATTGGAGAATTTCAGTATTGTTTTGTCCAAGCTGGATTTGCTTACCCTGCACTTTCCCAGGAAAAGAACAATATTTAACTCTTGTTTTCAAATCATTCGGTTTGCGTGAATGATTCCAGACATTTTACTCCCCAAAGCTTAAGATGCCGGACTGACTTTAGAGGGAAATGAAAATGACATAAAAATGTCATAAACGATCCCTGTTTTCTTCATAATGTTCTTCACATTAATGCGTCTATTATCATGCAAATTTTAGTATCATATGCATCATGAGTGAGATTGACTTAAGAGAAATGATCCTGATTTGCTTACAGGCACCATGATGTTGTTTAATCTCATTTTAGCTCACTTTGTGACTTGTCCAGGCCTCCTACTTCTTCAGAAGTCCTGCAATAAATGAGATTGTAACATTTCGAGCTCCAGAATAGGTTTGTTGGTTTTCTATAGCTATGTTATTTTGGACTTGAATCTGAGTGTCGAATAAGGGAATGTGTCCGACCCAGGTTTGTCCAATGTTTTTCCATGTTTTAGAAGGGTCCTTGGTCGGTCATATCCCCATTCCAATGCCTGGGTCTGCATTGTGCTCCGGTGCTTCAAGAAAAATGAAGATTCTTGCAATATAGTGATATAGAACTACCAAATTGTTAGCAACCAGTTGAAAACCTCATACTGATGCATTCTTATCTTGATGTTGCTGCTATAGGAGCCTGGATTTGGAAAGGATGCCGTTTTTATTAAGAGAATTGTCGCAAAGGCTGGAGACTTGGTTCAGGTATTATTGATTTTGTTACCATTGTATCTTCATGTCATTTTTATCTCTTCATGGAAAGTTTTCTTAGATATATAGACCAGCACCTAATATCTGCAAGACATTATCTCAATTCAAACTGCTAAAACAATCAAATTGAGGCAATTTTAATGTCGAAGGCTCTTCTTTTTTCTAAAATGTTATGCAGGTTCATCATGGGTCACTCTATGTCAATGGTGTTGCACAACAGGAAAATTTCTTAGCTGAACGACCATCATACACATCAAACTTAACAGTGAGTCCCCTTTGTTGTCTCTCCATGTATTCTCGAGTTTTCCATCAGTTCATTTGCTATTTTGCATTGAATGTGAGTCCCGGTGGACTCCATGATGCTGGTATCTGAGTCTCCACTGTTGTTTCATGCTGACCACCTTGTGTTTCTTGGATCTGCAGTATGTTCCTGCTGGTCATGTTTATGTGTTGGGAGACAACCGTAATAACAGCTACGACTCGCATAACTGGTACATCGACTAGATCCTCCTTTTTTTGTTTTCATTTCTTCTGTTGTTCAGCTCTATTTTCTTCTGTTGTTCAGCTCTATTTTCTTCTGTTCTTTATGATTCTTGATACATGGATATAGTTTAGAACATGATTTATCCTTGAAAGGCTCCTGCAGAGCTTAATGATCCATGAGAGCATCTTCTTTAATGTTTTGATTTCCTATAATACTCTTTTTGTACTTCGTTTGACACGTGAATTTATGATGTCAATGCAATCATGTCATCGATAACCAGGGGCCCTCTGCCTGTGGAAAACATTGTTGGAAGATATGTGCTGTGCTGTTATAGACCTTCCGACCATAGACCTGCTGCAACATCAGGGATGAACTAGAGACGCCCAACTTTCTCCAACTCTTGGAAAATCTCACATAATTTGGTACAAGTCATATCATGTGAATCATATATTCGAGAAATTTGGTATAAGTCATCTCATTATAAGCTTTCCGCAACATATCATGTGAATCATATATTGAACATATCATGCTCCAATGCATACCTTGTTATCTAGTCCAACATGTCATAATCACTTATTATTTATGTGTCTTATATACGAGTTCTATTAAGTCATAGCAAACGAGTGTCGTTAAATCACACCAAATCACATTTGTAAATTTATTTATTTATTTATTGAAATCTATTTTCTTATTTAAGATGTTTTATCTTATGTGAGTTTCAATCTTGATATTTATCTTTTGAATATAAAAATTCTTTATTTGATAAGAAAAAATCATTGTTTGAACATAATTGTCTCATTCTCACTCTTTTCTCTCAAATCTTTAATGCTAACAATCAAAGTAAGAGAGTTATTTAAATTTCCTAGAAAATTAATTCAGAGGTGATTGTTTAATTTTTTCTGCAAATAAAACTAAACCTAAAATATTACTTATAAATAATTGAAATCAATTTTCAACTATTTTTTGAAATTATTTTTTAGGAGAGATGAATTAAACTGAGTTCTCTATGTTTAGACTTAAGTGTTGGATTTATATTTATATTTTGAATGTGTTTAATTATTACAATCGGTATATTAATTAAATTAATGACTAGTATTTGTCAAACTACGGTCATTTCAATTTTCAAGACAACGCTCAGCCGTGCTTGAGACCAATTGACTCCTAAGAAACACAATTACACAAGCCATGTGACTTTGTGAGACATGACTCCATGTGCGGATAACCGTTGTCAAATTCTCAAGTGACTGGAGTCTAATCCAATCTGCACTTATAAATATTTAATCTGTACGGTAACCAATATAAAATAGTCACTTAATAAGTTGAGTACCGATAATTAAAATATATATATATATATATATATATATATGATAAAAACAAAATTTAAAAATTAAATATTTTTTTAAAAAAGTGACAAATCTTAAGAATTTAAAATCCAAAAGTTGTATATCTTTATTAAATGTGGTTGTATAAGTGCAGGCGAATTCATAAACATTTTAAATGTTATAACAAGAATAACATCAATCAAACTAATATTCAATCGATCATCATCGTGAGTAATGCTAATACCTAACGACAGCAGCCAAAATGATATACGTAAGCAAGAAGAAAAAAAGAAAAGAAATGCATTCGTGTTGACAAAAGGTTGGGTTTGTTGTGTGGACGCCACCTTCGTTGAAAATATAGGTATTGGAGGAGAGCGCTCCACCTCTGCACTCCCCTCCACAACCAGTAGCTCTTTTTTCTTTTTTCTTTATTCTTTGCTTCACGAAACAGAAGAACCATTGGTAGGGCAAAAAACACAGCTTCATTGCTTTACTTTGCTGCCAAAGTTGACCGGCGTTTCAATCACATCATTGCCCCTTTTCCACTTGGTGTTTGCATGGGACCTACGTTTACAACGTGTGTTGACTATCGTACTTTTAGTCTTATACCATCCATTGAGGGAGGGAGCCATTTGGCCGACGCCTCCTCAAGCCCCATTTTCGTCGTCTTAATTAAACATCTCCCATATATTTTTGAACATACAGTCTAAACTGTTTTTCACTGATATCGAAAAATAATGAACGTATACACCTTTTGTATGTTGTACTACCCAAATGATATCAAAAATATATATGAATCTTACACAAGTATATGACTGGAAATTTATATGATTGAACTTATTAATTAACGTATATTATTGATGAAATCACAGTTAAAATAGTAAAGTTTGTGTTGGAATCCATATCCTCGTTTTCTACCCTCAAAATGACGTGATTTAAACTCATTTAATAGTAATACTGAATAAGATGAAGCAATTCAAGAAGGGATCTTAATAATGGAAATAGACACGTACACGTAATTTAATCGCGTATAGTATTGTACAATATCATTTCTGGTCAACAAGAATGACTAAATGTTGACCTTCGATAATTAATGAGTGAGGGGGATAGAATTGCAGTTGTTCAACTGTCACATATATAAACGTAAATGTACGAAAATCACATTTCAATCCCATGGCCAAACAATGTTATGTGAGTGATCGCACAAGGTAAAAAAAAAAGTCCTAAAATGAGTCGAGTTAAATGCTTGGAAGGGCAAAACAAAGATTAGTTCTATACTAGTAGTAAAGCAAATGGAAAAGAATGTTGGTGTACTTCACGAGTTTGAGTCTTATCTGGCTCGTTTTTTATTTAAAAGTTGACCTACCATACGCATAGAAGTCAACATGTATTTTTTTAATTGTGGGATTTGACAATCACTGAACCAAAAAATTTAGATTACGATGTCAAAATTCAAAAAGATAGTGTCAAATTTAAATTATAATATCAAAATTTTAAAAATAGTATAAATACTCTTTTAAAGAATATTAAATTTATTTTTAATATTTTTATAAAAAAAATTCTATATGTATATATATATTTCAAAAAATTTAATCCCAAATTACTCGCCTTACTCCGTCAATCACCCTTGGTATCTTTAAATCCAATAAACATGTTTTTTTGTTATTATTACTAATTTTAAAAGTAAATCATTATGGCATACCTGCTAGTTGCTAATATGAATTTTTTTTACTAGAAAATATTAGTGTTGTTAACGACTGGAATAAAAATTTCGATTCATTTTTAATTTTTTAAAAATATAGAAAATTAATCTCAAATTTTATCAAAGTATAAGGACCTACAACAGATTTTGGCCATTAGAATCAGCAGCTTTAGCTCTGAACTAGAATCAAATCTAAATATTCTTAGTGATATATGTGCTTTTCAAGGTGTGGGACAAGCAAGGACTTGATTATTCTAATTGTGCTTTTCGGAAAGATGGGTTAACCTATTCTATAAAGCTTTAGAATTTTTGTTTTTAAAAAGCCAAATATTCAAGAATTTCAGCTCTTACTTAGAGGACATTTTTTACTATAAATTTTTTTCGGGTTGGTTTTTTATATTTGGGGTTTTATTTGAGAGAAAATATTTGATGTATTCATAGTAAATTTTCTCCTATAAATATGTATATTTAAGCTTTAAAATTTAAAATTTAAATCTATAATCTTAAATTCTAAAAATTAAAATCTAAGTCCATAAATTTTAAATCTTACACTAAATTTCTAAATAGTAAAATAAGTTTATTTATATAATTTTTACACTGACAGTGCATTAAATATTTTTTATTTAATTAATTTGTGTCTATAAACGTTAATTAAAACTTAAAATCTAAGAAGGAAAATGTTAGTCGGTGTCTAATAACAATGATGGAGTACTTCATATTTATGAAAAGAAATAATATGTAAAATAATGCATTAAATATAAGAGAAAACTTTACTGAAACTTAGATATTTTTTTATTAATGGAAGAAAAAAAATGCCTCACACTCGCACTCTTCTATTTCCCTCTCATTAATATTATTCCATGCATAATTTTATCAGCATAATTATCATTGATCATCTTTCAAAAGAATACGATGTTCCAGAACTCGTGGAGTAGTCTCAGTGGTAGAAGATAATGTATTTTATTTAGGTGACTAGGGTTTAAGCATTATGTGTACACGATGTGTGTGCGATATTTAAGGCTAAAAAAATATTGAATAGATGTTATATTGTAATCACACCAGCATATTAAAAATAAAATTATGTTACAACCCGAGGTTTAGCTTCTCCAATTGATTGATAATGGGTCTTTCCCTCTTTCTTATAGAATATTTTTTTTATAAATTTCGTACAACTTTCTCATTATTATAGTGGAGAAGTCATAAATTTTGTCTAGTTGTCTGAATAAAAATAATCGAGGGGCAAAGTATTTTTGTGTTGAAATATTTTAAATATAACTATTAATTCTTACAAGGGGCCAAAATGTAGTTTTATCATGTAACTATGAACCAATAGGGATTAGATCGGATTACTAAAATTCTAAAGGGACTAAAATGAATTAAACCATTTGACTAAGTGGTCCTGACCTTTACGTGTTCCTGGCTCTCCCGGTCGCCCCACCATTATTCCATGCCATTCTCATATATAGTTCCAAAATGTAGAAAGAAAATGAAATATTATACCATTTCATCAATAAATGAAGATAATGGTTCCAATAATGGCTAGGGTTTGAAAGATAAATTATTCTAGGTCATTTTCATATTTATGTTTTGGATAACAAGAGGGATTATTCCGTTGAGAATTAAGACTTTATAACGTACATTTTTAGAGTATGTATAACATAAAAAATAAGTAAATTAAATAGCTATATATAAAATAAGTAAATTATATATTTTTTTAGAAAATATTTTTTATTGTTATTTTTTATTTTTAAAAATAAATTACATTTAATGTTTCCTGGAAATTGAAAAACATGTTTAATAAATAAAAAAAATCAATAATGAAAAATATGAAAACACTTCTAGACCGGTTACCTGATTTTTTTTTATAAAAATATATATTGAAATTCCACATTGTAAATAAGGCGTAATTCAACCGTCAAATCACTAATTAACCCAAAATGTCGAGACCCAGAAGTAATCCTATAAAGGGACGTGTTACATAACTATCTGGAGTTGTCGTAATTAGAGGGGCAAACGGGTCGTTCGGTTCCGGTTTTAGTTTGGATCATTTCGGTTCGTTTTGGGTTTCTCTGTATTCGGTTTAGATTCGGATCGGTTCGGGTCTGGTTTGGATTTTAGTTCGATTCTATGATGATTCGGGTCAATTCTGGTATTGGATTAGTGATTCGAGTCAATATCGGATCGATTGTTTTTGGGTCGGGTCAATATCGGATCGGATGTTTTCGAGTCGGGTCGATATCGGGTCATTCTGATCGGTTCAGGTCGGGTCAATCTTTAAATTTTTGGGCCAATTCGTTTTGAGTTGGACTTGGGTGTGAATCTAATCGTGTATATTATATAAAGAATTAATCATAAATTCTTGTAAAAACATGTCTTTTATTTGTTAATATTACCATTTATGTTTAGTTCCAACCATTCAATGTTTCAAAATCAACCATCATTGGTATTAATCATTTAACCTGAATCTAACGAATCTCGATCCAATCCTATAACTATATATAATCAATTTAAAGTGTTGATAAATGTAAACTATTAATTTCTTAAATCAATTTAAAGTGTTAATGTATTCACTCATTTTTATCATGTAAATACATATTAGTATTGCATGTATACATATTATATTATATGTTTATTGTTTGCATGAGTATTACTAATATATATAAGGTGTGGTGTGCATGTATATTATAAGCTATGTATGTATACGTATTAATGGTGTATGTGTGTCGCATATGTATCTAGAGTACGAGCGTATTTGTTTAATGTATATATATGTTATGTTAATTATGTGTATGATTATATATACGTATGCCAGTATGTTATACTTGTATAAGTATACGTTTGTATTATGTATGTGTATTGCTGCTATAATTATATTATTATTAATATTATTGGGCTGATATGAAATGAAATCCAAAAAAATTATATATATTAAATAAATAAATTACAGTCCAAGTCCAGTTATAAATAGTTACAAGGCCCGGTTGGCCCAAACCTTATCTAATTACAACTGTGTGTGCAGGTGACTGTGGGCCGTTGGATCAAGATCTGATCCAACGGCCACGATCCAACCAAGGAGCCAAAATATCTGCCAGCCGCGTGTTCCACACGTATGGACCGTTCGAGTGCCACGCGCGCGTGCGGTCCACGCACGGACGCTTTGATATCCCACGCGTGCGTGAGCCACACGCGCTCTGACTCCTCGACTGTTGAGCTCCACGTGGCAAGATCTGGAGCCGTTTCACCAAATCGAGGCTTCATCTGGGCCGTTCGTCCTTCAAGCCATCTCGACCGTTAGATCAGATCTGATCTAACAGCCGAGAACGCGACTGGCCCCTGGCAGAACCCCCACACCGCCACCATGCCGATCTTCAACCACCGCGCTCAGAACATGTCAAACACAGCAAGAAAAGTTTGTCAGTCCAGATCTGAAAAAAGGCAAATAACATGCAACTTGCACCAAAACAAAGACAAGCATATATATGAAACGAAATATTTTGTAACAAAAAAAGAAGGAGGAGAGACAAGAACAGAGAGGTGATAACAAAAAAAACGAGAGAGTTGTAACAGAGAAGATTGTAACAAAAAAAGAAAGTTGTAACCAGTCAAGTTATAATCGAAAGTCAGTCCAGTGGTAAATACTTTTTTCCCTTTCTTATTTTTTGCATGCATATACAAAGAGGTAAACAAAAAAAAAGAGAGAGAGTCAGAGATCTTACCGTCGCCGTCTGTGGGTCTCCCCTCCTCGGTGACAAGCCTTTCGGCTTCCCCAAGCTAGAGACGGTGAACTGAAGGGAGGGGAAGACCCCTTGTAGTTTCGTTTTGGGTTTAATTTTTTTTTTCGTTTCGTATTTCCTAGATTTAGGACAAATAGAGGTGTATCCTCTGAATCCAACCTCGGATTCGTGTCAAGGGTTATTTTGGTAGGTGATTGAGGCTCGCCGGTGCCGGTTAACGGCGGCGGAGGACACGGCGGTCGGCCGTCGGATTCTGAGTTTCACGGGGGACAGTTGAGAGAAAATAAGAACGAGGTTTGAGTTATGAAAACTGAAAATGAAACAAAATGACCGAAAATTTGATTTCGGCCTAAAAAGAGGGCTTTTATAGTTATTATTATTTCGTGAAATGGGAAAATCACACACTAAATCCCCCAGCATTTCCAATATTTTCATTTTTGTCTTGCCGCATGGTATATTTACAACTCTGGTCCCTCTTGTATTTCAAAATCTTGCAATCCAGTCCCTAAATTACACCGAATTAGTTTTCAAATGGTAAAATTACGCCCTTAACCATCCCGCGTTTTTAAACTTTTCATTTTGGGTCTGCCCCTTGGTCTAATTACAGTTTTATCCTTTTAGGTTCTGTTTGTTTCGCATTTTTGTCCCTAAATTACATATTATTGTTCATTAATTTCTGCCACTGACTTTTATTTTTCTTTCATTTCAGTCATGTTTCTTTGTAAATACTCATGATCGTATTATAATCGTATATGTTGATGTATTCTATTGTTTTATTTTATATCCCTCGTATATGCCTCGTATTTCATGTTTACATGTATATGTGTATTAAGCTTACGATAGTTATGTATCTTTTTATCCGGTTATTCGTTTTAAAGTATGCTATGTTCTAGTTGGTTCGTACACAGCATGTTTTATATATTTTTATATGTGTATGTTCTCTTGGTTTTTTTTAGATTACATGTTAGTGTATTTTCTTTTTTTGTATGATATATTGTCCCATATATATGTTGAAATATGCTTTATTACTAGTATGTATGTCTTTTTGAAATATATGTTCGTCTATATGTATTTATTCCTACCTTGTTATTGTGGCATGTTAAGTTTGCTTATATCTGATATTAAGCTTGGTATGTATATATGTATTTTAATTACGTATTTCATATATGTTAGATTAGTATTCTATTATGTGAATATTTATTGTTCTTAAATTATCTGCTATGTCTTATATTTTTGTCACTAAAATTGCATATGGTATATAAATTGTTAATGCGGTGCCCTTTTATCCGAGCGTAAACGGGGCCAGTATCAGGCGTAGTGATAGTGGTTGGGCGTTTATTCTCGGATAACGGGGCCCTTAAAATTTACTCGCAATTATGACCGAATTTTAAAATAATCGTCACTTTAATCCGAAAAATCCAATATTAATAGAGCGGTAATTATTAAAGTACCAATTTTGGGCGGTGTGGGGGTGCTAATCCTTCCCCATCCGTAACCGACTCCCGAACCCAATCTTGTTGAATCTCTGGTTTTATGGTGTCCGGCCTACCTAAGTGGTCGGTGGCGACTCCACTTTTTTAATTGCGGTTTCTTTTAAAACCTCACGGAATAAATATTTTATATAAAAAAAAATCACGAACACCTTTAAAAAACACTTCGAAATCCCACGTTGTTTTTTAGCGATTTAAAAAGGGACATCGCTACAGTTAAATAATCTTTTTGTTAAATATACATATATAATCAATTAAAAATATATATAAAAAGGAAACATTAGATTTAGATAATTATTTGACACTCTTATTCAAACAAGTATAATCATTTGACACTATTAAGTTTGAAATTTTGTTAAATAATTCAATGCTTAGTAATAATTCAATATGCTTAGTAATAGTACTAACTCATTCAATATAAATAATTTATCAAGTTAATAAGAATTAACATACTTAAATTCATTTTTAATGACATGTTATATTATGTTTCTATTTTTATACATAAAAGACAATTATTTTTAATTATCTTTTGGGTAAGGTACACCAAAACTTGAATGAATTTGTCTTTTTTTCTTATTAACTTGACCAAATTTTATTAATTAACTTGACCAAAATTTATTAGAGAATATTGGCAACTCTTTGTTGGTTACTTGATTTGATAAGAACCAAATGTAAGTAAACTTATAAATGAATAAAACAGAAGTTTATTACAACTTAAAAATGTATTACAACTTAGTAAACTTATAAATGTACAAATTGAAATTATGAAATTTAACGTAAGTATTAGATAACAAAGTACAAACTAAAATTAAGAAACAAGATAATACTGAATTGATTACAACTTAAAGTTTTGTTGTGTGAAAATTTAAGCTCTCAGATCTTATAACAAAGTTTATGAGGCTAAATGTTCGACTTTGGTACCAGAAATTTTCTCATCAATCTCTCAAAAGATCTAAATGCTACCACCATGGTTAACTTATAGGTAACTTCTCAGCTAAGAAAACATCATAATTAAACCAAGGGCAACTACTTAGATAAGAAAAAAAGAACTATAAGTCAACCAACAAACAACAACAGCCAGCAATCAGAAATAGCAACAACATTAAGTCAGTAACTCATTAAATTAATATGTTTAATTTTTTATATTTATAAATTATAATATACAAAAATATTAAAAGTTTATTAAATTAATAATCTGAGATTAATAAATTTAAAATAAATTATTTAAAATTTAAATCATTTTGTTAATTATGATCGTTAAATTAATAAATTTATTTTAAATTAAATATAATCATTATATTTAAAACATTAATTATAACCATTAAATTAATTATATTAAACAATTCAATTATTAATTATTAACTAAAGCATTTGAGGATTTGAAAGAAAAATTAAAGCATTGAAATTGGGAGGGAATTAGCCCGCCCTTTTTATTTATTTTAAATAAATCACATTTTTTAATTTAGTCTCCCTTTAATTTGCTCCCGCTAGGAGGAATCAACCCACCTTTTTAGCTTATGGTATATTTACACCTTAGGTCCTTCTATTTTTAGGTAGCATTTCATTTAGGTCTCTATTTTGCATGCTAAGTTTAATTTCCATTCAATTGAATCCTAATTTCAGTCTTTGTGTTTTAGATTTAAATCCTCATTTTTAGGATTAATTTAATTAGCTCATTTTAATAAAATTCATTAGTAGCTAGTCTTTGTTGCCCGCCTATTATTTACGTTAGAGATTAATTACCCTTTAGGTCTTGTTGCGTTTAAAATGTTACATTTTAGTCCTAATATTCACTTTTAAGTTTTTGTTTAATTCAATTTAGTCACAAGTATCCCCGCAGTTTGGACTTCGGATATATCAATCCCCACCCCAGGGTGATATTTATTCCTTAAAATTTTACTTTTAGCTGAAATTTACCCCTATATATTTCTAATTTATGTAATTTAGTCTAATAATTTCAATATGCTGATATTTTTGTTCATTTTAGTTTCTAAGAATTAATTTTTAGCCAAAATTGACCCATATTTATTTCTATGGTAAAATTGTGAAATTGATCACTAGACTCTCAAATTTCTCCACTTTCAAATTGTCAAATTAGTCCCTAATTTCGGTTTTATGCTATATTTTATGGTGAAATTGTGAAATTGGTCACTTGACTTTCAAATTTCTCCACTTTCAAATTGTCAAATTGGTCCCTAGTTTCGGTTTTAGGCTATATTTGTGGTGAAATTATGAAATTGGTCCCCACTTTTGGTTTATGGCCTAGGGTTTAGGCTTTAGTGTCAATGGTTTAGGGTTTATGGTGTAGTTTAGGATTATTGATTTATAAGATTAATTTTCATGGCTTAGGTTTATAGTTTAGGATTTAGTGTTTAGTATTAATAGTTTAGGATTTATAGTGTATTTTAGGGTTATTGGGTTATGAGATTAATTTGTATAGTTTAAGGTTTAGGGTTTAACTTAGTGTATGAGATTATTTTCAAATGTTATCTAGTCTATAGTCTATAATCTATATATAATATATCATATGTGATGATGTTATTATCAATTATTACTATAGTCTGCCTATATGGTCTATAGTTTATATATATTTTTGAAACGTGAATACATCTCATACGTGTTACATGATTATACTTTTTAGGGGCAATAGGCATAGCCTATAGGTTTATGTGATTAGTTTAGGGCTTAGAGATGACATTTAGGGTTTAAGAGCTTAGTGTTCAATTAATTCTCTATAAATATGTATTTAAACCGAAATTGATCTTTATTTATTTTTAAATTGTGTAATTTAGTATAATATTTTTAATATGATGATATTTTTTTATTTAAGTCCCTAAAAAGTTACTTTTAACTAAAAGCAACCCATATTTATTTCTATTTTTTATAATTTAGTCTAATAAAGTAAAGATTGTGTTGTTTTTGTTCATTTTAGTCCATAAAATTATATTTTTATCCAAAATTGAACCATATTTATTTATAATTTTTGTAATTTAGTCCAAACCCTATAATTTTTGTAATTTATTCCAAACCATATAAATCATAAAGTCCCTATAAGAATTCTAAAAATAAGCTCGAATTTCAATTATAACCTAAATTGGGACTCGATTGAATTAAATTACAAGCCAAATGTAAAAATTTGGGACTTAAACAAAAAAACATCTAAAGTTATAATGACTAAAAAATAAATTTCCCCAACCTAAAAGAACAAGCGGGTTCTTTCCCTCCAAAATTCAAATGGAATATTTTTAAATTTGATCCAACAATTAATTGCCCATTAGGAATTTGCCGCCTGATTTTTTGCTTAGTGATAAATTACCCTTTAGGTCCCCACTAGTTTTAAAAAATTTATTTTAGGCCTAACATTCACTTTTAAATTTTAGTTTAATTCAATTTAGACACAATTATATATATATATATATATATTAAATTGTAACATATTCTGCATAATATTTAATTTTAATGTGATTCGTGTTCGTGAAAGGTGTTAAATAATTCACTCGAAATGACACAACCCAAAGTCTATAGACTATTTGTACCAAACTTAAACTTAATACGAAGAAACCTGAATTAACCCGACCTAAAATGAAACCGACTTGAAATTACCCGACCTAAAATGAACCCGACTTGAAATGAACCCGACCTGAAATTAAATCGATCTAAAATAAACCCGACCTGAAATGAACCTGGCCTGAAGTCTACCCGAGCCTGAATTAACCCGTCAATTAACTGATTCGAGCCCGAACTGTTTTGACCCGACCTGAAATGAACCCGACTCAAAATGAACCCGACCTGAAAATGACCCGCACCCGACCCAAATCGATTCGAAACATCAAATCAACCTGAAATGACATGTATCCGATTTTAACCTGATCTGACAAGACCCAACCTGAAACCCATTCGATTACCTGTTTTTACATCCCTATGCACATATGATGAGCATTTTGAAATATTACCTAAAAAATTGACTCGAATATACGTGTATATATATTATCAAATTTGACTAGAATATGTATATTAGGATTTTACTTTTCCCTCCTATTTTTCCTCCCACTTTCCCGACCCCTCCTACTTCCCCCATTTCTTTGCAATTGACTAGAATATGTATATTAGGATTTTACTTTTCCCTCATACTTTTTCCTCCTACTTTTTATCAAATGTAGTGATTATTGGTACTATTATAATAAAAAAAGATAATAAAACATATATTATTTCGGGTTAAAATCGGGTTGATGTTCGATTTAGATCGGTTTTGAGCAAATTAATTTCGGGTTACTTTCGGTTCGGGTCAATATCGGTTACGGGTCAATATCGGTTCTTCTAGAATCCAAATCGGTTTCGGTTTATTTCGGGTTTCGGGTCACGTTTGGGTCATCTTGTTTGGATCCATATCGGGTCTCGACTCGGGTAAATCAGTTCGGTTCTCGGGTCAAGTTTGCCAGGTCTAGTCGTAATCCAATTCCACCACTTAGTAGTGGGATGGTCAAAACTGGCAACTTTCGCTTACCAACAAAACATCAATTTCTCATGCTTATTTGCCCAGAAGCTCAAGTTAAAATTAAATTCTTTAATGGAACATCAAAAAATATATTTTTATGTTAAATTCATAATTCTTTATACTTTAAATAAACATAAATATTCATAATTTTTGAGCTGATTTTCTTTTTACATTCTAAGGATTATAATTCAAATCTTGATATTATTACTCCTTTAAAAACTATTAATTAATCAAAATTAATTCTATTTTAAAGATATTTATCACACTTGACAAAACAATAGCTCATTAACTGATAGCTATTAAAAAAACCATTAATTAAACTATGAGTTGAATTAATTCAATTTTAACTTAATTATAATTAAATCGAAACGTTAATAAAAAATAAAAAAGTGGGTCGTATGTCCGTTCAAAAAGCATCTAATTGCATAGAATTGACTACCATTTCCGCAAGGGGTGTTCTTCTGGTTTCTCCAGAAATTGAAGGCTGTCCAATTTCACTTGGAAAATATTTCCATTCGTTTGGAACCAAAAACCGGAATTAGATGCTATTTTTCCACCACATGCCATTTTCTTTATTTTTTTAAAAAAAATATTTGTAGTTTGAGGATAATGAAAACAATTATAACCGATGAAATTCCAATTTTAAATTCGCATTAAGTTATTAACTGGACTCGAATGAAATAATTAATTAAGCTTCATGGTCACAACACCAAATAATTAACTTATTTTCCTTATAAAAAGCTCCATATCAATGGGTATACATCTTGAAGATAAAGCAATTTAAACCCGTATCTCCTAGGATGAACATCATTCGTTTTTTCACTAGGACACTTGTTGGGTTTTGAAAAAATAATTAAATATACATTTGATAACTGAACTAAACACATTTTCCAAGTTTATATAAAAAGAAATTTTACTACCAAATTGATATATGAACTAGATATCTTCTCTCAAGTTGGTACTTAATTTTTTTCTCCCAATTTGATATCAAAACTTATACATTTTATCAATTTGATTCTAATTCGAAATAATTTAATAAATTTAACCTTATATATTTAAAAATTCTATCAATTTACTATTTATTCTTCTCCTATAAATGTTAAAGTACTTTCTTGGTATAAAAAAATTAACAATAACTTGTTGTTTTATTGTATAATGTAGTTATCCCATTGTTGTTTTGTGCCATTAGGCTTGTTTGATTTGACAATATTGAAAAATGACTAAATTGATGGACTTTTTAAATATGAAGGGTTAAATTTATTGAATTGTTTCAAATTAGGACCAAATTGATAGACTGTATAATTTTTAGGATTAAAAATGTTAATAAAAGTATCAAAATAGTGGATGGAATTAAAGTTTGGGTACCAAATTGAGAATAAAAAAATCTTTAAGTGCAACTTAAAAGAAAGTATTTAATTCAAATAACAATTGTGGAACAAAAATTCTTTAGATACCAACTTAGGAGAAGATATCTAATTCAAGTACTAAATATATATTTAAACCTCGGGAAAATGATCATTCCGTTAAAATTCTCTTTATTTTTATTAATTATTTCCACATTTTAAATTTTAGTGAAAAATAATAGTTTCAATCATTTTTTTAATATTTTTTAAATTGTTTAAATACTAGAAAACACCGTTGCTCTGAATTTAGTCATATGCTCGGTCGATGCAAAAATTTAGAGTTTAATTTTTCGTTCTAGACATGGAGCAATTTTAAAATTTATGACCAATATACGTTCTTATATAAACCAACAAAACACGAAAAAATTAATCACTAAACTTACTCGATAAACCCCTTGAGAAGCTAAAATTCTAACTTGTTGGTTGGGTGTAAGGCAAACAACCGTGGAGTCTGATAGTATAGATGTTCTAAAATTGGTGCATAAGGAAGCTCATGTCGTGACTTTAGAACCGTCATGAATGGATCAAGCAGTGTCGAGTGTGGTTGTATTTTTCAAAAAAATTAAATTGTCATATACTTTAAATATTTTTATTGATAATTTAATGATTTCTAATATTTTGTATCCAGAAATTTTTATATAGCTTTTTATAAGTTCATATATTTGACATAAAATTATGTTTTTGTTAGTAGGACATGGAATTAAACAAATCCTGCAGTGGAAATAGTTATAGATATTAAAATTTGTTTTTTGGGTGATCATGAAAATAAAGAAAAGCAGGAACCTTATTCCCCTTCAATAAGGATGGAGGAGAAGCAATGACCAACAGAATTTGAATCAAAGGTGGTCCTTTAAAGACAACATTTAATTAAACTATTAATTATTCTTACAATTGTTCTTCCCTTCCACTATATAAGAAACCCAGAGTTCATCATTTACACTCACAACCAAATATTTTTTTTTTAAAAAAATTGTACATTTTTTTTAAAATCTCTCTTCTAGTTGTTGTGATTGGCAATCTATCCTTTTAGAGGGTGAGGGTTTCTAAGGCACAATAATGAAGGTATGATTAAATTAATTAAGTTCATTTTGTTTTATAGTTTAATTAGCTAATTTTCATGTCATTTTGTTCATTAAGTAAGGATTTTTTCAGACAACTACAACAATCACATCAATAAAAAAATAGTAATATTAACAGTATAATATATTATCATCTTTTCTAGACAAAATCGAGAAAGAAATGATTAGTGGGAAATTAAACATTCATTCAATTCAAATCAGAATGTTTTTCTGATTCGATAATTTTTTTTATAAAATTAGAATTACTCCATCCAATCCAAATTACTACTTACAATAAAGAATATTTAAATCTAATTATGAAAAAATATTAATTTAGTGCTAATTTGTTAGAGTTTTAATTATTACTTTGGACAATCACAAAACCTATGCATGCTAGAAATTAACCATGAACTCTATCGGATTACACAGGAACTATATTCAAAGATGGTATTATTTAGCATAAAATCTAGAGATAGCCTAATTTTTGGGCGAGTCTAACATATAACAGGTCTAGGGTGCGGCTAAAAGACGGTAAGTTTTGATATTTGTCTAAAAATTAAAAATGTTCAACTTTTTTATAACATGTTAGGTTACTTTTTCGTATTTTTTTAACAAGTATCGATACTTGTATCAAAACTTATTTTGTAAATATCGATACTTGTCCAAAAACTTAAAATGTTATAAAAAAATTAAGTACCGATACTTACAAAATAAATATCGATACAAGTCCAAAAACACAAAAAATTCAACCTAAAATATTATCAACAAGTCTAACATTTTAAGTTTTTGAACAAATTTTAAAAATTATCGTCTTTTAGTGCACCATATACATTTCGAACTACCCCTAATTCTTTAAACTATTACAGTTTATCTATATCTATATCTATATCTACACCTATATGAACACTTCCGAACAAAAAACAGTAAATCAGGGAGTCTCTGTAATGGATTAAACAGTGCTGCAAGAAACTAGAAACTGCAGTTATGTCTCATTGTTGGAATCAGAAATGGTTAACTGAAGCCTGTAGGAAAGTGCTATGCCGTGCCTTGTTTGTGGAGTAAACATAAAGATTGGCCAGAAAATTTTGTGATATTTATTGTATTTTTTAAACACAGAAAGAGAGACAGATAAGCCTAAACTGAGTCGTCTCTGGGGCCAAGACAATGAACGCATACGGCATACCAGTCTCTGTCATTTACACCACGTGCTATTCTCTGCAACTCTTTTTTTTTGAACCCTCCCTCCCACCCACCTACAGCAGCAGCGCCTATATATGGACTCCACCCCCATTGCTCCTTAAACCCCAAATAGCTCTCTCCATCTCCCCGGGGAGGCTTTATTGCTCTGAAGCTTTGGGGGGAGTGTTCAAATCTCAGTTTCAGTGCAAACAACTGTGACTGCCACCCATAACTAGCCTTTGCCCTTTGGCATCAAACTTCAAAGACTCTACTTTGATTTATTTACAGTGTGCAAAATACGGGCTTCATTTTTGTTGGGATTTTCTTTTTTCTTGAACAAAGATGGGAGACGTCGGTGCTGGAAGAAATCACCTTCACAACCACCAAGTTTTCGACCTTTCCATTGGTGTGCTTCCACAAGCTGGCTCCAAATGCTTTGACGACGATGGCCGTCTCAAGCGATCCGGTACGGTTCGACCTGCAAGTTTTATGCTTCTTTAAAAGTCACTTGGAATTCTTCAAAAAGTCTTAATCTTTCACTGCTTTCGGATTTGCCAGGAACCGTATGGACCGCAAGTGCTCATATTATTACTGCGGTCATTGGCTCTGGGGTCCTATCCCTGGCTTGGGCCACGGCTCAGCTGGGATGGGTGGCTGGTCCGATCGTGATGCTTATGTTTTCTTTCGTAACTTACTACACCTCCAGTCTTCTTGCTGCTTGTTACCGCTCTGGTGACCCTGTTAATGGCAAGAGAAACTATACTTACATGGATGCTGTCAGATCAAACCTTGGTAACTTTCACTCCCATTACCAAATTGGGTTTTCTTTTTTAAATGTTCTAATCTTTAACATCTTTGTTTTCTGTGTTGGATTAAAATCCGTAATAGTGGGCACATATGTATAATGTATATTGCTATTTTAAAGTATGACACAAAATTAAGTGACCAATTATGTTAGGCGTGTCATGGGTATTAAAATGTCATGGAAATAAAAGTGTAGATACCATAAGATGTATTTATAATTCGATGAGGGGCAGAGTTATAAATACTTAATAGTTGATTTAATAATCAACTATATAAATAGGTAGTGGTCCCCAAGAAATAGGTTAACTTGTTTTTCTCTCTTCCCCGTCAGAGAGTTTTACATCAAGAGAAAACCTATCTTCTTGGAAGATCAATACCAAAGATTTGGATTTCAACATCAAGATTTAAGGTTTTCAGTCTATCGATTAATTCTGTGCGCTTCCGCAATTGAGTTCATTCAGTTTATTATTCTTGATGATTTGACATGATAGATCTTGGGTTTAGATTTCATATTTAGTTATGGTTTAATTCTAACAAGTGGCATCAGCGCCTCGTCATGTTGAATCATTAAGAATCTAATGTATATTTATTTTGTATGATTCGTTTTTAGATCTCTTTAAAACAAAACCCTAAGTTTAACGATAAAATATTATGTTTTGATATTTCTATTTATACGATGGAGATTATAAAGTTATATTTTTTTCTTTCTCGCATGATTAGGGTTTGTTTATTTTTAATATGTTTTGGAATCGCTGATTGTTAATATATTAATTTTCCCATTTGGTTTGTTATATGTGAAAATCTTGTGTTGTATTAGTAATCGCAATTGTGGATTGGAAGCTTTAGAACCAATCCTATACATTGTCCGATTTCTATTGAATTTAAAGTTTTAATACTTATGTATACTCATGTATCGTATCATAATTTATTAGGAAATTCATTCTGATATACTATTTCGAATATAAATATGCCTTTAATTATGATATTGCTTTTACTTTTTCGTAATTGTATATGATAACTCAAGTCGTGAAATATGTATTTGATTTAAAATATATATTAATTCGGTTTGATCAAAATTTTAGTTTTGATCGTTAGTTATTAAAAAAAAAGTTTGACTTGGGCTTTGTCGTGGTAAATTTACCGTGACTTGGAAACTTTATAATCATGTTAGCTCTCAAAGCTTTATATTGATTAGTCTAATAAATTACGGTTGAATTTATTAGATCTTGTTTAGTTTTGAACAGAACCTTTGGCTTAAATTTATTTCACACTATGCTTAATTATGCCATTAATGTTATCTACGGAATATACATTTAGTTTTGGTTATGGAAAGCATGTCATTAATCTTATGGAATTCATATTCGATTCAGTTTGATCAATAATTCATTTCTTTTGATCGCTAGATTATTATGCACATTAAGTTTTCATGCGATCAATATAGGAATTATTCATTTACATAATATTTCTGTTTTTTGACTTTTAGTTAAAGATTGATTATTTTGAATCCGACTTTAATTTTGGTAAATGCATGTTTAAAGAATTTTTTGAGTAATGATCAAAGATTTTGGTTTTTCGATTTCGATAGCCCTATTGAGACAATCTTATGTTGGGTTATTTTGGAAACTAAAGTGTTATCGAAATTTGATTTTTATTTATTACATAATTTTAAATTTGGATATCGGTATTTTTTATGTTATATATTTTAAGATAAATTAATTAAAACATTAAGTCACCAAAGTGATCTCTTTGTGGAAATTATTTATTTTAAAATATAAAAGGTTTTATGCATGTAAGTCGGATTATGTTAATATTAATCGCCCAAAGGAAGGTTAATAATTAACGTTATTACATGTGCAATTGTGGTAATAAACATGTGATAATTATTGATTTTATATGTGAGCAATAAATCGCCCAAAGGAAGATTTCATTTTGACATGTGCTTATTATCAATGTTTGATTCTTGTACCAAGATATCACTTGCAAGTTAATGTTTTGTCCAAAGATGAAATATTAATGGAATGTCCGTATCTTGATATGAGGTTTACCTTTATTCAAATTTATTATTATTTTGGTTATCTTTTAATTTGATTGAAAGATAAAATTAAGAAAAAATATTTTGAAACAATTAAATTCATATTTTGGCTTGAATGTCTAATATTTTAATGGATTAATTGAAACATAATGTCACCAAAGTGACCACTTTTGTGTAGATTAGTTTATTTAAAATATTAAGATAATTATGGGTTTTTGTAATTCATGCGTTTATTAATTGGCCCAAAGGAAAGTTAATATTTGGCGAATTACAACGACAATCTGTGGTGATAAATGTGTGACAATTATAAGGTATTTTATGTGAACAATATGTTAGTCCAAAGATTAATCTATTGTTTGACATAGTTTATTGTCAATGTTTGATTGCTATAACAAAAGTATCGCTACTGATTAATATTCTTGTCCAAAGACTTGATATTAATGTTGTGCTTGGTATCTTGAGGGAACTAGCCATTATTTTGAATTTATTTGTTTACTTATGAATATTTATGTGAGCTTGTTTTTATTTTATTTATTTATTTTTGTTCTATATTTAGGTAATTTATCTTTCTTTGTCACAATATCATTAAATACATTCTACACTCATGTTTAGTAAAACTAGTTTCAAGGAATAGAAAAGACACTTACATATAGTATTTGGTTGTATGAACACAGACTTTGCACTAAGGGAGAATAACTTTCACCTTTCACATGTAAGCACCCATAAAAAGGGATTTTGAGAGGAGAAATTGTTCAAATTTGTACGAGTCTAATGATCATAAAGAACAACATTCTATAAGTCTTTAGGAGCACAAATCTAAAGAGATTACTCATATTAAGGGTTTCCTTGACGAAATTAAGAAATAATTTACCCAAAACATTAAGGTTAAGATAACATCACTTATGCCTTCTTTGATGTCTATGAAGTATAAGGGTCAAGGAAATGTGAGGAAGTACATTATGAAAAATGTTTAATATTGCTTCAAAATTTAAGGCACATAAGATCAAACTTTCTAACAATTGTTTGTTCTTATGATTTTGTATCGCTTCCTATACAGTTTAACCAATTCAAAATTAGTTACAACTGTCAAAAGGAGAAATAGACTTTAAATGAGCTTATTTCTAATTGTGTTAAAGAGGAAGAAAAGTTGAAGCATTATAAGTGTAAAAGTACTCATTCGGTTAGTGCTCATTTAGTTAGTGTCTCTAAGAATAAGGGCAATAAAAAAATATATTAGAATAAAGTTGCTAAAGGTCCTAATCAAAAGAAACAACAATAAGTTACAAAGTATTGATTCTTTTGTATAAGTTAGGACACATGTGAAGAAATTAAACTTCAAAAGTGAGCAACTACTTGGTTATTTTGAGTGATCCATGGGCTGTAAATTTTATGATCCCACAATAAGGATTATTTTAAGGGGAGGTTTAACATTTTTAGGATGTTGAGTTTGGAGGAGAAATAAGGTTAGATACATTGCTATTGAGGGGAAGTTGAATTATAATTTAATTCATACTATCACTTTTAATGATGTTTAGGTTTTTACACCTATCATTAATCAAGAAGTGGATCAAGTACCTCAGCAAAACAATGTTGAACAACTCTCATTCAAGATAAGGTAATTGTTTCAGAAGAACAAACTCAACAACCTTAAAAATAAGTGTCATTAAAGATATCCCACGAGAGGAAGGAGAAATACTATTCTAGATTATTACTTTGTATTTATTCAAGAAAATAAGGATAATAATGGAATGATAGAAAATGATTCAATCATTTTTTATCAAATCATAAAAGTTCTAACTCTCAAAAGTGGATTGATGTCATTTAAGAATAGTATAATTTTATGCAAGACAATAAAGTTTAGGAACTTGTCTCATTATGTGAAGGTGCAAACCAATTGGTTGTAAATGGATATTTAAAACCAAGAGGGATGCAAATGATAATGTGGACAAGTATAAGGCATGTCTTGTATCTAAATGATATACTCTAAAAGAAGACATTGATTTTGTGGAGACTTTCTCTCGAGTTTTATTGAAAGAATCTTTTAAGATAATCATGACGCTTATTGCTTATTTTAATCTTGAGCTACATAAGATGGATGTTACGCTTGTGTTTTTCAATGGTGACATTGAAGAAACAAATTATATGGTACAATCATAGATTTGTGTCTAATGATACAAAATCAATGATATGTAAATTAAAGAAATTCATCTATGAGCTTAAGTTGGACTCTCATTAAATTAAATTATAAATTTCATATTGTTTATCTCATTTGGTTTTGAGATAAATTTTGTTCACAATTCTATATACTACAGTTCAGTGGGAGTAAACCAAGTGATACTCATATTACTAAAGACGACAAATTTAGTCTTACTCAATGCCCTAAAAGCAACCTTGAAATTAAAAAAAAAATACAAAAGATTCCAAGTTCATAATCTATTGAGAATTTAATTTATGCTCAAGTATGTATGCGTTCGGATATTGCGTACATTGTTAGAATGTTAGACAGATATTTAAGCAATTCTAGTTTGAACCATTAGATAGCAACCAATAGGGTTATGAGATATGTTTAGAGAACAAAAAAATTACATGCTCACATATCGGAGTTCTGGTAAATTAGAGATCATTAAGTTTACAGACTTCGATTCTATTAGAATATTGATGCAAAAGAATTTTGTCACATGGGCTGCTAATTATAGATTGAATAGAAAGATCACTTGGTTATTTTGTGACAATAAATATGCATTCATTTATTCTATAAACAATAGGAACACTTTAAATTTGAAGCACATAAATATTAAGTTCCTAGTTGTTAAAGAAAATTGAGTGATTGTGTGTCTATAGAGCATGTTGGTACAAACTCCATATTTTGGCGCTTATTAAGAAACTATCACCCTAGGTCTTTCATGAGCACACTACTCATGTGGGTGTAATGTTATATAAAGATATTCAGTTTTAGTGGGAGTTTGTAATTTTGAAAAATGCTTATTCGTTTTAGACACAATTTGATTTACTTTGGTTTAAGGATATTTTAAGATTATTTTTTCTGCAGAAATAAAGTTCTTTTGGTTTATGCACACTGAATTGATGAAAGTTTGATCTCGCTAAGGTTTAGGAGGACCAGTTGGAAATAGACATGTTTGGTTCACATTTCATGTAATTTTCCATGCTACGCATCCATGATTGATCTATGTCATTTGACTATATTTGTATACGTGACCATTGATGGGTCTTGTCATGATTGATACGACAAAGGCTGCTTTGATCCTATATGGATATAGTTTATGGACGAGATTATTTACAGAATACCTATTATATAATAGCAAATTTTTGAGCTCATAAGGTTATACATTTGTCAGGAAACATATGTTGCCCAAGTGGGAGATTGTTGGATTAAAATCCGTAATAGTGGGCACATATGTATAATGTATATTGCTATTTTAAAGTATGACACAAAATTAAGTGACCAATTATGTTAGGCGTGTCATGGGTATTAAAATGTCATGGAAATAAAAGTGTAGATACCATAAGATGTATTTATAATTCGATGAGGGGCAGAGTTATAAATACTTAATAGTTGATTTAATAATCAACTATATAAAGAGGTAGTGGTCCCCAAGAAATAGGTTAACTTGTTTTTCTCTCCTTCCCCGTCAGAGAGTTTTACATCAAGAGAAAACCTATCTTCTTGGAAGATCAATACCAAAGATTTGGATTTCAACATCAAGATTTAAGGTTTTTCAGTCTATCGATTAATTCTGTGCGCTTAGCAATTCAGTTCATTAGTTATGGTTTATTATTCTTGATGATTTGACATGATAGATCTTTTGATTAGTCTAATAAATTACGGTTGAATTTATTAGATCTTGTTTAGTTTTGAACAGTAACCTTTGGCTTAAATTTATTTCACACTATGCTTAATTATGCCATTAATGTTATCTACGGAATATACATTTAGTTTTGGTTATGGAAAGCATGTCATTAATCTTATGGAATTCATATTCGATTGATTTGATCAATAATTCATTTCTTTTGATCGCTAGATTATTATGCACATTAAAGTTTCATGCGATCAATATAGGAATTATTCATTTACATAATATTTCATTTTTTGACTTTTTAGTTAAAGATTGATTATTTTGAATCCGACTTTAATTTTGGTAAATGCATGTTTAAAGAATTTTTTTGAGTGTGATCAAAGATTTTGGTTTTTCGATTTGATAGCCCTATTCGGACAATCTTATGTTGGGTTATTTTGGAAACTAAAGTGTTATCGAAATTTGATTTTGACTGTTACATAATTTTAAATTTGGATATCGGTACTTTATGTTATATATATTTTAAGATAAATTAATTAAAACATTAAGTCACCAAAGTGATCTCTTTGTGGAAATTATTTATTTTAAAATATAAAAGGTTTTATGCATGTAAGTCGGATTATGTTAATATTAATCGGCCCAAAGGAAGGTTAATAATTAACGTTATTACATGTGCAATTGTGGTAATAAACATGTGATAATTATTGTTTTATATGTGAGCAATAAATCGCCCAAAGGAAGATTTACATTTTGACATGTGCTTATTATCAATGTTTGATTCTTGTACCAAGATATCACTTGCAAGTTAATGTTTTGTCCAAAGATGAAATATTAATGGAATGTCCGGTATCTTGATATGAGGTTTACCTTTATTCAAATTTATTATTATTTTGGTTATCTTTTAATTTGATTGAAAGATAAAATTAAGAAAAATATTTTGAAACAATTAAATTCATATTTTGGCTTCGAATGTCTAATATTTTAATGGATTAATTGAAACATAATGTCACCAAAGTGACCACTTTTGTGTAGATTAGTTTATTTAAAATATTAAGATAATTATGGGTTTTTGTAATTCATGCGTTTATTAATTGGCCCAAAGGAAAGTTAATATTTGGCCGAATTACAACGACAACTGTGGTGATAAATGTGTGACAATTATAAGGTATTTTATGTGAACAATATGTTAGTCCAAAGATTAATCTATTGTTTGACATAGTTTATTGTCAATGTTTGATTGCTATAACAAGAGTATCGCTTCTGATTAATATTCTTGTCCAAAGACTTGATATTAATGTTGTGCTTGGTATCTTGAGGGAACTAGCCATTATTTTGAATTTATTTGTTTACTTATGAATATTTATGTGAGCTTGTTTTTATTTTATTTATTTATTTTTGTTCTATATTTAGGTAATTTATCTTTCTTTGTCACAATATCACATTAAATACATTCTACACTCATGTTTAGTAAAACTAGTTTCAAGGAATAGAAAAGACACTTACATATAGTATTTGGTTGTATGAACACAGACTTTGCACTAAGGGGAGAATAACTTTCACCTTTTTCATGTAAGCACCCATAAAAAGGATTTTGAGAGGAGAAATTGTTCAAATTGTACGAGTCTAATGATCATAAAGAACAACATTCTATAAGTCTTTAGGAGCACAAATCTAAAGAGATTACTCATATTAAGGGTTTCCTTGACGAAATTAAGAAATAATTTACCCAAAACATTAAGGTTAAGATAACATCACTTATGCCTTCTTTGATGTCTATGAAGTATAAGGGTCAAGGAAATGTGAGGAAGTACATTATGAAAAATGTTTAATATTGCTTCAAAATTTAAGGCACATAAGATCAAACTTTCTAACAATTGTTTGTTCTTATGATTTTTGTATCGCTTCCTATCTGATTTAACCAATTCAAAATTAGTTACAACTGTCAAAAGGAGAAATAGACTTTAAATGAGCTTATTTCTAATTGTGTTAAAGAGGAAGAAAAGTTGAAGCATTATAAGTGTAAAAGTACTCATTCGGTTAGTGCTCATTTAGTTAGTGTCTCTAAGAATAAGGGCAATAAAAAAATATATTAGAATAAAGTTGCTAAAGGTCCTAATCAAAAGAAACAACAATAAGTTACAAAGTATTGATTCTTTTGTATAAGTTAGGACACATGTGAAGAAATTAAACTTCAAAAGTGAGCAACTACTTGGTTATTTTGAGTGATCCATGGGCTGTAAATTTTATGATCCCACAATAAGGATTATTTTAAGGGAGGTTTAACATTTTTAGGATGTTGAGTTTGGAGGAGAAATAAGGTTAGATACATTGCTATTGAGGGGAAGTTGAATTATAATTTAATTCATACTATCACTTTTAATGATGTTTAGGTTTTTACACCTATCATTAATCAAGAAGTGGATCAAGTACCTCAGCAAAACAATGTTGAACAACTCTCATTCAAGATAAGGTAATTGTTTCAGAAGAACAAACTCAACAACCTTAAAAATAAGTGTCATTAAAGATATCCACGAGAGGAAGGAGAAATACTATTCTAGATTATTACTTTGTATTTATTCAAGAAAATAAGGATAATAATGGAATGATAGAAAATGATTCAATCATTTTTTATCAAATCATAAAAGTTCTAACTCTCAAAAGTGGATTGATGTCATTTAAGAATAGTATAATTTTATGCAAGACAATAAAGTTTAGGAACTTGTCTCATTATGTGAAGGTGCAAACCAATTGGTTGTAAATGGATATTTAAAACCAAGAGGGATGCAAATGATAATGTGGACAAGTATAAGGCATGTCTTGTATCTAAATGATATACTCTAAAAGAAGACATTGATTTTGTGGAGACTTTCTCTCGAGTTTTATTGAAAGAATCTTTTAAGATAATCATGACGCTTATTGCTTATTTTAATCTTGAGCTACATAAGATGGATGTTACGCTTGTGTTTTTCAATGGTGACATTGAAGAAACAAATTATATGGTACAATCATAGATTTGTGTCTAATGATACAAAATCAATGATATGTAAATTAAAGAAATTCATCTATGAGCTTAAGTTGGACTCTCATTAACGAAATTATAAATTTCATATTGTTTATCTCATTTGGTTTTGAGATAAATTTGGTCACAATTCTATATACTACAGTTCAGTGGGAGTAAACCAAGTGATACTCATATTACTAAAGACGACAAATTTAGTCTTACTCAATGCCCTAAAAGCAACCTTGAAATTAAAAAAAAATACAAAAGATTCCAAGTTCATAATCTATTGAGAATTTAATTTATGCTCAAGTATGTATGCGTTCGGATATTGCGTACATTGTTAGAATGTTAGACAGATATTTAAGCAATTCTAGTTTGAACCATTAGATAGCAACCAATAGGGTTATGAGATATGTTTAGAGAACAAAAAAAATTACATGCTCACATATCGGAGTTCTGGTAAATTAGAGATCATTAAGTTTACAGACTTCGATTCTATTAGAATATTGATGCAAAAGAATTTTTTGTCACATGGGCTGCTAATTATAGATTGAATAGAAAGATCACTTGGTTATTTTGTGACAATAAATATGCATTCATTTATTCTATAAACAATAGGAACACTTTAAATTTGAAGCACATAAATATTAAGTTCCTAGTTGTTAAAGAAAATTCAGAGTGATTGTGTGTCTATAGAGCATGTTGGTACAAACTCCATATTTTTGCGCTTATTAAGAAACTATCACCCTAGGTCTTTCATGAGCACACTACTCATGTGGGTGTAATGTTATATAAAGATATTCAGTTTTAGTGGGAGTTTGTAATTTTGAAAAATGCTTATTCGTTTTAGACACAATTTGAGTTACTTGGTTTAAGGATATTTTAAGATTATTTTTTTCTGCAGAAATAAAGTTCTTTTGGTTTATGCACACTCTGAATTGAGAAAGTTTGATCTCGCTAAGGTTTAGGAGGACCAGTTGGAAATAGACATGTTTGGTTCACATTTCATGTAATTTTCCATGCTACGCATCCATGATTGATCTATGTCATTTGACTATATTTGTATACGTGACCATTGATGGGTCTTGTCATGATTGATACGACAAAGGCTGCTTTGATCCTATATGGATATAGTTTATGGACGAGATTGTTACAGAATACCTATTATATAATAGCAAATTTTTGAGCTCATAAGGTTATACATTTGTCAGGAAACATATGTTGCCCAAGTGGGAGATTGTTGGATTAAAACCGTAATAGTAGGCACATATGTATAATGTATATTGCTATTTTAAAGTATGACACAAAATTAAGTGACCAATTATGTTAGGCGTGTCATGGGTATTAAAATGTCATGGAAATAAAAGTGTAGATACCATAAGATGTATTTATAATTCGATGAGGGGCAGAGTTATAAATACTTAATAGTTGATTTAATAATCAACTATATAAAGAGGTAGTGGTCCCCAAGAAATAGGTTAACTTGTTTTTCTCTCCTTCCCCGTCAGAGAGTTTTACATCAAGAGAAAACCTATCTTCTTGGAAGATCAATACCAAAGATTTGGATTTCAACATCAAGATTTAAGGTTTTCAGTCTATCGATTAATTCAGGTACGCTTCCGCAATTCAGTTCATTCAGTTTATTATTCTTGATGATTTGACATGATAGATCTTGGGTTTAGATTTCATATTTAGTTATGGTTTAATTCTAACATTCTGCTGTTACTTTTGCAGGAGGGTTTAAAGTGAAGATATGTGGGTGGGTTCAGTACTTGAATCTTTTTGGAGTTGCCATCGGATACACAATTGCATCATCAATTAGCATGATGTGAGTTCCCAACTTCATACCTGTTGTTTTAATGGGAGAATAATTGGATGTTCTAAAAGCTGTGTGTTTTGATATATAACAGGGCTATCAAAAGGTCGAATTGCTTCCATGCCAGTGGTGGCAAAAATCCATGCCATATGAACAGCAACCCTTACATGATTGCTTTTGGTGTTGTTGAAATCATTTTCTCTCAAATTCCTGACTTTGATCAGTTATGGTGGCTTTCCATTGTTGCTGCTGTCATGTCTTTCACTTACTCCATAATTGGCCTTGCCCTTGGTATTGCTAAAGTTGCAGGTATTTACAGCTTCGTTGTTTTGACTCTTCATTTTTCTTTAACTATCCATGTCCAGATACTTTTGTCGAACACGTATGAAGTGTTTTTGTTTGGTTAATTTACCAGAAACTGGGAAAATCAGGGGAAGCCTGACAGGGATAAGTGTTGGGACTGTGACTCAAACCCAAAAAATATGGGGGAGTTTCCAGGCACTTGGAGACATAGCTTTTGCCTATTCTTACTCCCTTATACTCATTGAAATTCAGGTATTATATATTTCCCTTTACTCTAATAACTTGTTTTCACTTGATAAACACATAAGAATTTGTTGAACTTCAAAACAATATGGTGATTTTATTACAGGACACCCTCAGGGCTCCACCAGCAGAATCAAAGACAATGAGGAAGGCAACATTGATAAGTGTTGGAGTGACAACCTTGTTTTATATGTTGTGTGGTTGCATGGGATATGCTGCTTTTGGAGACTTGTCCCCTGGAAACCTTTTAACTGGTTTTGGATTCTATAACCCATTCTGGCTCCTTGACATTGCCAATGCTGCCATAGTGATCCACCTCGTCGGTGCATATCAAGTTTACTGTCAACCCCTTTTCGCTTTTGTCGAGAAAACCGCGGCCGAGAGGTTCCCGGACAGTGAATTCATTACCAAAGATATCAAGATCCCGATCCCGGGTTTTCGCCCTTACAATCTCAACTTGTTCCGGTTGGTTTGGAGGACGATTTTTGTGATCATTACAACTTTGATCTCCATGCTCCTTCCTTTCTTTAATGACATTGTCGGACTCCTCGGGGCACTTGGGTTTTGGCCATTAACAGTTTATTTCCCGGTTGAGATGTACATTTCACAGATGAAGATCCCAAAGTGGAGCACTAGATGGCTTTGCCTTCAAATCCTTAGCATCGCTTGCCTTATTATCAGCATCGCAGCTGCCGCCGGTTCGATTGCTGGAATTGTTCTCGATCTCAAGTCGTTTAAGCCCTTTTCGACAGCCTACTAGTTTGGTAGAATCGAACTGGTATGACCATTTACACCATTGTGGACAGCGTTTCAAAAAGGCAAGGGAAAAGTAATCTTTTAGGATAAAAAAGAAAGTTCCATGTCCAGAATCTGTAGTTGTTAATTACCTTAAGTTCAACAAAAATGGAGGCCCTTGGTCACCATTTCAACTTGTAACTTTTCATATCACTCGATCCAAATGCAAGAAAATAAAAATTCGAACACAACTTGTAGTTTTATGGTTTGGAATGATTGAAACTTGAAAGTAATAGCTAAAAGGACAACTTTCTTTTTCCCTTCAATATAGCAAACTCCATTAACACCAACACCATTGGAAGTGCCCATTTTGTTCAACAGTGAAACCAGCTTGTTGAAACGTTGCTCTCTCTCTCTCTCTCTCTGTAAATTTACACCAAATCAAAAAGGCAACGTCCCAACACCATGGCCACAAGTATCAGATTCTGATTATGAATCAGGTGGTGAAGGGAAGCTCACTTTCAATGGCTCTCAAATCTCAATAGATTGGATCTTCAACCACTACCTTTAAGAAACAAAGGAACAGATTGAACACTTCAACCCCGGGAAAAAGCCACAGATTTTGGAGTTATTAAAATGAAAGGGCTTTGTAAAAAAAATCTAAACTATACTTTATTTCTGTAAATATATACATTATTTTTGGGTAAATATTTGATTACGGTAAAAAAATTACACAAACAAGTATATTTTCAAGTTAAAATCTAAATTTCTGATCCTAACACTCTAAACCCTAAATTATAATTCTAACCTCTAAATTCTAAATCTACAATCTATAAACCCCAAATTAAAACCATACATGTCTTAAGTCGTCATTATCTCAGTCAATTTTTTAATTAAATTGACAAACGAATTTATGATTATGAAATTATTATTTAGATATTTATTTTTATAAAAAATAGTTTAAATAATTAAAGGAAAAAATACTTTGGGCAATTTTTTCCCTTTTAAGCCAAAATAAATAGTAACCTCTTTCTTCTAAAAAAAAAATTGAATAAATCCATTTGGTGGTGAAAGTTAAGCGGCGTAGGTGGAGAGTGGCCCAGCCGCCAAGGGGAGAGTTTTAGGAGCCTGTGAGAGTGGTAGGCCCTGCCAGATTAATGGGTTGTTAGCGTTGTCATCAATTGGTCCACTTTCCCTAATAGTACTAAAAAAATTACAACTTTCCTCGCCTTTCATTTCATTTTCCCCCAGGTTAGTTGGTTGCATTTGGTCATATGATTGTTTCCCGGAAATCTCCAACATTAGAGGCATTCTTTATTCTACTATTTCCTACTTTGATTTCCATTCTTTTAATAAAATATCACTGCCTTGATTAATGGAATAAGATGTTGGATAATGCAAATAAATAATTTATTAATTTGTCTATATTTTTGTCTTATAAATAGAGAGCATAAATTCATTGTTTGATACAGTGAAAACATTTGATTCTTTTTATTTTCTTCGAAGAGAGTAACACCAAGCGGGTTCTATTTTTTCAGTTTGGGTGTACGATGTTTGGAAGACTGTATTAACCTTGGGAGCAACGTCTATTATTGTGATTACACCATTCGAATAAAATTACTTTTAAGGCAATGCTTTTTATTTATTTTATATATTTTATTTATTAATTTATTTTCGCTAATCATTGCTAATATGTTTGTTTTGCGACCCGTAGTTTTTCTTACAATTTAGAAGCAATTTGACACTGCTGTCGATCGAAAGGTATGAATGTCTATATTTGACATCATGGAAGCAGGGTGTTATGAGAATAAATAGTTTACAACGAAAGTGCTCATACGCCTCTGATGACAACTTAAGGTGGTATATACTTCATCAACGTTATCATTTCAGCCTTGGATTTTGAGTCTTCCAGCAAAACGAAATGGACCTTACTTACACAGATCCATGTGCAACACCAATATCCTTTATTTTTATATTTGTTATATTCTCTTGGGAATAAGGTAATAGTATGTCTCGTTTTCTTCAACAAAACAATGTAGTAATAGCATGTTTCGTTGTACTGGCAAGAAGATGGAGTTCAGCAACGAAATTTACAGATTGTTTGATTTGGAGAACGGTGCTCTCTCTCTCTCTCTCTTTAAATTGATGGTTAGAAGGTCACACGGTGAACAATCTCTTTGAGGTCAATTTAGTTAAAAATAAAAAATTAATTGTGAACTCAACATTTGCATGCATTTCTGGGCCAATAAAAAGTAAACAAGTTCACTTGAGCTTAACTATAAAATTAAATTAAATTCTCAATCTAAAATGATTGTTAATTCATGATTTATTGCATGAATTGTATGCTCTTTAAATTAAATTCTCAATCTAAAATGATTGTTAATTCATGATTCACTAGAGCTTAACAAGTTCATTTGAGAGTGCCTTGTGTACCACCTCTCTTTCCTGAAAATTTACCTAGTGCATTATTCAGAACTATGCTTACTATTCCAATTTACAATAGAGAAAGGGAATATAAAAAAGAAAAAAAAGACTTGAAAATTTCTCATAATTTATTCTTTAATATTTGAAATTTTGGAGTAAAAATTCCCTTCAATTGTGACAAAATCTTGATGGCCAAATAAAAACATGTTGTATTTATGCAAGTCACACTTCTCATTTAAAATCATGATATTGTGAATATAAATTCTTTGTAAATAATTAATTTTATATCTATATTGATATTTGTGACAAAAATTATGTTTATATGTCTTTATACGAAAACAATTAGACACCTTATTTTGAGTAATTATTTTTTCAATCCTTAAAATGATTGGAAATGTTAGAGGTGAACGTGGGTGTCTAAAATCATGTCATGAACTTGTATTACATGTGTCTTTTCTGTAGCATATAAATCTATATGCATGAGTGTAATATTTTGTATGACTACATGAAACATCTGATAAAGATAAAATACTCATCGTGAAGTTCATGAGTACAAAAAGAAACCTTATTGATTCCATTACTAAAAGATAAGTAAGGAAAGTGGTTGATGATTCATCGAGGGGATGAGGCTTAAGCCCATTGGTTGAAGAATTCATGGTGGATACCCAATTTAATTTTCTAAGTTTTATGTGGTTAAACGAAGCCATAGAAAGACTCATAGTGTACATATTCTACTTATTCTTATGGCGATGAGAAGGACTTGATGAATTCACCGACGTGAAAGGATGAGTGTTTATGCTCTTAATGATTTTATATCCCAAGCTTTGGGCGGTCCTTGTGAGATGGACTTGATGATTTCGCCGAATCTTTAATAATTGAGAGGATGAGCTTACTAAATGCTCTTATTGATTTCATAACCCTAATCCGGGTAGTCTATATTGAGATAGACTTGATGAAATCACCTACGTAAGTGTGAAGAACTAGCCACCTTCCATGAAAGACTTTGGGTTGTCTTTCTAGAGTACTTACCAGCATCCTGAGGTATATTGGCTAGATTGTTGATCTATCGCGGAATTCATTTGGAGAAGAAATTAGTCGTGTGTTGTGAGTTCACTCCTATTTTAACAAGTTTTAGATTTGTTCACTTGTTAAGAGAAGAATTATTCATTCCACTATGTAGTAGTTTCAGATACGTTCACTAGTACTTAAGCAGCTAATTCGTTGTTATTCTTTTCTCGTTTTTTTCTCTATTTCTTTGCATTAGTGGGGGATTGTTGGATAATGCAAATAAATAATCTTATTTATTTTAAATAAAATTTTACTTTTAAATATAGTAAATATTATAGGGGCGGTTGAGATTTTTACAATAACCGATTCCTCTAATATTTACTGACTTGTTCCTACTTTTGCCTTATAGATAGAGAGTTCAAATTCATTGTTTGATACACTAAAAACATTTGATCCTTCATACTTTCTTCGAAGAGAACAACACCAAGCGAGTTCCATTTCTTCACTTCGGGTGTACGATCTTTGGAAGACCGTGCTAACCTTGGGGGACAACGTCCATTATTCTAATTATACCATCCGGGCGAAATTACTTTTAAGGCAGTAGTTTTTATCACGACGCAGTAATCAATTTGTTTTATTTATTTATTTAATTTCGTTGGTCATTGCTAATATGTATGTTTTGTAGCAGTAATTTTTCTTACATAAGACATTAAGATATTAAAAAAAGTCCGCGATGAGATCCTTCCTAGTTCCTACGGCAGTTATCCCCAAAGGCATCCTTGTGGTAGGAGTACGATGCATGAAAATCAATAGAAAAACCAAAACCAAAACGTATATAATATGAAAAGTTTATAAAATATAATCACCATTGAATTAATTAATAATTTAAAAGTTTATATTTATATATAAGTGCATGTACTTGAGGTATATTTGCTTATGGATATAATATGAAAAGTATTTAAAAAAAAATACTGATAAACTCGGAACTGATACACTGGGATACACTTATACCAGAACAAAAAAGTATTTCCACCTGAACAGTACAGACTACTTTGATAAGAAAATAAGAAAGAAAAATGAAGTTTGGTGATTAAAATTTGCAGAACCTAAACAAATGGAAATCAAAACACGAATTGCAGTTCAAGACTTGAATTCTTCACATGGCAGCATAAAGTAATTTGCTTCCATACAAACAGGAACCCACTGGTACATTGTTTTTATTATAAAAAACCAAAGCAAAATTCTTCATTCAAAGGAAATCAAGGGTGAGCCAGTAACAAGAGAACAGCAGTGACGTGTAACGGAAAATTTCTAAATTGAAATTGCTGGTGACTGCTGATGATATGTAGTCCTAATAGCACAACCAGGCCACCTTCTAATCAAATAACTTTTATTCCGAAAAGGAATGATATTTTCACTCAGTACCTCTTTGTTTTAGATTCAATTTTAGAAACAGTCATTCCTGAAATCTTGTTGATCTCATGAAGTAATCCAGCTGAGAACAAGAAACTGCATTGAACATGGAATATAAAGTCAGCCATCAGTATTCATATTGGTAAAACAAAATCCAGCTGAGAACAAGAACTTGCATTGAACATGAAATATAAAGGCAGTCATCCCCACAGGAGGGAACAAACTTATTAGGAAGCATGCTTTCCTCACTTTAACATTTGTGTTTAGCCATAAGCCCAACAATTGTCAATAAGATGTCTGAGGTTCAAATCCATCACCCTGGCTCCACCATGACTCTATAAGATAAATGTTCAAGTTCCAAACGTAATTTAAACTTACCAAATGATTCAGTTAATGGATTAAAATGTTTCTCACAAAGCATGCATGGTAGGAGCATGAAGTAGAATGCAGGTAATGAGTCACTTCTTGACATTACCATGTTGTGATACACACGCGGTGGACAGTGCTAGCAGCAATCAGTGCAACAGCTTCTGCTAATATAACTGCCAAAAAAGAGAGGAATTCAAGTTAGTCGTGAATTCTGCAGTAAAGAAGCGATTGCATTGTAAAATTTGTTAGAACAATGTGCTATGGTTACTAAGATAGATCCTGAATTTCCATTTTCAATGAAAAATTTCTTCCCATAAAGAAAAAAAAAGTCAATGTAGGGTTTAATGAATTTCAGTAGCTACTACCGAGACAAGGAAATAATGGATTTCAAACGTCAAACCTCTGAGTTTCTTACAACTGTTTAATTTCAGTAGTGAACCTCATGAGCCATAATGCACTATGCATGCTATATTTTCACCAAGGAAAGTTGCATGACAGTATAAAATGTTGAAAGCCTTTTTCTCCCTGACGAAAAGAAAAGCAGACGAAATAATGAAAAGAAGGGTCTCTATTTTGCCTCCTGGAAATTCCCAATGAACTGAAAGGAGAGGAGGCAAGAAAAAATACAGATTATAATGCCGAATTAAGCAATGTAAATCGCAAAAGAATGCTATTCGGTTCTCAGAGCACAGATTTTAATATGTTGGCGTTTACATCATTGAAAAATACATCATATGATCAGATTAAAACCATAATTCAGAACATAACACGAAGAATCACAAATCCGAATGACAGGAGACTCACTGTTAGTAACACAAGAAACAAGAGGGAGCTGGTGAATCCACCAAGTATTGTGAAAAGCTCGGACGAAGCTAACTTCCCTCGATACATCTCTTGGAGTGAGAGAATGACAGTAAATAAAAGAAATGAATATAGCATCGAACTCCCTGATCCTGCCATGGCCTTTACATTGCATTCCAAAAAAAAAAAAAACAGTTCAGAAATACTACTATAAAATAACTAAACAATGTAGAAACATGAGATATTGAAATGCAGTTTAAGGGTGAATATTTAATCAAATCAGTTTGAGTTTATGTTTAAATAATTAAATATAATTCTAAATATTATGATATTAAAATTTTTATACAACATATGTTGTGTAATTCAAAGATCATTTATACAATCTTTTTGTTTTAGGAGTTAAGAATTTAGTTCAAAGTTTATGAGTATTGTAGAGTTTAGAATTTAACGTTTACTGTTAGAATTTAAGTTTTAAGATTATGAATTTATATTTTAGATTGAAGGCTGCAATTTTAGATATGAAAATTAAATTTATTGAAGTATTTTTGAATGATAAGGATTACCATTTCGTGTGTTTTTTTTGACATAAGGATTCCCATTTCTTTTAATGATATAGAAGGAGCTTCCACTAAATGTGACGATATTCAAAGGAAGCTTGGCAATTTAGTTTACAATGATATAGGCACCTTCGCACACAAAATGTACCTCATTGTTCTTGGTAGTCACCACTCGGAATATTCCTGCTTCCTTCGCATCACCCTTGATGTGCCGGTTCCTTCCGAAAGCTGCACTTGGTCCCAACTCTGCCTCCCGGCATATCACATTTCGTCGACTTGACTTTCCCCACTGCACACTCCGGATATCCGCATCATTTTCATGTCTTTCCAGTGAGGATTTCCTTTTCCTCCCTTGGCATGCTTCACGATACGGGTGCCACTAAGAACAAGGTTGCGAGCGAGCTCATCCAGAATCACACGTTCTGTATCGTTTTTGAAGACAATGGTTTTTCGAGCAAGAGAGAGCGCGGTTTCCCCTTTAGCATTCTTGAAATCACAATTTGCCCCGTGTGAGATTAAGAGCTCACACATGGGACCATGACCTTCCCTAGCTGCCAACATAAGTGGAGTGTATCCATCTCCGTCGGGGATATTTACATCATAGCCCCTGCTCGTCAATAACATAACGGCATCCAAATCTCCATAGCGCGCTGCGCAATGCAAAGCATAGAAGCCCCCGGCATTTCGGTTGCCTTTTTCGATTGCCAATTCAAGCATCACCTTCTCAAACAGATCACGGTTCTGGTTCAGTTCAGACAATGTAATTGCTGTCTCACCAGATTTATTGAACAGCTTAACATCAGCTCCAGCATAAGCTAGCAGCCGGAATGCTTCAACATGACCTTTCAAGGCGGCAATCATGATTGCTGAGAAACCATTCTCATTCTGATAATCAAGATCAACGTCTCCGCTTCCAATCAGAGCTTTTAGAGCCTCAACATCACCAGTTTCGGCAACAAACAACAACAGAGAGAAAACTGATACATTGCTCGACTTTGGGATCCTTCGAACCTTGATTTTGTCCAGCATTGCTGCTGAAAACCAAGGCACCACCGGTTTGAACCAGCAATTGAACTAGCGGACTGACCAGAGACGTTAACTAAGCCAAAGTCCGCACCAGCCCCGGTCAACACTCCGAGACATTCTTCATGCTTGTACTTTGCACAAATCATCAAAGCTGTGTCACCAGAGTCAGTCTTGGAGCTTATATCACAACCCTAATCAATGAGGGATTGAAGGGTTCCTGACATGCCAAGACGAGCAGCCAAGTGTATTGGCCGGAATTCAGTTTTCAAGGTTTTAACTGGGCATGTTGTGTTTGCACCACAAGTCAAGAGCACTTTGACAGCTCCTGAACTTCCACAAAGGATCGCATGGTGCAGGAGGGTTCTTCCGTAGTGAGGTGTCTCGAGGGTGAAGTGCTGAAGGAGCATGCGCAAGATGGCACCACTATCTTCAAAATATTCTACAGCACACCAGCTGATTGCATAGGGCTCCTCCAGTCCTGCACCCACTCGAATCTCTTCACCTGTAGTAGTGTCCCATGACCATGCTCCAAGACTTACTTTAGTGTCAGTTGGAATCCCAGCCTGTTAACGAGCCAAAGTGGTTTATATAAGATAAGAACAAATAATAATAACAAAAGTATTACTCAAAGCATATTACCCAATCTTTGATGCAAATCTATAAACTCTTAGGTGATTTATCGGGGAATTACTATCTTGAGGGAAACGAAGTACCATAAAGATTATCAGATCCAGACGTGATGCAACTTATTATAATATTCAAGTTGTATAGATTCTAGTCATAACTCATAAAAAAGCCTTCAGATTAAGCTTGTACAATGAAAAGACATGTTGTGCCTAATTTTACATTTATTTAGAGTTTGGGAAATCTTTTCTATCACCTGTAGAAGCAAGCGAACAACCGCGGCCTGCCGATTAACCACAGCAGCAACAAGTGCAGTGCAGTCAACATTTGTATATAAAGAAGGTTTAGATGACTAATGCTCCATTAACGAAGCTTTTGAGGAAGAATGTTCCATTTTATCTAGACTGATGCTCAGCAAGAGAGTTTCGAGAAGTTGAAGATAGTTCTGACCCAAGCCCCAGTATTGACTCAACCTGAGCTTGGGAAGGATTTTACAATTTATAGTGATGTTTCGCACTCCGGACTTGGTTGTGAGTAATTGCTTATGCTTCTCGTTAGCTGAGTCCTCATGAGTGTAACTATCCTACCTACGATCTGGAGTTGGCCGTTGTGGTTTTTGCCCTAAAGATTTAGAGACACTATTTCTACGAAGAAAAATGTTCTATCTATATTGATCATAAAAGCCTAAAGTATCTCCATACACAGAAATAGATTAATCTGAGACAACGTCGTTGGCTTGAGCTTCTTAAAGACTACGACTGTGTGATTGAGTATCAACCGAGGAAAGTCAATGTTGTCGTTGATGCTTTGAGCTGTAAGGCTATTTCATACCTGAAGTCTCTGTTTGCCAAGATGAGTATATATGATGATGGCAGTTTACTGGCAGAGTTGTAGGTTAAGCCGAATTTGGCCGAGGAAATTAAGGCCAAATAGCTCCTGAACATTTCCTTACTTCCTATAATACAATAGGTTGAGCAGGGATCCACCTAAGCTTTTGATCATAATGAACTTTTGTGCTTCAAGGGTCGTTATTGTGTGCCTGATGATGCCGAGTTGAAGCGGGTCATTCTCAGTGAGGCTCATAACAGCCCTTATGCTATGCATCTTGGTGGGGATAAGATGTGCCGGAATTTGAGATAGAGATATCGTTGGGTTAGTATGAAAAAGGACATCTCTGATTATGTGTCACGGTGTTTGACTTGCCAGCAGGTTAAGGCAGAACATCAGAATCCTTCTGGTTTATTGCAACCTATTAAGATTCTAGAGTGAAAGTGAGAGCGTATCACGATGGACTTTATTACCAGGTTTCCTCTAACTCCTTCTAAAAAGGATTTTGTCTGGGTGATTGTTGATCGACTCACTAAGTCAGCTCATTTTATTCCTGTTTGAGTTACTTATTTTCTAGAGAAGCTGGCTAGATTGTATATCTTAGAGATTGTCAGATTAAATGGTGTACCATTGTCTATCATCTATGATTGAGATTCGAGGTTTACCTTATGATTTTGGAATGCCTTACATGAGGCCTTGGCCACACGTCTGAATTTTAGTACATCCTTTCATCCACATACTGATGGTCAGTCAAATAGGGTGATTCAGATTTTAAAGATGTGCTATAGGGTTGTGTGATTAATTTATGCGACAGATGAGATGATTTTTTGCCCTTGGCCGAGTTTGCATATAATAATAGTTACCATGCTAATATTCGTATGACACTGTCTGAAGCTTTGTATGGCCGAAAATGTCGTACTCCAATCTACTAGACTGAGGAGACTCTGAGTCTAGAGTTAGTCTGAGAGACTGAGGAGACTGTCAGATTGATTCGTAACCGCCTAAAAGAGGCTTTTGATAGACATAAGTCTTATGCAGATCGAAGAAGAAAAGATATCGAGTTCAGTGTCGGGGATTAGGTTTTTTTTGAAGGTATATTCGTGGAAGAAAGATATAAGATTTGGACGTAAGGATAAGCTGAGCCCAGATTCATTGTACCGTACCTCATTTTGAAGAGAGTTGGACCAGTTGTATTCTCATGTGTAAATGTTGAGACAATACTATCCAGCGAGTTATGTTATTCTGGTTTAGGATGTGGAGTTGAGGCCAGACCTATCTTATGAGGAGGAGCCTGTTCAGATTTTGGATAGAGACGAGAGAGTTTTGAGGAACTGGCGTATTTCTATGGTTAAAGTTTAGTGGAGTAATTTTGGACAAGAAGAAGCTACATGGGAGACTCTCAAGTCGATGAAGGAGCAGTTTCTACATCTGTTTAATTCAGGTAAATTTTGAGGTCGAAATTTCTTTTTAGGGGGTGAGTTGTAACACCCCAATAAATTAATGCTTGAAGATACATAATAATAGTAATAATAATAGTAATAATAAAATATGGGGTTTAAGGCTAAGAGGATTTGAACCTACAACCTCTTTCTCAACACACAACCCTTTCTTGTTTAACCACTGAGACAAGTGCTCATATTTGTCATGTGATAGATTGGAAGAATACTTTGAAGTAAAAAATTTGGGGTTTTAACCTGAATTAAATATATCACTCTGACTCCTCACCTACCCAGAATTAACTCCAAAAAATCCCTCAGTTTTTAGATCTTTCTCATCCACTCATCCTGTCTTTTCTTTTCCCTCATTTGCCACCAATCTAGCCTCACCGTCGTCCAGTGACCATCAATTCCATGACCAATCAGAGTGCCACGATGTCCAGATAAATCCTTTGACCGTCACTCGCCAAGCCCCACTACCATTTGCCAGTGAAAATTTAACTGAAGGTTCGACGAGAACCAAATCTCTTATCCTCTGGTTTTTATATTTTCCAGCTGCCTCTGTCATCTTCTCAAGACGCAATCGTCACCATCTTCTTTTTTATATCGAGGCGAGCAAGACTCAGTCAGCCGATCATTTTTCGATGACGTTTCAAAGGTCACTGAAGTTCAAGAAAAACCCTCAATTTTCTCTTTTTCTGGTCGTTCTCCACCGTTCCAAGGTTGTGGTAAGCTTCGATATCTAATAAAATTGAAAAAGCTCGTTGTTTTCTGTATTTTTAGGTGTTTTCGACCGATGTAGGCCACGCGTGGCTCACACGTGCCATCGGAGGTGATTTTCGGCCATCATGGTCGGTTTGCTCTTGAACTGAGTAGGTTCAGCTTTAAATCGATATGGCTAAACTCGGTTTAGCCTATTGGACCGGAGGATAGGTTTGTCATTTTATATCTCGGGCTGGCCTGTTTTCTATGGCCTAATAACCTTTTGTCCTTAAACCCAAAATGGTCAAAGCTTAAACCCAAACCTGACTCGTCCGACTCGAAACTAAACTGTTTCTGTCTGATCCGACATGTCTGAGTCAACACTTAGTCAACCCGTCCGAGTCAACCTAGTTGACTTTGACCAAAAAGTTAACTTTTTCCCCAAAATCCCTATTTTATTTTTTGATGTATTGAGTCCGTTTTTGAATCTTGTTTCGCAAAATTCCAACTTGAAAGCCTTTGAATTTGATGTTGAACCTAAACATGCATATGTATTAAGTTAATTTATTTAAGACAAATTTTTGAAAAAGGTCTAACACATGATATTATTTGTTTAAAGGTACTAGAGACTCCCTCAATCGTGCATCTGCCCAGCCCAGTTCCTCTCGATACGTGCGGCCGCATGATCCCGTTGTGACTCGTATGTATCAGTACATTGTGAATTATCACATAAGAGAATTATTCCGCATTAATTTAAGATTCGTTGTGTCTTAGGTTCTAGTACAACATCAAAGCGTAACATTGGTGCTCAGTAGGCCATCTGAATGATCAGATCTTTTGAGGTGTGTTCCTTAAATGCTATATATAAATGTTTTAAATATTTTTTTGAACTAATCATGTTCACACGACTGATAATTTCCAATTTTGAAATGCAACATATTTTCTGATTTTAAGCATGATTATTTCATTTGTCTGATTTATGCTTCAGCACCTGATTTGATAGCATGCTCTCTAGTTATTGTTTCCCTGAAAATAATTGTATGCTTTATATCTACTGCTGCTACTGCTTACTATTGATTATTGTGATTATTGCCTACACTATTTTACTGGTACTTGAGATAATGTATGAAGTCTCTATTGGTTCAACCCTTATCCGGCTGGTAATTTTGCTTGTATTAGGTTTCTACGCTTCGGCTAGGGTAATTTCGTCTATATTTGGTTCCTACGCTTAGGCTAGGGTAATTCCGCTTGGACTTAAGTTATTCCCTTAGGATGGCACCTACGCCCAATGGGCTTGGGTTAATAGATGGAGTTCTGGGGAATTGCATATTGGAGTTCAGTTGGAGGGTAGCTAGATTTTACATGACAGTTTTGGTTACCCTTATACATAATTTTCTGAAATGATTTATACATGTAACCCCCTCGACCCGGCCTAATCGCAAGACCGAACCGAACGAGCTACATTAAGTTTACCAAAGTAAACCGTGAAGACAACTCTAAAAATACGACCATTTTTTTCTTTTATCTTATCTAGATGCTGGTTATTACCCTACATATACATACAAGCAACGAGCGAAAACCCAACCCAATCAGACTTCGAATTGATATCCAATTGGTCACTTTACAATAATAGGGACCAAAACATAAATCTACAAATCTATAAGGGTTAACTTGTAATTTTCTTTACCAAAATTCGATCTGTCAGGTTACAAGCATACATGCCAAATTTCAACTTAAAACGACCATCCGAACTCATCCAATTGCATACATAACACCCAGAGACCCAATTATAATTTCCATTATTTTGAAAGACCAATTTCATAATTAAAGTTACCAATCCTCAATTAAACCAATTACATGCATACTGGTGAAATTTCAAGTCAAAACGATTATTCAAACTCATTTAATTGCATTATATCACTCAGGGACTAAAACGAGAGAAAACAGAAACCATAAAACATACTTTTAACTAACTTAACCACTGACAGTATCGATACGCGGGCAAGTGTATCGATACACCTGAGCTTTCTCAAAATTCTGGATTCTAGTAGCTCAAAACCGTATCGATACATTATGCCTATAATTGTAGACCCGTATCGATACGATCACCCATGTACCGATACGTTAAGCCTGAAAATATGCTTACCCGTATCGATATGGTCTCCCGTGTATCGATACGCTGTGCCTGGAAACACTTACCTGTATTGATACGGGCACAGGCGTATCGATACGCCCTGACCTGAAACGTCAAAATTTGCTAGTTTTTAGCCTCGTTTTGGAATTCTAACACTTAAGCATACTTCTAACAATCAAATAACATCATCATTTGTCATTTACCATCAACTACCGTAAACCAAACATCAAGAAACAATCATCATGCTTTAAAGGTAAACTATAGGCATGCTTCCTAATACTCAAGCAACCAAAGCATGAACCATGTGCAAAATCCAACAACCAAGCTTATCACAAGTCCAAAGCAACAATATAAACTTGCTCAAACGGAAAAGTAACCACTCAAACCCCCCAACAACATTTAAGCCACATTGCCTTTATTACTACTTTAAAACCCAAACATACTTTGGTAAATCAAGTCTTGGAATTTCCTTCTTGCTTGCCAGGCCACTTTCATTCAATCAATCTGCATTGATGATAAAAGAAAGCGTAAGCAATCATTGCTTAGTGAGGAACGCTCAAAATACAAACCATCATCCAATGCAATTAAAATCTATTTCAAAACAAATCATGCCATTCTTTCAAAACATGCACTTAGTCTTTACAAAATCAACATATTAAACCATATGCAACATGTATCATGGATTCCACAGCATAATCTCATATGTAATTCCCTCTACTTAAACCTTTCCCATGCATAACATCCCATATGCAAAGCTTAAGGAGTAAATCATGTGTAAACACTTTATTCCAAATCAATCCATCAACATGATACATTTAAAACATTACATTGGCTTACAAGTAATCCATCTCAACAACAACATTTCCATAAAACCATTATTAACATCGGTAACATCAGATACACAGATTTCCCAAGAGATCTCGCAATCTCTTGCAGCTCAATGCATGGAGTCATGCAACACATACAACACCTCTACACTACCAAGGCTAATCCTCCAACTTGGAGTAAACACATTCGACGCATCAACCTTTACAGATCATGGCTGGAGTAAAAGCCATCTAAGTTTTACCTCAACAACATTGAGGTTCACATGATCGGAGTAAGTACCTCTCGTACTACGTCTACAACCACGGACGACTTATTATAGTGCACTTTAAATCTTATGGCCAGCCAATTATATCCGATAACATTTCCATAACATTTTAGATTCATCACTTGCCAATATAATCCACTTTTATAAACATACCTCACTGTTTTCTTATGCATTATTCAAATTATTTCATTGTGCATTAAACCACGCATAATCCATGTTCATAAATATCTTTAAAATCATGCATTACTTTACAAACGCATTTATCATCATTTCATATCAATTTCCAGCATTAAACTATGCTCATTCCATGCATAAAACAAGAGGTAAACAATCATTTAACAAGTGCATTCATAAATCATTTGCCAACCGAAATCAAGAGAGAGAAATCCACTTTACTTACTTTCGAGTCTTAGACCAGCGTATCAACCCTAGTCTAGACTCCTATTAAACCTTTTCAAAATTTTGAAAAGCCATTCTTATCCGTTTCACTCACCGACAAAGCAATCATCTTCCTTGTCGATGTCAAATCAAGCCTTCGACAACTCCTCAACACCAAGATTCACTTTCGAACTACTTTCCCCTGTTTCAAACACATCATAACAAAGAATCTAATGCATTACAATGCATCCAAACTCACAACAGCACAACAATTAATAGCACCCAACTATAGCCCTCCACAACACTCTATCTTAACAACCGAAAACATCATCGATTCGCCAAAAACCTCAACCCAGCCCACAACTACGAATCTCAACCTTCAAATAACATCAATTAACATCAAAACAGCAACCTAAAACAACCTTATACCTCCAGCAACCAAAAATTAACCTCAACACCTCAAAATCTCTTAACTACCAAACTAACAAACTAGAGATTCAATAGATTCCGGGATTCTATCATCAAAACTCACTTCATTATCATATTAAACATCAAAATCAAGGTATAAACCAATCCTTAACTCAGCAAAAACAGATCACTACAAATTTCCACAATTTTTCATCATAAATCATCAATTAAACCATAAATCCGAGTTTAATTTATCAAAACCCAATACAAATCATATAAAATGGATCAAGAACTTAGGAATTTCAATAAAGAACCTTTCATTAGAGGAGAAGAACGAATCCTTACCTCCAATACTGATTTCTCCCCTTAATTGCTTTATAAACCATGAAAATCAAGGTAGAAATAATAAGTATTTGATGTAAAAGCTTTAGAAATCAGTTGGAAATCAAAAACTCTTTGAAATCCTAATTTTACCTGAAGAAATTGAATCTGGAAAATATGTTTGGCTTGAGAGAATTTGGGAGAAAAGAAGTTACAAAATTAGTTACGTAAATTCTTTTAAAAGCCTTTATTGTGTTTAATTAATTCTCTCCTTATTTATACCTCTTAAAACTTAATTAAAAATAATTAATTAAAGGGAGAAATCTGATGAAACCCTTTTGGATTAATAGCACCTTAAAGATTCAAAGTTTTGACCCATTTTCAAAACAGTCACTAAAAACAATTTTGCAAACTTGCATTTTGGTCACTATCCCAAAATGTCCCATTTCCGAATTTCATTTTCTAAAATTGTTTTTACCAAAATCATTTATATATTTAATAATGATTTCAGACTATTTTCCATATTTTTATGTTTAATAAAAATATTTAATCCAATTTAAATCACGAATCTGACTCGAATCTCTAATCCCGATCCACCGAACCGACTAAACCGTTCCCCAAAACACCTAAGCCCAAAATCAGGGCGTTACAACTCTCCCCCTCATAAAAAATTCCGTCCTCGAAATTTACCTGGAGAAAAAAGATATGGAAACTGTTTTTTCATGTCAACTTACTCTCCCAAGTAGCCTCATCAACTCTTCGATGCCACCATAACACTTTAACGAGCTCTATCATCTTCCCACGCAAAACCTTACTGCTGGTATTAAGGATCTCTATTGATTCCTCATCATAAGTCATATCCGGCCTCAACTCAACATCCCCAATCGGTTTAACATGAGAATGATCCGACCGATACCTCCGCAACATCGAAACGTTGAACATATTATGAATCTTTTCCAACTCCGGAGGCAACCTCAACCGATAAGCTACAGGACCCACATGATCCAAAATCCCATACGGCCCGATAAACCTCGGACTCAACTTCCCTTTACGCCCAAAGCGCATCACTTTCTTCCAAGGTGAAACCTTCAAAAATACTTTGTCACTAACAGCGTACTCCACTTCTCTACGCTTCAAATCCGCCTAGGGTTTCTTTCTATCGGATGTTGGTTTCAAGCAATCAGATACAAGCTTCACCTTCTCACAAGTGTCTTTCAACACATGGGGCATAGAAATATACTTCTCCCTAACCTCCGCCCAACACAAAGGCGTACGACACCTCCTACCATATAAGGCCTCATACGGTGCCATTTGAATACTCGCTTGATAGATATTATTATAAGCGAACTCCACCATCGACAACTGCTTTTCCCAGGTTCCTTGGAACTCGATAATACAACACCTCAACATATCCTCTAAGACCTGGATCACACGCTCAGACTGTCCATATGTCTGTAGATGATACGAAGTGCTAAAATGCAACCGGGTAGCCAGGGCTCGATGCAAACATTCCCAAAACCGTGCTATAAACCTCGGATCTCTATCCGACATAATTGAATTAGGCACTCCATGCAACTTCACGACCTCTGCGATGTAAAGATCAGCCAATTTATCCAAAGTATACGTCGTATGCACCAACAAAAAATGTGCACACTTCGTAAACTGATCCACGATCACCCAAATGGAATCTTTTTTAGTCGGTGTCAAAGGTAGCCCTGACACAAAATCCATGGTGATTCTCTCCTATTTCCATTCTGGTATCCTCAACAGTTGCAACAACCAAAATGAGCATAACAAAAGGGCTAGAATGAGCCTCGGTCAAGATGATATGTCTCAACTCCTCATCCTGTGGTACCACTACCTGGTCCTTAAAACACAACACCCCATTATCGTTAAAGTGAAAATCCGATGGTTTCCCATCCAAGATATCCCTAACATGAGGTACCAACTCATCATCATACAGTTGTTTCTCATTTATCATTTGCGACAGCGATGGCTTCACCTGCAACTCGGCCAACAAACCTCCATCATGGGTTACAACCAACCGAGCAAACATAGCTCTCAACTCAACCACAACTTTTCTACTCAAAGCATCCGCTACCACATTTGCTTTACCCGGATGATACTCAATGGTCAAGTCATAATCTTTAAGCAACTCTAACCACCGTCGTTGACTAAGATTCAACTCTTTCTGCGACATCAAATACTTCAAACTTTTGTGATTCGTGTACACTACACACTTCTCACCATAAAGATGATGCCTCTAAATCTTTAATGCAATCACTACCGCGGCAAGCTCAAGATCATGAATAGGATAGTTATGCTCGTGCACCTTCAATTGCCTAGATGCATAAGCCACCACCTTCTCGCCTTGCATCAACACGCACCCTAAACCCACATAGGATGCATCACTATATACCACAAACTATTTTCCCGACTCAGGTTGAATCAAGATTGGAGCTTGCGTCAAAGCTTCCTTTAACTTTTCAAAAACTTGCTAACGATCCTCTGTCCACTCAAAACGAACGTTCTTTTGTAACAACTTGGTTAAAGGTGCATCAATCTTCAAAAATCCATCTACAACCCGACGATAATATCCAGCCAACCCAAGGAAACTACACACCTCTGTCACTGACCTAGTTGGTTTCCAACTCACCACAGCCTCAATCTTTTGTAGATCCACACGGATTCCCTCAGCCGACAACATATGTCCAAGGAAAACTACTTCTTTCAACCAAAATTCACATTTACTCAACTTAGCATATAATTGATTATCCAGCAATCTCTGAAGCACAATCCGTAAGTACTCATCATGGTCTTTCTCTCTACGAGAGTACACAAGAATATCATCAATAAACACTACCACAAATTGGTCCATGTACTCATGAAATGCCCTATTCATCATATCCATAAACGCAGTTGATGCATTGGTCAACCCAAACGGCATCACTAAGAATTTGTAATGCTATACCTCGTACGAAAGGCAGTCTTTGGCACATCCTCACCCTTCACCTTCAATTGATAATATCCCGATCTTAAGTCGATCTTAGAAAATACCGATGCACCTCAGAATTGATCAAACAAATCGTTAATCCGTGGTAAGGGATATTTGTTCTTAATCGTCAACTTATTCAGTTACCGATAATCGATACACATCCTCATTGTGCCATCTTTCTTCTTCATGAATAACACCGGCGTACCCCAGGGTGAAAGACTGTGTCTAATAAATCCCCGATCAAGCAACTCCTGGAGTTGTGTCTTTAACTCTTTCAACTCTTTAGGTGCCATGCGATACGGCACAATAGACACCGGTGCCGAATCAACATGCATCTCGATTTTAAGCTCCACCTCCCTATCTGGTGGCAACCCCGGTAACTCTTCAGGGAAAACCCCCAAAAAATCATAAACTATGCGTATGTCCTGCACACGCACATCCTTGGATCCAAGATTCATAATATAGGCCAAATATGCCTGACATCCGAGTTTCAACATTCGACTTGCTTCTAAAGCTGAAACAATATTGGTCAAGAAATTTGCATTCTCGCCAACCACCACAACTTCATAATCATCAGCAAGACGCAATGATATCTGTTTGGTTTCAAAATCCACAACTGCCCTATGCTCATATAGCCAATCCATCCCCAATATTACATCAAAACTATGGAATGGCAATTCCATCAGATCCACAGTGAACACATGGTCTTGCACCATCAAAGGACACATTCGGTATAACTTCCTAACCACAACCATCTCACCCAAAGAACTAGTTACTCGAATCCCAACATTCAAAATCTCCACAGGTATATCAAGCAACTGTGCATGCTCGCTAAGAATATACGAATGGGTGGAACCAGAATCAACCAAAAAAATAACAGCAAAGATTGCAAAGTAAAGGTACCTACAATCACATCGGTATTGTTGCATCTTTCGTGATGCGCATATACCCTCGCAGGTACCTACAATGATGTGTGCTACAGTCCTACACCTACCATCTCTAAGCTAAAAATGTCTTTGTCCACGCCCTCGACCTCTCGGGGCAGCCACAACAGGTGCAGGAACATGCACACCTCTAGCTAACACAGGGCAGTCACGCCTCACATGATCAGCCGACCCACAACTCTAGCAAGTATTAGCTGCAACAGGCGCATGAATTGGCCCAGCTCGTCCAATCTGAAGACAATCGCGTCTAACATGGTCTCGAGATTTACAACCCCAGCAAACTCTATTTGACCTCTAGCAAACTCTTGAATACTTCTTCTCACACTAAACAAACTCGGGTATCGCACCTTCAGAACTCTGCCCTAGCTGACCTCTTCTCCCAAGCTCGGGTCGATATCTCTGATCACGGTGCCCCTTATATCGGCCACCCCCGGTATTAGCATCAGCAGCTCTCTTACCATGACCGGACCCTCCAGCACGGGATGTCAAACCCAAACTCTGCTCAATATCCTTGGCTCTCGAAACCAATGCATCAAAATCAACATACTCAATAGCCAACATATATGTCTTAACCTCATACGTCAATCTATAATGGAAGCGGTCACAACGACTCCTCTCATCAGGCATCAACTTAGAAGCATAGTGACTCAACCTCACAAACTGTATCTCATACTCAGATACTAACAAATCCCCCTGCATCAAAACCATGAACTCGCGTTTCTTTTCATCTTGGTATTTAGCTCCAAGATACTTCTTCCGGAAGGTAAACCGGAAGGTTTCCCATGTTACATTGTCGGCTTTCATACTTGCAATCACCGTAGTCCACCAGCTATATGCATCTCCCTACAGCAGAGATACAACACATCCCAACTTACGAGCATCAGAACAACCCATCCAATCCAAAATACGATTCGTGCTGGCAAACCACTTCTCAGAAGTCTCATGCGACAACCCTTTAAACTCGACCGCTCTTAGGCCACGTAAATACTCTAAGGGTAATCCCAAATTAGCAACAGCAACCGGTGCTGGCCCAGGCACATACACTCCAGCCATCGTGGCCTGGAACGCTCCCGTCATTGCTTGTATCAAAGGCGTCATATCACCTAGTGCTGGCCCAGCTTGCACATGTGGTACTTGTTCCACACCCGCGGGTGGATTCGATAGAAGAGGTGGAAACCCCTCAGGCACAACATAATTCTCATCATCTTGCCTCCCTCCATTCGCATTAAAACGTAATTCTCTCATTGGTGGCATTGTAAACAAAGAATTTATGGCATGATAACACCAAAATAAAAACGGTTAGGCCATCTTCAAGCAAGGGTCTAAGACTTCCATTTCAAATCAAAACATTTTCCATCGATAGTAATAAGGCAATGTGTCCCAAATTATACCCCAACATGGCATATAGCATACAATCCATCACTGTGTATAGCAATCAAGTCAATTCTATCAACATACATTTCAAACAACTTCCCAACATACATAACCAACCATAACCTACCCCCAACAATCATAACCTGGCTCTGATACCAACTCAACCTGGCCTAATCGCAAGACCGAACCGAACGAGCTACATTAAGTTTACCGAAGTAAACCGTGAAGAAAACTCTGAAAATACGACCATTTTTTTATTTTATCTTATCTAGATGCTGGTTATTACCCTACATGTACATACAAATAACGAGTGAAAACCCAACCCAATCTGGCATCGAATTGATATCCAATTGGTCACTTTACAACAATAGGGACCAAAATGTAAATCTACAAATATATAGGGGTTAATTTGTAATTTGCTTTACCAATCTTCGACTTGTCAAGTTACAAGCATACATGCTGAATTTCAACTTAAAACGACCATTCAGACTCATCCAATTGCATACATAACACTAGGGAACCAACTATAATTTCTATTATTTTGAAGGACCAATTTTATAATTAAAGTTACCAATCCTCAATTAAATCAATTACATGCATACTGGTGAAATTTCAAGTTAAAACAATCATTCAAGCTCATTTAATTGCATGTATATCACTCAGGGACTAAAACGAGAGAAAACAGAAACCTTAAAACATACTTTAAACTAACTTAACCACTGATCGTATCGATACGCGGGCAAGTGTATCGATACGCCCGAGCTGTCTCAAAATTCCGAATTCTAGTCACTCTAAACCGTATTGATACACCTTCACGTGTATCGATACACTATGCCTGAAACTGTAGACTCGTATCGATACGGTCACCCATGTACCGATACGCTAAGCCTGAAAATGTGCTACCCGTATCGTTATGGTCTCCCGTGTATCAATACGCTGTGCCTGGAAACACTTACTTGTACTGATACGGGCACAGGCGTATCGATACGCCCTGACTTGAAACGTCAAAATTTGCTGGTTTTTAGCCTCGTTTTGGAATTCTAACACTTAAGCATACTTCTAACAATCAAATAACATTATCATTGGTCATTTACCATCAACTACCATAAACCAAATATCAAGAAACAATCATCATGCTATAAAGGTAAACTGTAGGAATGCTTCCTAATACTCAAGCAACCACAACATTAACCATGTGCAAAATCCAACAAATCAAGCTTATCACAAGTCCAAAGCAACAATATAAACTTGCTCAAATGGAGAAGTAACCACTCAAACCCTCCCAACAACATTTAAGCCACATTGCCTTTATTACTACTTTAAAACCTAAACATACTTTGGTAAATCAAGTATTGGAATTTCCTCCTTGCTTGCTAGGCCACTTGCATTCAATCAATCTGCATTGATGATAAAAGAAAGCGTAAGCAATCATTGTTTAGTGAGGAACGCTCAAAATACAAACCATCATCTAATGCAATTAAAATCCATTTCAAAACAATCATGCCATTCTTTCAAAACATGTACTTAATCTTTACAAAATCAGCATATTAAACCATATGCAACATGTATAATGGATTCCACAGCGTAATCTCATATGCAATTCCCTCTACTTATGCCTTTCACATGCATAACATCCCATATGCAAAGCTTAAGGAGTAAAACATGTGTAAACACTTTATTCCAAATCAATCCATCAACATGATACATTTAAAACATTATATTGGCTTACAAGTGATTCATCTCAACAACAACATTTCCATAAAACCACCATTAACATCGGATACAAGGATTTCCCAACAGATCTTGCAATCTCTTACAACTCAATGGCATGGAGTCGTGCAACACATACACCACCTCTACACTACCAAGGCTAATCCTCCAACTTGGAGTAAACACATTCGACGCATCAACCTCTACAGCTCATGGCTGGAGTAAAAGCCATCTAAGTGTTACCTCAACAACATTGGGGTTCACATGATCGGAGTAAGTACCTCTCGTACTACCTCTACAACCACAGACGACTTATTATAGTGTATTTTAAATCCTATGGCCGGCCAATTATATCCGATAATATTTCCATAACATTTTTGATTCATCATTTGCCAATATAATCCACTTTTATAAACATACCTCACTGCTTTCATATGCATTACTCAAATCATTTCATTGTGCATTAAACCACGCATAAGCCATGTTCATAAACATTCTTTAAAATCATGCATTACTTTCCAAATGCATCTAACATCATTTCATATCAATTCCCAGCATTTAACCATGCTCATTTCATGCATAAAATAGGAGGTAAACAATCATTTAACAAGTGCATTCATAAATCATTTGTCAACTGAAATCGAGAGAGAAATCTATTTTACTTACTTCCGAGCCTTAGACCAGCGTATCAAGCCTAGTCTAGACTCTCATTAAACCTTTTCAAATCTTTGAAAAGCCATTTTTATCCGTTTTCCTCACTGAAAAAGTAATTATCTTCCTTGCCGATGTCAAATCAAGCCTTCGGCAACTCCTCAACCCCAAGATTCGCTTCCGAACTACTTTCCCATGTTTCAAGCACACCATAACAGAGAATCCAATGCATTACAATGCATCCAAACTCATAACAACACAACAATTAACAGAACCCAACTATAGCCCTCCACAATAATCTATCTTAAATCATTAACGCAGCTGGTGCATTGGTCAACCCAAAACGGCATCACTATGAACTCGTAATGCCCATACCTCGTACGAAAGGTTGTCTTTGGCACATCCTCACCCTTCACCTTCAACTGATAATATCTCGATCTCAAGTCGATCTTAGAAAATACCGATACACCTCGAAATTGATCAAACAAATTGTCAATCCGCGGCAAGGGATATTTGTTCTTAATCGTCCACTTATTCAGTTGCCGATAATCGATACACATCCTTATTGTGCCATCTTTTTTCTTCACGAATAACATCAGCGCACCCTAGGGTGAAACACTGGTCTAATAAACCCCCGATCAAGCAACTCTTGGACTTGTGTCTTTAACTCTTTCAACTCCTTAGGTGCCATGCGCTACAGCGTAATGGACACCGGTGCCGAATCAACATACGTCTCAATTTTAAACTACACCTCCCTATCTGGCGGCAACCTCGGTAACTCTTCAGGGAAAACTCCCAGAAAATCACAAACTCTGCAGATGCCCTGCACACGCACATCCTTGAATCCAGGATTCATAACATAGGCCAAATATGCCTGACATCCGAGTTTCAACATCTAGCTTGCTTCCAAAGCTGAAACAACATTGGTCAGGAACTTTGCATTCTCGCCAACCACCACAACTTCATAACCATCAGCAAGACACAAGGATATCCATTTGGTTTCAAAATCCACAACTGCCCTATGCTCGGATAGCGAGTCCATCCCTACAATCACATCAAAACCATGGAATGACAATTGTAGACCCTCTAGGTGAAATGCTGGAAAAAAAAGTGGCAGAAAATATGTATTGGAAAATATAAGAATGTGCCAAAATGAGTCTTTTACGTGCAAGTATACACGGTCTGCAAGTAATACAGTTGATAAGCTGAGTATCGATCCCACAGAGATTGTCTTGGAATTCAATTGCCTTAATTGTTACTTGCCTTAAGAAAAAGTTGATTTGAAATTAGTTTTGGGAAATAATTCAAAAGTAAAGAAATGAAAGAAAAGTAGAGATGTTGGCAAGGAAGGTGTTTTAATGAATGATGAGCGTTGGCAGGGAATGCCTGGTTTTCACGCTATTCATGTCGTGCCAGCCGTTAACAACAGCCTGTCTTGGCATTGTTTGCCGAGCAGATTTAAAAGTAGCAAAGCCTCTCTCGATGGTCATTGCCCTAAATTGATCGTCTAAAACCCCTATATCTCTATAGTGTTTGTTTTTAAATAAACCAATTTGATTAAAAATCAATCTATACTCCTAAGGGGTAGATTTCACTTCCGAAGTAAGTTTATCTACTTGAACGACTTCTCTTGAAGCTTCTCTCCCCATTATTCGACAACTTATTCGTTGCCACCCCAAGTCTACTAAGATATTAAGGTGCAATAGGCCAACAGTGCCAGCTCTCGCTTGGCAGAGTATTTAGGAAATATTAAAGTTTGCCGAATAGATGAAACTTTGCCAAGGCAGATTTATTATTAAAAGCTAAAGCATGAAAATAACATAAAAACCAAACATCCCCTGCCAACTATTAAATTAGTTAATAGCGAGGGAGTGAATCAACAATCCACAAACGTTTTCGGAATACATCATCCTTAAAAACAAGATAGAATAACTTGAGAGAGAGAATGGGCTAGAATGGGCATCTCGATGCAGCCTTTCAAGATCCAGGCTTCTCATCCAAGTTGGTCGAACCACCCTTCCACGGTGCAGCCGGTCTTCAATCGTCACACACACACCAACTCCTCACAATCCAATTTTCTCATCTCTCTTTAAAGTCTAGCTTGGTTGGTGTTTAAATAGGCGTGCAATGAATGAATATGACTAGATCTTCAAATTTTAAATTCTAACTACCCAAATGATAAGGGATTATCTTCTTATCCAGATTTGAATGAGAGCTGATCAGGCTAAGGCTAACGTCATCATGCCGACATTGCTCTGGCATCCAAGCTTGGCATGAGTCTACCAACAAGTCTTGGCACCATCTTATCCGCTATTTTTCGGAGCCTGATCATGTCCTATTTTTTTGGGGTCCAACAGTCTCTTGGCATGGCATCAATTTTACTTCTCTGCCATCTGGTGCTTGGCATTGTCTGGTCCATCTGTACCAACAACACTCGACATTCCTTTTCTGTGTTGCTTTTCTGGGACAAATACTATGCCAAACCTGCAAAATTGCCAACAAAACAACCCTTCACACTAGCATAGACAAAACTCTAAACTCCTTATGCAAATGCATGATTCTAACATCCTAATGCAACTAAATGTACCTAAAAACAAGCAAAAGCATTGTAAGATTGGCATTAAAAACAATACTTTTGGAGAGGTAACACACCCCCAAACCTAACTTATTGCTTGTCCTCAAGTAATGAAATCAAAATAAAAACAAAAACTGTGAAAAAGTTACCTTGACAAAATTTTGGTTGAATGCCAACACGTGCTGGCAAGCAGAATTTGGCTCTATTTCTGTCCTCAGTATCTCAGTGCAATAATGCCATGCAGGTAGTGATTCAAGTGCAGCAATATACTCTAGTCAAAGTTCATAAAGAGTGCAGAAGTGTAGGCAATATGCATAAAGTTTCCTTTCACTCCCTTAGACAAATTTTACTACCTAAACTTATATTTTTTCATTTTTTCTTTTTGCCAAGGGTTTCTGTTAGCATTCTTTTAAGCTTGCTTCGTGACACTATTTAGCGTGAGAGATAAGAGGGAGCATACCACAAATCCCTACCTTAATCTCGACATCACTAGGCTTTCTCTTCAACTTACACCCCAAGGTTTTGGACTTGAGAACTAAGAGGGAGCAAACTATGACGCCCCAAGTAGCTTATTATCCCTAAGGTAGATGAGAGTTTTATTTTTTTCTTGCCTTGGCAGAACATTGTTGCCTTATTTATTTCTTTTACCCTGGCATCATCTTTTTTTTTTTTAAATCTGAGCATAGTTTCAAAAAGTTTAAGTTTGCTAAGGGACTAGATATATCTTACGTGTTAAGTGCAAGTTTAATTCCCTAAACTAGAGATCAATTGTCAAGCAATCCTGGTATACTACTCTGCGGGCATGGTATGACAACTAAAGATTAAAGTCTCCTCATTGGATAGACACCTAGACCAAATTAAGATTGCTTAACAATTGTTAACATTTTTCAAAATTAAATCGAGACAAAATTTTCTTTTTCTTTTTTAGCGGTTCGGTATGCATCTACTCTAAATGACCTCGATGACATGGCAACAGAAATTAAACATGATATGCATGACATAAATGTGAAGAAATGCACACCCCCAAACCCAAGATGTACATTCTCCCCGATGCATGAAACAACACATATATACAAAAGAACATAATAAAATAAAATGCATGGTCATGTGAATGCAATGTAATGAAATGTACATGAGTTTAGGAAGAAGATGACTACCCTTAAGAGACTTCTTCTCGTGTGACTCATGTCTTTCTCTTTATAAATGGCCCACGATCAGGGGCCATTCTCTTTCTTCCATTCATTGTTGGCTTTAAGGCAATGGACGCTCCAACATCCCAGAGGACTTCTTCCACAATCTTGGCAGGGTTTGATGTGGTAGGAGTAGCGGTGGCATCGGACTACGCAGGCTTCACTGGTGGTGTGGCAGGCTTCTTGGCAGACTTTGCTTTGGCAGACTTGGTTTTGGGTTCCTTTGATTCAATCTCAGAATCAGAACTGGCAGACTCAACTTGAACTGAAGATAGTGGGACAGTAGCATCAGACTCTGAACTGGCTGGACTGGCTGGCATAACTGGACTAGCTGGCATGGCTTCATCACTAGCAGAGAGCTCGGCAGGAAAATCTGCGAATTTTGGCACAACATTAAGAGATATTTTCTTGAGAGTTTCCCTGATTATCACATCTCTGGCCTGCATGTAATGTCGTAGCTTGACATTAATCTCCTCAGCCTTTTCTATCTTACTGAGTATCATCGCCTGACGTTGGTAGATTTGAGACAACATTGCCACAAAACCGTCTGGCACAGTCTCAGGCAATGTGTCTGGCACAGCTTTTGACATATTTGGCTTAGGCGTGGCCATTTTTGCTTTTCCCTTGGCCTTGTCCTTTGGCTCAACCGCAGTGAGGTTTCTTCATATGGCAGCAGTGATGGTCGTTCCCTTTATTATTTGCATTGCTCATCATCAAGCCTAGGCACATCATGGCGTATGAAAATGTTAGAAATAAGCAAAGGGAGAAACAAACTACCTTTACCTCTCGCAGCGCACTTATAAGTCTCTTCTATGATAATCTTTCCAATGTTGATCTTGCGCCCTTTTATGATAGAGTGTAACAAAATCAGCATTTCTTCCGAGACCGTCTCATTGTGGGATGTAGGCAACATGTTTGCCTTAATGAAGTGATTCCAGCCTCTCACTTGTGGCTTCAACGCCAGCCTCTTCATCGTCCGGTGGCCCGTCGATGAGACTGTCCACGCCGTGCCAGGTTCACACAGATCCGTCAGTAGCTTTTTCCTCTCGGCAGCAGTCATCGAATCAATATACTCAAAATACTCATCTTCTGCACCATCCAACTCAAACATATTATTAATATATCCCTTATCAAAATGAACACACTTACCCCTAATCATCAGGAAAGGCGAATCATTGGTCACAAGGTGCGCGTAGAATTCTTGAACAATGGTGGCATAGATCTCCCCTTTTTGCTGGCAGAATAGACTCTACATGTGCAAGTTAATCGTAGACATAAATTCTGAAGGGAAGTCGGTTGTTGTCTTCGTTTTGAATTCGAAGTGCTTCTCGTAGCAAAAACTCCTCGAGGTAAAATTTGTTTTGAACTTTTTCTCGATCTCCTCATTGAAGAATCTTTTAAAGGGAAGAGACGATAAGGCCGTTGAAACTGGTTGAAGCTTGGAATGATGTTGAAAGATGAAGGCAAACGACGATTTGGGTTTGTACTTGCTTTTCGAAAAGGAAGCAAAAAGTGAGAGAGATGTTTTGGCTTCTTTAACCGGCAAGAGTAAGAAAGTGAAAGGTTTTAGGTTGGTTGAGTGTTTTAATGGGAGTAGTAATTAGGGATAATGATGGGGAATAAAAAGAATTAATTTAAAAATAGGTGGAGTGATAAGGTTGAAGTGATAAGGTGATAAGATAGGGTAAGGATTGAAGTGATAAGATAATTGATTTGAAATTTAAATTTCAACCAAAATTTGGGCGGCTAGGGCTTAAAGTCAAATAAAGATAACTCTCTCATTTTTTACTGGGCCGATAAAACTAGGGTTTTTCCTTATTCCTTCAATCTTTTGCACCACTGCATGCCAAGCTACTCTGGCACTGCATCTGGCAGATTTTTTATTAAAGCGTTAGCTCATGCCAGCGACCCTGGCAATGTTCCTGGCACAATTCCTGGCACAATGAATCTGCACAACTCAAAGGAAACCTTTCAACACATTAAATGAATAAAAACATGGAACTTAAAAAGAAAAACAATTAAAAACCTAAAAACAAAGAGAAACACTAACCTAATATTTCCAAAAGCTCAAACCTGATGGTGTTTTCATGTTACCTCTGCCAAGAGAATCACCTCTTTGGCATTGTTCTGATCACCTTCCATGTAGTGCTTTAAGCGTTGGCCATTCACCTTAAAGATTTCTCTCGTCTTCAAGTTCTTAATGTCTACAGCTCTATGAGCATAGGGCTTCACAACTTCATAAGGGTCAGTCCATCTTGATCTGAGATTCCCTAGAAACAACTTAAGCCGTGAGTTGAATAGCAAAACACGTTGGCCTACTTCAAAATGTCTTGGCATTATCCTATTGTCATGCCAACGTTTTTTTTTTCTTTGTAGATTATGGCGTTCTCATAGGCTTGCCTTCTTAATTCCTCCAACTCATTTAGGTCCAGTAACATTTTTTCTCCAGTAGCTCTCCATGCCATGCCAAGTGTTCTGATGGCCCAGTAAGCTTTATTCTCAAGCTCCACTGACAGATGGCATGGTTTTTTGAAAACAAGTCTAAACGGTGAAGTACCCAAAGGAGTTTTAAACGCAGTCTTGTAAGCCTACAAGGACTTATCTAGTCTCAAGGACCAGTCATTCCTTGATGGATTAACAGTCTTCTCTAAGATGTTTTTGATCTCATTGTTTGAAATCTCAGCTTTCCCGTTTGTTTGCGGATGATATGCTGTGGAAATTTTTTGCTGTATACCATACCTGCACAAGGCTTTAGAAATTAGACTACATTTAAAATGAGTGCCCTAATCATGAATGATCACTCTAGGGGCGCCAAATCTAGTAAAGATATGCTTATGTAAAAACTTGGCAACGGCCTTGGCATTGTTCGTTGGCAGAGCAACAGCTTCTACCCACTTAGATACGTAGTCAACAACCACAAGAATATATACATTACCGAATGAGGGTGGAAAAGTACCCATAAAGTCTATCTCGCATACATCAAATAAATCCACAAGCATAATGTTTTGAAGCGGTAGTTGGTGTCTGCCAAAGATGTTTCCTGTCCGTTGGCATCGATCACATGCCTTGGCATACTCGTAGGCATCCTTATATAGTGTGGGCCAAAAGAATCCTGACTGCAGTACCTTGGCAGCAGTTTTTACTCCAGCAAAGTGACCTTCATATGGTGCGGCATGGCATAGATGCAATATGTTATGTTGTTCATCCTCAGACACACACCGGTGGATCACTTGGTCGGCACACTGTTTGAACAATATTGGCTCGTCCCAATAGTATTGCATAACTTCCCGCAAAAACCTTTTATTGGCATTGTATGCCAAGTCTGGTGGCAGAATGTTACTTACCAAGTAGTTAACAATATCGACATACCATGGCATGGCATTAACTACAAGCAAATACTCATCAGGAAACTCATCTCTTATCAAATTGGTTTTACCATCTTCAAGATGATGCTTTAAATGTGAGAGATGGTCAGCTACTAGGTTTTCACTGCCCTTTTTTGTCTCTGATCTCAAGGTCAAATTCTTGAAGTAGGAGCGTCCATCGGATTAGCCTGGGCTTGGCATCCTTCTTTTCCAAGAGATACTTTAATGCCGAATGATCTGTAAAAACCATAACTTTGTTACAAATTAAATAAGATCTAAATTTTTCAAAAGCAAATACAACCGCAAGAAATTCTTTCTCGGTCATAGAGTAATTCAGTTGTGCTTCGTTTAAGGTTCGGCTAGCATAGTAAATGGCATGGAAAACCTTGTTATGCCTTTGTCCCAAAACTGCTCTAACGGTATAGTCGTTGACATCACACATGAGCTCGAAAGGCTCATTCCAGTCCGGTGCCACAACTATAGGGGCATTGATCAACTTTTCTTTAAGCTCCTAAAATGCTCCCAAACAAGAATCATTAAATGCAAAAGTGGCATTATTTTCTAACAACAAGCATAAGGGTTTAGCAATTTTTGAAAAGTCTTTAATGAAACGCCGATAAAAACTGACATGTCCTAAGAAACTTCTCATACATTTGACACTTGTTGGGGGTGGTAGTTGCTTAATTACCTCAACTTTTGCTTGATCTACTTCTAACCCTCTCTCAGTTACCTTGTGCCCGAGAACAATGCCCCCATTCACCATGAAGTGGCATTTTTCCCAGTTCAACACTAGGTTCGTCTCTATGCATCTCTTCAAGACTTGATCCAAACTCTGAAGACATTCCTCAAATGTTTTGCCAAACACTGAGAAGTCATCCATGAATACTTCCATGCCGTGCTCGATTATATCAGAAAAAATAGACATCATGCAATGTTAAAATGTTGTCGGTGCATTACATAGGCCGAACGACATTCTTCTAAATGCAAACGTCCCATATGGGCACATGAATGTAGTCTTCTCTTGATCATCAGAGGCAATGGCAATCTGATTATAACCTGAATAACCATATAAAAAATAATAGAAAGATTTACCTGCCAAACTGTCTAACATCTGATCAATGAATAGCAATGGGAAGTGATCCTTCCTCGTGGCATTGTTCAGCCTCCTATAGTTCATGCACAATCGCTATCCAGTGATAGTTATTGAGGGGATTAACTCAGCTTCACTATTTTGTACCACAGTCATGCCACCCTTCTTTGGCACACATTACACCGGGATAACCCAAGAGCTATCAGAAATAAGGTATATAATCCCGGCATCAAGCCATTTTATGATCTCTTTTTTCACTACTTCTTTCATGCTTGGGTTTAGCCTTCTTTGGCCTTTAATGGTCTTGTCATGGTACTCCTCCAAGATAATCTTATGCATGCAAATGGTTGGGCTAATACCTCTGATGTCTGCCAAAGTCCATTCTAATGCTTGCTTATAGTCACGTAATATTGCCAACAACCTTTCCTCCTGATCATTAGTGAGATCAGTGGCAATGATCACTAGCAGAGTTGAGCATTCACCTAAATAAACATACTTCAAGTGATCTGGCAGTGGTTTCAGTTCCAATGCTGGTTGTTCCTCAATTGATGGTTTAGATACCTTGATTTCTCTACCAGCCAACTGTAGTGGCTCAAAATAACTCGCCTCTTTAGCCTCCAAGACTGGTTCTTCTGGTTCCTCAAATAGATCAGCTATGCCATATAAATTGCTAGCATCAAATTCTACATCCTGGCATAACTGTGTCGTGTCCAAAGTGTAAATGGACTCCATCATCTCCTCTTCTTGGCACTCATCAGGTTCATCTGCACATTTCAAAGCTTGAAACACATTAAATGTAACTTGCTGATCATTCATGCGCATTGTTAGTTCCCCTTTATGAGCATCAATCAAAGCCCTACTTGTGGCAAGAAAAGGCCTCCCCAAAATAATCAGGACATTAATATCAGCCTCATAATCCAAATGATAAATCAGCTGGAAAAATAAATTTGTCTACCTTTACCAACACATCATCAATCTTACCCTTGTGATATGTATATGATCGGTCTGTCAGCTGAAGTGTCACCGTGGTAGGTCTTGCTTCTATGCCAAGCTTTCGAAAAACTGACATTGGCATCAAGTTGATGTTGGCTCCTAGGTCACACAGTGCATTGCCCATGAATTTGTTGCCAATGGTACACGAAATAGTGAAACTTCATGGATCTTTCAGCTTTGGTGGCAAACAGTTTAGGATCATGACACTGCATCCTTCGGTCAGGGCAACAGTTTCAAAGTCTCCCAACTTCCTCTTTTTGGACAGAATGTCCTTCATAAATTTGACATAGTTGGGCATTTGTTCAAGGGCTTCTACCAATGGAATGTTGATTTGCAATTGCTTAAGAACCTCCAAGAAACGCTTGAACTGCTGATCTTGCTTATTCTTTTGAAGTCTTGCTGAAAATGGTGATGGCGGATAGATACGTGCCTGCTCTGCTGGCTTTGCCAACGCAGTGCTGGCATTAGACTGTTTGGCATCGATGTTGGCATCAGTGTGCTGTCTGGCATCAGTTCTGCCATCATCTGCTTTTGTTTCCTCTTTCTCTGCTTCCCTGGGATCATCTGCTGGCACAGGCTTCTCATCTTGGCTGCTTAGCAACCTTTTCCATCTCGCACTGCTTACCACTCCGAAGAGTTATAGCTTTGCACTGCCCATTGTCTTTGTGCCGAGCATCTTCTGTGTCACTTGGCAATGCTCCCTGGGGTCGATTACTGAGTGCACTGGCAATCTGTCCAAGCTGGACTTCCAAATTTCTCATTGACGCAGCCAAACTCTGGACTGTGGCATTATTCCTTTCCATGTACTCTGTGAGAGTGCCTCATTGGTTGAGTCTTTGCCCTTGCTGAAAATTGTTTTGGGTTTTCTGTGGCATGGCATTCTGATAGAATGCTGGCATGGAATTGTTATTCTGTCTCTGAGTATTATGGCGTTGGGCATTGTACTGGTTACCTCATTGATTTCCCCAAGCTAAGTTAGGGTGTTGTCTTCAACCTGCATTATAAGTATTAGAGTTAGGGTTATAGTAACTATTAATATTGCCAACAAAATTTACTGATTGAGGGTTGGCAGGACATTCTTTCACATGATGATTTTCTCCACAGATCGTACAGAATGGGTCTAATGCTTTGACTTCTTGGGACTCATTGTTCTTTTGCAACGTTCTTACCATGCTCGTAAGGTTGGAAATCTCGGCATGAATGGATGTTAGTTCATCAACCTAAAATTTCCCATTGGTTTTAGTTTCGGTCCCAAGTCTTACAACAGGATATTCAAAATCATTGATTGCAATCCTTTCTAAAATGTCAACAGCCTCAGTATATGTCTTGTCAAGCAATGAGCCAGCTGCTGAAGCATCAACAACCGTCCTCGTTTGTGCATTCAATCCATTGTAAATGGTTTGAATCTGAGTCCAATTCAGGAATCCATGCATAGGACACCTCCTCAACAAGTCTTTGAATCTTTCCCAAGTATCATATAAGGACTTATCCTCAGCCTGCCTGAATGTAATGATCTCACCCCGCAGTAGGTAGCCTCGATTTATCCGCAGCCTAAGGTATCACACCCTAGACCTACTGCTGTTATTACTCCATATGAAAGTACATGAATGTAGAGCAACATAATAATTACGCTGCCCGACTAATTAATGCGTTCACAAATATGGGTTCAATTAATGGTTGAAAATTTTCATCTCAAATAAAAAAAACATATGATAAAGTATTGAAAAATACTTTGATATATAACATAAGCCTTTTAATTATATGGTTTATAAATTTAAGTTGTTGTTTAGGTTTTAGGGGTTTAAGTTGTAGGGCGTAGAATTTAAGATTTATGACTAGAATTTAGAGTTTAGGGTTTAAGTTTTAAGGTGTTAGGATTAGGGATTTTTGTTTTAGATTTTATAGCTTAAATATAAAGGGTTGTATAAATTTTTTTACACAGCTTGTTTATCAAAATATAACTCTAAAATAATAATTTAAATTACTATTTAATCTTTAATTACATTTTTTGGATTGAAAATTTACTTATAGAGAATTGTTTACAGGCTTATTGAGAATTTTCTCTCTCTCGGCGCACGTTAGCAGGCCTAACCGCCTCTGACAATTTCTTATTTTTTGGAGTGAATTAGCAAGTTTTTGGTCTATTTATTGACTGAATTAACTCATTTTGGTCGATTTCTGCTGCTTTTGTTGCTTCGCTGCTCTTCTCGTTATTGTTTCGCATGACAACGGTGAATTGGAAGAATTTTTTCTTCGGAAGAGGTGATAAGCAAACCCTAGAGTTTGTTATAAATTTGGTATGCGGCAAAATAACCAAAGCGATAACGACATAGACCAAGACATGCACAAAAGACAAGATTTAACGTGGTTCAGCATAGCCTACCTCCACGGACGAGAGAAATCAATCCACTATCAATGTAGAGAACCCGAAGAGTACAAATACATGATAACCCATGTAATCCCAAAACCCGGTGTACAAATCCCATGACCCAGTGGAACCAAAACACTCTTCCCAACATCCCTACAATACCTATCTCTACAACGTAGGCACAATAGTTGTAGAGAACCTAAAAGTGGTTACATCTCTCCAGAGTAATTCCCCCTCTCTTGTTCTCTCATTTTCTCATAATTCAAAAGGTTAAACCTCGTCTATATTTATAGACACAAATACTTGGTCACCAAGAAACCTTATTCAATAAGATCTTTACCTAAAATAGATATTTACTCATTAAAGTAAATCCTAATTACCAAGTAATTTTCAACCACTAGACACAAATTCTATTCGAGCATCGATCTTCAAGTCTTCAACAGCTTTAATTTTTACGTAAGCCAAATATCCGTTGAAGCACTGCCGCCAAGTCTTCAACAACTCTAATTCTTACGTAGTATCCGTTGAAGCACCGTTGAATTTTGAGAATTACTCCCCCTACAACTGAAAGTTCGTTGCAGCAATACTCCTCTGGCATGTCTCCAACATCGCACCGTAAAATTCGCAGCAAAAATTTCTCCACAATCGCACAACTAGAACCATAGCTCATGATACCATTTGTTAGGAATTTGGTGTGCGGCAAAATAATCAAAGCGATAACGACATAGACCAAGACATGCACAAGAGACAAGATTTAACGTGGTTCAACATAGCCTACCTCCACGGACGAGAGAAATCAATCAACTATCAATGTAGAGAACCCGAAGAATACAAATACATGATAACCCATGTAATCCCAAAACCCGGTGTACAAATCCCATGACCCGGTGGAACCAAAACACTCTTCCCAACATCCTTACAATACCTATCTCTACAACGTAGGCACAATAGTTGTAGAGAACCTAAAAGTGGTTACATCTATTCAGAGTAATTCCCCTCTCTCTTGTTCTTTCATTCTCTCATAATTCAAAAGGTTAAACCTAGTCTATATTTATAGACCCAAATACTTGGTCACCAAGAAACCTTATTCAATAAGATCTTTACCTAAAATAGATATTTACTCATTAAAGTAAATCCTAATTACCAAGTAATTTTCAACCACTATACACAAATTCTATTCGAGCATCGGTCTTCAAGTCTTCAGCAGCTTTAATTTTTACGTAAGCCAAATATCCGTTGAAACACTGCGCCAAGTCTTCAACAACTCCAATTCTTACGTAGTATCCGTTGAAGCACCGTTGAATTTTGAGAATTACTCCCCCTGCAACTGAAAGTTCGTTGCAGCAATATTCCTCTGGTATGTCTCCAACATCACACCGTAAAATCCGTAGCAAAAATTCATCCACAATCGCACAGCTGGAACCATAGCTCATCATACCATTTGTTAGGAATTTGGTATGCGGCAAAATAACCAAAGCGATAACGACATAGACCAAGACATGCACAAGAGACGAGATTTAACGTGGTTCAGCATAGCCTACCTCCACGAACGAGAGAAATCAATCCACTATCAACGTAGAAAACCCGAAGAGTACAAATACATGATAACCCATGTAATCCCAAAACCAGTGTACAAATTCCATGAGCCGGTAGAACCAAAACACTTTTCCCATCATCCCTACAATACTCATCTCTTCAATGTAGGCACAATAGTTGTAGAGAACCTAAAAGTAGTTACATTTCTCCAGAGTAATTCCCCCTCTCTTGTTCTCTTATTCTCTTATAATTCAAAAGGTTAAACCTAGTCTATATTTATAGACCCAAATACTTGGTCACCAATAAACTTTATTCAATAAGATCTCTACCTAAAATAGATATTTATTCGTTAAAGTAAATCCTAATTACCAAGTAATTTTCAACCACTAGAATTACAATAAAACTCAACTTAATTACCAATTAGAATTTGAGTCAAAATATAACAGAATTCTTTCCTCCGATAGTGTATGAGGATTCATTTGTTGTTGATCCACATTCTGAGCTTTTCGCGAAGAAATTTCTGGTTAGAAACATCGGCTGGTCGGTCAATTTATTGGTGCTGCCCCAAATTTCCTTGCATTGAAGAAGATCGTTGAATCACTTTGGGAAAAATTGGCCCTAGCTAAGGTTAGTCTCGCTGGATCTAATCTCTATGTGTTCTCCTTTGTGAATGCTACTGCCAGGGATTGGGTGCTCGAAAATGGCCCCTGGCACATACATCATAAACCACTAGTACTTAGAAAATGGTAACCTAATCTAAAATAACTAGATTTTAACTTGACGCGTATGCCAATTTGGGTCCAATTGTACAATGTGCCTCTGGAATTATTTTTTTGTAAGGGATTGAGTTACATATCGAGTGCCCTAGGGATTCTTTTGTATATGGACACTGTTACAACTACTAGGGACCGTTTAAAATTTGTATAGAAGTAGACGCTGGAGCTAAACTTCCACACACTATACCTGTTAAATTACAGGATAAATCCATGGTATTTGTCAAGTTGAAAATCCCATGGATGCCATCTTGTTGCTCTTACTGTATACTTTTTAGACATTCAGATGCTACATGTTGGAGGATACAAGTCATTGGGCTTGCTCGGCAGAGGCCCAATCTTTCCTGTCCACTGCTGGCCATACCGGATTTTAGTTAGTTTGTTAGATGGGTTGTTAGAGTGAGTCTGTATAAATAGAGAGGTTGGGTTAAAGCCCAAGCAGTTATTGGGTTTTAAATCAGATAATTTTCTTAGAATTTTTAATAAAACAAGTAGACCATTTCCCCTAATTCTCTGTGATTCTAGGGCTTCAATTCCACTGTCGTTCACTTTGATTCTCTTCCTATTCATCTTGTCTCAGTCGTATCGTCTGTTAGATTACTATTTAACATGGTATCATTCACCGTCTACGGTTTTGGTGCCGTTTTTCTTTCGCTCTGATAGCTGTGTCTCTTTGCGCGTTTCGTGTTCGCGTGAGTTGTATTCTTGACAGTTACCTATGGTGACGTCGATCGAATCTGCAGTGGCTGAGTCTCATGTGCTCTGCTCCGGTGATGAATCTCCGGCTCAAATGTTCTCGAACAAATGTATCAATGTTTGTTTGGATGATTCTAACTTTCTTCTCTGGAAGCAACAGGTCGTCCTTACTATCCGAGGTCTCGGTTTAGAGGAGTTCTTAGATCTATAAACTCTGAAGCCTGTGAAGTTTATTCAATGAGCCAGTGGTGAACGAGTTGTAAATCCTGAGTAAACTCAATTTGTGAAGCAAGATAGCTCTCTCGCGTCGTGGCTCTTATCGACCGTAAGCTCTGATATTCTTCCTCAATTGGTTGGTACAGACACATCTGCTGAAATATGGAGCGTTTTTCTTGGTCTCTTTTCTAAGCTGTCAACAACGAGAGTGATGTACCTTCACTGTAAACTGCGCTCAATGAAGAAATGATTGATGAGTATGCGTGAGTACACGGTCAAAATCAAGGAAATTTGTGATCTGTTGGCGTTAGCCGGTCACAGTCTCCAAGGTCGAGCACATTGCCACTATTTTGAATGGATTACCACCGAAGTTTGCACCGTTTGTTGCGATGATTACAGCAAGTCGCGAGCCATTTTCATTGGATGGCGTTGTATCTGTTTTAGTTGATGCTGAGCCGAGACTCACAGAGCCTGTCGATACTCCAATTGGGATACACTTGTCCTAGTTTCAATCTGATGATAACAATGGAGGATCTGAACATCCAAGACAGTTCACTGGTCCAGATCTAGGCAGAGGCTGGAGAGCTGGTGGCGGCCGTGGTAGAGGTCGATCACGAGGCCGGTCTAGGCCACAGTGTCAGCTCGGTGGTAAATTACGACACATGGTTGATACTTGCTGGCATCGATTTGATAAGAAGTTTAAAGGACTCACGTCGTAACAGTCTCGACAGTCAGAGGCGCCACAGGCCAATTCTTTCTACTATCACTCTGATTCTTTTGAACCATACTATGAGCCGTTTGTTAGCTCCTCTACAGGAACGTCTGGTGCGGCAGAGGTTCAACAACCAGTAAAGTCCGTCCAGGTGAACTCTTTGACAGCCTCTCGTGTTGGACAAGGGTTGATGTGGTGGTATCCTAATTTTGGAGCAACACACCACGTTACGAACTATAAGTCTACTATGACCACAATTATGCCTTATAATGGAGCTGGTAGAGTACATCTAGGTGATGATACTGCCATTAGGATAGCTAATGTTGGTCAGTCTACTATACATGCTTCTAATCGAAACCTGATCATTAATAGTTTGCTACATGTGCCTGGTATATCTAGAAACTTACTATCGGTGTCTAGATTTGCCTCTGACAATAAGGTCTTTTTTAAGTTTCATTCGAATGACTATTATATGAAGGATGAGACTACAGGGGTAGTGTTGCTACGTGGTGTTCAAGATAGAGGTTTATACTATTTTTCTACGTCATTAGCTACCAGTAGTGCTTTAGTTCATACTGCTGCAGTGAATAAAGGGAGTTCTGGGTACTGTATTTGGCACAAGAGGCTTGGTCATCCATATCCAGAAGTGCTCCAGTCTGTATTGAATAAAGCTGTCCCAGTTGACAAGAAAACCGTGTGTAAAGCATGTCAAATGGGTAAAGCACATGCCCTTCCCTTCAAAGCTTCTTCCATTGTGTACACAAATCCTTTTGAGCTAGTCGAAATGGATGTATGGGGGTCAGATCCTGTAGCTTCTAGTGGCTTCTCGTATTATATTTCTTTTGTAGATATGTGTACACGAAATTGTTGGGTTTACTTACTAAGGAATAAAAGTGAAGTAAATGTGGTTTTTTATGGTTTTCTTGCCTTAGTTAAAAATTAGTTTTCTGCAAATGTGAAGGCTGTGCAGTCGGATAGTGGGGGTGAGTTCCAAGTTCTAGCAAGTAAATTGGGTTCTTTGGGAATCCAGCAACGTGTTTCATGCCCACACACATCACAACAAAATGTTGTAGTGGAGAGAAAGCATCGGCAAATCATAGAAACAGCATTATGTTTGCTTGCACAAAGGTCAGTTTCTCTAAAATATTGGTCACAAACTGTCTTGAGTGCTACATACATTATAAACCGTCTTCCTTCTCGTGCAATTCAAAACATGTCATCATTTGAAAATTGACGGGAAGAAAACCTGATTATGGTTTTTTAGAGTTTTTGGGTGTGCGTGCTATCCATCTCTTCGGCCATTCAACAAGCATAAAATGGACTTTCGGTCTCGGCAGTGTGTGTTCTTGGGATACTCACCGAAACATCAAGGATATAAGTGTTTTGATCCTCGAGGTTGTATGTACATCACAAGACATGTTACGTTTGATGAGAGCATTTTTTTCTTTTACTACGACTGTGCCTTCACCAGTAAAACCCCTTTCTATTCGACTTGAGTTTGTTGAAGTTCCTCGTGTTCCAAGTACATTGATGCGTAATGCACCAGGAAATAATGAGAGTGATGATGCACAAGTGTTACAGAAAACATTGATGTGCCCCCAACACATGTAGAAGCTGTCAAGGTTGATGCTCAAACACATATGGAGAATATTGGTCAGTCTAACGCAACTGAGTGTGTAGAAAGAACTCAATGCAAGGAGTCATATAGACCCCTAGCAGCCAATGATGGTAATGTAGCTGATATGGGTTCCAGTTATTCTTATTCTACAAATGTGGAAGCAACATAATGCTCATCAGATTTACCTTCTAACGAGCCTCAACGTATAGTTCCAGCTGGTGAATCAAGTGAACAAGTGCTGGGAAATACACACTCTATGATAACTCGTAGTAAACGAGGTATATTCAAACCAAAGATTCTGCTGCTAAAGTGTGACGAAGTGCCTAGATCCATCCATGATGCAATGGAAAGTGTGGATTGGAGAAAAGCTGTAATGGATGAATTTACAACTTTATTAGCTAAGGTACGTGGGAATTGGTTGAAGTACCAGCTGAGCGTAAAATCATCGGATGTAAGAGGCTCTTTAAAATTAAGAGAAATACAGATGGTTCGATAAGTCATTACAAAGCTCGACTCGTAGCGAAAGGATACTCACAAGTTTCCGGTCATGATTTTACAGCTATATTCAGTCCCGTAGCTGAGTCTCTAACTATTAATGTGTTGATTTCCTTAGCAGTGTCCAATCACTGGTTGATTTATCAAGTGGACATTAATAATACTTTTCTAAAAGGGGATTTACTTGAGGAGGTCTACATGCAACAACCACCAGGTTTTGAGCAAAGGAGTTCGAGTGGTGCTCCTCTTGTGTGTAAACTTGTGAAAGCCTTACATGGCTTGCGGCAAGCTCTACGGCAGTGGTTTCTTAAACTGAAGAATTTCCTGATTTCTCTGAAGTTTCAGTGCTCGCTTGCAAACACATCTCTTTTCATGTACAAAATGGATAAAGTGGTCATATACATTGTTGTATATGTAGACGACATATTGATTACAGGGAGCTCCGAAGAGCACATAGCCCAGGTTAAAAAATAGCTTCATGATAAATTTTCCTTGAAAGATCTTGGTCTATTGGATTATTTTTTGGGTACGGAAGCTTCGATGGAAGATGGAGGTATTTTCCTTGGTCAAAGGAAATATATTTCAGACCTATTGCAAAAGACACAAATGAGTGAAGTAAAGTCAGTTGACACTCCTATGGTGGTATCACCAAAACTAAGCAAGTGTGATGGTGAGACATTTACTGAGGTTACAAAATTTCAGAGTATTGTACGATCTCTATTGTACGTATGTCACACTCGATCGGATATCGCGTATGCAGTCAACAAGATTGCACAATATATGCAAAGTCCCACGGTAAATAATTGAGTTGCGGTTAAGAGAAAACTTGGGTATTTGAAAGGAATACTCAAATTTGGGTTATGATTCACGCCTCAACATATGCGAACTACCCCTCTTATTGCTTTTTCCGATACAGATTGGGGTAGTGATGAAGATGATAGACGGTCAGTTTTCGACTATTGTGTATTTTGGTGATCATTTAGTTTTATGGAGTTCAAAGAAACAACGATCGGTTTCTAGGTCTACTACCGAAGTCGAGTATAGAAGTTTGGTCGATGCTACGGCGGAGCTGTTATGGGTTCGTAATTTGCTGCATGATATGAGTGTGGAATTGTATGATTTACCAATGATGTGGTGTGACAATACGAGCACAATTGCCATGATCGCAAATCCGGTAATGCATGCCAAGACGAAACATGTTGATTTGGACTTACATTTTGTACGGGAAAAGGTATTGGGAGGTGATTTACAAGTTGTTTATGTACCATCTCATTCTCAAACAGCTGATGTGTTCACTAAACCATCGACAAATCAACAGTTTGAGTTCTTTAGAAAGAAGTTAAATGTGGTGGCTAGTACAATCAATCAGGAGACAAAAGGAGGGGGTGAATGTTAAAGGATACAAGTCATTGGGCTTGCTCGGCAAAGGCCCAATCTTACCTGTCTACAGCTGGCCATACCAGATTTTAGTTAGTTTGTTAGATGGGTTGTTAGAGTGAGTCTGTATAAATAGAGAGGTTGGGTTAAAGCCCAAGCGGTTATTGGGTTGTAAATCATATAATTTTCTTGGAATCTTTAATAAAACAAGTAGACCATTTTCGCTCAATTTTATGTGATTCTAGGGCTTCAATTCTACCGTCGTTCACTTTGATTCTCTTCCTATTCATCTTGTCTCAGTCGTATCGTCTGTTAGATTACTATTCAGCACTACATGCCTAGTAGTGAAGGAGAGACCTACTTTAAACCTACTAATACTTTGGGAAAAGCCCCTGAATGAAGAGTTAAACCTACTGTTATTGTTGATCATGCAGTGAATACTGTTGTTCATGTAGGTTCTGATGTTAATAGTTCTGCTAATGTTGCTATTGCCAATACTGATCTAGTAAATACTACTGTTACTGCTGATTTGGCTGCTAATACTACTGTACAAGTTGATTTTACTTCTAATGTTGAGCTAGTTACTACTACTGAGGTCATTAGTACTAAAGTGACTAATGTTGTGCTAGTGGAAGTAACTAAGATCATTAGTGGGAAAACAACAATTGTAAGTACTTCAAATATAGAGCTGGCTTCTGTAGCTGAGGCCATTAAAGACCTTAATCCTACAGGGGATGCTAGTGTTGAGCTAACTAAGGCTGAGGCTGTTAGTAATCCTACTGGGATAAAGGGTAAAAATATTGAGCTGGCTGTAGGAGTTGAGGCCATTTGTAGGACTAATAGTAGAGTTATAGAGGAGAATAGAATTCTAGTTAAAGTGTTAGTTGGGGATGTTGCTATCTCAACTGATGAGTTTCCACATCTACAAAGCTCTGAACTAAAGAAATGAAAGAATAGAGGTGGAAAAGAAAAGTTGGCTACTCTTGTTGGTTCTAAGAACAAATTTGAAATTTTAAATGATGTTATCAATGAGGTGTCTGATGAATCAAGAAAGCAAATAGTTGCCTCTTTAAGGGTTGCTAATATGTTGCAAGATATGAAGACGAAGAAAGCAGATAGGGCTAAGTCTAAGGGGTCAGAAGTGTAATAACCCGTTTTGAGCCCTAAACTAAAACTGACCCAAACAAACAATCCACTTACCCATACAAACCCATGACCCGACCCGGATCCAAGCCCGTGACCCGACCCGAGAGAAAAACCCTAGTTTTCAAAAACCCTAAATAACCTCAATTTGCTGCGCCATCGCCGTCACCTTTGCCGTCGCCGCCGCTGCTCGTATTCCGGCCACCAAATTTCGAAAACCCACAACCTGCATCCCTAAACAAACCCCAAATCTAATCCCAAAACCCTAAATCTAACCCTAAAAATAAAAATAACAAAAAATCAACCCTAAAACCTAAACCTCATCAAATACCTGACACCACCCATGCCCTAATCAGCCATTACCATACCCCTAAAATCCGGCCAAAACCATCACCAGATCTGCAACACATAAAATATAGGAGTAGTTGTTTTTGTTTGTAAAAAAATTCGGATATAAAACCGAAGGGGAAAGAATGTAAAGGGGGCTTTTTGGTTAGAAAAAAAGAAAAATCTATAAGGGAAAGAGTTCTAAAAAGAGAGATATCGGTTAAAAAAAAGTGTAAGTCGGGATTTAATAAAATTTTCAGATCAAAGTTTCAATCTCTTTTTTTCTTCATATTTAAGTTTTAAATCGAAACAAAAAAATTGTTTTTAGTTTCAAAATCCAGATTCTTTGTTTTTTTAAATCGAAAACGAGGGAAGAAAGGGATTTAGAGTTATACATGGTCGTTAAGGGTTGCGGTGTGTTTGCCGGAGCTTTCTTACCGTCGCCATGAGGCCATCGGCCGATGAATGGCCGTGAAGCGGTGAAGAGAGGGCTGCCGCCATCTGGTTCGAATGAGAGGATAAGAGGGGAAAGAAGTAGAGTTTTTAACCAAAACGGTGCCGTTTTGCACCTTGATCCGAGCGGTTACCCGAGGAGGATCCGCAGTTTTTAAAGGGTCTAATTACATAAGTAGTCATTCAATTTTAATCTCGTTTTGTTTTGTGCCAGTGGTCTAATTACTCTCTTGCCCCCTAAACTTTCAACCCGCATTCATTTCTGCCTCTGACTTATTTATGCTTTCGGTCCCTTTTCTTTCTATGTGCGTTTAATACCATCCCCTTTTGTTTTTTTTTGCAGCATCTAATTTTCATTTTGTTTCAATCTGGTAACTGCTGTTATTAATGTTGTTTTTTAGTCCTTCAATTATGTACGTTTGCATTTTGTACCTCGATGTTTCATGCATCTCACTTTCCTGTCCACGCATTTTATATTTTGTTTCATTCTAGTCATATTTTCATATTATTTATGCCATGTAATTTAATTCTTATGTACTTTGATACATGCATTTTTATTAGCTTCATGTTGTAAATAATCGATCCATGCATTTTAATCCTTACATGATGTTTTATATATTAGCTTAGTTCATGCCTTATTATTATTATTATTATTATTATTATTATTATTATTATTATTATTATTATTATTATTATTATTATTATTATTATTATTATTATTATGTGTGTCATATGCTATTATTATTATACAAAGTTTTTTACTATATATTATTATCATGATATATGTACATATGCTTTATATCTATTATGTATAATATTTTTATTATTTTTATACTTTAATATATATATATATATATAAGATTTTACGTATATTTATTTTTGTACATATTATCATATTAATTAATATTTATGAATGTTTTAGAGTAGTATTTCATTTATGTTAGATTCGTTTTTTATTTACGTGTTAGATTAATATTTATGTATTTATGTTAGATTAGTATTTTATTTTGTTAGCATTTATTTTTTCCGTATTGATTTTATTTATATTTACCATGTTTATTTTAAGTTGCATAATGGAATATAAATTGTCAATGCGGTGCCCTTTAATCCGAGCGTAAACGGGGCCAGTATCAGGCGTAGTGATGGTGGTTGGGCGTTTACTCTCTGATAACCAGGCTTTTAAAATTTACCCGCACTTATAACCAAATTTTAATTTGATTGTCACTTTAATCCGGAAAATCTAATATTAATAAAGCGGTAATTATTAAAGTACCAATTTTGGGCGGCGTGGGGTGCTAATCCTTCCCCATTCATAACCGACTCCCGAACCCAACAGTTTTTTAAAATCTCTGGTTTTTATGGTGTCCGACCTACCCTAGTGGCCGGTGGCGACTCCATTTTAAATAAAATACAATTTTTTAAAACCACACCAAAAATATTTTTTAAATACCTGAAAAATACCCCTAAACACCTTAAAACCTCGTCGTTTTTTAGATCGCTATAGATGGCGACTCCGCTGGGAACCTTTTTTGGTTTTTAAAAATAAAAGAGAGTCAAGCTTTTTTTAAATAATTACCACTTTACTAATATTAGAAGTTTCAGATTAAAGTGACTATTAAATTAATATTCGGTTAAAATTGCACGTTTATTTTAACGCATTTAAAATTTGGCATATAAACCCGTCCTTTTTAAGTTGGGGGAAAACGCTAATACTTTCGTGAGGATATCGTTCCTCCTTGTAGGCCCAGCAAGTAACTTCGGGGCTCGAGTACCTTATGCTTTCGTAAGGATATAGTTCATTCGTGCACGCATAAGCGAATGGGTCCCCCTGAATTGAACTCGGTTGAAAGGAGCCTATAATAGGTGATGATCGGGGGCCTTGCTACTCTTAGTAGAGGACATCAAGGATAATTCGGGTACCTCCTAGAACCAACACTGCATGTAAAGAACATATAAAAACCCACCCATTTAGAGCCATGCGGATAACCTAGGCGTTTTAGAGGGGATGTAAATAGGGTTGTTTTGTTTGTTTATCGTATTTAATTTGCCCTTTTATTTGTTTATTTATTTTACCCGATACTAACTCGTTTTCTTTTTTGTTTTGCTTTCTTTTTTGCATACATCATTGCATTTGCATTACATAAAGGTGTTGGTTCAAGTGGTTTGCCTGATTAGAAAGCTTTCATTATTTACTTTAATTTATTCCTTTAATTATTTTAATTTCAAATTGACCCATTTTTGTGATCACATCATATCTGTTCATTTTGGCATTCACTGCATTTCATATCATGAAATTTTGATTTTTGCATTGGTGCATTTGCATATAGGACATATACTTTGTTTCTTACACGCATTCATTTTGAGACTGATCCTCGGGATGCCCTATGACAGCAATACTGGGAAAGACGAAAGATCAATCAATTCAACATCCATACAGAACAAGAAGTAAGATAAAGATGGCAAATGAAGACAGACCGAATAGGATTGAGCAGAACCATAAGACTTTGCAGGCAGATTTAACCCAAAATTAGATGACCAGTTAGCCAAGGCTCAGCAAGAGATAAATGATCAGTTTGCAAGATCTCAGCAGGACATACTGATGAAATTGGCACAGATGCTAGGATGCAAGTTTCCTGAACAAGGAGAGGCCTCTGCTATCAACCCTAGGGCAGGTCTCGGGGAAGGAAATGAAAATCTTATATATCCTCAAGGTTCACCCATACTCAAGCTAAAAATCAAACCAACCCTCGAGTGGTAATTTTTATGGAAAAATCTCAACCACTTCAGGCCAGCGCCCTTATCCCGGCAAATTTGCCCGCTGCAGAAGCTAAGATAGGAGGCAATCAGGCTGAAATTTTTGTCTCTGAGATGGACCAGTTGATTGAATCTAACAAATCAAGAAATGAGCCATCGAAAGAGATCGATGAGCGTTGCAAATGACTCGGGGAAAATATGCAAGCCATGGAGATAGAGGATACCTTCAGTGGATTCGATGCCAGTGAACTCAGTCTTGTCCCAGATTTGGTATTACCTCCAAAATTCAAGATCCTAGAGTTCGAGAAATATGACGGGACGAGCTATCCCCGTACACATCTCACCATGTTCTACCAAAGGATGACAGAATATAGAAGAAATGACAAGTTGCTAATCCACTGTTTTCAAGACAGTCTCTCAGGATCTGTCACAAGATGGTATAATCAGTTGAGCTGACATCAGATTAAGTCATGGAAGGACTTGGCCAAAGCTTTCTTAGATCAGTACCGACATGTCAATGACATGGTGCTAGATCGTTGGACCCTACAACACATGAAACAAAAGTCAAATGAAAGCTTTAGACAGTATGCCCAACGTTGGAGAAATGTGGTGGCTCAAGTTCAACCTTCGCTTAGTGAAAGAGAGACGGTGGTCACATTTTTCCAAACTTTAGAGGGCCCGCTCTTGGGTCGCTTGATAGGCAATGCGACTACCAACTTTGTCGACCTCGTGTTATCCGGTGAGCTCATTGAGAATGCTATCAAGACTGGCAAAATCGATGATAGAGGTAGTTCGTCCCACAAAAAGCCCTACCATACAAAGAAGGACCATGAAGTAAACTCTTCGGGAGTTTATAATGCCAATTATTCTAAGCCTATCATAGTTGTGCAACCTAAGGCCGTGCCAAATGCTCGAGGTTCTTCAAGTCATGATCTGAGTCAAAAAAAGAACACTTAGAAGATTGAGTTTATTCCACTGCCAATTTCGTACGGGGATTTGTACAAAGAGCTGCTCAATGCTCACGTAGTGGCACTTTTCCACCAGGCCCCAGTACAACCTCCATTCCCGAAATGGTATGATCCCAGTGCAAGATGTGATTATCACGCGGGACAAGTTGGCCAATCAATTGAGAATTGTTGAGGCTTTAAGAGGTTAATAGAGAGGTACATCAAGCTCGGTGTTATAAGCATTGAAAACCCTGCAGAACCATCTACTATCGGGAATCCCTTATCGAAGCATGAAGGTCCCAATTAAGATTCTCGATGATCATATGTGGGTTCATGCCTTGTTGTGGCTCTTTTTGGACAGGCTAGTCATAAAATTATTTTGAACATGACCAATAGGTCCCTTGTAGTTTTTACCTCTTTCAAATCAATACTTTTTGGACCAGTCTCGGTATCCTAAGCCCAAAGGTAGTGAGAATCTTTTGTAAGGGCCAAAAACTACAAGTTTCAATGAAATATGCATTTTGTTTAGAAAAATATTTCGATCGCACTCCTACACAACCATAAGCTAAAAAATGATGAAAAATGGCTTATGCTATTAAGAACCAAATATAGGGGCATTATGTTAAAATTTTCAAGTAATTTTCTACATGGACATTTTGGGGGCATTATCCTGAAAAGATTGGACCTAAATGAGGCTGGGGCATCCTCGTGTACAAAATCAATTGCCCAGAAGGACCAGTGGAAAGTCAGGGGCATCCCGTTGAGGGCAAAAAAAAATGTTGCATTCATACATTTAGTTGCATTCATTTTGTAAATCATTTTTTGGCACACATTGAAAACCATCTTGCATTTAGATTTAGTACATATGTCAAAGTCACCACACATTTAGAATAGACTCATGTATTGAAGATACACTCATTTTTACTTGTATATACAAACATGTTCGAAAAAGAGACCGAACATCCTCAACACGGGGGTAATGACATGATGGTCGACTTTTAGCCCTGAGGGAGACCGAATATGCAAAAAAAACTAGAACCTCCAAATAGAGGACATTATCGACAAAATTTTTAAACAATTATTAATTAATGTTTTCTCATTTTGTAGGTCTTGTCTCTCTACCGGTGGTGTAGCTGATCTAACATTTTAAAGATCTTGATTCACTGTTAAGGGTGCAACTGATCCAAACCTTTCTTCCAGATCTTGCTCCACCGTTGATGATGTAGAGGATCAAATTTTGAAGATCTTGTTTCTTCATTAGTGGTGCAACAGATCCAAACATTTCTTCCAAATCTTGCTTTACCATTGATGGTGCAGCAATTTAAATATTTTGAAGATCTTGTTTCTCCGTTGATGGTGCAACAGATCCAAATCTTTCTTCCAGATCCCGCTTCACCGTTGATGATGTAGCGAATCAAATTTTGAAGATCTCGTTTCTCCGTTGATGGTGCAACAGATCAAATTTTTGCCAATGTCTCATTTTTTCGTGATGGTATAACTAGACTAATATTTTTCTTCGGATCTTGTATTCTCCTTACAGTTGTAGGTCAAAAAATTGAAAAAATAAAAAAAAATAATAAGCTAAAAAAGAGAATAAAAAAAGGTCAAAAAATCAAAAATTAAAAAATTAAAAAATCAAAAAGAAAAAAAAAGTTGTTATCATTCGTCGATCCTGCTTTTCCGTTGATGGTATAGTAGGGTCCCAGTTGATGTTCTGCTTCTCCGTTGATGGTGTAGTAGAATTCAAATTATTATCCGATTTTGTCCATCCGTTGATGTGTGGCTGGGGTCCAAGTTGCTGATATCTAATCCTGCTCCTCCGTTGATGGTGTAGTAAGGTTCAAGTTGATATTCTGCTCCTCCGTTGATGGTGTAGTAAGGTTCAAGTTGATATTTTGCTCCTCCGTTGATGTTGTAGTAGAATTTAAATTACCTTCCGATCTAGTCCCTCCGTTGATGGTGTGGCTGGTCCAAGTTACTACTCAATCATGCTCCTCTGTTGGTGGTGTAGTAGGGTTCTAGTTAGTGTTCTGCTTCTCTGTTGATGGCGTCGTAGAATCCAAAATACCTTTCGATCCTGTCCCTCCGTTAATGGTGTGGCTGGGGTCCAAGTTGCTGCTATTCAATCATGCTCCTCCTTTGATAGTGTAGTATGGTTCAAGTTCTTGTTCTGCGTCTTCGTTGATGGCGTCGTAGAATTCAAGTTACCTTCCGATCTTGTCCCCCCGTTGATGATGTGGCTAGGTCCAGGTTGCTGCTATTCAATCCTGCTCCTCCGTTGATGGTGTATTAGGGTTCAAGTTGGTGTTCTGCTTCTCCATTGATGGTGTCGTAGAATCTAAATTACCTTCCGATCTAGTCCCTCCATTGATGGTGTGGCTGGGTCCAAGTTGTTATTCAATCATGCTCATCCGTTGATGGTATAGTAGGGTTTCAGTCAGTGTTCTGCTTCTCCGTTGATGGCGTTGTAGAATCCAAATTACCTTCCGATCTAGTCCCTCCGTTGATGGTGTGGCTGGGTCCAAGTTTCTATTCAATCATGCTCCTCCGTTGATGGTGTAGTAGGGTTCCAGTTAGTGTTATGCTTCTCTATTGATGGCGAGGTAGAATCCAAATTATCGTCCAATCTTACTCCTCTGTTGATGGTGTCGTTAGATTCAAATTTACTGACCTTCAAGTTCCTTTTATTGTAGCTCAAAAAACGAAAAAAAAGAAAAATGAAAAAAGTAAAAAAAAAGAAAAAGAAAAAGAAAAAAAGAAAGAGAAGAAAAAATAAAAAAGGAGAAAAATAGAAAAAAGAAGAAGAAGTTTTCAATTTTCTAATCTTGCCTCTTCGTCAGAGTAGTAGCTGGATCACACATTGAAATTTTCATCCATCGGTCATGCCTCTTCGTCAGTGTTGCAGCTAGACTAAATTTTGTCGACCCTGCCTCTTCGTCGGTGTTGCAGCCGGATCAAATTTTCTTCAGGTATTAGCTTATCATCAATAATGTAGCCAACTGAACTCATCTTGCTTCCCCAACAGACAACCCTATATTTTGAAGATTTTACTTCACCGATAGTGATAAGGTGGATCAACCAAGACAAGAAAGAAGACTTGCGTCAAAGATAAAGAAGATCTACTGAAGAAAGAAGACATACGTAAAGAGAGAAGAAGCTTAGCCATGCTGGACAAAATGGATCATTTTTAGTCTTTGCTCTATTGCTGTTACACAACAATGAGCAAAAAGGGGCAGCTATAATAACCCGTTTTGGGCCCTAAACTAAAACTGACCTAAACAAACAACCCACTTACCCATACAAACCCAAACCCATGATCCGACCCGGATCCAAGCCCATGACCCGATCCGAGACAAAACCCTAGTTTTCAAAAACCCTAAATAACCTCAATTTGATGCGCCGTCGCTGTTACCCTTGCCGTCTCCACCGCTGCTCGTATTTCAGCCACCAAATTTTGAAAACCCACAACCCGCATCCTTAAACAAACTCTAAATCTAATCTTGAAACCCTAAATCTAACCCTAAAATAAAATTAACAAAAAATAAACCCTAAAACTTAAACTTCACCAAATACCTAACACCACCCATGCCCTAATCTGCCATTACCATACCCCTAAAATCCGGCCAAAACCATCACCAGATCTGCAACACAAATAAAATATAGGAGTAGTTGTTTTTGTTTGTAAAAAAAATTCAGATATAAAACCGAAGGGGAAAGAATGTAAATGGGCCTTTTTGGTTCGAAAAAAAGAAAAATCTGTAAGGGAGAGAGTTCTAAAAAGAGAGATATAAGTTCAAAAAAAATGTAAGTCGGGATTCAATAAAATTTTCGTATCAAAGTTTCAATCTCTTTTTTTCTTCATATTTAAGTTTTAAATCGAAACAAAAAAAATCGTTTTTAGTTTCAAAATCCAGATCCTTTGTTTTTTTAAATCGAAAACGAGGGAAGAAAGGGATTTAGAGTTATACCTTGTCGTTAAGGGTTGCAGTGTGTTTGCCGGAGCTTTCTTACCGTCGCCATGAGGCCATCGGCCGATAAATGGCCGTGAAACGGTGAAGAGAGGGCTGCCGCCGTCTGGTTCGAATGAGAGGATAAGAGGGGAAAGAAGTAGGGTTTGTATTTATAAATCTGTTCAAATGAACAAAATAAAACCTATAATCAGTTTTTAACCGAAACGCACAAAACGGTGCCGTTTTGCACCTTGATCCGAGCAGTGCCCCGATTACCCAGGGAGGATCCGCAGTTTTTAAAGGGTCTAATTACATAAGTAGTCCTTCAATTTTAATCCCGTTTTGTTTTCTGCCAGTGGTCTATTTACTCTCTTGCCCCCCAAACTTTAAACCCGCATTCATTTATGCCCCTGACTTATTTATGCTTTCGGGCCATTTTCTTTCCATGCGTGTTTAATACCATCCCTTTTTGTTTTTTTTGCAGCATCTAATTTTCATTTTTTTTCAATCTAGTCACTGCTGTTATTAATGTTGTTTTTTAGTCCTTCAATTATGTATGTTTGCATTTTGTACCTCGATGTTTCATGCATCTCACTTTCCTGTCCATGCATTTTATATTTTGTTTCATTCTAGTCGTATTTTCATATTATTTATGCCATGTAATTTAATTCTTATGTACTTTGATACATGCATTTTTATTAGCTTCATGTTGTAAATAATCGATCCATGCATTTTAATCCTTTCATGATGTTTTATATATTAGCTTAGTTCATGCCTTATTATTATTATTATTATTATTATTATTATTATTATTATTATTATTAGTATGTGTGTAATATGTTATTATTATTATACAAAGTTTTTTACTATATATTATTATCATGATATATGTACATATTCTTTATATCTATTATGTATAATATTTTATTATTTTTATACTTTAATATATATATATATATATAAAAGATTTTACGTATATTTATTTTTGTACATATTATTATATTATCATATTAATTAATATTTAGGAATGTTTTAGAGTAGTATTTCATTTATGTTAGATTCATTTTTTTTATTTACGTGTTAGATTAATATTTATGTATTTATGTTAGATTAGTATTTTATTTTGTTAGCATTTATTTTTTTCCGTATTGTTTTTATTTATGTTTACCATGTTTATTTTAAGTTGCATAATTGAATATAAATTATCAATGCGGTGCTCTTTTATCCGAGCATAAACGGGGCCAGTATCAGGCGTAGTGATGGTGGTTGGGCGTTTACTCTCGGATAACGGAGCTTTTAAAATTTACCTGCACTTATAACCAAATTTTAATTTGATTGTCACTTTAAACCGGAAAATCTAATATTAATAAAGCGGTAATTATTAAAGTACCAATTTTGGGCGGCGTGGGGTGTTAATCCTTCCTCATCCGTAACCGACTCCCGAACCCAATCTCTGTTTTTTATGGTGTCCGGCCTACCCTAGTGGCCGGTGGCGACTCTATTTTAAATAAAATACGATTTTTTAAAACCCCACGGAAAATATTTTTAAATACCTGAAAAATACCCCTTAAAACCTCGTCGTTTTTTAGATCGCTACAAGAAGCTAGTAGTTCCTTGGGAGGGGTCATCTTATTTCTCAATGACTGTAGCATTTTGAAATATCAGGGGATTTAACAAGTCCCAAAACAGAGAAAGATTTTATAGCGTATGGAGAAATTGCATGTAGACATTCTATGTTTGACTGAATCTAGGGTAAGAGAAATGATTTTTTCTGAAATTTTTTCTAAGTATCATGTTGATTGGGCCTATTTTAACAACTATAATTGTATTGAATTGGGAAAGATCTGAATTTTATGCAAGAAGGATTTGTGCTTCAGCTTGCTTCATTCTGAAAATCAAATGGTTACTATTTAAGAGTAACTTGAGGGCAAAATAATCATCCTTTTAGCAGTCTATGGAAGTAATAATGGTGTTCAAAGAAGAGAGCTGTGGCAACAGCTCAGACATGTTGCATCTCTTGTGAGAGAGCACCCTTAGATTATGGGTGGTGACTTCAATATCACAACTCGTATTGCTGAGAGCTCTGATTACAACATTCTTGGGCCTCACGTTTCCTCTGATATGGAAGATTTTTAGAGCTGCCTTAGAGATGTGGGTTAAAGTGATCATCCTTACACTGGTCTACTTTTTACATGGACAAATAAACAAGATGAGAGTTTCTTGGCCAGAAAACTTGACAGGGTTCTAGTTAGTCCCCAATGGTACATTGAAGTTTCTAGTTCGTGTGTTAAATTGCAAGCCCCTGAAGGTTCTGATCACAGCCCAGCAGTGGTAACTATGCATGTGATGGCTCCTGTGCATAGGCCTAAGCCATTTAAATTTTTCAACTTTTGGGCTGATCACCCTGATTTTGGGAGAGTTATGACTGAATGTTAGAATGTGTCAGTAGATGACAACCCACTACAAGTTTTATTTGCTAAACTTAAGAGACTAAAACCATGTTTAAAAGCTCTAAATCAAAAGTATTATTCTGATATTTCAGTGAAGGTTTTAGAGAAGAAGCAACAGTTAGAGCGTTTACAGCTTTCCAACTTATCTTTACCTGTGGCGCAGGACACTTTTATAGCTGAAAAACAAGTTCATATTGAGCTTGAAAAAAGCTGAATCTTAATTTTATCAGTAAAAGGCAAAAGCTAGATGGCTTAATGAAGGAGATCAAGGTATTAAATTCTTCCATGCTGCAGTTGCTGTGAAGAAGAAGAAGAACGCTATCAATTTCCTTCAAGATTATAGGAAAAATAGACTTGAGACCTTTGATAGCATTGCTGAGGAGTTTTTTCAAATCTTTACAAAGGAGATTAGGGCTGTTGATGAAGAAGTGAAAGAATACAGTGTTGAGGACCTCAAGGACATCTTGCTAGTTTTTGTCCCTAATGATGTTCAGCTGTATCTGATCATGGATATTACTAACGAAGAAATCAAAGCTGTAATTTTTGCTCATGACAAAGATAATGCCCCTAGGCCAAATGAGTTTACTTCTTGGTTTTTTAAGGTGGCCTGAAACATTGTTGGACATGACTTTACTGCAACAATGAGGTATTTCTTCACAACTACTACCCTTTTGTCAGCATTTAATGCTACTACAATCACCTTGATCTCAAATGCATGCTAAGCTAAAGATTTTAGACCCATTTTCTGCTGTTCTGTCATTTATAAAACTATCACAAAAATACTTGTTGAAAGATTAAATGTAGTTCTGCCCCACTTGATCTTCCTCAACCAATCTACTTTTATAAAGGGTAGAAGTATAGTTGATAACACTCTTCTTGCTCAAGAGTTAGTTAAGGATTATGGTAGGAAATTGATCTCCCCTAGATGTGCTCTGAAAGTGGACCTTCAAAAAGCCTTTGACTCATTAAGTTGGGAATTTTTAAATCAAATCTTGAAAGTTATTAGTCTATCAGAAAAACTTAAAGGGTGGATTAGAGCTTATTTTACTGGCAGCAGGCTCTCAATTAATCTGAATGGCAGGTTGGTGGGTTTTTTAAGGGAAAAGGGAGGGGTTAGACAAGGGACCCCCTCTCCCCCTACCTCTTTGTGCTTGCCATGAATGACCTTTCCCATTTACTTGATTTAGTTGCTGATAATGATATTTTTCAATACCATCTTAAGTGCAAAAAAGTGAAAGTCACCCATATATGTTTTGTTGATGACTTACTGATATTTTATAAGGGTAATTTAGACTCTTTGATAGGGGTGCAATGTGTTTTGGAGAAATTCTATGATTTTTCTGGGTTAAGATTGAATGCTGCAAAATCAGAGCTATTTACTGCAGAAGTCTTCAATGAGCAGCAGGTGAGTATAAAGTTAACCACTGGCTTTAAAATTGGGCACTTACCAGTGAGATATTTAGGCATCCCCTGGTCACTAGGAGATTAACTGATAAAGATTGCATTGTACTTATAGAAAGGGTGAAGGCTAGATCAGGGCACTGGTCTAGCAGGCTCCTTAGTTTTGCTGGCAGAATACAACTCATTAAGAGTGTTATCTTTAGTATGATCAACTATTGGTGTAGACAGGTAATACTTCCTAAAGGGGTGATCATAAAAATTGAAAGGCTTTACACGAGATTCATTTAGAAGGGAAGGGAAGTGGCTGCTGTGGGTGCTAGAGTGAGTTGGAAGGCTATTTGCAAACTCAAGAGTGAGAGAGGGCTTGGTGTGAAAGAACTTACCACATGGAATAAAGCTTGTCTTATTCATTTGTTGAAATACTTGCTCTTTATTGAAGGGTCCTTGTGGGTGGCTTAGACTGGGGTCTATGTGTTTAAAGAAAAAGATCTCTGGTCTGTTGAAAGCAAACCACACTTTAGTTGGTGCCTTCGGAAGATGCTCAAGCTTAGACCTGCTCTGCTGAATATGATGAATGTGATCCCTGTTAGAGTCTCAAAGGTGGGGAAAATCTAGAATGAGGTTCGAGTGGTTGAGACTAAAGTGGCCTGGCACAGGATTGTATGGTTTGGATCTCATGTACCTAAGCATACAGTGAGGGTGTGGATGGTTATCCTGGATCGGTTACCTACCATGGATAGATTACAGCGTATGAGGGTGGTAAATGAGGATCTCTGTGTACTATGTGATGATAGTCATGAATCCAGGAATTATCTTTTTGCAAGTTGCCCATATTCAAAACAGATTTGGAATGTTATTCTCAGGCTATGTGGACCGCATCGAGTGATGTTGGACTGGGAAGGGGAGCTGAATTGGCTTTGTACTCGGTTGAAGGGCAAGTCTTTGATTGTTTTCACTCTTAAAGTTGCTTGGAATTAATATGTGTATCACATATGGGGAGAACAAAACCATAGACGGTTTAGAGGTATTAGTAGAGAGTATGGCAATTTGATAGACTGTGTTAAAGAAATAGTGTATAAAAATTCAAAGCAAATGTATACAGGTGGATGATGTAAATAGGAATATTTGTGCTGCTCGGGGAATTCTCTAAGGGGATGGTTGCCCAGGAACACGTATAGGACTATTGTTACATGTTTTTTTGCTTGATTTCTTGGATAATAAAACACAACACTTATCCAAAAAAAAATATTATTTGTAAATATGTTTAAAACTAAAATAATCGAATCGAATCATTCAAAATTCGTACCTACAAATCAAAGCAATTATTTAAGTTCTGCAGCTAAAGAAACTTAACCGGTTTTATCATGAATAGAAATTCTTCCCCTGTCACACTAAAAGAAATTAGGTTTAGGGTTAAGATTATGGTTTAAGGAGTTGAGAGTTAGGAAATGGTATAATTTTTAGAGTTTAAGGTTTAGGAATTAGAATTTAGGGTTATAGATTGAAATTAAACATTTTAATGGTGAGATATAGAAAGGGACACCAAAGAAGGACAAAATTTTTGTTCGTTTTATAATACTAATTTGAGACGGCGTTACTTTGAAAGCGGCATGAAGAGCAAGTTATTCAACTTTTGACAATAAATTACAGAAAGAATGTAGCAGGAAAGTTTCAGTTTCAGGGTATGGATTTGGTGGTTTAAAGCAACTTTCCGAAGCTTTCACATCTAACAAATTCATTAATGGGCGGTGATAATAGGAGTAGCAACCGGCTGTATTACATTACAACTTTTATAACATTGTTACAGCTATATATTAGTAAATAAATGATTGAACCATCCAACTAGTTGATTAGAATAGACTTTGAGGAATATATATGCTATATAGGACAAACTCCCTCCAAGTTTTCTTAGTAAATGCAGAAAGTCTGGGGTTGTCCCCAGTCCCCACCTGATACAAAGGAAAAGCATTAAAGCAACAGATATTTTATCAAACCTTTTCTTTAACTATATGTGCTATATATTCTCACTTGTTTTCCAACTCTGTCTTGGTTATGCATTAGCATTACTCTTCAAACGCCACACCACAATTACTTTATACAAACGAAGAAGAAGATGGTTGAAGAAGGTGGTGGTGGTGGTGGTGGATTCAAAGTGAAGAAGTGGGAGGTCATTCCACCTAAGAGGAGATCAGTGAAGAGGATGATCTTCCATAAATTTCTCAACTCTGTCTCTTCTGTTTTTCACGTCTGCTGCAATCCTGTTAGCTCCGGGGAAGTGGTGAAGACGGTGTCTTGTGGTGGGAAGGCCAAGAATACCAGGATTTTGAGTGCAGTACCATCATCCTCGGGCCGGTGTTCGCCTGAAAGTTCGATCACCCAACCAGCCAATATGTAGAATCAATCGCTACCATCTATGTGAAAATTGTGAATATATGCTATACGCTATATCTTGCAGCTGTTTTAACGTTACCTCCTTTGATCCTCCACAAATTCCAACCTATTTATGACTCTGCTTCTGTTATTCAGGAAAAAAGCAAGAGTTTCCTGTTTTTCGTGGGTTCATCAATGATGTTTTTACTTATCCAGAAAGTAGATCAGTTTTTAAGTGAGTATTTCAATAATAAATCTATTGATTTTGCCACTTATTCCTTAAACGTAATGGAAATTGGTCTGTCTGATTTTTTTTTCTCACTTTCTGGTTTGAGAAGATTGATGTTTGATGATTATACAACTTCGACTATATTCAAATTCGAGTCGAACCGAATAAACCGCTGAAACCTTTATTATGGTGCATCGATCCATTCTATTCAATAGGCACTGGTGCCATTCTTTACTCTGTAGTCTTTAATGAATAGCGTATTGAGGCAGGGGCCACAATCTATAGGCACATCAGCGGTGACCATTTTGTTTCCGTCTCTTTCTTTCTTTACACCTCAAATTCCCTTTCTGATTAGCTGGCATTAATAAGTACAAAAATGATATATTCTTTTTCTCTTCCAAAGCATTACAATTTGGACGGAAACTTGATGAAGATGGTCATAGACATCAATTAATATAGTTTAAAAAATGTTTTGTAATGCATTATTTTCAGTGAATTATACAAAACAATGGTTTTGAAAAAGGGGCCTCTTTTCATTACAATTCAATCATGTCACGAGGCTATTATCCTCTTCCCAAAAGACATGTCTAATAGGATGTGCAGCGCCACCATATTTATATCTCAAGACCTCCCTTTTCCTTTACGATGTGAGATTAATGACTCTGCCTCTTCTCAGGCGTGACATTCTCCCCCACTCAACCTCGTGACGCCCTCTTCACGAGCTTCCGCTCTCGTGATGGACCACCTTGTCACAGTTGTCCAACCTGTCTACCTCACTCATGGGCGTTCGGTGTGAAATCGGGCGCAGTCAAAGGGTCGCTCTGATACTACTTGTCACAGGGTCATTATCCTCTTCTCAAAAGGCATGTCTGATAGAATGTACAACGCTACAGTATTTATAACCCAAGACCTCTATTTTCCTTTCTGATATGGGATTAATGACCCGCCTCTTCTCAGACGTGACAATCAGCATCACCATGATATTGTGCTGTCTTTTAGTGATTGAATTATAGGATAGGAGGGTTTGCTTTTATTTTGGGTACCATTGGAAACTTGGTAGGAATTTTCACGCACATTAAAAGTATAACACATGACATATAACATTGGCAATGGTCAAGGGTTTGAGCCAATGTTTTTTTGGCTTTTTATACAGGGTTTAGTTGGCATTCACTTTGGACTCCGCGTATTAAATAATATTAATATGAATGTGAATGTGAAAATGAAAGGGAAAAAGAATTAAATGTGTAATAAACCTTCCAAATGGAAGGGACAGAAAATCTAAGGGAGACTTGAAAGATTCTTGAAGGTTCATGAGGACCCCACCGGAATTACCTGGGAACAACAACAATATACAGGTCAACATAAACTTGTTTGTGTGCTTTAATCAAGTTGTAGATTTTCCTTTTTGCCCAATTGAATTTTGTTTAAAAATCAGGACACAACTGTTTGTTCAGATAATCGGATTTGATTTTAAAATGTGTCGCTACTTTTTATTAGTATTCGCATGGTCTAATTTTATTTTATTTTAATATGTAGACGCAAGCCCTCTTGTTAAACACTGAGATGTGAAGCAAGGTATTGATATTTTTATTCTTCTGGAAATACCAGTCAAACGCTGGACCTTTTAAAGTAGGATTAAGACCATTCAACACGAATTGATCTACTTAGTAATTACCTTTGTTGACCAATAAGATTAAGGGTTGAACCGTTCAATGAGATTTTAACGAAATTGCAACGAAATGAAAGCATACCAAAGGGATTTTGGGGACTTTCCGAGCCTGCAATGCAATAGTTTTCTCTTTTCTTTTCTATTTTTGTCTCTTCTATTTTTCTGAATAGGCTTCTTTTTTTTTTCTTTTTTTTTAAACGACAACAAACTGTTGTGGACCGAGAACCGAACTATGCTATAAAGGACCATGCCAAGTTGTGCAGGGAAATCACATGTCAAGAAGGAGCCAAAGACGTTGGATGTTATCCATTTAATTGTTTAGCTTTATAAGGAAAAGGGTGTAACAGAATGGATCATGGAAATTGTTAATCAAAACATCTTTCTCTTTCAACCTTTCTGTCTTTCTTAAATTTTATCTTCTATTCTTTGTTCTTCTAAATTCCATTTCTGCATATTGCTTGAGAACCTTGCAGGAAATCGTATCCTGACACAAACCTGGAATAAGATGGATTTGATCATTTGATATATGTTTTACTTTGCACAGTTTTAATAATGATTTTTTTTTTCAAATAGATTCGTTTATTTATTTGTTAAATCATTTTAAAGTAAAAGATGTAAAATTTTAATACAATCATAAATTTGTGGTAATATAAATCAACCTGATTACAAGTCATACCAGATAAACATTTAATCCTAAAAATAATGTCACGAAGGATGTGGACATCACAGATACAAGCCTGGAGATTTTTGTCACTACAGGGCATTGACCACTAAGGGTGAGCGTTCGATTGAGTCGAGTCAAAAAAATTTGAGTTGTTCGAATTGACGCGTCATATTTTACAACTCAAACTTTATTTGAAATTTTTTCGATTCGAGTCGAGTTTAAGAAATTCGAGTCGAGTCGAGTTTTCGAGTTCCTATAAAAATTTAAATGTAATTATCTATCATGTTATAGTACAGTTTGATTCCAATTTAAATTACTTTCTCTAATCATATAAGATATGCATATATATATTTCTTCATATTTTTTCATATGTTGCAATATTTCTTCATATTTTTATATATTGGTATATATATAATAAAAAAATTGAGGGACTCGTCTCGAACTTAAAAATAAATCTATTAATTACTAAAAATTTTGAGTTATTCGAGTTTCTATTTTACAACTTAAACTTTATTTGAAATTTTTTCGAGTCGAGTCGAGTTTATGAAATTTCGAGTCGAGTCAAGACAAGTCGAGTATTTTCGCCTCGAGTCGAGTTGAGTTATTCGGTTTTTTCGAGTTGAGTCGAGTTTTGCTCACCCCTATCTACCACCATATAAAATTAAACCATGTAATGCGTAGGATCAAAATCCAATTGTTAAGTTATTAATTTAAATTTTAAAAAGCAAGGGGTTTAGGATCTGGTTTGCTTAAATTTGAAATGGATATGAATCTAAGAAGCATTTAAACCAAAAAAACATGGCAAGTTGTGCTTTAATTTGTCTAGTTTCAAACTAAGAGAACCTGAAAAAGTAATTAGACCGAAAAAAATATAGAGCCAGTGCTTAATTTATCTAGTTTCAAAATTAGGACTCAGAAAAAACTAAACCCCAAAAATTGAGTGGTGAAATTTAGTAGTTTCAAAACTAACGGCCCGTTCAGCGCTAATTTTAGAAGGCCCATTGAGGTTAAACGGCTGATTGGTTCAAGAAACTGGATTTTCCAACTGCGGCACAACGCCCGTCTAACACTCTAACGACCGATAAAAAAGCATTGCTGAACAGGCCCTAAGAGGGACTAAAAATGTAATCATAAATTAATGAGATTGAGAGAAAAAAAGGGTGTTTGTAACCCCTTAATCCGGCCTAGCCAAAACCGAACTAAAATGATCACATTAGGTTTGCTTAAGCAAACCCGAACTAATAACCTAAATCGGTCCATTTTTTCTTTTTTATCTTGTGTAAATGCATCGATTAATTTCCTATGGTGAACATGCTTCGGCGGAAACGTCTCATTGAAATCAGATTTCAAAACATGGTTCAATTTCTCAACATTACATATTAGGGACCAAAACGTAATTTTTGCAAATTACCAGGTCTTTATTCAAATTAAGATTACCAATCCTTCATTAATCCCTATTTCATGTCCTCATGTTTATTTTCAGCTTAAAAAATCATCCAAGCTCCTTCAATTGCATACATAACATTCATGGACTAAATTGCAAGAATTCCAAACTTCAGCATATTGATAAACACAAAACAATAGGGCGTATCGATACGGGCAAGCCCGTACCAGTACAGCTTAACGAACAAAATGGCTACTCGTACCGATACATGTATAACCGTATCGATACGATGTGTTGACCCACCCGTACCGATACGACCTTGACCCAGTACCGACCCCCCTTTGATTTTTCAAAAACTCATAATTTCAGTAACAAAATGTGTACCGATACAGTAACTGCGTATCGGTATAGCTTTTTAAAATTTGAGGGATCATACCGGTACTCAAACATGTGTACCGACACTAGTGCAAATATTTATCAAGGCGTACCGATACGGTGACTAGGTGTACAGGTACCCTTTGTTAAATTTCGATGGATTGAGCCTTCCCAGACCCTACGTACCGATCCTTGGATACCCGTACCGATACGCAATGGCCAATAATGACCTTTAGGTCCAACATGTGACACTTTGGCTCAATCTAAACACATTCAACACATATCTAAACATTTAACAACATTAGGAACATGTTTAACATCAACGTACCAACATTTTAAACCATCCTAGCAAGCCTAGCACTTCCATTCATATCATCTACAGGCAAGCTTCCTACTCAACATGTAAAAACCTCAAACAAGTATAAATGGCCAATTACACATCTAAAACATCAACATAAACTTGCACAACCAGGGAGTTTAGCAAACAACCCTCCCAAATATCAAACAACCACATTGCATTTATTACCACAAGTCTAGATCAAAATCACACTTTCGCAAATACAAGTCCTTGGATTTTTCCTTCGCTTGCTCGCTGCCTCCAACCTTTATTTCTCTGCATTGATAGAAAAAGAGAGCGTAAGCACACTAGGCTTAGTGAGGAATGCTCAAAAACCAACCACCATCAATGCATTTAAAACCATTTAACCATTCTTTTGAAAAACCATTTTTCAAGACACTTTACAAACATCATTTCAACATCATGCCTTATCAAACCATGCACTTAATATTTCCAAAACATGCATATTAAACCATATGCAACATGTATCATGGATCAACAGCAAAATACCATTTGCCACCCTTAATTTAAGCTTTCTCATGCATACTACCAATGCAAGGCTTAAAGAGTAAAACATGTTTAAACCACATTAAACAACATAATCCATCTCATGATACATCATCAATTATATTGGCTTACAAGTGATCATTAACCAAATTCCACTTTACAAAACATAACATCGGATACACGGATTCAACAAGTGTTCCCAACACTTCGTGCCATCTTAACCGGAATTAAAGGTACATTTACAATCGGGTACATTCACAACCCCACATATCGGTTGGATGCATAACCCACTAACGAGAGTCTTCGGTACAAAGATCTAAACCCTTCGACTATTAGTGTACTTGAATGGAGTTTACAGTACACCAGATCAAAACCCCTCAACATCCAAGGCCACTTTTTATAGTGCACTATCAATCTTATGGCCGGCCAACTATATTCGATAACATTTTCAAAACCTTTTCATACCATCACTTACCAATATAATTCGTTTTATTATCATTAACTTACTGTTTTTATATGTATCATCAAAATCATTTAACCAATGCAATCAACCTTGCATTAACCAATGTTCAAAAATATTAACAAAACATGCATTAATTTACAATGCATCATCATCGTTATATAATCAATTTTCAGCATTAAACCATGCTTAAAACATGCATATACAGTGAGTAATCAATTCATTAAAACAAGTGCATAAAAACCAATTGTCAAACCGAGTTTGAGAGATAATACATCCTTTACTTACTTCCTAGCTTAGACCAGCATTTCAAGCTTGATCTAAACCCCAAACACAACTTTCAAACCTTTAAAAAGTTGTAAATCACGTTCTCACTCACTGACACACAAAGCCTCACATGCCAATACGGTAAACACGCCTCTAAAGCTTCCAAAATGATCATTCAAGCTTAAGGATCAACTTCCTTTATTTTATCCACACAAAACGGAGGATTTAATGGATCAAAATGCATTCAACATAACAACAACATAAATCCTCAACATCCACAACCTAATTTTACTCCACAACAACCGAAATCAACATCAAACATCTTCCAAACTTAACCCAGCCAAAACCTAATATTTTAACCCATCAATTATTATCTAAAAACACAACAACATCATCCTTATACCTCCGGCATTCATTAAACCCCCACAACTCCTCAAAAACTCACAACTAACAACCTAGAAAATTAGAGATTCACATAGTTCTGGGATTCCAATGTTAAATCCCACTTATTAACATTATTAAACATCAAAATCATGATTAAAATCAATTAAGAACTCAGCAAAATATAGATCCATCAATCCAATCAATTAAACCTTGATTTAACCAATTTTCCATAATTAAATCATCAAATTAATTTAAAAGACATAAGTAAAGGATCAATAACTTGGGAATTTCAATAAAAAATCTTATATTAGAGGAGAAGAACAAAGCTTACCTCTAAATTTGGCTTTCCTCTTAATTGGATGAATTTTCTTGAGAAAACAAGATCAAATCAAATAGGTTTTGTTAAAAAACCATTAAAGATTCATTTGATAACAAAAGAAAGTTAAAATCAAGAATTTACCTGAGAAAATTGAAGTGGAAAAGAGTGTTTGGATAGAGAAAATTTGAGAGAAAAGCTTTTGGTGAAAAGTTAGTTACGTAAAATATCTTTTAAATCTAATTACGAAATTAATCTCCCCAAACCTTTTTATTTCCTTTAAAGCCTTTTTAAAATATCCAATTAAAATAGAAAAGTTTGATATTATACTTTGACGAAATAACTCCTTAAAGATTCTAAGTTTTAACCATTTTACAAAATAGTCACTAAAAATAGTTTTAAAACTTTACATTTTAGTCACTAACCAAAATGTCCAATTTCAAGACCTTCTTTTGTAAAATTGATTTTACCAAAACAATTTAAATGTTAAGTAATGATTTTAGACTATTTTCCATATTTTTATCTCACCTGAAAATATTTATTTCGAATTAAATAATGAAACTGACTGGAATCCTTTAATCTGATCCGTCGGACCATCTAAACCACCTAGAAAACTCCTAAGCCCAAAATCGGGGTGTTACAGTGTTGAACAGAAAGTGTGCCCTGCTAAAGTGTATAGAGATGCAGGAAAAACAGATACAAGGTTCTTCAAACCAAACAATGGAAGTGTTTTTCCAAAGAAGAAGGAGCTGGTGAAGAAGATGATGCTACATTACTTGTTCAACTTTCTATTTTCTTCGTCTAAACCCTTACAATCCAACTACACCCACAGGAAAAATGTTTAAGCATGGTCAGAAAATTGCATTCCCTAGTATACCATAGCCATCAAAGATCAAATGTTGCATCAACTTATAAGAGCTTGTTCTGTTCGTGTTGTTTATGTTTCAAGTTTTAGTCACTTGTTCAGTACAATATATCTTATGTTTTGATGTTGTCTGAAAATGGGTTTCTTCAGTGAATTGATGTTATGGTTCCTTAATTTACTCGAAACTCTTTTATCTGAGTTTGTGGTCAAAAAGGAAAAAATTATTTTTTGTTTCTTTGATTATTTCTCCACTGGCTAAGCTATGTACAATCATTGTGTTGATGGTCAAAGTTAACAAGGATCAGAGACAACAGTCTAATGGGGGCTCGGATAGTGGTTCTTAGCGAGATGATCTCTATTGACCTTCTCTAGTGATTGATAGTGTATCTTTGTGTCCTGGTTCTTTTGTTTCTCTCACTGCATGTCCTCTTTATACTGCAAGGACAAGTGTCACGACAGGTAGTCGTGGCGTATTGATTGGACTGGTTATGATGTGATGCCGTAGGTTTATATTGTTATGCCCAACGATATCATACATTGTCACATGATCGCTGGATGGGATGTTGTTTGCTATCTTACTCGTTCGCCCTGTGCTATGTAAGGTGCTACCACATGTTATCGTTGGACATCCTTTGTATGAGTCCATTTGAAACCTTATTTGTCCGTCTTGGGCTGTATGGCTTTGACACGTGGCGGTATATATTTGTAGGTGCTAACAATTGCCCCTTAGGCGAGGTGAGGTTATAAAGTGACATTGGCGAGCCTGAGGAAGCTGGAAAGGCTGGGCTTGTGGGGCAGTTTTGTGGCTACGATTTTAAAATTATTATTGTTATTGTTATTTTGGAAAATAAATCATTACGTATGAGTTTCAAAGGATTATATGAAAGGTCACATAGTGGGTCGTAGTAAGAGACAGGTTGGTGTTGTTTCAAGAATAAACTGAAGCATGTGAAGTAGCATATGATAAATCTGTTTGTTGATGAACGTGTTAAGTAAGACACGGTTCTTGACTATAAATATGTTTTATGGTATCTTTAATTTTTTTATTTCACTGATTGATTGAAAGTTGGAATGACAACAAAAAGAAAGAAAAAGAAAATAAACAATTATTTTTTGTCGTAATGGCAAACTCGTCTGTGGTAGTAAGCGACGAGTTTTGTTGCACAACTGATCCTAATGTGTTATTGAGAACACTAGAATGTCGGGGCATTATCGTTGTTAATTACTTTTGATACCGTTTTAGTTTGCCAAAAAGGGCATTTCGTCTGAGCACATGTTCCGATGAGGGGAGGTCGTGGTGTTTGATTCCCCTTTTTGCTTTTGAGGTTGGGTTTCATTTACCAATGCATCTTTTTTTTGTAAAGTGGCTCAATTGATTTGATGTTGCGCCAAGTCAACTTAGTGAGGGTAGTTGGGCAACCTTGGTTACATTCTTCTTAACTTGCAAAATTCTCGGGGACGAGCCTTCTATTGATGTGTTTCATTATTTTTATAATGTTATGGTTGATGACAATAAGAATTCGAAAGGTTTTATAACCATTAGTCATCGTAAGGGAAATGAGTTGGTAATGAGTAGTGGTACTGATAATCTTTGCCGAGATAAGCCAAAATATATGAAAGTGGAGTGTATCGTTGGAAAATTTTTGTTCCCTATGTGTGGCATCGTCTAGCCAAGGATAAGGTTGTGCCGCCGGACGTGAAAAAATGTCAGTTGCCGAAATAAAGCTTCTGAGAAGGCTAGAAAGTGATTCACCATCATGTTTCAAAGAAATATGCACTCTCAAAAATATTTGGGTGCATTGTTTGGAGGAGAAAAGCCCCAATGGTTGGGACGAAACAGATTTTGATGTATTTCCAGATGGATCGTTGGCTAATGTGCCTACCTGTGCGGAGGCTTGGCCTTTTGGTGAAGGAGGTAACAAACGAGTAGCGAAGATTCTTCTGGGTGATGAAGATAAGCTAGAGTTTTTTTTCCCAAATATACGGGCATTTGTAAGTGTCTCTGGAGATGTCATGAAGAGGATGTATCTGTTGTAGTAATATGATTTAAAGATCCCATTGAATTTAAATAATACTTGCTGTTTTTCAGACATTAAAAGCAGCAAAACCTCTCGCTGTTCAAACTCATACTTAGATATCAGCATGGGCGGATGCATGAAACACGATAAGAACAACTGCATACTTATTTTTGAGAAAACACGTTAAGTTCACTGTTAATTTTTTCGGGAAAAAAAAAACATAATTTTGTGCGTAAAAGAAAGAATGTGCATACCCATTTTGAAAAAGATATTATAAACTCCCTTATTTAATTTTGGAATCCTATCGCTCGATATCAGAATGATGACAAATAGATGGGAGTGGCCTTTTGTCTTCCTACATCACATTAGAGTCCCCCCTTTCCTTTGCTTAACATATTTTATCACTATGATTCTTTCAGGACTTTAATTAAAAGAACAGAGACTTAATATTCCCCCATCACCGCCAATGTACGACAAACAAACATTATGGATTATGGACCGAGTCTTTAGATCACGTTCACATTGCATTGATTCCGGTTACCTACATTATAAATGTTTTAATGATTAATCACGTTCACCGATGGAATATTATTATTCAAAAAGAAATTATGGAATATTAGTGAAGCAAAACATTGAAATATCTAATTAACGGGATTGATCTTAAGGTTGTAAATTAGACGAGACAGATCGCGAGCTACTCGAGCTCAACTCGGTCAAAGCTCGACTCGATTGGACTCGACTCGAGTTTGAACTCGGCTCGAGTTCTTAACGAGCCGAGTCGAACTACTTGATACTCAACTCAAAAAGCTCGTGAGCTACTAGAAAATATAATATACTAATTTTTTTATTTTTTTATAATTTAAATCTAAATTCCTAAACTTAAAACCCTAAAATATAAACCATAAACATTAGTCTTAAACCATAAAATCTAAATCATAAATTCTAAACCCAACAACCTAAACCTCTATACCCTAAAAGATCGGTCAGCACTTGACTCGATTGGGCTCGAATCAAGCTCGAACTCGACTCGAGGTCTTAACGAGCCGAGTCGAGCTCAAATTTCTCAGGCTCGTTAAAAATTACTCGAGCTCGAATTCAACTCGAAATCTTAACGAGCCGAGTCGAGCTCAGCACTACTCAAGCTCGACTCGTCTCGTTTACACCCCTAATTGATCCAAATGGTAAGTAACTTGATATTGTTTAAGTAGATTTCGAGTTAAAAATTTTGTGTATGCAAAAAAAATTTCGCTCGGAAACTCGTTTACCAAAATCAAATATTTTATATATGTGTACAATCCTTGATCATATGATTTTTAATTATTTTATTTGAAAATGTTAAATAAGAATGAAAAAAATAACGTACTAGTATTTGCCAACTATATTCCTTAATCTCTCATAGACCCTAGTAATACTTTATTGGTACCTCAGAAATTGGCCATCATGTAGGTAGAGCAGCTCAAAGGCAAAGCTGACCCTATCCATCTGATCTCATTGCTCTCGTCATCCCTCTGGTTTTTGCGTCATCACTGCATCATAGTTTCTTGATATACATTTTCACCCTTTATTTGGGACGTGAATCCCATTTGATTTGTGGGACAACCACATTTGAACTTCATATAAGCAGCAGAGATTCTAGAAAGATTAGAGGAGAATTAATAATTAATCAAAGTCTTATATATGTTGTGTCTTCTTGAAACCATTTAACACATTTTGGTGCTCAACAACAGTAGAGAATGGGTCCGGGTAGATGAGATCAAAGTCTTAAATTGAAGCTTCTATGAAATATTGTATCCTTCTCTGGCCTATGTGCCTCAATTCTCTCCACTCTCATATTTCACAAGAAGCATGGAGTTGAGGCGAGACCGAAGCGGAGAAGCCGACCGGGCAGAGACAAAGGCAGATGGAGGCAAAAAAGGGTTCCAGGAGAAGAAAGGAAGTGTGTTCCCAGCGAAGAGAAAGCTGGTGAAGACTATGATGGTTGAGTGCATGGCTAAATGCTTTTCTTCCTCGTTTATTCCTAATCCTAACACTGCCCCATCCAACAAGAGTGCTGCCAACATATTTCCAGACCCTTGATTGTTCAACGCACCATTCATCACATGATTTACAACCTTATCTTCAAGTCTCTTGGGAATTCTCCTGTTGCTTTTCATGTTTGCAAAAAAGAAAAAATAAATCAATTGCATAGTATTAGTAGTAGTTTGTTAGTATTAATTAAATAATTTTACTTTTTCATCTCATTCGTCTTTTTAAGGTAAGTGTTGTTGGAACCTGTCACTGTCACCTGGCGTGTTATATGTTTATTTTTATCCGTATTCGACAGTTCAATTCGAAGTATAAAAAACTCGATTGTATCCTTGTAATTGATTCAGAATTCTTACAGGATTTGAGTTTGTTCCTCAAGCAGACTTGCTTATTCTGTAGGAAACATGAACACACCAAAATATAACAATTTATATCTGTGTCTTATTTATGTATGAAAATATTAAAAAATATATAATTAGATCATGCACCCATTTTCTCGGTCTATAAGAGGAATCTTAAAAAAAGTGAAAATATTTTGGATTAGAATCATACTATATATTTGGTATTATTATAATGCTACAGAAAAATACCCTACATGCATGAGAAGAGGTAAGGTGAACAATTTCAATCAATGAAATTAATTAAAAGAATATGCGAAGGTGATCTTGATGACCTCTGAAGATCTTTTGGAAGATAACAGATACAATTGGAGAGGACTTCCAACGAAGAAGATTGGATTGAAATAATCGTCTTCATAAGTAGTCTATGTAATTCTCAATTTAGATTTAACTATCCAATAGATTGGATATCAATGACTACACAAAAAAATTATTTAAGATAGATTATAATTAAATAAATATTAATTAACAGTTGGTCTAGTAGGACGAAAACTAGATTCTTTAAATAATGTTCAAATTTTGAAGTTGTGAATAGAGAAAGTTAGATCGGGAAGAACGTCCCATACTAAACCTTTACAATACTTAAATTTGAATTAACCAATCAATGAATTGAATATCATACGATTGTAAAAGAATATATATAAATAACTAAATAAACTCATATACAGTTAAATGTTAAATTTTAATGTAAGACTAAATTAAGAGTGGCTAAATCTGGACAAAACTCGGTTCGAAAATATTGAATTATTTGACTCTATTTGATGCAAAAATATTCGTCCTGACTCGACTCATAATTTCATAAACTCGACTCGACTTGGAAAAAAATCAAATAAAGTTTGAGTGATAAAATGAAAACTCCAATAACCCAAACTTTTTAGTAATTAGTGAACCGACTTTTAAGTTCGAGTCGAGTCTCTCAAATCTATTAAATTTGATTAGAAACTTGACTTGACTCAAGGGGTGTTCAATCGGCCGGTTCGGTTCACCAACCAAACCGAAGTACCAAAAATTTATTAACCGAAACTTTTTTCCTATTAGCCGTTAACCAAACCGAAAAAAGTTTGGTTAATTCGGTCAGTTTTTTAATTAACCGAAGTTTTTTTCATGAATTTTTGGGTAAATTACACAAATGGTCACTAAACTATATTAAAATGATCTTTTTAGTCACTAAACTTTCAGAAGTTATAAAACATCAATTAAACTTATCGAATACAAAATAGTCATTGATTCATTGCACGTTGTAAATTATTGATATATATTGAAAAGTTTAATGATTATTTTTAATAATTCAATAAATTTAATGATCATTTTGTGCTAATTTGATAAAGTTTAATGATTGTTCTATAATATATCAAAAAATTTAATGATCATTTTATAATTTTTAAAAGTTCAATGACTAAAAATAAATATATGTAATATATAAAATATATAATATATAAAAATTTTCGTTAATTCGGTTAATTAACTGATTTCGAACCGAATTAATTGATAACCGAAGTTTAAAAAAATCATTAACCATTAACTGGCCGAACCTAAAATTAATCGACCAATTATTTAGAAAAAAAATCGGTTCGGTCGGTTAATTCGGTTAAAACTGAAGTTTAAACACCCCTACTTGATCCCCGACTTGAAAAATTCAAATAAAGTTTGATTTATAAAATGGAAATTTGAATAACTCTAATTTTTTAGTAATAATTTTTTAATGATCATTTTATAATTTTTAAAAGTTCAATGACTAAAAATAAATATATGTAATATATAAAATATATAATATTTGGTTAATTAACTAATTTTGAACCGAATTAACCAGTAACTGGAGTTTGAAAAAAATCATTAACCATTAAGCGACCGAACCTAAAATTAACTGACTGATTAACTGGAAAAAAAATCGGTTCGGTCGGTTAATTCAGTTAAAACCGAAGTTTGAACACCCATACTTAACTCGACTTGAAAAAATTCAAATAAAGTTTGATTTATAAAATGAAATTTGAATAACTCTAAATTTTTAGTAATTAGTGAACCGGTTTTCAAGCTCGAGTCAAGTTTCTCAATTCTACTAAATTTGAATAAGAACTCGAATAACTCGGCTCGACTTGAACAAATTTCAAATAAAGTTTGAGTTATAAAATATAACTCTTCAACTCAAGTAACTCAAAATTTTTGTTACTCGAGTTGATCGAATGTCTCCTAGTTTAACTCAGATTAAACTTAAACTGCTGCATCTATAAGACCAGTAGATCATCCATTCACCCTTGTCGTTCCGTCCTTAATCTTTTCCGTCATGAAATTCATATAGGGGACTTGGGCGAAGTCCTAAGCAAGCAAAGTTTATACCTATGGGCTAGGAGACAAGTTAGCTGACGGTTTTTCTTTTGAGATTGTTTCGGGCTTGTCCTCAATAAACCATGTAATTTAATAGATTTTTCATTTTAAGTCGGTAGAATTTTTTTATATAAGCTTGCTTAATTTCACTTAAAATATTAAAATTTAAATTCTTATACTCAAACCTTAAATCATAAATTTTAAACTACTAAACTAAACAAATAAACTCTGAATTGAATCTGCTTGTGAAAAAAAATCAGTATGGGTGCATAGATTTTTGTGTGTGGATAAATTGGGTTTTCATTGTCCAAATCTGACATAGGTGCACATTAATAGAGTCAAAACGATTAATGAGCTTCCCCTCAAGCCTGATCCTAACAATCCCAATAACTTTTGATAAAAAAATCCCAATAACAGAAGATAACAAACTAGATTCATTGTTACAGTATCCTTTAAACAGTCTGTTATTTATTTCCTTCTAGATCAGGTACAACTTTATTTATATTTGCATGAGTTTTATTCCGGGCATAAAAATAAACCAGATACTAATATAGACTGCATTAAAAGTTTTAAATAAAAATAGGTCGTGTTTCGGAATTAAAAAAAAAAGGTTCAAAACTTGAATTTCATTTCAAATGTTGAATGTTGTCCTAAAATAAAAGGCAAAAACCAACTCAATAAAGCTGGTGCTGAAGGCAAATGAGCAAATGCAGTTCAAATTGCCACTACACATTTCTCTGTTTCATCTGAACCATAGAAGATTCTTGAGATTGGAAAAGCTTCATCATTTCTTTTCCACATGCGACCGTTACCCAACGGGTTTCAAACCCGGTAACAAAATTCAAAACACCCACACGATAAAGTAAAAAAGCAATGAGCAAAAAAGCAAGACCCAACCCTTTACTTTTTCTTACCACCATTTGTCCAAATCCAACGACCTTCGACTGTATAAAACCATATTGTTTGATCTTATCTATGAACTCAGAAACCAACAAAACAAAATGGGTTGTTGCATCAGCAAATGCAAACCCAAGAAACATTACATCGAAGATTTCAGTCATGTTCAAGACAAGCTTGTCCTGTCTTCATCGCAAGCTCCCAAAGCTCCCATTCCCGTCTCGAAGAAAATCTCCCCACTGCCTCGTTCCCCCACCATCTCGTCCTCTTCTTCAGTTTCTTCCTTCACCTGTTCTACCGTCAATTCTGCAATTAGTTCTTGTTCGAGCTCGGCTTCTTCGGTGTTGAGCTCAAAGGATCGATCCTTTTCCAATGAGTTTTTGTGGGCATGTGTTAAGGAAAACCCTCATATTGTTCGTATTAATTCGATCAAGGAAGCTTCTCGTCCGTTAGCTGTCACTAAATCTCCTTCTCGAATATCGAACTCGCCTGTTAAACCAGTGGTGGCACTGGCGAAACAGGCGAGTCCGGTGAGGGAGAAAGGCTCTACGCCGAAGAAGAGAGGACGGTCCAATTCACCATCGGCGTTAACGAGACAAAAGAGCTTCCGGAAGGACCATGATTATAATTACTTAACAAGTAGGGGTTTGAGGTCGCCATCATCACCGAGCAGGAGATTTAACGGAGATAACAATGTTAGTAACTATCGAGGATTATTGGCAAGTACGTCCAAGGAAGTTTGTTCATCAAAGCGAATCGTTGGTCCCAAGGTGAATGCACTCAACTCAGTTTCTTCCTCTCAAAGAAGGGAAAATTTCAGGGTTTCGAGTCCGAAGCTCAGCAACCATGATCCGAGTACTCCACTGAAGCCTTGTTTCAGAAATCGGGAGACTTTCGTTCATCGAATTAGTTCGAAGATCGACGAAACTGCGCTACGAGCAGCGCTGTCGCTATCATCACAGCAAGAAAATGAGCCCGTTACCATGGAGGACATTGACAATCCTCTAATTTCCTTGGATTGCTTCATTTTTCTGTAGATAATTAGTGTTCATTCATACCGAACATTTATCATGTTCATTCATACATTTACTCTCTTCTTGATTTGATGTTTGTTCATTGCTTTTCAAGATTGTTTCTCACAAACATGATCGACGAGATCATATATCTAGAATATTTATATGTTGGAATGTATTGGTTTTCTGAAAATTTCTTGTTTTATAAAATGCATTGAAGGCTTTTGAATTGATTGGCTCATACGTATGCTTTGATTTTAAGATGGATTTATTCTGATTATTTGATTTTCATCCACGGCTACTGTATAATGTGGCAGGAATGAATATGTTGTTGAGTGAATAAGTCACACTGCCATCAACTTGAAAGCCCTTTTTGATTGCTTAAAATAAAAAAAAAGAGGTAAAGTTAATTGGTTAATTTCTTAATAAAATTAAAATACAATAACAAATTTTAATATATACTAAACTATGATAAACTTAGTTTTAATTAAAAAGGCATTGATATTTATAATTTAATTGCGCCAAATCTAATTACTCGATGACCTTTCAAAGTGCATAATCGCATTCTCATTATAGTGTAAACTATTAGTTTCTATTATTATAATAAAATTAAATATTTAATTGTAATGTGCTCTCCTAAATCTAAAGGTGGCTTGCGGCTCAAGAGTATAGCCACTTTGTTTGATGTTATTAAAAGAATTATTGGCCTGCTGAGAGTTTCTTGTGGGTGGCCTGGCAGGCAGTTCTTGAGATTTTAATGGTTTTAGGGCGAACTTAAAAGTTAAGCTCTAAATTAAGGATTTAAATTGCGGTTGCAATCGTATATTCGGTCATGTTGCTTTTATCACGGTTACAGACATAACAAATGATATTTCTATCACTGCGGGTATCGCAGTTGTGAAAATTTTTAATAGCATATGCTATTGTAGACATAATGGTTGCAGGTATTGTGATTTTGGATGGTGTATCTACCGCTATATAACGATCTCTATTGTGGTTACATACCTTTGTTTAAATACATGTCTATAATATCAAGTATTGAAAAATAAATAAATTTTAAGAATAAGTCTATAATAACAAATATTGAAAAAAAATAAATTTTAAGAGTATGCTCATAATAATAAATAGTGGGAAAAAAATAGGTCCCTTAATAACAAGTATTAAAAAAATTAATTTTAATATTTGTTATTACGAGTATATTCTTAAAAATTGAATTATTTTTAATACTTATTATTAGGGTCCGATTTCCCCTCAATATTTATTAATATAAACATACTTATACGATTAAATTTTTTTAATACTCGTCATTCGGGCCCTCAGAACTTATCCAACTATATATATATTCATTGTTGGTTTTTTATCCACCCGTAAGAGGTAAAAACTGTACTTATAATTTTCTTGAACGTGAGCTATAAGTAGGGTGAAAGCTCTGGGCGAGTGCTCCTATTGCCCTGGCCCAAGACGGAACTGGGCCTGGGTTTGAGAGTACGTGCTGAAACTGAAAAACTGTAACATATAGCAGGTTCACTGTTTGTCTCATCATAGATCCTCAAACTCATGGACATTGCTGCTCCGTTACTTGCTAATAACCTGAGCCAAGTCAGTGCTAGATGGCTTTGGGAGGAGCAACGTAAAAAAAAAAAAAAAAAAAACTAAAGTGATATGGCATAAGCTAATATGATTTTTCTTCCACATACCAAAGCATGCCACTATCTTATAAATGGCCATAGTTGATAGACTCCCTACACAGTATCGAATGACTCGATTTAATATTACTACAGAAGACAAATGTGTGTTGTGTGGGCTGCACCGAGAAACAAGGGTCCATATCTCTGCTGGCTGCACCTTTTCCAGGAATATTTGGACCAAAATTTTCAGGTTGTTCTTGGTTACTAAAAGTATGGAAGGCTGGAATTAGGAGCTACTCTGAGAATGCTCTACTCTCAAAGGGAAGTCACTGTTTGTCACCATACTCAAAATTGCATAGAGCGCATAAGTTTACATTATTTGGTAGGAACAGAACTGGAGATTGTTTAGGGGTTCCACTCGTAGTGCTGCTAAATTTTTTGACATTGTAAAGAATATAGTGAAAGATATATTTCAGGGGAAGGGTATAAAAGATAGTGATACAATAAATTACTGATTGTGTACAGACTTGGGATTATTATTTGAATCTCCCTTATCTCTTTCTGTAAATTGTAGCACTTTGTGCTTTTCGAATAATGAATTTGATAAATTATCCAAAAAATATTTAATTGTATTTTACATTCATATTGAATTGCACATTCATTATACTTAGATTATTTAAATTGATAGATAAATAACGTATTATTATTTTGAATTTTTTATTAAAGAAACATAAAAATATTTTTATTATTATACTAATTGTTTGAATATTTAATTACAATTTATATTAAATGTTTAATTATAGTTCTAAGAAAATCTTTATTTGCAGTTAAAAAACTTTAATTACACTTTCATTTTTAATTCAAACTATTCAAACTTATAAACAATATCTTATTATTTTTAATTCTTTTCTTACTTAAACATAAGAACTATTTTATTATATTAAAACTAAAAATTTGGTTTCAATGCTTCATGGCAGCCACCTCCTGAGCATTGGATTAATATCAACACATATGCCGGATCAAGACACGATCGGAAAGCTAAACCCAAGCCTGGTCGAGCTTCTCGGCCCATGAACACCTAGCTTATTGCTCCATATTAAAGATGGGATTCTATTAGTTAAAGGAAAAAAACTTTGTTAGAGTTTTAGTTTAGGGTTTAAGATTTAGGGGTTTAGGTTGTAGGGTTTAGAATTTAAGGTTAGTGTTTAGAATTTAAGGTTTAGGGTGTGGGGTTTAGTTTTTTAGGGTTAGAGTTAAGAATTTAAGATTTGAGTTTTTATAGTGTAAATACACAGGCTTGTGTAAAATTAATTTTATACAGCATGTGTATCAAAGTTTTACCCTCAGTTAATAATCGAATTGTGAGTTGGGCTGGACAGTTTTTCCTTAAAAATTAGCTGGAAAGTTAATTTGACATATATAATTGTAAAATTAGCCCTTAACATTTATCTATTTGCCAATTACACCCTCATTCTTTTTTCTTCTTCTTCTTATAGTGTCACCTTATTGTTTTATTTTTTGCCAAATAGGCCTGATTTGGATGAAAAACCTGACGTCTCTACATGGTGGTGGTGGATTTGAGAAAGGGGGGGGGGGGGGCTAATGCTGTAGAGGGTGTTGAAGAAATTGAAACAATAAGGATGACATTGTAAAAAAATAAATTTATAATTGAAAAGGGGGAAAATCAAAGACTAATTTTACTATTATGCCTAGTTTTTTTCACTAAAGATTCTTTATCGACTATAATTATTTGATGAATCATTGTTATTTAGATGCAAAATTATTATGATGATAAAAGTGAAATAACAATTACACTTGATTTGAGAGATTAATCTGAATTAAGATAAGATTAAACTCTCATTAATCTAATAGTACTTCTCTTTAACTTCATACAAACCTGTCTTTGAAAACATCTCAAGGTAATGACCTTGGGGGAAGGGGAGGGAGCAAGTAAGGATGCTCTTGCCACTCGACCATTTTCCTAAACTCGGTAATTACAATGTACAATGAACAAGAATGGAATAAAGGGCACATATCGTACCTTGTTTGTTCAACGGGGCATGATGTTAAGGATTTTGGTTTGGAGCATATGGGAGATTCAGCAGGTGGATGTGACTGTTGGTACGGCTGATTGTATAAGCAAGCAAGGAGGGGGGGACTCCTCGAAGGGGATACAATATTTGAGGGAGTGATTGATGTAATAATTATGATACAGTTGAAAAATCTTTTTCGGGTATTCCCCACTCTCTTTATCTCCATCCAATAATGTTCACTTTTTAAAGTTCCAACCAATAATCAAATGCCTACAAGGAAATAATGCTCCAACACAAACTTGTCTTTTACCAAAATAATCTGGGAATAACTGCAATGTTGTCGTTTTAAAAATTTTTTTATTAAGTAGAAATATTCGACAAATCTTATGATTTGAATTTATATAAAATGGGATAATATAAGTATTTTTTATCATTCAATTAATCAATAGATATATTTAATATTTATTACTTATATATTTAGTGTTTATGGTAGTCTCTTTTAAAAATATCATTTCTGAAAGTTTTAATGTCAAAATAAGTGCTCAAATTATCATTTTTTTTCCTTTTCAGGTGCCTAAATTTTTTATTATCCCTTTTATGTGCTCAAACTATTATTTTTTTTTTATTTTAAGGTCAAGCTAAGACACTTACTTTGACCAAAAAATGATAGGATGAACACCTATTTTGACCAAACAAATGATAGTTTGGGCACCTAAAAGAGAAAAAATTTCTAAAAGGAAAAACATGGTTGTTTGAGCATCTAAAAGAGGTAAAAAAATAGTTTAGGCAAAAATAATTTAGGCACCTAAAAAATTGGATAATTTAGGCACTTATTGTTGGTATTAAGTCTTTTTAAAATTTGAACCTAAATTATTTTTTGAGATTCTATTTTTTAACATCTTGCGATTGTAACGACTCGGATTTTCAAGTCAACAATGGACGTTGACCCGGATCTTGGACCGACACGTCAGGACGAATGTTCGGGCTATGTTGGGCCGAGATGTTGAGTCTTGTGGGCCTCAATGTGTTGTTGGGCTTAAGTGTTGGGTTTTGAGTTGTTGGAATAAATTAGATGTGAGGGCATTTGGGTAATTCCCCCTCAAATGAAGGTAAAGGCTGATGCCCCATTATGGGGGGCTGCCATTGTGTAAAGATGGTGAAGTCACCCTTGTTCTCTCTCTCTCTCTCTCTCTCTATCTTCCTCCTCAAACTTCCATCCCCAAACCCAAAGTAAATGAGGAAAGCTTGTTGTTTTAGAGTCAGAATCTAGGATTGGAGATCAAGGAAAGTTTAACCAACATACAAAAATCTATCTTTCAAGGTGAATATCCTCAAAGTTGGTGGAGGTTGGAGTTAAAGCTTGGAACAAAGAAGAGAAGTGGCAAAAGCTTGATGAGAGCTTCATTCCGGGATTTGCATTATTAAGATAAGTACATTTCTGACTCCTACATTTCATGAGGATCCTAAAATAGTTGCTTTGTGTGGTTTATGGTTTGGATTTCATAGTTAAGGTTTTAGAAGCTTAAACCTCCTTTAATGGTAAGTCAAGAATCATGTGTTAATAATGTGTAAATTTGGTAGAAACCCACCTATTATACTCTAAATAACATGTAAGAACTTTTTGGGGCTTAACCTTTTAGGTTAGTGGCTGGGATTGTGAAATCCCGAGCTCTAGGATTTAAAATCTGGGCTCGCGTACTGGTACGGGAGGGTCGCATATCGGTACGCTTTTGTATAAAGAGGGGCGTGTTGTGAGGGCGTACCGGTACAACTGATCGTGTATCGGTACCCCATGCTTGATAGAAATTTCGGTGGTGTTATCGTGTACCGGTACGCTTAGAGGCTTATCGGTACCCGTTGTTCCATTGTCTGGGAGAGGCTTTACCGATACGTAAGGTAGGAGTATCGGTACGGGTGGATCACGTACCGATGCTGAGTACCGATATATGGGCAAGCGTATAGGTACGGTTTGAGGCACCAAATATTTCGAACCTAATTTAAGTATCGGTACTCGGGGAGGAGTACCGGTATCTAGAGAGACGTACCGATACCCACATAGGAGTATCGGTACTCGTAGAGCAATCTGCCCAAGAATTTTGAGGTGGCGTTCGAGGGTTTTATAATTCGTGGTAAAGGGTCTAAAGGATCCCTAAAGGTATAAAATAAATTCTAAAATTAAGAAATCAAGGTTTATAACCCACGTATGAAATAAATGACTAATGGCTTGGTAGTTGTTAAGCGGATTGCTTATGTTAATAACCCTTAAAGATCCTTGGTGGATCGACTAATGTCGTGTAAAGATATTGAGATATGCCTTAGGGCACTTGTAATGGTTGGCGGATTGCTTATGTTAATAACCCATATAGTCTAGTGGCTGTGAATAATGAGATGATCTATCGAGAATGTCGTGTATGATATTAGAAGACAAACATTAAATATTGCAGTAATGAAATATGCCTTGGGGCACTTGTAATGGTTAGCTAGATGCCTCTTATCTCATGGTGAGATATATTGATGCTTGGGGGAGCATATGTTATCTTATGTGTCTTGGTGAGGAATTCGGATGTCCAAGAGTCAGTGCAATGGCACTTATATAAGGGGATGTGTACTCCAAGCTATGTGATAAGTACATTCGACGTATCCACGGGCTATGTGATCTGGATGAGGTCAGAAACCTATCATTAGGCTATGTGATCAGGATAAGGAAACATAACTCGGGGGTTGTGTGAGCTCGAGTAACTTGATGGGCTATGTGAACTCGAGTAGCCTGAATGGCTAAGTGACCTCAGGTAAAGACTGCTTGTGGCTATTGTGATCCAAGTATGTCTATGACGTATCTGTGGCTATGGTGATCCGGATATGGTCCATTAACCTGACGGCTATGTGATCACGGGTAACCCGACGGCTGTGTGAGCACGGGTATCGTAGGGCTTCATTGGCCATTGTAGAGAATTTATGTTATTTACGTAGCTGTGTGGATAATAGATGTTGGCTATTTTACCCTTGGGCTATGTGATCAGGGTATAAGATGCTTAACTTGGTGGGCTATGTGAGCTCGAGTAACTCGATAGACTGTGTGACCTCGAGTATGGTAAACTTGGGATGGCATGTGAGACTCCTTATATTCTAGTAGTATATTGAGACATGGTTGTGGGCTCTAGCTATGGTAGGTTAGAAGATGATCCTTAGTGTTGAGAAGCCTTTCTGTGCACTCTTGATTATATTATCATGCATGCTTGTTTTATGATATTCATGAATTGCGGTAGAGTATAAATGTACCACAGCTCAGCGTGCAAAATTGTGGTTTTTCTCTGCGTAGGTTGACAGGTTGCTTTTGGAGGAGCACATCGATGAGGATTTCCCAGCACCGAGCCTGCTTCAAAGTACAATACTTTATGTTTTAGTTGGACTGATTTTATTCTTAGGACCTTACCATAGTCGAGTCTGTAACTTTATTTGATTTACTTTTAAATGGGTCAAACGGTGTATTTTAATTGAAGTTCCTATTTTGTAAACTCGTTTAATCTTATTTATTTATGTGAGTTTATAAAAATGGATTGTTTTGAGAATTGTCAAACTTGTGATTTTAAATAAGAATTTTGATTGGTCGTTTTTGGAAGACCGAAATGTGATGCTTCGGATTCGGATGAGGTTCAGGGTGTTACAGCGATGTTGTGTACTAAATTTTATACAAAATATTTTTGAGTTCGAATCCTATTAATTGATATTCTTTTTATATAGACATTATACTAAAACTTTCTAATGGTCAAAATGGCCGGTTTGACTTTATTTTTGCGTAAATATATTTAAATAGACAACCCTAATCAGGTATAAAACACGGCTAAAAAAATAAAAAAATATTTTTTTGTAAATAATAATTTCCTAAGAGTAATATTTGAATAGATCATGTTTCAAAAAAAATATATTTGAATAGATCAACTTCGATGTACCATCTTAAAACTGACTAATTTTGAAACTCAACTAAAATAAATATAGATAGTTAATTAATTATGATCACATATACTTTACGTCTCAATTAAAATGTTATTGTGGAATTTTGGGTCAATTTTAAAAAAAATTACTGTAATTTTCGTTTAATATTTTAAATAAATAAGTTTTATAAAAATATATAATTAGAAACTAATTGATTGAAATTTCTATCGCATCCATAATATATATATATATGAAAATATTTTATTTTAAATATCAATAATAGATTATTGGCAGAGAGTAAGAGAATTTTATATGGATGCTTTGATGTTGTGTTCGATTAAAATTCCTTATAATAATTCCCCTTCCCCTTCCCCTCTCCTTAAGTAGAAATTGTTTAAAAAAACCCTTATAACAATAAGAAGGCATAAAGTCAAAAACCGTCTATGACGTTTGACTGAATAAGTACTTTGACATATATTCCTTTTCTGAAGTAATTTAACTCTCAACGTTTCATTTTGTGTCAAAATAACCTCTATGCAGATGAAAAATATCAGTCAACTAACGGTAGACAACTTCAAATGACTTAATAGAATGACACGTTGGTAAAAATAATAATTTTATATTTTTGCTGACATTCTTTCAAGTCAACATGTTTATCTATTGATAGTGCACTGTCACGTAGGTTTGTTACGCTATTTCAAGCCATTTATCACTAGTTGATTAACAATTTTTATCTATAGATGAGTCATTTTGACCCAAAATGAAACATTGAGAGTTAAATTGCTTAAAAAAAGGTAAAGACATGAGCGACTATTTAGTCAAACGTTAGAGAATTTTTTTGACATTAAACCTAATTAAAAACCCTAAAAATATTTAAATATATTAATTTTAAATTTTTTAACTCATTTAAAAACTTTATCTGCAAAATTTATGTATATATGACGATTTTAATGTTCAAAAATGACTTATGATAAGTTGTTTTGAAATTTAAAATATATATATATATATATATATATCCTCACCAGGGATGGATCGAGGAGGAGTTAGGAAGAGCGGTCGTCCTATAGAAGTTTAAAATTCGTACACGATTTAAATTTTTCTATGTATTTTCTGTTACAAATATATATATATTCGTTCTCTAAAAGTTTATAAGTTCACCCCTAATATAAAATCTTACGTTGGTCCCTAAATTCCTCGCCTAGTCGTTTAACGGTATTTATGCTTAATTAGTTAGGACAACAAAAATAACTACTCCCTTTGTCCCCACTCAATATGTCCCTTTTAGGTTTTGAAATTGTCTCACTTAAAATGTCTCATTGAAAAAATCAACAACTTTTATAAGGTACATTTCTCTTTATATATATTTTTAGTTTCCTAACAAAACAAAATTCAACTTTTCAATGATAAAATTGTTATTTCAATTATTTTACATTATATTTATTACATATTATTACATAAACTTTTTTTCTTAAAATTATATAAAAAATCAACAATAGACAAAATAAATATGACGGATGGAGTACATCTTATCGTCAAGTATCTAATGTTGCTGCACTCGTAAAATTTCAAATCGATATCTTTAGTCGTGTCATATCAGTTGCGACGGAAATCTTTAAAGCTCTCGTTTCTTTCGTTTCTCTCACAAAATTGGGAATCAAATCTGTGGACGTACATTTAACTTTCGTTATTTTACTATGAGGCCCACGTCCCCTTGAGAACTTTTGGCCAATTCTTGGGTATGGTTATAGCTTCCTTGCTAGAGCCTTGGTGATGATTTATCTTGCCATTAATAAAGTTTTGAAATGCATTAAATTTCTAAACCAAGTTAGTCATTTTTATAGGTTAAATTTTATTAAAAGTCCTTATATTATACCTAAAAGTTTATTTTAGTTCATCTATTGTTAAAAGAGTCATTTTAATCCTTATACATTTGAAAAATGAATATTTTGGTCCAAAATTTAAAGTTATATTTAGTTGGCTTAAATAAATTGGTTTAAACACCCTTTAAGTCCCTACCAATTTTGAAATTGAACAAATTGATATCTCTTGAGAAAGGAAGAGTAATTTATTCAATGTACATTTTGAAAGTGAGTAAATAAGAACGACCTATGGTGGTGTTGAACTCTTTTGTCAGTACATGAAACACATCCAATCATCATTGGATAGTTTTTAAATAAGAAAAAATATGACTTTATAATATTTTTTTCATAATTTTGAAATTTTTAATAAATTTTTTAATATTTTTATGTTTTTATCATATTTTTCAATTAATCTCTTACTCTCACACTAAATATAAAAATTCTAAGAAAATTTAATGTACATTTTTCAATTAAATATTATAAATATTATTTTTATGTTTTGATTTATAATTATAATATCATTGTAATTGGAGACAACAGAGTTTGGAGTTAGAATAAAAAATAATTTTGCATTTAGATTTCATAAGTGTTTAAATTTATTATGTTAAAAATCATTAAAAATGTTGAGGGAGGTTAATTTACTTGGATTCAAAATTGAGAAGGACCAAAGAAGGTTTAAACCAACAAATTTAAGTAAGCTAACACTAACTTTAGCCTTTTGGACCAAAATGTTAAAATTTTAAACATACATGGACTAAGATGTTCCTTTATATAATAGAGGGGGTAAAACAAGCTTTTAATTAAATAAAAAACTTTTTATAATAGAGGACTAAAATGAATGTTTAGGAATAATATAGGGACTTTTAATAGAATTTAACCCATTTTATGTTAATTTTAGTTTAGGACATTTCTTATTTAACCTTTAGGGCCTATTTTTGTGGTAACCGACCAAACCACATATATGATTGTGGGGTAAATTGACCCTACGTTAAAAAAATTACTTTATAAAAAATAATAATTGATGTAAAACTGCAAATTGACGCAAAAAAAAATTTAAAAATTACTTTAAAAATGTTTTAAATAAAGTAAAGAAGAACATGAACAAGAGAAAGATAGAACACAAAGAGAGAGATTTGTATTATTCTCAATGTAGTGTTGTATACAATGCTTTCTCTAAACTCTATATTAATAGGCATAAGATGGAAACTCTAATTTCAATGGGTATTAAACTCTAATAATAAAGTGCATTAAAGTCTCATTTAATATATGGATATCCACCATGTATAAAGATATTCATAACACCCCCTCTTGGATATTCATGAAGATAATGTGCCTCATTAAAACCTTACTAAGATAAAACCCTATGGGAAAAAAATTTAGTGAAGGAAAAAGAGTACACACATCTTTGATACGCATAACATGTTACCTCATTAAAAACCTTACCAGGAAAATCCATTGGGACAAAACCTCGGTTAAGGGAAAAAGAGTGCAATGCGTATTTACTCCCCCTTATGAAAACATCGCATAAGATCTTTGAATCTTCATAATTCAATCTTGAATATAATCTTCAAATGTTGAAGTAGACTATGCACTGGTTAATAGATTTTTTAAATAACTACATGAAAGAATTTATCGAATACTATTCTTCTGAAGATCACGAGGGATGAAACTTTGAAGAATATGTTTCGTTTTGTCACATTTGATGTACCCACCTTTTGATTGAGATATAAATTTTGCATTATCTCTACACAAGATAGCTTGCATCTTATCTTGTGAAAGAAATTCACATATCTTTTGGATATGTTTAGCCAAACACATATTTTGGCTTTGAATCGTGCATAGCAATTATTTACAAGATTTGGAGAGGCATCGAGTTTTGAAATATCTAAAGGTAATGGTCTCGTAGCACTTAGTACTTCTAGATCAATTAAGATCTGATGCATAACAATTATTTTTCGGCTTTGCCTCATGCTCAACGGATGCGTGTTATGAGTGTAAATTGTCTTTAAACATTTTTCTCTGTATGTCGATTGATGCACACAAATTGTCTTTATGAGTCAAAATGATATTCAAATCATCAATATACACAACAACAATAACAAATCCGGAGCTAAACCTCTTAATAAAAATGCTCGAGGAAATTGAATCATTCTTATAGCCTTTCGCTAATAAGCATTCACTGAGGCGATTATAAAACATGCACCCAAATTGTTTTAATCCATAAATAGATATGTTCAATTTGATTGAATAATGTTCTCGAGAACTTGAATTAACTGCTTCTGGCAGTCTAAATCATTATAGGAGTTTCATGTAAATGTTATTATCAAGAGGCACGAATAAATAGATGTAACAACACCTATTAGGCGGAAACTAAGTCTTTGTTTTATTCCCAGACTAATAAACAAATTTAAAAGTAGTTGCATCTACCACCGAGGAGTATGTTTTCTCATAATCGATTCTAGATCTTTATGAGAATTCTTGTGCAACCAAATGAGTTTTATATCTCGTGATTTTTTCTTTTTTCTTTTTATTTCTCACAAAGACTCATCTATATCCCATGGTTTTACACATATGGGTTTACGAACTATAGGTCTGAATTCTTCTCTTTCGAAAAAGATTTTAGTTTCGTCTCAATTGCCTCTTTGCATTCTGGCCAATCATTTCTTTGTTTACATTGTCCAATTGACAATGGTTCATGATCTACGTAATCATCATCTAAAATCTTTAGTGCTATATTACATGCAAATATATTATCGATATCGATTTGATTTCGGCTCCACTTATTATCAGACATGACATAATTTATTGAGATCTCTTTATTATCAAGTACCTGAGTCATGTCTAATTTCTTTGTTGGAGACCTTTTAATCTCTTCTAGAGATTTTCATAATTTGTCAATTCCTCAATTCGACCATCATAAAATAAAGCTCCTTTTCTATAACACCTTCGACCCAGATGCTGCAATTGGGCCACGAGCCCAAACCACTCTCATAAAATTTTCGCTTTTAAAAGCCAATAAAAGAAATTCAACCTTATAAATCCAAACGCGACATATCAAGCATTTAAATACATACTTACTTAAAACATTCAAAATAGTTAAAGGAGCTCCAAATACAGTAACAAAACATTTGACCCATACAAGTTAAATCAAATAGAGTTACAAAAACATAGGGTCCTACGAATACAAATCCCACTACATCTAAGTACTTGTACTCTACCAAAGGGCCAATACTGGATCCTTGCTTCGATGGTGCTCCGCTACACTCGAACTACCTATTAACCTGCGAACTGAAACAACGATTCCGAACGCTGAGCTAACAAAGCTCAGTGGATACATAACCACTCAACCATGCTTCAGATGAATCATAATTAAGATCATGCTATGAAATATGATGTCAAGATAGGATAAAGCAATGACGCTACCATAACCGCCTAAACACATGCTATAGAACAATCAACACCTTAACAATATCAACATATAAATAAATAATCCATGAGTGAGGCCCAATGTCACCCGACACTGGGAAACCCACCCATGCTCGAAATCTCACATCGAGTTACTCAGAATCTCAAACCGGGCGATATACTCTAAATCTCATATCAAGTCTTCGCTCAGAATCTCGCATCGAGCGGGGCTCAGAATCTTACATCGAGCAAATATCATCACCCGGAATCTCATATCGGATGGCCTTCATTCATCACCCAAAATCTCATATCGGATGGCCTTCATATGTTGCAACACTCACTCACTGGGTATCCGAATCCCATCAAACAAGGACTCATAACCAAACAAGTGCCCTTACCTGGCACAACCACAATTGATCCACCAAGGATCCCTAAAACTCGCTTACCAAGCAATTTACTTTCATTTCAATACTCAATTAAGCATTTAATCCATATAGCAAGAAGGAACACACATTCTCGATTTTACCAGTCATTTTATATCATAAGGAGAACCTTAGTCGCAAATTATGGAACCCCGAACTCAAAGCGTAAAATCTTGGGTAGACAGCCCAACGAGTATAGATACTCGTAAGTGAGTATCGGTACTACCCTCTAAGTATCGATACTCATCAATGAGTACTGATACCCTAATTAGATTCAAAAAAATTAACCCTCGCCCCGTACTGATATACTCTATACCGTACCAGTACTCTATATCGGTAATGGGATTCGCCGTACTGATCCTTACCCGCACCGATACGCCTACCATAGCGTACCGGTACGTAAAGCCTTTCCAGGCAATGCAACATTGGGTACCGATACGCCCCTAGCGTACCGGTACTCCAAAGCGTTATTGGAATTTTGATCTAATGAGGGGTACCGATACACGGAGGGGCGTACCGGTACGCCTCACACAGATTGTCCCCTAAGATACGAAGGAGTACTGATACACAACCACCTCGTACGGGTACTCGAGCCCTGATTTCAAAACCTGAAGCTCGAAAAGTCGCCAAACCCTCTCTTAACCTCCATGCTTAAGACCCAAAACGAGTCCTTGTTTTCTTAGACGTTTTGTTTCTCTTTGTATTTTTTATTGTCATCATGTGCTCTTTTTCCCCTTTCAAAGTGGAGGGTTTTTTTTTAATGAGGCATATGATGATCATGTATGACTTCTTCATCAATAAACTTATACATTCCGAGCAACAAAAAAAAAGACGCATCTACAATTCAATTAATTTGAAAAATGACCTAATTAATTGAACTTATTTTGATTCAATTAATGATTTTTGAAGAAAATGATTTGATTAATGGTCAAACAATTAAAATTTTGATTAATTTAATTTTAAGTAGTTCGATTTGATTGACGGTTTGAACACTTCTTCAAAAAAAATAACTCCAACCGAGCATGATTTCTCTCATCTTTTTTTTCATCGAGTCTCTCATGGTTTCTCCCAAAGTTCACTATACTTGAATTAACACCATCATTAAACGAATATAAATCGTTGGCCCTTTTTTGTTGCCCCTATTTATGCCTCACATAAAAAGTTTTAAGGTTTAGGGTTTAGGTTTAAGGTTATGACTTAGGGTTAGGGTTTAAGGAATTAGAGGTTGGGTGTATTATTTAGGGTTTAGAGTTTAGGATTTAGAATTTAAGGTTAGGGTTTAGAATTTAATTTTTTAGTGTTGAGGCATAAAAAGAGCACCGAAAAGGGACAAGATTTTTGTCGCATTAAAACCACCTTTTAGGGATCTATGCACAATCGAATAAAAATCCTCTGCTCTTTTTTCGGTGCCCATATTTATGCTCCACACTAAAAATTAGGTTTAGGGTTCAAAGTTATGGTTTAGGGCTATGATTTAGGGAATTTAGGGTATGGTGTATTTTTAGGGTATAAGTTGTAGGGTTTAGAATTTAGGGTTAGAGCTTAGAATTTAATTTTTTAGTGTTTTTTAGTGTTGGACATATAAAGGGACACCGAAAAGGAGCAGATGATTTTTGTGCACAATCACCTAAACCATGAGTAGAAATCCTTTGCCTTTTTAGTGCCCTTAGTTATGCCCCACACTAAAAATTAGGTTTATGGTTTAAGGTTAGAGTTTATGGTTAGGGTTTAAGGAATTTGAGGTAGGGTGTATTTTTAGAGTGCATGGTTTGTAACACCCATTTCTCGTATTCGTACACCGAACACGAGTCGGGAATGTCACAAAATTTTAAAAAAATATTTTACTTAAAATATCAAGGCTATTTCAAAATTTTAATTAACTTATGGATAACAATAACATTAAACTAATTTCTAATATAAAGACGCGGTAATTATACATATCACATACTATTCTTTATACATAAACAAAATCATTACAAGACAAGTCGGTTAAACAGTTTAACAAAATAGATAGATTGTTTCGTACATGCCACTATTTACATACAAAGCTAGGATGTCATAGGTACTGAAAATAACATGTCAATATCGTATTTCCTTCCAAAGGATCTGATGCAAAAACTTGGCCGAACTATTCCGGATTACCTACACGTATTCAGAAATACACGCTGAGATTATACTCAGTGAGGCATAAGGTAAGCAACATAAATAAACATATACAATTACATGATATTTTTAAAACATGATCATCTTGAAAATCCCATACTTTAATAAACAAGAATATTTATACAAGAAAGTATATCATATCATTCTTTAACATAAAGCATACTTATCATGTGAAATCATATAGCCCAAGGTAACTGTCGAGTGACTAATATTCGAGTCGAGTACTAAAAAGTACTATCATTTACGAGCGCCATAATTAAATGATGAAAACAAGCACCACAATTAAGTGACGAATACAAGCGACACAATAAAGTATCGAATACAAGCGACATGTCGAATAATAATATGACTCTTAATGGTATACCACAATATTGTCTAACTCATAATTCTATTACCAGGGGCATTAATAGAACATTTCCTGCAATAATGGCAAGTACCCAAAAACAATACATATCATGTAAACCACATCGTATTAGAGTAGTTCATACTCTAATACGCTCTATAAAACAATCATGGTATTAATGCCAATTAAAAACATGTATAATAACTTGATCATTTATAAATCATGCTATAAAATATATATGATCATAAAATATGTCATAATTAATAAAAACAAAGTATCATGCTAAAAATATTTATGCACTCATCTTTGCCTTGCAATGCCTCTTTATACTATTCGATTAGCCTCAAACCTTTTCTTTCCCTTTATTACTCATACGTCCCCGGTTTGTATCGGAATCTACAATAAAATAACATATACCATTTCAAAGTATATGTTAGAACACAATCTATATAAGATAATGGAAAGTAAATAAATAACTATACATTAATCTTAAACTCAATTCGATAAAACTTTCCATATTCGAACCGATATTTCTCATACTTTTCTTTAATTTTCCAACTTTTCCCAAAAATTTACATTTTAGTCCCTAATGACACTTTTAAGTCTCTAACACCATTTTCAAACCAAATCCTTGCATTTCTCATCATTTACACTTTAGGACCTAAACTTTAAAAATTCACAACTTAGTCCCTACAATTTCCGAAAATTCCAAATTGGTCCCAAAGTTAGAGTAAACTTCAAAATCAACACCCAAATCACTTATCTTGATTTTTCAACCCAATATACTTCAAAAACAAGCTTAACAACCAAGTCCCTAAACTTTCCAAAATTTACATTTTGGTCCCTAATGTCAAATAATTAGGGATTTTCATTCTAATCACCTTATATCATCATTTTAAACCATTCTTTCTTCATTCACAACTTAAAACTCCAAACTTGACATAAACCCTAATTTTCCATAATTCAAGAACATAGGTATTTCTTCATTCTAACAACACAAATAAGCTTGTATAACATCAAACTCATCATTTCCATCATTAGAATAAATTTTGACATAATTTCCCCTAAACTTTCATCATAGCCAAATGGTCTTCAACCATTATTTCTTGAGTTTTTCATCACTTGAATCACATGAAAAACCAATAAAACTCAAGAAATCAACATACTCTTCATCCAACCAAATCTCCAAACTTCAACTTATAGACATGAAAACTAAGTTAAAATTATACCAAAAGATAGAGAATTTAATGGAGATTAAATTTCTATCTCATGTCTCAAGCCTAAAACCAACCATGAAAGCTTAAAAATTGAATCAAAAATTCCTTCTTACCTAGCTATGGAGTTTCGGCAGCCTTGAGGTAGAAGAAGAGAAATTTTTGTTCAACTTTTCTTCTTTAATTATGCCAAATGGCATAATATACACCAAATTTAATTAATATAAATCTTTAATAGTCAAAAGACCATTATACCCTTGAGTTATAACCAATCCCATGCCAACACATGTCTTTTCTTATCCAAAATAATCAATAATAATCAAAAAGTAAGGGTGAAATGACATTTTTACCCTTAATGAACCAACTTATCTTCAAAAATGTCATTTTCACCTATTTCACCAAATACTGTATAGAATCGAATTTAAATCGAATAAAAACGATTCAAAAACTATGCTATCATATTCTTCAAGTCTTTCTAAGACTTCCATAAAATTTTCATAATTTTCTGAGTTCGAATAATCATTCGAATAAATTTCCGAAAATTATTCCCTTTATAGCTTTTCACACAAATCATGTATCAAAAATCTGATTCCCACCAAAATTCTTATACAGGGATAAACTATTTATTTTTGCCATAAATTTTTTGGGGAAATTATCATGTTGGTCCCTAAACTTTTCTCAACTTTTCACTTTGGCCACCAAACTTTAAAATCTTACGTTTTAGTCACTGAACTAAAACTACCAACTTTTAATTCTTTACATTCTAGTCACTATGCAAATATTGGGGTATTACATGGTTTAAGGTTTATAATTTAAGATTATGGCTTAGAATTTAATATTTTTATTACTTTTTAGCGTTAGGGCATAGAAAGGGCACCGAAAAGGGGAAAATCACAATAACATTTACAATGATGATAGTTATTGAAAGGCTTAATATCAAAATAAGTGCCCAAACTATCATGTTTTTCCCTTTTAAGTGCCTAAACTATTTCTTGTCCCTTTTAGGTGCCCAAATTATTGTATTTTTTCCTTTTAGGTGCCTAAACTTTTTTTGCTCCTTTTAGGTACAGAAACTATCATTTTTTTGCCACTTTTAAGGTCAAACTGAAGCATCTACTTTGACAAAAAAAATGATAGTTTGGGCACCTACTTTGACCAAAAAATGATAGTTTGGACGCTTAAAGGGGGTAAAAAATAATTTAGGCACCTAAAAGGGAAAACGAGATAGTTTGAGCACCTAAAAGGGTCAAAAAATAGTTTAGGCATCTAAAAGGAAAAAACGAGATAGTTTGGGCACTTATTTTAGTATTAAGCCTTCTTGAAATATAAATAGGATCTAAAATATGAACAATAAGGCAAGAAATATCTATCATCCTAGATGGAGTTTAGGGAGACGGTTGGTGTGTCTAGAGCTACGACGGCGAAATCCAAAGAAGTTTCGGTCAATGCCTCTTGGTGAATGGACTATGTTTATCGATAACCTCAAGAAACGTGTCTCAAGAGCAACGCTGAAGGAATTACTTAGCCATTACGATAAGGCTGTAAGAGTTTTTATTCCTCTGATTAACAAAAGAATCAGGTATAAAGAATCAACCTTCATTTTTGTCTCTGTCGCGAGCCGGGAGGTTATGGAAAGGGTGATCACCAGTATGGATAAAATCCTTATTGATGGTAGAACAGTCAGTGTTTCAAAGGCTAAATATCCTAAAACCAAAGTCTCTGCCCCTCGTCCATCAGGTTCGGTAAGCCATGATGCCCCCCCTCAACAATTAACTGTGAAACCTCGAGTTACTAATGAAAAGATGGGGTACAATATTCAGAAAAAGTAAGTATGGAGGATACGGTGAAGAAGTCCTACAAGGATGCCTTATTAAGTAATCCTAGTTCTGACAGGATAAGTTTGGATGCTTTGGACCTTCCTACTGTAATAGTATAGGAGGATAAAAATTGTGGGATCAACCCTAAACCAGATAGCTCCACTGGTTATTAATGGTATTCCTCATCCTTTCTGCTGGATAAATCTATCTAGAGTGCCTTTAACGTGTTGGCATGAAAGTTTCTTTTCTAGTGTGGGAAATTGTTGGGGAATTTATGTCTGCACCGATGATAGTACAGTTAAGAAGGTTCTCCTGGACAAGGCTAGCATGATTGTTAAGATCGTTAGTCCTCTAGAAATCCTTAATTCTATCATGGTAAGGACCATGGGCTTCTCCTTCAGAGTTGAGATCAGTGTGGGGAAGGTTGGTTGTGATCCTATTGAAAATAGTGAAGATGCTGATGAAAATTTCGCAGATGTTTGGCCGGATGATCCCGTGAAGTATGATAGTGATCGGGGAGTAAACGTCACTGGTTCCTAAAATTAGTTCCTTGGGGGACTTGGCCGGCCGGCGACTAGTGGAGCGGCAGACAGTTCAAATCCCTCCCATAACTCTTCAAAATCCACTTTGAATAGTGTTAATGTGGGCACATATCCCCCAAAAGACCATGTCCCATGCAAAATTTGGCTTATAATAAGGAAAATATTAAGGATGTTTGTCATGTGGTAAGGATTATGGGCTAGCTGAGTCTACACCCTCAGATATGGATCCTGTCTATAATAATTCATCGGGCTTGGGCCTGAATCACAATGGATCTGATAATTTTAGGTCCCCTAATTCTAATCGTTTAGTTGTTGATGGGTTGGGTTCGAATTATATAGGACACGATGGTTGTTTTGCTCCTAAGTTATCTCAGCCTCTATCTTCCAAAGTAAATAGTGGTTTCTCTGTGGATATGGCTTCTGACAGCCTAGGTAAATCTAATGAAGAATTAAATCAGTTTGGAAAGGGTCGTCGATCGGATGAGCCTTCTGGAAAAAGTTTTTTCTAAGCCAGCATTAGGAGAGTTTTAAGGCGGCAGATTAAGAATTCTATGGATGGTGTTCCTCTTCAATCAGGTAACTCGGTTTATCTCCCCAGTTCTGATGATAATATTTTAGTACAAGAGTTAGAGGCTAAGGCAGTCTGGGAGGTAAGCAACCTTCTTAGGTTTTCTTTCAAAGGAGTTAGGAAGGTTGTTATAAAAAGGGTGTGTGAGCTCAAGAGTGAGCTACACAATAATTGTTGTATTATTTCTCAGGTTTTTTCTTTATAAATATTGATGATGAAACTATCTATAATTACATGGAATATCAGAGGTATTAGAATAGAGGAAAAGGTGCAGGCTATGAAGGGGGTAATTCAGAAATATAAACCTAATCTGGTTTTTATCTAGGAAACAAAGCTAGATGTTATTAGTAGTAATTTAATCGAAAAGCTATGGCCTCGTGATAACATAAATTTTGCGGTATCTCATTCGATTGGGTCATCTGGAGGTCTTCTCTACTTGTGGGATTCTGTTTTTTTTTTGTCTCTAAACAGTTTGTTTTCCCAATATTTGTTGCCTTGATAGGGTGTGTAATATCTCAATTTTTGGATTAGTGACTAAATTGAATTTTTTGAAAGTTTAGGGGGTAAAAGTGTGAACTTGGAAAAGTTCAAGGATTAAAGTATAATTTTCAAAAGTTATGTAAGTTAACCCCGTAAATGAATAGTTTACCCACAAGAGTGATATTTTTGTGTTACCAGATTTTTCATACGAGGTTTATGTTATTCGAATTTGGATCGAATAAAATTGTTAAGCGTGCTCAAGTCAGGGAAATAGTAGGATGGGTGACCTTCGGGAAGGTCCCATAAAAGTGTTTCTGATCAATATTTTGGACTCGGAAAAGTAGAGAAAATTCGTATGAATTATCAATAAAAGATTTCTAAGAAGATTTTTGATTATTATCGGAATAATAGACTAAGTTAAGAAAATTTAGTCTAAATTCTTGGAAAAAGGAAGTTTTATGGGATAATAGAGTTTATTTCTCAAAGAAGGAAATATAGAATTTTCGGAATAAATTTAATAATTCGGAAAAGGTGAAATCGCAGTAGAAGTATTTTATGGATATCGGTATATCGGATCGAATTGAAATTTTGAAGACAGTTCCAAAGATTATGAAAAATTCATAAAATATTATTTTATGAATATTTTTGTTAATGTTGGTGAGATTCTAACTAGATTTAGTTATAATATGATGGAATGGTTATAAAGCTTCAAGAAAGAAAATTTGGAAATCGTATTGAATAAAATTCGAATATTTGGATCGAATAAATATCATAAATTTTAGTTTATGATATTTTGAGAAAGAGGCTGGTTAGAATGGAACTAATTTGGATCAATTTTTATGGAATGGCAATTTTTAAGACTTGTTGTAAATAAAGTCTAGTTGGAGGGCAAATTGGTCATTTACCATGGATGACATTTTTGAAATATTTTGGAACTTTGAGGGCAATTTTGGAAGATAAATAACACATGGATTAAATCATGGCCATTGATTTTGATGAGATTGAATATTGGCCATTATAATAAAAGGACAAATTAATAATTTCACTAGTTAAATGAATTTTAAATTCATTTAACCTTTATACATGGATTAAATAGTCAAAAGATGAGAAAAAAATATCTCATCTTCTAAGAGGGCTGTTCGAATTCCATAAAAGAGAAAGGAGAATAGGGTTTTCAATTTCCAAGCTCAAAATTGAAGAATCAAGACAAATTTCAAGCAAAATTAATTTAGGTAAATTGTTCTACACTTGATTCTCTTCATTTTGATAGTATTTTTGCCTGATAAAAGTCAAGTATAAGTTATGTTTGGATGAAGATTGATTGTGGAAATTGAAGTTGATGATGGAATTAGACTTGTAGTTAGTTAGTTTGATGATTCAAACATGAAATTAAGGTTGAAATTGTATAAATTCCATGTTAGAGATTATAAACACTAACCCTAAAATTTAGGGGTTTTTGTTAGGAAGTTGAATTAAGGATGAAATTGATTGAATTATGATGTTAGGAGACTTATTTTGATGATATGTTGAATAATTTCCCAAGGTGTAAAATTAAGGACCATTTCGAAAATTTGGAAAAATTTAGGGGGAATTATTGTGAATTTTATTTTAGCATGGGATTTATTGAAATATGGTGAAAGAAGCTTCAGTTGGTGATTAGGTACAAAAATGAATTTTTTTGGAAATTTAAGGACCAATTCGGTAATTTAGTAAAAGTTGGAGATTGGTATTGAATTTATAGAAAATTGATAGAATTGAAGATTTAAACATGTTATGAAAGTTGAAGGACTGAAATGTCAAGAAAAGAAAACAGGAGGGACCAAATTCGAAATGAAAGGCTGATTAAAGACTAAATTGAATAAAGTTGAAAGTAAAGGAAAATGTATAAGGATATTAGAATTAAGTGAAAAGTTTAATTGTACATTAATTTAATGTACAAAAGCAATTTAGTGACTAAAGTGTCACTTTTATAAAGTTAAAGGACTAAAAATGAAATAGTCCAAAATAAATAATTAATTATGAAATTGTTCTAAAATGGGTTTGAACAATTGTTAAATGTTCAAAATGGTCACTAAAGACTTAGGGACCATTTCGGCAAGGATGTGAAATATTGGGGAAATTTTTAGAAATTTTTATATTCGAATAGAATATGTTTAAGAATCAAGTTAGCAATGTTAGATTTAAATCGAATGCGAGAATGGTAATTTATATGTTCGATTGGTCTTATACAGTTTTAAAAGAGATCGAAAGAGAACCAGTGATAAAAAGAAAGAAGAGAACCTCGAGTAAGCTTAGTGAGGCATACTATTCATGGCCCAGGTGAGTGCATTTACATGTTTTAGAATGCAAATAGGAAGACTTGCGATTAGTCGACCTTAAATTTAAAATAATATTGTACTTTTATATAATGACATTATGTTGAAAATGGCATTTGTATTTCTCTATAATATGTGCTATAATACTTTGCTCGACATGGCAAGATTGGTGAAATACCAGGTACGAATGATTACTTGCATAAATGATGATGCATTATGCATACTTGAGATGTGGAAAAATGATAAGATTTAAATGAAACAAATTAAGATAAAAATAGTATTGCCATATATACATGTTGAGCTACTGCATGTTGTAATAAAAGTAGATTACATGGAATATGACATATAAATTATTTTTCTGTGAATTAATGATGAGCTATATCTGCTATGACTATTTATGATGAAGCATGAAATACGAATAATTAATTATATGATTGATCATGATGATGGATTTATGATAAAAGAAATGCCCAAGTATAGAGTATGAGAGTCCATGGTATAGTTGGCATGCCATAGAGTCTTTAGCAGTTGCACCCCTATGTTTATGTTATCAAACAGTTATTGTGACAAAATGGTTGTGTCACATGCACCCTGGGGATCTATGCCCACTGTGCCTAAGTGCACTGCTGAGGTGCCACACCTTGGGGATCTACGCCCATTGTGCCCGGGTGCATTGTCGAAGTGCTTTATGTTTATGGGGAGCAAAGAGCGTCCCCAAGTACGTACTCATCTTTACATTATGTTTGACACTACGATGTCATTTTAAAGTGACTCGCGTACCCTGATCTCATATAGCGTACTTTGGGCAATGATAAAGGACATGTTACGTATATGAATCATGTTATGTATATGAAATATGTCAAGTATATGATTCATGCCACGTATATGGTTATGCCACGTATGTGAACCATGACATGTTTATGAATTATACCAGATATATGAATCATGACACGTACACGAATTATGTCATATATACAAACTATGTTATGTATATGAACTATGCCATGCATATGAATTATGTCATGTACACTTATCATGTTATGTATATGGATTAAGTCATACTTATGAATGAAAATAGGTATATGAATCATGTCACGTATGGAAATCATGCCATACAAAATGAAATATGTCACATAGGAAAATCATGTTACATAAATGGATCATGCCATGAATATGAATTTCATTACATATATGAACCATGTCATGTATATAAATCATGTTATGCATGGAATTTATGTCATGTATGTGAATCATGTTGTTTATGTGAATTATACCATGTATGTGAATTATGTTATTTATACGAAATATACCATGTTTATGACTAATTTTATGATGATAGAGCATTGAAACCATGAGCAAGCTAGGAACTTATGAAATGTACATGAAAATTTAGAGATTATGGAAACCTTGATAGAACTATCTTATCTTAGGTAGAGAACTTGATATGATATCATAAAATAAGTATTACTTTACTCTATAACTGTTAAATAAGATTATTGTCTCACTAAGTTCGTACTTAACGTGTGTTATTTCACACGTAGGTTCTCCCACGTAGAAGGGCATGAAGGAGCTATTAATTGGAAAGTCAAGTTACATTAGTAAGCACGGTATGTCCATATTAAATTATGGTTGATATCTAGTGGGCATGTACTTGTATGTATGTGGGTTTAAAAGATGCAAATTTTTTGTAAACTTAAGTTATGATGGGTTTACGTACTATTACGAGTGCATGGATTTAAGAATATGTTTTACTATAAATGATTATGATTTAAGACATAGTTAAATATAGTTTAACCCTAATCGCGTGTAAATTTTAAAATCAAGAAAATGTCTAGGCAAGGTACATAGTTTTCTCCCTGAATTATAATTTTATTTCAATAACACATTTATAAATTTTATAAAACAATCCAGGGTCAAAACTAGCTGCAATAGACTGATATACATTTTATTTAAAACCGAAAATGGGTTAAACTATAAGGGAAAGTTTGGTTAAAAGAAAAGAAAATTAGTCATGTTTTCTTTCAATGACTCTGTAACATTAATGTATATTCGGCTTACGAGTATACGTTAAGGGTGTTACATTTAATTGGTATTAGAGCTATAAGTTTAGCCGATTTTAGAGGCTAAATCGAGTTTAATGTGATTTAAAGTTAAGTACATGCCCCTAGGATGTCATGTTACTGATGTACTACAGTGTAACTTGATTATGCTCCTCGATAACATGAGTAAGTTTTAATAGAAATAGATGATGTTAAGTACTATAAATGTTTAAATATGGGGATCAAGAGAAGAAAGGGGAATGTTTAAAGTCAAGTACGCTGACAACTAGTTAAAAAAATGTTGTAGCAGTCCTAAGTTTGAAACAAGGTACTCGTACTGTTTATGAGTAAGAGTTAGATTTTAATAGATGGAGTCGGTACACAATTAAGTTGATGTCGATCGAAAGGACTCGATGAGAATGGTTTATAAAGAAGCTACGTCCAAGGCCAAAGAAAGACTTCTATGGAGAAATTTAGTAAAGTAATTGTCAATAATTCTTTTGGACAATGTATAAGTAATTAGAATATGAAAGAAATGTTTATTAAAAATTCAAGGAATTAAGTTCTGGCAGATTTAATGGAATTTTTGTTCTATGAATTTGAATTTATTCTTGGAATGGATTGACCATCTGCATATGATGCAGATATGAAGTGTAAGAAGAAAATGTCAGTATGTCAATGATCCGTAGGTTGAAATAATCTTTGAGGAGAAAGAACTGACTGTTTAGAGTCAGTAATTCCTGTAATGACAGCTTAAAGGCTGTTATACAATGGATGTAAAATATGTTGGGTTTGTATGGATACATAAAAGTTATTTAAAAAGTTTGAAGATATCTCGACTGAAAAAGAGTTTTCTGATATATTTCCAGATGAGTTATTAGGATTACCTCCAGATAAGGAAATACAGTTTGAGATTGATATTTATCCTAGAACTGAGCCGATATCAATATAACTATATAGGATGACGTCAATTGAGTGAAGGAAACTAAAGGCTCAGTTACAATAATTGATAGGCCGAGGTTACATTCGACCGAGTATATCACCATGGGGTGCTCCGATGCTATTTGTAAAGAAGAAAAATGGTTCTCTATGAATATCTATAGATTCTCGACAATGGAATAAAGTAACCATTAAGAATAAGCACTCCCTATTAAGGATTGATGATTTATTTGATCAGCTTAAAAATACAGTAGTATTTCAAAGATAAATCTTCGATCAGGGTTATTATCAAATTAAGGTTCAGGAAAAAATATACCAAAGACGGTATTCATGACTCGTTAGGGACATCACGAGTTTCTAGTGATGTCTTTTTAGATCAACAAATGCCCTTTATGTAATTATGGAATTGATGAACAATGTTTTCCAACCCTATCTTGATTGTTGTGGTCTTCATAAATGATATTTTGATTTATTCAAAGAATGATTATCATCTTTGTGTGGTAATAAAATTTTAAACATGACTTTACCAGTTTTCTAAATAAGGGTTATTGAAAGTTTCAAAAGAAAATAAAGTTCGGATTTTTTGAATAGGAACCAAGAAAAGAAAAAATGTCAATGATGTATCTCTTTATGGTTTAAGTTGTGTGAAATAGAAGGTCATGCCATAGACTTATGAAATTAAGCAGCTCAAAATTGATTGATTATATTACATAAATTGGTAAAGTATATGATTTTTGTATTAAAATTTGGTGAATATCTCGTAAGAAAAAGATTTATTAATCACAAAAGTTTAAGTATAGTTTATTAAAGGATTATGATTATTATCGATTACCACCCTAAAAAGTCTAATGTAATAAGTTTTTATCAAGATTTAAAGACTAGAAATTGTAGCCAAATATTTATGGATTACTTCAACCTGTTTAAAGTCAATTTTATTGGATCAATATAAAGATTTGGTCTATAGATGATGGATTGTCTTAATGGAGGAGACAAGCTGAACACGGATTGTCAAGTAAAAAGCAAATTTATTATGTGACATTATAAATTATTTGACAAGTTTGATTACTTTATTCTAGTTGAATAAATTATTCGCTGGATAAATATGCAGAACTTTACATTGAGAGATAGTAAAACTACTTGGTGTCTCAACATCGATAGTTTCAGACGGAGACCCAAGGTTTATTTCAAGGTATTGGAGTATGTTATTTGAAGCTTTAGGTACTAAATTAAATTTTAGTACAATTTTTCATCCATAAAGCAGATGGGCAATCTGAATGGATCATCTGATTTTGGAGGATATGTTACGAACTTATGTAATTGAGTTTTGGGATTATAGGAAAATTACTTACCTTTAACCAAATTTGTTTACAATAATAATTATCAAGCAAGTATCAAGATGGTATATGGAAGAAAAATTGTATTGAGGAAGAAGAAAGTTCGGTTTACAAGATTGAAATGTTTAGAAAAACTTAAACGTTGGAAGAGTGATTCAACATAAGACATAGAGGATAAAGTAAAGAACATTCAACAAATAATAAGGTATTAGAGAAAGGAAATTGAATAACTTAAATGTCTTGGATTGACAAAAGACTTATGCAAATAGGAAGAAAAATGATATTGAATACGATGTTAGAGAAAAAATGTTTTTAAAGATTTTACCTTGGAAGAAGGAGTTACGTTTTGGTTGAAATGGAAAGATTAGTCCCAGATTTATAGAGTCATATGAGATTCTAAAAAGAAATGAACTAATGGTTTATCAATTGGCTTAACCTCTAGATAGGAACAAGATTCATTGCGTGTTTCATGTATTTATGTTTCGGAGGTATGAATTGGATTCTTCATATGTAATTACCTTTGAGGAGGTTGATTTGCAACCAAGTTTGACGTATAAAGAACAACTATAGAAAATCCTAGCATACGAAGTTAAAGAATTAAGGGACAAGAAAATTCTACGAGTTAAAGTCCTATGAAGAAAACATAAAGTATAGAAAGTTGTTTGGGAAATTGAATAAAGAATGAATAAGAAAAATACGAAATTATTTGAAAAGAGTATACATTGAAAATTTGAGGACTAATTTTCTTAAGGGGGAGGAATTGTAATATCCCAATTTTTGGATTAGTGACCAAATTGAAAATTTTGAAACTTTAGGAGTTAAAGTGTAAACTTTGGAAAAGTTTAGGGACCAAAGTGTAATTTTGATTTTTTTGTAATTTAACCCCGTAAATGAATAGTTCACCCCCAAGAGTGGTATTTTTGTGTTATCGGATTTTTCATACGAGGCTTATATAAATTCGAATTTGAATCGAATAAAATTGTTAAGCGTGCTTAGGCCATGGAAATATTAAGATGGGTGACCTTCGGGAAGGTCCCATAAAAGTATTTCTGATCGATATTTTAGACTCGGTAAAAGTAGAGAAAATTCGTATGGATTATCGATAAAAGAATTTTAAGAAGATTTATTCTATGAGATTTCGATAATTAATAGATAATAGTAGTGAGTTAAGAAAATTCAGTCTAAATTCTTAGAAAGAGAAGGTTTTATGGGATAATAGAGTTTATTTTCCGAATAAATAAATATAGAATTTTCGGAATAAATTCAATAGTTCAAAAAAGGTGGAATCGCAATAGAAGTATTTTATGGACATCGGTATATTGGATCGAATTAAAATTTTGAAGACAGTTTCAAAGATTATAGAAAATTCATAAAATATTATTTTATGAATATTTTTGTTAATGTTCAGATTCTAACTAGATTTAGTTAGAATATGATGAAATGGTTATAAAGCTTAAAGAAAGAAAATTTGGAAATCGTATTGAATAAAATTTGAATATTTGGATCGAATAAATATCATAAATTAAAATTTATGATATTTTGAGAAAGAGGCTGGTTAGAATGGAACTAATTTGGTTTAATTTTTATGGAATGGCAATTTTCAAGACTTGTTGTAAATAAAGTCTAGTTGGAGGGCAAATTGGTCATTTGCCATGGATGGCATTTTTGAAATATTTTGGAACTTTGAGGGCAATTTTGGAAGATGAATAACACATGGATTAAATCATGGCCATTGATTTTGATGAGATTGAATCTTGGCCATTATACTAAAAGGGCAAATTAGTAATTTCACTAGTTAAATGAATTTTAAATTCATTTAACCTTTATACATGGATTAAATAGTCAAAAGATGAGAAAAAATTATCTCATCTTCTAAGAGGGATGTTTGAATTCCATAAAAGAGAAAGGAGAATAGGGTTTCCAATTTTCAAGCTCAAAATTGAAGAATCAAGACAAGTTCCAAGCAAAATTAATTTAGGTAAATTATTCTACACTTGATTCTCTTCATTTTGATAGTATTTTTGCATGATAAAAGTCGAGTATAAGTTATGTTTGGATGAAGATTGGTTGTGAAAATTGAAGTTGATGATGGAATTAGACTTGTAGTTAGTTAATTTGATGATTCAAACATGGAATTAAGGTTGAAATTGGATAAATTCCATGTTAGAGATTATATAAACCCTAACCCTAAAATTTAGGGGTTTTGGTTAGAAAGTTTAATTAAGGATGAAATTGATTGAATTATGATGTTAGGAGACTTATTTTGATGATATGTTGAATAATTTCCCAAGTTGTAAAATTAAGGACCATTTCGAAAATTTGGAAAAATTTAGGGAAATTATTGTGAATTTTATTTTAGCATGGGATTTATTGAAATATGGTGACAGAAGCTTGAGTTGGTGATTAGGGACCAAAATAAATTTTTTTGGAAATTCAAAGACCAATTCGACAATTTAGTAAAAGTTGGAGATTGGTCTTAAATTTATAGAAAATTGATAGAATTGAACAGTTAAACATGTTATGAAAGTTGAACGACTGAAATGTCAAGAAAGGAAAACATGAGGGACCAAATTCGAAATGAAAGGTTGATTAAGTACTAAATTGAATAAAGTTGAAAGTAAAGAAAAATGTATAAGGTTATTAGAATTAAGTGAAAAGTTTAATTGTACATTAATTTAATGTACAAAAGCAATTTAGTGACTAAAGTGTCACTTTTATAAAGTTGAAGGACTAAAAAGGAAATAGTCCAAAATAAATAATTAATTATGGATTTGTTCAAAAATGGGTTTGAACAATTGTTAAATGTTCAAAATGGTCACTAAAGACTTAGGGACCATTTCAGCAATGATGTGAAATATTAGGGAAATTTTTCAGAAATTTTTATATTCGAATAGAATATGTTTAAGAATCAAGTTAGCAATGTTAGATTTAAATCGAATGCGAGAATGGTAATTTATATGTTCGATTGGTCTTATACAGTTTAAAAAGAGATCGAAAGAGAACCAGTGATAAAAAGAAAGAAGAGAACCTCAAGTAAGCTTAGTGAGGCATACTATTCATGGCCCAGGTGAGTGCATTTACATGTTTTAGAATGCAAATAGGAAGACTTGCGATTAGCCGACCTTAAATTTAAAATAATATTATACTTTTATATAATGATATTATGTTGAAAATGGCATTTGTATTTCTCTATAATATGTGCTATAATACTTTGCTCGACGTGGCAAGATTGGTGAAATACCAGGTACGAATGATTACTTGCATAAATGATGATGCATTATGCATACATGAGATGTGGAAAAATGATAAGATTTAAATGAAACAAATTAAGGTAAAATAAGATACATTTAAAAATAGTATTGCTATATATACATGTTGAGCTACTGCATGTTATAATAAAAGTAGATTACATGGAATATGACATATAAATTATTTTTCTGTGAATTGATGATGAGCTATATCTGCTATGACTATTTATGATGAAGCATGAAATACGAATTATATGATTGATCATGATGATGGATTTATGATAAAAGAAATGCCCAAGTATAGAGTATGTGAGTCCATGGTATAGTTGGCATGCCATAGAGTCTTTAGCAGCTGCACCCCTATGTTTATGTTATCAAACAATTATTGTGACAAAATGATTATGTCACATGCACCCTGGGGATCTACGCCCATTGTGCCTAAGTACACTGCTGAGGTGCCACACCCTGGGGATCCACGCCCACTGTGCCCAGGTGCACTATCGAGGTGCTTTATGTTTATGGGGAGCAAAGAGCGTCCTCGAGTACGTACTCATCTTTACATTATGTTTGACATTACGGTGTCATTTTAAGGTGACTCGCGTACCCTAATTTCATATAGCGTACTTTGGGCAATGATAAATGACATGTTACGTATATGAATCATATTATATATATGAAATTTGTCAAGTATACGATTCATGCCACGTATATGATTCATGCCACGTATATGATTATGCCACGTATGTGAACCATGACATATTTATGAATTATACCAGATATATGAATTATGACACGTACGCGAATTATGTCATATATACAAACTATGTTACGCATATAAACTATGCTATGCATATGAATTATGTCATGTACACTTATCATATTATGTATATGGATTAAGTCATACTTATGAATGAAAATAGGTATATGAATCATGTCACGTATGGAAATCATGCCATACAAATGAAATATGTCACATAGGAGAATCATGTTACATAAATGGATCATGCCATGAATATGAATTTCATTACATATATGGACCATGTCATGTATATAAATCATGTTATGCATGAAATTCATGTCATGTATGTGAATCATGTTGTTTATGTGAATTATACCATGTATGTGAATTATGTTATTTATACGAAATATACCATGTATATGACTAATTTTATGATGATAGAGCATTGAAACCATGAGCAAGTTAGGAACTTATGAAATGTACATGAAAATTTAGAGATTATGGAAACCTTGATAGAACTATCTTATCTTAGGTAGAGAACTTGATATGATATCATAAAATAAGTATTACTTTACTCTATAACTGTTAAATAAGATTATTGCCTCACTAAATTCGTACTTAGCGTGTGTTATTTCACACGTAGGTTCTCCCACGTAGAAGGACATGAATGAGCTATTAATTGGAATGTCAATTTACATTAGTAAGCACGGTATGTCCATCTTAAATTATGGTTGATATCTAGTGGGCATGTACTTGTATGTATGTGGGTTTAAAAGATGTAAATGTTTTGTAAACTTAAGTTATGATGGGTTTACGTACTATTACGAGTGCATGGATTTAGAATATGGTTTTATTATAAATGATTATGATTTAAGACATAGTTAAGTATAGTTTAACCCTAATCGCGTGTAAGTTTTAAAATCAAGAAAGAGTCTAGGCAAGGTACATAGTTTTCTTCCTAAATTATATTTTTATTTTAATAACATATTTATAAATTTTATAAAACAATCAGGGTCAAAACTAGCTGCAATAGACTGATATAGGTTTTATTTAAAACCAAAATGGGGTTAAACTATAAGGGAAAGTTTGGTTAACAGAAAAAAATTAGTCAAGTTTTCTTTCAATGACTCCGTAACATCTTTAATGTATATTCGGCTTACGAGTATACGTTAAGGGTGTTACAGTGTGTTCCATCCAAGAACTTAAGGTGTGGGATGATGGATGTCTATGGTCCTGCGGTTGATTCTGAGAAAGGAAATTTCATCGCCAAATTATTGGATTTCGTGATGCTTTGGCAGATCTCTTTGTGTATTGGGGGTGATTTTAACTTGTTTTTGGATCTTGAGGAAAATATGGGCTTTTCACTAAATATGTCGTTAGTTGACATTTACAAACAATTCGTATTTGAAGCAGGTTTAAAGGATCTTCTGCTTCAGGGTGGTAAGTTTTTGTGGAGCAATAATCGAGACTCCCTACATTTGTTCGCCTTGATCGTTGCCTGGTTTTAGCAAAGTTTGAGACTGTGTTCCCTAATATCTCTCAAAGTTTGTTGGAAAAATCATTATCTGATCACAATGTTGTTTTTCTATCTGAGACATCTATCAATTGGGATCTTAAGCTCTTTAGGCGCTTCAACTTTTGCTTCGAGGAAGTGGGGTTCGATGATACGGTGATTCTTTCTCTAATGAATTTTAAACAGAAAAATCCTCATATTAAAATTAGGGGACTAATCAAAGACGCTAAATTGGACCTTAAGGAATGGTCTCAGGGATTTTTTGGAGGAAGTTGTAAGTTGATCTCGAACATTGAAAAAGAGATCATTGTTGTTGAGGGTAGTCTACAGAATGAGATTCATGGTCCAGAATTGTTCTTGAAGTTAGCTAATTTGAAAGCTTCTTTGTGAGAGATGTACCGTAAGGAGGAGAGTGCATGGCTCTAAAAATCAAGACTCAGATGGTTTAGCGAAGGTGATAGAAATACTCACTTTTTCCACCTAACTGTTTTGACTAGAAGAATGACTAATGCTATTAATGTTCTAAGGAGGGAGGACTGTGTGATTTTGGATCCTGCTCTTATTAAATAGCATGTATTCGAATTCTTTTCTAAAGCTTACAACAAAAGACACGCTCTAGAGCTAGAAAATCTCGTTCTGGATTTTAATAAGATTAGTGAATAGCAAGCTTCTATATTGGAAAGAAATTTCATAAATGAGGAAGTTTAGGATGCCCTCTCTTCTGCCAGTAGTAATCGTGCGCCAGGGCCTGATGATTTCAACCTAGGTTTATTCAAAAAAATTTGGTTGCAGCTGAAGGTGGATATTATACGTTTTTTCGAGGATTTTTATGAAGGTCGCGAATGGGAAGAGGTATCAATCACTCTTATACCAAATTTAGCAAAACCAAAGTCTCTAGAGGATTTTTTTACCTATCAGTTTGGTTGGTGGATTGTATAAAATATTATTGAAGGTGTTCACGAAAAGATTACGGTCGTGCATTGGGAAGATTATTAAGAAATCACAGTTTGCATTCATTTCAAGACGGAAGATTTTAGATTGTTCTTTAATAGCTAATGATTTTCAAAATCCGGTCTCAGTGGGATCGCCTTCAAAATTGATTTTCAGAAGGTGTATGATACTATAAACTGGGAGTTCTTGATCCGGATTCTAAAAGAGTATAGGTTTGGTGATAAATAGTGCAAGTGGATTCTGTAGTGTATTTCTTCGGCTAAAATCTAGGTATTGGTTAATGGGGCCCCTATAGAGGTCGTTTCCATTTCAAGTGGGTTATGGCAAGGGTGTTCCTTGTCCCTCTTACTGTTCAATGTTGTTGTTGGAGAAGCATTGAATTTCATGATAAAGAAAACTGTTCATTATGGTTTATTTTCTGGTTTCACTGTTGGTAAAAGGAATGAGAACATTGTTATTTTTACCTTCAGTTCACAGATGATCTCTTGATATTTTGTGGAGCTTCTGAGATGCAGATACGGAATGTCAAGAGATTGCTCAGAGTTTTCAAACTTGCTTCAAGTCTTAAGCTTAACTTAAAGAAAAATATATTATTGGGAATCAATGTTGAATACTCATCCCTGTAGAGGTGGGCTAGTGGTTTTGGATGTCTGGTGGAGAAGTTCTTTTCGAGTTATCTAGGCCTTAATATAGAGGCTAATCGAAATTTTGCTTCGCTTTGGGAGCCGGTAGTTAGCAAATTCACGAAAAGACTTGAAGGTTGGAAACCTAAGTTCCTTTCCATTGTGATGAGGACAAGTCAAAGATTCATTGGGTTTGCTGGATCTTATGTGTAATCCGTATCAAGAGGGTGGTCTCAGCATTGCAAATTTAGATATCACTAATAGAGCTTTGTTGAGTAAATGGTGTTAGAAATTCAGGAATGAAAAATCTAGTTTGTTGAGACGTGTGGTGTCATGTAAAGCTGCCGGTGGTAATTATGGGTTATTACCTTCTAAATATACCTATTGGCATTTTTCCTGGCTGTGGAATGGTATATTAAAATCTTTTCAGAGTGATGGCAACTGCATTTGCTTGAGAGCGAACTTGTCTCTGCAATTGGGGAACGGTGAATAGATTTTCTTTTGGGACGATGTGTGGCTTGGTGACTCTTTGTTGAAGTCTAGATTTCCCCGGATTTATACGCTAGCCTTAAATAGAAGAGGTTTGATTGCTTAATTTATGACTAAAGGCGAGTCTGGTTGGCATTGGAATATTCCCCTATGAAGGAACCTTTTTGATCGTGAACGGCAAAATTGGAATGAACTTATGCTCATTGTCACGGGGCTAGACTTCTGAACCAGCCCAACGTACAACCTTAGTCGATGTTCTTATACAAACGACTAAGTAAGCCTGAAATCCTTCTCCGGAAGATCAAATTCTTCCAATGCACGCAAACACAAGATCGTTCCAAGAGGAACCGAACAAAAGAGAAAGGCAACAAGAACAAAAGAAAGAACGCTCAAGAATGCGAAGAACACTACAGAGTATTTTTAGAGTAAATGCCAAGTGTATTACTCAAATGATTGATGAATACAATTAAGGTGGGGAGGCCTCTATTTATAGTTGAATCCCCATACAATGAACGGACGAGATCGAATCACACTAACAGCTCAGATCGAAAGCCACCTACCAAATCTACACTAACTAAGGAAACTCTATCACTATGAAATTCTTTTCTTAAGTTTGTGTTTACATTGAGAGATATTCATATCCCTTGGAATATTCCCTGGTAAGATGCCATCTATTAATTTACCAGGCTCAATGTATTTGGGCTTTCTTTCAGTCTCCAACGATCGGACCAGTCTGGTGGTCTCTTCAAGCCCAAAGTGTGCCTCAGAACCTCATGGACACCTTGGTGTGCACCCTGTGGTGCTAATGACTCGGACCTTGGATCACGGTCTGTGACATTCTCCCCCACCAAACTTGGCGACGCCCTCGTCGCTGCTCCGGAATGAAGTCGGCAACGATCCTGGGACCACCTTGGCACCTTAGCTTTCACCCAACTCTGAATTGGGCTTGGTTGTCCCCCCATAAGGATCGCTCTTCCCATAAAGAGCACCTGACTCGTGCTGGGTTTTCCACCCATATGGACTCCTCGCTTTGGTTGCTGCCGCCATGTAACATCGCTCGTCGAACCACCTCGCACATCTCGGCCGTAGGAACTCTTTCCTAGTAGCTGGGATTTGTCTCCGCTTGGATCACCATGACCCTCGAACAAAGGTTTGGATGCCGCCTTTGAACTTTTACCATCTGATGGGTTAGGTTTTCTGCTGCCTACACCCAACAAACCGGACAAATCAAAACCAAAAACACAAAGATTGTGTTCGAGATGTACCTTCTTCGGGATGAACTCCCTCGCGTTCACTCTAAAATGCATCGGCCCTTCTACATCCTTGAAGTCCGACGCCCTATTTTTCATTGCCACTTCTTTCTCCACGAAGTTCAATGCACCCTCCACCTTGCCCAACGGTGGCTCTTCACATAACGAATCGAGCTTCAAAGCCTCGCCCTCTTCGGGCTCGTCCTGTACCTTGGACTGCTTGATTCTATGTGGGCAATCACGCCAATGATGTGGCTCCATGCAATGAAAACACTTCTATTGCACTTTCTCATCCCTCGACCTGACTCTGTCGGGGCAATCGAGCCAACTGTGTGGCCCCTCGCAACGAAGACACTTTCGCTGCACCTCCGGCTTGACCGTTGTGGACGAAACAATCATGCCAGCCCTAGCTTCCCTTTTCACAGACTCATCGTTTACCTTGATGGTTGAAAGGTTGGCTTCCTTGGAACAATTATTTGACTCATGCTCGTCGTCACAATAGAAGCACCTCCGTGGCTTCATTTCCCATGGTCGGACTAGCATCCTGGGCTTGTTCCACCTCGATGGCTTTTCCCCGCCATGCGAAGTCCCATCCAACTTTGTCGAAGCCTGCACCTCGGCTCCAGCCGCATCACTCCGTCCATCCACTTTGTCCGTCATGCCTGATATGCCTTCTACTCCCCCTCCTGGCCCTTCACCTCGAGGCTCTCCTTGGCACTCACGAGGCTTTTCCTTTGGAACCTGGTGGTTTCGAACTTGGCCCATATCCTCTCACACGACGTCACAAAGTCTCTATGCCTCTAGGTCCTTCCTTCGACAGCCTGGGCCTTATCACCCTTCTGCGCTGTAGCGTTTCCTCCCTTCCTTGTTGCCATCTCCAACAATGCCTTCTACGAGCACTCGATTCACCAACCGTGGCTACGAACCGTGGGTATGAATCGTGGGCTCTGATACCAACTGTCACGGGGCTAGACTTCTGAACCAGCCCAACGTGCGGCCTTAGTCGATGTTCTTAGACAAACGAATAAGTAAGCCTGAAATCCTTCTCCGGAAGATCAAATTCTTCCAATGCACGCAAACACAAGATCGTTCCAAGAGGAACCGAACAAAAGAGAAAGGCAACAAGAACAAAAGAAAGAACGCAAAGAACACTACAGAGTGTTTTTAGAGTAAATGCCAAGTATATTACTCAAATGATGGATGAATACAATTGAGGTGGGGATGCCTCTATTTATAGTTGAATCCCCATACAATGAACGGACGAGATCGAATCACACTAACTGCTCAGATCGAAAGCCACCTACCAAATCTACACTAACTAAGGAAACTCTATCACTATGAAATTATTTCCTTAAGTTTGTGTTTACATTGAGAGATATTCTTATCCCTTGGAATATTCCCTGGTAAGATGCCATCTATTAATTTACCAGGCTCAATGTATTTGGGCTTTCTTTTAGTCTCCAACGATCGGACCAAGTCAGGTGGTCTTCTCGGCAAGCCTAAAACCTCTTGGGTTGTTGGTTGTGCATCTGTCTAGGACCCAAATGTGCGGGCCGTGACATCATGCTTAATAGCTTCAAGTTTAGTGGGTTGGAACATGATTGGGTTGGGCTCTAGCGATGGTTCCTTCTCGGTTAAGTCTTTTAAAAATCTCTTTAATGGCCATTTGCCCTCGAATAGCTTCTGGAAAAAGTTTGTGTGGTTAGGGTTTACTCCTCCAAAGGTTGAACTTTTCATGTGGTTGGTTATGATGAATCGTGTTTCGATCAAAGTGGAATTAATTAAAAGGGGAATCTCCTTTATTTCTAACAATTTCTGTCCATTTTGTAAATCTTCTCCAGAAACCATTGATCATTTATTTTTCAACTGCTGGTATAGCTGAAAGGTGTGGATGATTTTCTACTATAGGCTGGGGATGAATATTGTTATGTCGAGGGATCCTGTTGCGTTTTTGTAAGTTTGGGGAGCCAATTGTTTACCATCGGCGAGTGAGATATGGTAGTTTATCGCTTTTGCGATTATATGAACTCTATGGCTCTTTAAAAATGATTTGGTGTTTAATGGTAAAAATATGGATTGGATCTAATTGATTTTTTTGGTTAAGTTTCGTTTAGCCTCCTGGATTAAAGCTAAGTTCGGTGATTGTAGTCTTTCTCTTGATAATATTATGGCCGACCCTCTTTTGGCTGAGAACCATTGCTTAAGAATTGCGAAAGCCACTACAAAACCATAGTGGCTTCCTTCCCCATATGGCTGTGTTAAATTGAATGTAGACGGGGCTGTTTCGATCTATAGAGACAAGTGTGTTGGGGGTACTTAGGGGCTCGAAGGGTGAAATACTATTCCAATTTTCAGAAGCATGTAAGTTTGGTCCGCCAGTTTTGGTGGAGCTCTATGCCATGAAGATCGGGTTATTGAAGTTCCCTGCCTCAGAGTGGGTTGACAAGTACAGACTCATCATTGAATCAGACTGCAAGATAGTCACGGAGTGAATTTTACTTTTGTTAACACCTCTTTCCTGTTGAATAAGAGTTAGGGATGTCACATGATACTTGTAAAATAATTCTTTAATATTAAGAAAATCTTATCTTTGCTTGTAAAAATATTTAATCGCATAAAATTTAAATTTAACAACTTCACATTCAATTTTGAACCTAGATTCAGACAGCAACTTAACAGTTTGATCCATTAGTATATAAATAATAAAATTGCCTGAAAACTGCCTAATTTAAAATCATTTAGATTCTGAATAAAATATGATTCATATCAGAGTAAGCTTCACATTTTACTATACATGCCGACTAGTAACTATCAAACAACATAAAAATTCTATTACTGATAATGATGTACCTGTTTTCGATTGATGTTGTTCGCTAATGCTCCTTACTCCCAACACTTCTCTTTATCTACGCGTGAAACAATCACACGCTAAGTATAACTTAGTGAGGCAATGTAATAATATTTAAAACATTCTATAGTAAAATAATGATAAAAACAATTAGAGTGCAAAATTATAAATATAAAAAAGAATTTGAAAATCATAAAACTAACTTGTCAAAACCATTCCCTTTTTCGTAACCTGTAACAATTTCAATATTCATATATAATACAATACAGGTTATATTAATTTGATCCACTATACTTCACTTTCCATATCAATATAGCCCAATATAATATGGATGAGAATACATGGTATGCGAGTCAATGATGAGTATGCACATGTGCCCGACAACAACTATTGAGTCGTGCCATTAATAAAACAATGTATCAATGTATCGATGTATTGATATCAATGTATCAATACCAATGTATCAATGTTAGTGTAACATTGTAAACACTACCGTAACTTAACGGCATCAATAATAATAATAGGTCATTGTTGTATAACACAACTCACTATATCACTGCCGCAACTTAGCAGTAGTATTAACCAATAGGTCATAGCCGTATAACACAGCTCAGTGTCTTATTACTGTACTTGGCAGTAATATCATATTAATATACTCCACCTCTTTAGCATGCCAATATGCCAAGACTCTCAATAATTATACAATGGGCTTTCAAATAATTTACTACTATAAACATTTCATTCATTTTCGATAATATCAATGGATCAAGATAATCACTTCAATATGTAAAAATATGCATTGGGCAGTTCATACCCGAAAATCATTCATAAAGCATTTCAAAATCATTTAATAAAATTCAAATCCTTTTCTTTCAATAATCGAGAATAACTTATCACCGGTCTTTCTTATTTCATAAATAGAGTAAGTAGAATGCACTCACTGGGCCATTTATTATCTTGTCTCACTAAGCTTACTCATTAATCTTTTTGTTTCCTTGAATGCTTGTAGCTTCCCCAATATTTCTTGAAACTGTAGAAATCAATCGGACATACTTATTACTATACACTTACTTAATTCAAGTCTAACATTGCCAAATAAAATACTAATGTTTGCCATGTATCTCATTTTGGGTCCTTAGTGACCATTTTGAACATTTGGCAACTATTCATGCCTAAATTTTCAATTCTTCCATTTTAATTCTTTACTTTCTCATTCTTGCCAAAATGGTCCTTTTTCATCAATTCAAGCTAATTTGATCACAATTTCAACAATATACATATCAGTCTCCCTTCAAAATAAAATTTCCAAAACCATACCCTTATTTCTTCAAATAGCCGAATAGGTCCCTAAACTTTTTCAAATATTCAATTTGGTCCCAAAATGCTAAAATAAGCTTCTAATATCACAATTCCACTATTTTCATCACCAAAATAATTTTTTTGACAAATTAATCCTTAATTTCTTTGAATTGCCAAAAAGATCCTTAACTTTTCAAAATTTACAATTTGGTCCTAAATTGTCAATTCAAGCTTGAAACATCATTTTATATTCATTTCCATCATCAATTAAATTTTGAAAATTTAGTCCCAAATTCTCTTCAAATTTTCGAATTAATCCCTAAAGGGAATTTGACCTTTCAACATCAAAATTGAACTTCCATCATCAATATAATGCTTCAAACATCATAATCTAACCATTTTCATCCTTAATTCTCAAAACCCTAACAAATCCCTAAATTCAAAATTAGGGTTTATAACTTTCAACATGAATTTAACTTGATTTCAAGCTTGTTTTCATCACCACTAAGTTTAATTCATCATCTATTACTTGAATTCCATAATTTCCATGAAACCCTAATTTCTCTCTCTTCAAAACCTAATCCAAAACTTCATAATTCCATGCAATTTTACTATCAAAACGTAGAGAATGAAGAGTAGGTCACTTTACCTTAAACAACCTTGCTTGAATTCTTGATCAAAAGCGTTGAAAATGGACTAGGAAAATTTTTGGTATTTTCCCTCTTTTCTCTTGGCCATTCGAACAGCAAGCTAAATATGGAGATTATTTTTTTTAGCACCTTTTACCTATTTAATCCAAGTGTAAAGGTTAAATGAATTTTAAATTCATTTAACTAATAAAATTACCATCTTGCCCTTTTATTATAATGGCCATGATTCAATCTCATCGAAAATCAATGGCCATGATTAAATCCATGTGTTTTTCACCTTTCATAATTGCCCTCAAAGTTCCAAAATATTTCAAAAATGCCATCCTTGGCAAATGACCAATTTGCCCTCCAACTAGACTTTATTTACATCAAGTCTTGAAAATTGTCGTTCCATAAAAATTGAACTAAATTAGTTCCATTCTAACCACCCTCCTTCTCAAAATATCATAAATTTTAATTTATGATATTTATTCGATCCAAATATTCTAATTTCATTCAATACGATTTCCAAATTTTCTTTCTTTGAGCTTTATAACCATTCCATCACATTCTAATTGAATCTAGTTAGAATGTCACCAACATTAATAAAATATTCATAAAATAATATTTTATGAATTTTCCATAATCTTTTGGAACTGTCTTTAAAATTTCAATTTGATTCGATATACTGATAATTACCGGGAATTTTTATTGGATACATCTCCTCTTAGAAATCTCATCTTAACAATCCATTACGAATACTATTAACTCAAACTGAATCCTTTTTATCAGTCAAAATATTGAATATGAGACCTTCCCATTAGGTCACCCATCATTGGGCTACTCTGGCCTGAACACGCTTAACAATTTTATTTGATCCAAATTTGAATAACATAAGCCTCGTTTGAAAAATCAATAACACATAAATACCACTCTTGGGGTGAACTATTCATTTACGGGCTTAACTTACATAACTTTTGAAAATTACACTTTGGTCCCTGAACTTTTACCAACTTTTCATTTTGGTCACTAACTTTTATTTTTTTGTCATTTTAGTTACTAAGTTAGCCTTATGCCAAAATCTTAGTACTAGCCTTATGCCAAAATCTTAGTACTAAATGACCCTTATATAACTTAGTAAAAAATTTCGGGATATTACATCCTCCTTCAAATCTGTCCTGTATGGTTTTGGAATTGGTTGGCTTCATCAGGAAGCGAAGTATTTTGGTTAGATGAATTCCGCGCAGCTGTAACTCGTTGGCTGATTCACTAGCCAAGTCTGGTATAAGATAATTTCTCTTTTTTGTTGCCCCGTGTAAGGTTTTCTTTTCGATTGTAAAGGGAGGGGTGTCGGTTTTGGGATGACATTGGGATCATTTGTTATAAGTTGAAACTGAGGTACCTTCTATTTATATTAATATATTTTATGGGTACTCTTTTTTTCTATTTAGGCTTAGAGAGGGTTGTTAATGAGGCCCACAACTTTTCAAAAAAATATATGAACAATAACATTTACAATTTCTGAGGAATTTAACTCTGGACATTGACTGTACACAAGAGACGCAAACTTTTTACCATTAGACCAATAGCTTTTAATCGGCCTCTATCAACTATATTTAATGCAACTCTCCAAGCTTCTTGTCCTACTTCCACACTCCACATTCACCCAACTCCATTTCTCGTCTTCCTAATGGATTCAACTGCCGCAGCTTCAAACCATCTGCTTTCCTCTCAGCTTGAGATTGAAGATCAAACACGAGTCAACCAGGATAATTCTTGTGTCGACTTGTGTTTTCTCCAAAACCAAACCAGCATACCCAAAGAATTCCGTTGGCCTAAAGTTGATTTGGTTCACGCTCAGCAAGAGCTCCTGGAGCCACTCGTAGATCTTGAACGCTTCTTTAGAGGCGATGAATTGGCAATTCAACAGGCTGCTGAGGTCATTAGGGCTGCTTGTTTAACCCACGGTTTCTTTCAAGTGATCAATCATGGGGTTGATTCCCAGCTCATTAATGCTGCATATGATCACCTCAATCGTTTCTTCCAATTGCCTGTTAGCAAGAAATTAAGGGCTCGAAAGACGACTGGTTCTGGATTAACCACTTTGAGCTATTCCGGTGCACATTCGGATCGTTTCTCTTGGAATTTACCGTGGAAGGAAACGTTAACTTTCCCATTCAGAGACAACCCCAAGGAATCCAGTATCGTAGATGAGTTCAAATCCAGTTTAGGGGATGATTTTGAAGAAATGGGGTAATCAATTCTTTTATTTTTGTGTAAATATATAATATACTTACCCGCTTACCCTAACCATAATTTGTGCTTATTGACATAAAATCAACCAAATCTTACTCAGTCAAGCTCTCCATTTTGTAGCATAACGTATAAAAAGTACTGTGAAGGAATGAAGAGCTTAGCTCTATCGGTGATGGAAATACTAGCAATCAGCTTGGGAGTTGATCGATTGCACTATAAAAAGTACTTTGAGGACGGCGGGTCGATAGTGCGATGTAACTATTATCCTCCATGCCCGGAGCCGGGACTTACCTTCGGCACCGGTCCGCATTGTGACTCCACGTCTTTAACCATTCTTCACCAAGACGAAGTGGGGGGCTTGGAAATCTTTGCCGACAACAAATGGCAGATTGTTCGACCTCGTCACGATGCCCTAGTAATCAACATCGGTGAGACCTTCACGGTAGGTTTCGTATCTTTCCATGGAAAACTATTCTAGATTTCCGATGTATTTTGTTGGTTTCTTTCATAGTACGAGTCACTGTCATTACATTACGTTTATATTCGTGTGGGGACTACCAGATTTGTCCCATGCTGGTGTCTTATAAAAAGGGTTGGCCCATATAGGAAAAATGGGGAGATTCGTTAAAGAAAGTGGGTTTAACGAATGATAACAATAAATATGGTGGAAACGTGCAGGCATTAACAAATGGGGAATATAAGAGTTGCGTGCATAGGGCAGTGGTAAACAGCGAGAGGGCGAGAACATCTTTGGCATTCTTTGTTTGCCCCCGAGAAGACAAGGTGGTGAAACCTCCGCAGGATCTGGTAAGAGATGAAAGAGCGTACCCTGACTTCACATGGTCCGATTTCCTCCGTTTTACCCAACTCTACTACAGAGCTGACGTTCATACTCTCCATAACTTCACCAAATGGCTATCGTCTTCCAAACCCATTCTTCACAACCATTAATATTAACTACATATAGATAACTCTATAATTAATTAATTAGATGTATGTGATCCTTGTGTGTTGTAATATAAATTTAAGGTCGTGAATTGGAGTAAATATTAATTTTATCAGTGTTTTAAGTGATCTAGAATTTCCCTTTATGCATCGATCTCTGTAATTTTCAATTTTAATTGACGGTATGTTATGACAATAACAAAATTTTTGTTGTTTTATGTCTTTATGTATATCTCAACACTAAAAAAATAAACTCTACCCCTTAAATCCTAAATTATAAACTCTAGCCATAAGTCTTAAATCATTTTTTTTTTAATATTGGGACATGCATAGATATACTAAAAAAGGAAAGAAGATTTCTATGATAATTTATTACATTATAGAAAGCTTTTTAGGATTAAATTAATAGTAGATGTTTGACAGTTAAAAACATATATCACTAAATCGAAAATCAAATTAATAAATTATAATATGATCGAAAAAGTCCGTAATATTGATATTTTCCCCTATATGAAGTGCTTCTAATTATATTTCTTATCGATATTATTTAAAAATAATATAATATATTTTATTAAATAGTGTTACAAGAATATTCCTAAGATAAATGTCGAGGGTTTAAATTCATACAACAGATAAAGTGAATAAATATCCATGACCACTTGATCAATTATTTAAAAATAGCATTACATTTGATACTTGTACTTTAACAAAATATTTGATATATTATCTATATTTAGAATGTCTAATATGGTATACATATTTTAATATGTCCAACATTACACTTACTTTTAAATGTTTAATGTTGGACATGGGCTTTGACAAAATATCTAATGATAGTTTATGTATAACATCAAGGTGTTAACCCATGTACCATAATAATACACATAAGGTTAGTTCAAGTACCATATTAGATATTTAAAAGTACAAGTATCATATTAAATATTTTTAAAGTACAAGTACTATTAGACATTTTGGTGTATCAAATTAATTTTTTTTTTAAAATACAGATATCATATTAAATATTTGGTTAAAATACAAATATGACATGCATATTTTTCTAAAAGAAAATGTACGTTTGAATTTTAACTATTTAGACATGTTTGGCATTAATTATTATAAAAACTAACTGTAAACCTTATTTTTAAAAAAAATATTTGAGTAAGTATTGGAAAATAATATTACTAATAAAAATAAAATTATTAAGGTTAAAAGGGGTTTTATAAATATATATAATAATATATTATAAAATCTTAACGTGTAGCAATAATAATAATTGTAAATTGGTTGTAAGGAAAAATAATAATATATAGAAGACTTTCAAAGTGTTGTGGATATAGTATTGATGTCAGCAAGGAAGTATTTGCACCCTTATTATTTGGGGGAATATTTTTAGTGTTACTTTTTTCTAAAACAATATAATTTAGTGTGTAGAAGGAGGAGAAATAAAAATCTGCATCTCAATTGAAAAAAAACATTTTGAATTCTTATTCTTAAATTTTTAGATCTTCTACCTCATAAAATTGTTTTTATTTAGGGTAAACTACCTATTTAGTATCCCACTTATACTTGTGTAACTGTTTTAATACCCTAACTATTGTTTTTGGCAAAATAGTACCTAACGTGATGTTACGTTTCTATTGTACTTTGTCCGTTAAAAATAAATGAAAAATAATGACATGACTTGGTCAAATAATAGTCTAAATACTTATACAATCTATCAAATTTTTGGATTAAAATACAAATTTCTTATTTATCTTCTTCTAATCGAACGCTTTTTTGAGATTTAGTCTTTACAAAATTCAACCCCAGAATCGTTAATCTTTAACAACATTTTTTTTTAATTTATAATACAAACTGGCAACACAACTCGTTGTAAGGATTACAATTCACTCAATTCTTTATTTGTTTCCTATTATTTTATTATATTAATTATCTTTTAAAAAAAGGATAGACTGGTAGCAAACTCATCACAACTGTTTGAATTCTAAAGAAAATCTGGGTTTGATTGCAATATTTGGTGACAACCCATTGATTTTGAGAACAGTGGAACCTGCAGCAAGGAAAAAGAATCAAAATCTAAGGGAAAAAAAGAAAGAAAATAGATTAAGAAAGTGGAAAGTGGAAATTCAAAACATATGTTAGATCCGATCTAGCTGGTTCTAGGACTTTGAGGACGGATATTGGACATCCAAACAATGAAAGGGTCGGCAAGAGTGAGCGAAATGTTCGACTGAAATCTCACGACGATCTGACAGTTAAATTTCAAGATCGGCAAAAGAGAAAATTAAAGTTTTATGACGGTTAAATTTCTAGCTGGTGCTTTTTAGGTTTACTGCAATGGTGAATTGGTTAGTGACCTTTTTGCTATGTATATGTTTAATGTTTTGACCGGAAGAAGAAAAAAGAAATTTACACTTTTAACCTAAAAATTAAAATGGTGTTTAAATTGATAAAATTTCAGATTAAATTGATAGGTTATATAAGTTTTTAGGACTAAAATTTTTATTCGACCAAGCTACATCACCATTTTCATTTGTTTTTAACGGTCGGGGTATCAAAATAGAAATGATACGTAACGTTAGGTACCAATTTACATAGCTGGGATACCAAAATAGAAACACGAGCATAGGTATAGTACTAAATATATAATTTACCTTTTTATTTATTATAAAATGTTAATATAATCATGATTTTCATAAAAAAATTTAAGAGTGCATAATTACACCATGTCTCACATTTCCCATGAAAATTTGACCATTATAACTGAGACCTCTAATTATACCTACTTCAACATTACCCACAAATTTCAATGATTGCCTAGATATACATAGAACTGTGCAATTACATACATGGTAACTTTCCAAACAGATGCTAAAAGTTATTAAAACTATGAGAAAAAAAATCAAACAGAAAGTTAAATAATTGACAGGTAAAAATATAGGATGGTTGAAAAAATTGAAACTAAAACTGCACGTTCAAATTTTTAAAAGAATAAAAAGAGGAAGAGTGGCTAATAAATAAAATTTGATTTTTTTTTAAAAATATTTATTGATAAAAAAATTTAGATACATTATATTATTTTCACACAAAAAGGTGTATTATTTGTTATAAATTTAATATTCATCTATATTTTTTGGTTAATACCTCACTCCTTTGTAATTTAATATTCAATTATCATGTATCACTATACTCTCAATTACATGTACTCAATTACAAGTATATGCTAATTATATCTTATATTTATAAAATCGTAAAAAAATATTAATTTTCATGTAAACGTCGATGTTTATTATGTAATAATATGATGTGTCATAAGCGATAATTTGAGGACAAAATTGAAATGTTTCAAAAGTTTGAGGATTGATTTAGAATGAGAGTTATAGATTGAGGATAAAATTGAAACATTCAAAAGTATGAGGATCAATTTAGAATGAGGGTAATCGTTTCAGGATGTAATTGAAATGTTTAAAAGTTTGGGGACTAATATAGAATGAAGGTCATAGTTTGAGAACATGTAATTCAATTAATTCAAATATTAATATAAAAATAACTTTAAGTATTTTAATATAATTTGAATAATAAATTGAATTTTACACGTCCGTTTGGTTCAATATAAGTTGTTTTTGAAGAGCTTAATTAAATTGTTGAAACGATCAAACTGGGGATGTATACACGAAACGAACTAACCAAGTCATTATTTGATTAAATGGTTTTTACAAGTCATTATTGGTTCTTTTCCTTGGCTTGCTTATTAAATTTTAATTTATTTCTTTGATTAAGGTGGCTTTCGTTGATTATCCAAACTGTAAATGGACCTAGATTGAGCAAAAGAATTTAGCAGTATTAACAATTGAATTTCAGTTTTTAAAACTGAAAAGTAAATGGACTAAACTCTTAATATATATAAAAATAGAGACTTCAATCATATTTTAACCAAGAAATTAATCATTTAAATATATGTAATTTAAAATGAATTTTGATTTAGACATTCTAAAAAGTCCAAATAGCCGAACTGGGCCGGTTATATAGATACGTATATAAAACTAAAAGGTCAGCGTGGGCGTAAGGCGGTCGACAAGGAAGAGTCCAAATGGTGAATGTTTCGTAGTTGGAATTAGGGTTGGGAATCGGTGAGATGATTTTACATTTTTTTATTTTGTCTCAAACACTTGTGAATACGATTTTGGGTAATCCCTATTACATACTTTGATGAATTTTTCGTTCCTATCTCCATCGAATTCTCACGGAAAATTTTCATTCCTAAAAGTTAAACAAAATTTATTATTTTACTAACAAAAATATATGGTCGATTTCAATTTACATGTCATATATTCAATACACTTAAATATATGATTGAAGAGGAACAAAATTTTTGTGTAAAATGAACGCATAAATAGGGAGATAAATAGATTATATACTCTTAATTAACAAAAATGGTAAATTACCAGAGAGGTCACTCAAACTTAATAAGATTTAAACAAAAGACACAAATATCTTGATGGACTACAATGTTGATAATAAAATAGGTAGGTATACATGTAAATGAGAGTTAATTATTTATATTTTAAAAATTTTATAAAATATTGAGGATTCTTGTGATATTTTTTGGGATCCCAACAGTTATTTATACGGTTACAGTTCGGTTATCCCCACGGTTCGGATATAGCAATCCCGTTCTCGTCCCCATTTGAGTTTCGGTGATAAAATTTTTTTCATCCTCCCGTGGGTGGAGGTTTCGGTTATTCCCTATCTTGTTGCTTCGGATCCTTACGATTTTCGAATATTTCCCCCCAATTTCCACCCCTAGTCGGAATAAATTTCTCATTTTTGCGTGTCTAAGCGCAGGGATTTGTAAGAAGATGGTTCCATCATCCATGGAAAATGTCTCAAATCAACAGCTCTAATTAACTGTTTCAAAGATGACTTAGTCTTTCCAATGTGTTACTATATGACAGGACTAAATGGCAGAAAATTATTTCTGCATATTTACCTCCAAAAACACACTGAGAAATGAAGTCGGCCATGGGAGATGAAGCGCGAGCTTGGCTTCTAGCACTTGTTGGCATGTTACTAGCAGGAGCAGCATCAGCAGTAGCAGAAGAAGAATCTACTTCAATAGCCAAGCCGGTTGCCAAGACAGATGTGGGAACGTTAGTATCCCTTATCCATTCGGCACAACGGAGGGCTGTTATTTCAATGATGATTTTTACTTAAGTTGTAATTCTACTCACTATGATCCTCCAAGAGCATTCTTAACAAAAGCACTATAGAGGTGATGAACATAACTGTTCAAGGGAAATTGCGGATTCTGCAATTTATAGCCCGTGATTGCAACAATCAGTCGGGTGTCCCGGTTTCCAGCAATAATCCTTCCCTCACACTGTCCAAATTCAGGATCTCGGATACCGATAACAAGTTCGTTGCTATGGGCTGTGATACCAAAGCAACAATTCAAGTTATCCAAGACGAACAGGTTATACTAGTGGATGTATAAGCAAGTGTGACAGAATTGACTATGTAGACAATCATACATGTTCTGGTATATGCTGTTGCCAGACATCCATTGCTAAAGGTGTAAGCTATTTTGATGTATCGGTACGCAGCTATAATAATCATCGTGGTGTCTGGGATTTCAATCCCTGCAGCTATGCCTTTGTTATTGAAGAAAAGATGTTCAATTTGTCTTCGACTTATCTTCGCGATCTGCAAGATGTAACGGTGATGCCCATGGTTCTCAATTGGTTTATCGGGAACGAGACGTGCGAGACGGTAAAGGCCAACGGTATGCGTGATGCATGCCAGGGCTATAGCACTTGTTATAATGTGGATAATGGATCCGGATATCGTTGCAAGTGCTTGGATGGCGAAGGAAATCCATACCTACCTAATGGTAGCCTAGGTACTTTAACTTTTTCCACTGATTCAAATTTCCTTTAGATTTTCTACAATTCTTTTGTGAAATTGTGATGTGATCTATTCTTTTGCAGACATAGATGAATGTAAAGATCCTAATCTGAATAAATGTGAACGTATGTGTCAAAACACGAAAGGGAATTACACATGCTTTTGCCCCAAGGGCTACCATGGAGATGGAAGAACAGATGGTACAGGTTGTGTTGCCATTCAATCAAGGATCACTTGTAATTTAGCTCACTGTTGGTAAGGAGTTCTTTTCCATTTCAGTCGCACATGTCCACTGCAACATGAATTCTGATTGTTCTTTGACATCTATGGAATACCATAGGGCTCGGCGTAGGCATCACGGCATTGCTAGCAGGAAGCACTTGGTCATATTGGGCATTCAAGAGGTGGAAGCTCATCAAACTTAAACACAAGTTCTTTCGACAGAATGGAGGCTTGATGTTGCAGCAAGAACTCTCCAGGCGGGATACTTCAACTGAAACGGCTAAAATTTTCTCAGCCGAAGAGCTTGAAAAGGCCACCAACAACTATGATGAAAGTAGGATCATCGGTCGAGGCGGTTATGGCACAGTCTACAAAGGAACATTATCAGATGGGAGAATCGTAGCCATCAAGAAGTCCCAAATTGTCAATGAAAGCCAAATCGATCAATTCATCAACGAAGTCGTTGTGCTTTCCCAAATCAATCACAGGAATGTAGTCAAGCTTTTAGGTTGTTGCTTAGAGACCGAAGTTCCATTACTGGTTTATGAATTTATCACCAGCGGCACTCTCTTTGAGCATATCCACAACAAAAGCAAGGCGTCTTCCATGACATTCGAAACCCGGTTACGCATAGCAGCAGAAACTGCAGGAGTGCTTGCATATCTGCATTCCTCCGCTTCCATACCGATCATTCACAGAGACGTCAAATCTACCAATATACTCCTGGATGATGTTTACACCGCAAAAGTATCCGATTTTGGTGTTTCGAGGTTGGTTCCGTTAGACCAAGTCGGGATATCAACGGTGGTTCAAGGGAAAAGTGATGTTTATAGCTTTGGCGTAGTTCTTGTTGAGCTTCTAACAAGACAAAAAGCATTTTCTTTTCAAAGATCAGAGGAGGAGAGAAACCTTGCCATGTATTTCCTTTCGGCTTTGAAACAAGACCGGTTGTCGCAAATTCTGGAGAAGTGTGTAGTGAAGGAAGCAAAGATTGAACTGGTTAAGGAAATTGTGTAGTGAAGGAAGCAAAGATTGAACTGGTTAAGGAAATTGCTAAGCTTGCATAGAGGTGCTTAAGAGTGAAAGGAGAAGAAAGACCGACGATGAAGGAGGTGGCAATGGAGTTGGAGGGATTGAGAATGATGGTAAAGCATCATCCATGGGGAAACGACAGAGAGACCAATTTAGAAGAGAATGGAGTATTTGCTTGGTGAACCATCGTTGAAAGTTGGTTCTAATGGCGGTATGAGTAATGCTGCCTATGATAGCATGAAAGATCATGTAATTTTACACGTTGGTAATGGAAGATAATATAGCCTCGAACTTTCGTGTCAGGATTTCATAATCTGTGAATTCAATTTGGTCCTCTAATGTACTTTTTTTTTTTTTGAAAACCAACTAGTAGCAAATTTTGTCGGTATATTAATACTCAAGATATACGTAGTCCTATAGGGAACAAGAAATGCATCGGGTTTCATAATGTTATTATCCCTAAGAGATCAGAATTCAAACAATGGGAAGGATTGTGAAAGGGGTGAACTAGTTGCAGTTGCCCACCTTGCGAAAAGATGCTTTAAATTAGATGGGAGATTCAGACCAACAATGAAAGAAGTGGCCATGGAACTCGAGACAATTAGAACTCGGCAAGGTGACTGCAATCCCACTCAGCCGGAACAAGCTGAGTTCGTTGTGAGAAAATCAAGTGAGAGTAGGGATTTCATTTCGTTCTCAACACAACGTTACATGAGGTGCGTTGGGTTCACAAAATGTAACATTATCTTTGAGAATAAGATTTTAGGAATGTAGAATTATCTGACTCATTACTGGAAATATTACTACTTTGTTTGGTTTATTTGCCTACAGTGTTTGGTTGGATGATTATAAGATTATCTGAATGCATATTTTACCCAATTGTCCTTGTGAACTAGACAAATATAATCTGAACTTGATCATATTAAATATTGCAAGCAAATAATATCATGCAGAATAAACCAAAACCTCTATGAATTAATTTTTTTAAAAATGATTGTAAATAATTTATTTAAAATATTAATGCATCAAAATTAAACTAGAAAAAGCAGGTCAAAAAAATCATTCTCAGCACATTGGAGGCTAACAACTATTAAGAACCCCATTGTTATATGAACCTGACCAGACTTCTCCTTTAGGATCTGTAGTATTGTTTTCGAAACCATTAACATCTACATGTTTGAACGGAATTTTATCTCATTATTAACATTGTCTGCACTAATCACAAGAAAACTTATCTAATTGAGTCGGTAATATTTGAACACAATAAAAATACATAAATTTCAGAATCTGCCTTCAAAGATAAATCAACATAGACATTGTAATGCCACCAAACTGAAACGCAAACAATGTTATGAAAATCCAAAGTTAAATCTATCATAGTTTCACAGAACACAAATCCACAAAGACTTGTAATCATGCTATCATGCATAATTTTAGACTAATGTCAAAAATTTATGTCAAATTAATGGTTAAGAAGAAGTAAATACTTGCAATAAGAAAAGTTCATATTACAGGTTGAACAAAACTAAAGAAGGTTGTGTAAGCTGGGAAGTTATTTGCCATCCAAAGAGTGAAAGGGGTCTAAGAGTATGTGATATTTCGGCCTAAAACCGTGCTTGTATAGTGAGGTGTTTATGGCTATTGTTTGTTCAGTCTGGAATACCCAAGCAAAGATTTATCATAATTGGGCATGGAAGAAACTTCTAAAGCTGAAAGATAATATGACATTGGTAGGTGTCCTGCAGGAAGATTTTAAAATAAAGAAGGCGTGGGAGGTTATTAGGCATAAGCAAGCAAAGGATCCATGAGCTTGGATTGTTTGGGGTAAGCTCTCTATCCCCCGTCACTCTTTTATTCCTTGGCTAGTTGTGTTAGATTGCCTACCAAAAGTAGAATGTTAAGTTGGGGTTGTGAGGTTGATTCTGTTTGTCAGTTATGTCATGCTGATTTAGAGACTGTTGTAGTGTTGAAAAGTAAAAGCTGAAGTCTGGAGAAGTGGAAGAATGTTGAGGCTGTGAAAGCCTAGATGTAGGTCCCTCTAGTTGAGTCAGTTCTATTCTAACTGATTTAGTTTCATTCCAACTGATTTCTGTTGCAACCCGTTAAGGATAACTGTTGTGGTTTAACTAATACCCATCAGTTATTACTTTCTGGGTAATATAAATACAGGTCTAATGACTCAGGCCTATTATCGAGAATATTGAGCCCTACGTCTGTTTAGTCTAGTCAAAAAGGTTCCCAAATTAATTCCTTGTTTTCTTTTCACTTCAGTTTGTTTTTCTAGGGTTTACTCTGAGTCGGATCAGAGGCTGTATCGGCAGCAAGCTGGATCTAGTAATCGAGGGCACAACCGGAACCGATATCAATGCCAGTTGTGTGGCAAAATGGGCCACCTTGTGGATCGATGCTACAAACGTTTTGATCAAAATTTCCCGGGAGTTACTGCGTCTGCAACCTCAAAGTCTCATAGGAATGAAGGTTCATCTTCTGCTCACATTTGCTCTTTTGGTTCCAATAGTATATATTTCGTGTGTCATGCAGGAGTAAGTACGTCCACTCCCAGCTGTACTTTACACACTCAAGCTCACGGGCCTTCCACCTCAAGTGAGGATCAGTGGTTCATGGACACTGGTGCGACTCATCATGTCACCCCGACCTCCAGTGGTGTTCAACATTCTTCAGACTATTCTAGTCCAGGTAAACTCCATGTTGGAGATGGTAAGGGCCTTAATATCTCTCATACTGGTCATGCTACTTTAAACTCTAAGTCAAGAATATTACATTTGTGTGATTTGTTGGTTGTTCCTCAAGTAACTAAAAACTTGCTTTCGGTGTCCAAGTTTGCTAGGGACAACCATGTTTTTGTTCAGTTTCATGTCACTCATTGCATTGTTCGTGATGAAAGCTCGGGTGAAGAACTTCTGCGGGGAACTGAAGACGGAGGCCTCTATGTTTTAAATAAAAATAATGTGTTCAATAAAGATGGTGTTTCTTCTCCTGCTTTTGAAACCCTTGCAACTCAGTTTCGTTGTTCTCCTTATGAACTTTGGCACCATAGATTAGGGCACCCCGCTCCTTCAACTTTGTCTACTGTTCTAAAAGATTGTAATATTCAATTTTCTGGTGATAGTAATAAAATGCAAGTGTGCTCTGCCTGCCAACTTGGCAAAAGTCACAAATTGCCTTTCTCTAATTCTGTTACTGTTTATAATACACCTTTTGAATTGGTTTTTACGGATTTGTGGGGTCATGCACATGTTTCATTTGGTGGTTTTTATTATTACATGTCATTTGTTGATGCTTGTTCTAGGCATACATGGGTGTATCTGCTCAGAGCTAAGTCTCAAGCTGTACATGTCTTCGATCTGTTCTCTAAGCTGGTGCACACGCAGTTTGGAGCCACAATAAAGGAAGTAAAAAGTGACTAGGGTGGTGAGTTTCATAGTTTATCTCCGGTTTTAGCAGCAGTTGGTATTGGTCATCGTATCTCTTATCCACACACTTCCGAGCAAAATGGAGTCGTGGAAAAGAAGCATCGACATGTGATAGAACTTGCATTGACTCTTCTTGCCCAAGCTTCTTTGCCTCTATGGTTCTGGTCCTATGCAGTCGTCACAGCTGTTTATCTTATTAACCGTCTTCTTACATGTGTTCTTGATGGCAAATCACCTGTTGAAAAGCTTATTGGGCATAAACCTGATTACAAGTTTATGAGAGTTTTTGGGTGCGAGTGTTATCCATACTTACGTCTTTTTCAGAGTCATAAACTTGAGTTTCGTTCACAATTATGCACATTCTTGGGCTATAGTCCTCAACACAAGGGATATTCATGTCTTACTCCTCAAGGTAAAATAATAATGTCTAGACATATGGTGTTTAATAAGGATGTGTTTAGCTAGGACTAGTCAGCGCAGCAGTCAATCTGTGTCTGTTGGTGGCAATTTATAGTGTGAAGATACTGCGCATGCCTCAGCATAGTCAGAAGTAGCTGCCACTGAATCTGGTCCCTCTAATACTCAGTCTGACGCAGCTGTCATTGCATCACTTCCTACTAATACGCATTCGATGGTCACAAGAAGCAAAGTGGGTGTTTTTAAACCCAAGGTGTTTTCTGTTGTTATTCTGGCTGATGAGAATATTCCAGACACAGTTGAACAAGCCTTAGAGTCTCCCGTGTAGAAAGAAACAGTGATGAACGAGTATAATGCTCTTGTAAATAATGGGACTTGTGAGTTGGTTCGTTTACCTGGAGAGAGAAAAGCAGTAGGATGCAAATGGATATTTCGTATTAAGCGAAATCCTGATGGCTCGGTTGCAAGGTATAAAGCACGACTTGTGGCGAAGGGGTTCTCTCAAATCCCCAGGAAAGATTTTAAAGATACTTTCAGCCCCGTTGTGCGGTTTTCCACTCTGAATGTTTTGTTGTCTTTGGCTGTTACTAACAAGTGGAAGTTACGTCAAATAGACATAAACAACGCATTTCTTAATGGAGAGTTGGGTGAGGAAGTCTATATGCAACAACCGTCGGGATTCGAACACTTGGCTGGTGATGGTACATCGCTCGTGTGCAGCTTGAAAAAGGCATTATACGGTCTTCGTCAAGCCCCACGAAACTGGTATAATAAGCTTCGTTCTCATCTTTTTAATACTGGTTTTAGGGAGTCAGTGGTTGATGCTTCTCTTTTTATTCGTGACAAAAATGGTGTTGTCTCGTACTTGTTATTGTACGTAGATGACATAATTGTCATCGACCCTTCTGAAACTGATGTTGAGAATGTGATAATCATTTTAAGTACAATGTTTGCTCTAAAAGATCTTAGAGAGCTGCAATTCTTTCTCGGAATAGAAGTGAGAAGAACTGCATATTCAATGCACCTTAGTCAAAGAAAGTTTGTGTTTGAGTTGTTGCAAAAGACAAAGATGGATAAAGCAAAGCCTACTCCTACACCCATGTTGTCTTCGAATAAGCTGGGACAAGAAGCTGGTAATCCTTTAATCGATCCACAAGAGTATCGAAGCATTGTCGGAGCTCTTCTCTATGTGTGTCATACTCGACCAGATATTGCGTTTAGCGTAAACAAAGTGGCTCAGTTTATGCATAAGCCGTGTGAAGGGCATTTGGAAGCTGTGAAACAAATCTTAAGATATCTGGTAGGGACAATAGACTTTGGATTGTTGTTTACTGCTTCAACAGTAGGAATATGGAATGTGATTTCATTTGCTGATGCTGATTGGGGTAATAACGTTGACGATCGTCGATCTACGACTGGGTATTGTGTGTATGTTAATAATTGCCTTGTGACATGGTGTTCCAGAAAACAAAAGTCTGTCTCGCGTTCGATAACAGAAGCCGAATATAGAAGCATTGCTGATGCGACTTCAGAAGTGATTTGGGTTGTATCATTGTTGAGTGATATGGGAATAAAGCTTACAAATATACATGTGGTTTGGAATGATAATACTAATGTTGTTGCATTGTTCGCAAACCCGGTTCTTCATGCTAAGTCTAAGCATGTTGAATTAGACATTCACTTTGTACGGGAGAAGATTGCACAAGAAAAGCTTCAAGTTAACTATGTTCCGGTAGAGGAACAGGCTGCCGATGGATTGACGAAACCTTTGTCAAAGTCTTATTTCCAGATGTTCAGGCACAAGATGAGTGTACAAGCTTCAATTTAGTTACTGGAGGAGTGGAAGAATGTTGTAATGTTGAAAAGTAAAAGCTGAAGTCTGGAGAAGTGGAAGAATGTTAAGGCTGTGAAAGCCCAGATGTGGGTCCCTCTAGTTGAGTCAGTTTTATTCCAACTGATTTAGTTTCATTCCAACTGATTTTTGTTGCAACCCGTTAAGGATAACTGTTGTGGTTTAACTAATACCCATCAGTTATTACTTGCTGGGTAATATAAATACAGGTCTAATGACTCAGGCCTATTATCGAGAATATTGAGCCCTACATCTGTTTAGTCTAGTAAAAAAGGTTCCCAAATTAATTCCTTGTTTTCTTTTCGCTTCAGTTTGTTTTTCTAGGGTTTCTTAGTTCAACAAAGACGATGTATCATGTATTTGGGGGCTGTGGTTTTTCGAGGCATGTGTGGGAGTTGCTTTTGAGTGCTTGTGGGCTGCAGTTGTCTCATAGTTGTTGGCTTGAGAAATTGAATTGGATACTTAGGCAGGGCAAGGGCAAGTCGTTACGAGCAACCATTCTTCGACTGACTTGGTGTGATTTAAACTACTACCTTTGGAAAGAAAGGAATAGGAAGATTTATAGGAGGAGGGTCCGTTCGGTTACTGATATTTTCTCTTTTGTTAAGCATGACGTTCGAGCTAGATTATCATATTATAATTGCTTTAGTTTTGATAACTGTTTACCTGTTGATTGGGGCCTTTGTTAAGGGGTTGTTTTTTGTTTGTATTTGGTAGGTTTGGTCCTGCCACTGATAGGTGTACATTTGCGGTTCTTGGATAAATAAAATTCTCATTTATACAAAAAAAACTAAAGAATTCCTGAAAACTTCCCAAAATTGTAACAAAATTTAATCACAAAATCGAAAATTGATAAGTACCCAGATAAAAATATCAAATTTATTTTTCAATTAATTGGTAACATTGATTCTCCATCCTCAAATACTCCCCAATTTTAACCAGATGAAGCCCAACAATAGCATTAGGATCCAATTCCCCACAATCTTGAATACACTTATCGACAATCTTAAATTTCAAAAGAAAATTTGACATGAAAAACAAAAACCCCATCACCAGGCACAATGCTCTCCATTATACCTCCTAACCCACCTTAAAAAACATGATTCATGTATAAAAACGACATCTACGAGGTGGGTTTTAGCCGAACTTTGTGCATCTGCCTGTGAAGTTTCGATGAAAAGCAAGCTTAGGTCTGGCGACATTGGTGGCTCGTTCACTAGCGAGTCACATATGTAGTAGACTGTTTTTGTGGAGCCTGAAGCAGTAGCGGTCGGGATCTTCGTGAGATGGGTTTTCGATTATGTTCCTCAACTTGTTGCTGCTGAATTTGAACCGCTTTTCGAACCCCCACAGTCGAATATGAGATTTGATTTTTGTTCCAAGAGAGATGAGGAAGCCTGGAATTTTATGAAGGTTTCTCGAACGAATTCTGAGAAGACAAACAATAGGATCTTTACGAATAAAAGGAAGGGAAAACTACATGGGTGGTCATCAAATCATCACTTTTTCTTATTTTGGTCGCCCAACTATTTTTTCGTCAAAATCATCCATCTCGTTAGATACATTTTCTGTTTTGGTCTCCTCCGTTAAAAATCTAACGGAATCGCTGACTTGGCATTTTATTTTTATTTTTTTGTCACTTGACTATCACTTTTCCTATTTTGGTCACCTAACTATCATCTTTTTTCCTATTTTGGTCCCTCGTAGTTGATCGAATAAAAAATAGTATAGTTAGGGATGTCAAAAAACACCTAAGATCGGCGGATTCTGACCCGATCCGGTAGGGTTAGATTTATTATTTTGAATTTTTGATTTTCGGGTCGGGTCGAGTCGGGTTTTGAAGAAGTTTGAGTTGGTATGTTGGAAATTCCCCGCCCTGCCCTGACCCCATATATTTGTAAATATATATTTATATTTATTATATTTAATATTTTTATTAATTTTCTTCGGGTTGGGTCAGGTTTAATCGAGTTTTTTATTAAAATTTCGGGATCGGACCAAGGTCGGTTTATACTTTTTATTATATCAGGTCGGGTCAGGTCAAAGATAAAGATATATAAAACTCGGGTCGGATTGGGTTGGGGTCGGCTAAAAACCCGGCCTGACCCGCCCCGTTGCCATCCCTAACTATAGTGTATCATTAGGTTTGACGAGAGGGACCAAAAAATAATATAAAAAATGCTATAAAAATTAAAAAAAAACACCAAGTCAGCGATTCCGTTAGATTTTTATCAGATGGGACCAAAACAGAAAAGGTATCTAACAGGAGAAATGATTTTGACCAAAAAATTAATTGGGTGACCAAAACAAGAAAATGGTGATGGTTGGGTGACCACCCGTATAGTTTTCCCTAAAAGGAATTATATAAGGAGTGTTTTAGTCCAAAAGGGCAGAAATTAAATAATACCTAAGAAATTGGTGGGAATGACATTCTCGCCATTTGAGGGAAAAAGCGTTAATGTTAGTAATGAGATATTACCGCTCGGTGAAAATGACTTCAATCCAAACATAGGAATTTTTTTTGGAAAAAATTATTACCCCTTGGAATAATTTTTTTCCAGTGAACCAAACACCCCTTAGATCACAATCAAATGTTCACCTGCTTGTGTTGCTTACGGTTTGATTACAAGATCTTCGAGTTACTACTACGTTCCTGGTGATGACTCTAATGTACGATATTACTTTTTAAATTTATTCAACCAGTGTTACCATCTTATTGGACAAAGACAAGCAAAAAAATGTAAAAGATCAGATAGCCTTCGTAGGATTTTATCGCTAAATCCCTTACATAAGGGTCCAAATGCTTAACTATTGAACTAAGCCTAATTCTTGTAAAATTTTCAAGAAAACCTATATATAAGTTATAGGCATGTAAACGAACCGAACAGACACGAACGAGGGTATGTTCTGGTTCGTTCGTTTAATTTTAACCGAACAACTAAAAAAACATATTTTTTGTTCGTGTTTGTTTGTTTAGGAATGCAGCTTGTTCGTGTTTGTTCGTTAAAATAATAACCGAACGTAAACGAACACAAATGAACGAATATAAAAGGACATTTGTGAATATTTAAATGAAGGAACATATGTGAATAAATTTAATTTTTTAAAATATAATACTTTTGTTATCAAAAATAATAAATATAAATAGACATATGTGAATAAATTTAACCAAACATAAACAAACAAATATAAATGAACGGATTACTGAACGTTCACGAACGTAAATAAGTGAACAAGCCATTTGTTCGTGTTCGTTCGTTTAATTAAACGAACAAAAAATCGTGTTCATGTCCCTTCGTTTAATAAATAAATAAACTTCCCGACGAACGGTTTGATAAACGTCTGGTTCGTTTACATGCCTAATAAGTTATACTAAGTTACCAACACAAAATAAAGTGATTAAATTAGAATTCTAGTATAATTTTAAGAAAACGTATTTAACTTAAACTGTGATTAAATTTAAAAAAGGTATAAGGCTAATTTTAACCCTTAGCGTTTACAAATTTTGTTATTTTGGCCCTTATCCTCTTTTAGGATAAATTTAGCTCACAATTTATATATTTTTATCAAATTTCTCACTTTTTAACTAGTAGATGATTGGACCGTTAAAAATTTAACAATGATGATATGGCATATACATGTGACAATACATTCTAACTGACATGACATCTAATTTATCATATACTTACCTGTGGAATATAATTCCATTCTGATATAAAAATACAAAACAACTCAAATTCAAAGAGAATATTAAAAAGGAATTATTCAAAACTAGAAGTGAAGGCGAGAAAAATTATAAACCCCAGCTAAGATAGAATCAAAATCCTACTTAAAGAAGTATGGACACAATCTGAAAATTCGCAAAAATAAATTCTTTCTAAACTCCAAGATTATTTGCCTAGAAACAAATATAACTCTGCCCTTGAATTCACTTTGAATCAATTTTTGTTCTTTAAAACACGAATCACTTTAAATCAACGATAGAGAAAGGAAGGCAGTGAAAAATTGACAAGATTATTGAGGTTTATAGAGATTGCTTATTTGTGAATCAAAAGGTAAGGAATTTTGATACAAATCGACTAGATTTTTTATTATTTTAGTTTAGGATTTGGGTATTTTAGTGTTTAATCTTAATTGAAGGGTTTAGGGTTTTTATTTATAATTTAAGATTTAAACTTGAATTTCAAAAACCAGTAATTTGGAGGATTCGATTATTGATTCAATCTAAAAGTGTAGCACTCTCGACCTGGATGTCACATTTGGGCCTCAAGCCCAAACCAAAACCATAAAATTTGCAAATAGATTTAGCCCAACAAGGTATTTCCAAAACACTTAGATCCAAAAGTTAAAAAACATGGATAAACAATTTAAAACGTTACAAGGGAGCTCCACTTTAATTTAAAATATTTAAACAATTGACTTGAGTAATACAATTTTAAAAGTAAGAATTACAGACTTGACCACGTAAGGTCCTATGAATACATAGCCCACTACCATACTCTGGAGGCCACCACATGCTAGAATCTCGTACCAATAGTGCTCCTCGATCCTACGATCAACCTAAGCACGAAAATAATGATTCCGAACCATGAGCTTACAAAGCTCAGTGGTACACATCTACTCTAATATACTTCATGCTAATCATAAACATAAGCATGTAAGCGAGTACGAGCAATAAGGATAGATAAATAAACATGTGGTGCTACCACTAGTCGCCTAAACGCATGCTCTCGTCAAAACAACACACTAAACATGGCACACAAGGCCCAACCATACTCGGGATCCCATCGTATCATCCGAGCGAAACACACAATGTCATTATCACAAACCTGAAGTGAGGCCCGGTGTCACACAGCCTCGGGAACGTACACTCTGAGTGAGGCCCGATGTCACACAACCTCGAGAACGTACACTCTCTCTCTGGGTGAGGCCTGGTGTCATACAGCCTCGCGAATGTACACCCATACCTGGCATCTCTCTTTGAGTGTCATCGGATGAGGCTCGGTGTCACACAGCATCGGGAACGTACATTCGGCATCTCTAACCATGGTGTTGCAACACTCTTTTTCTGGGTATTCGGATCCCACCAAACAAAGTGACCCAACCATACAAGTGCTCTCACTTGGCACGTAACCACACACGATCCATCGAGGATCCCTATGGTTGCTATTACATACAAGTCACTTAATATTTACCGAATTATTACTCATTATGCTCGTATATAATTAATCTCATTCATTGGCTCCATTAATCCATGTTATCACATTTATTCAAGACATAATTCAATTATTAATATTCACATTGATTCTCATCCTTAACTTATATTTATAGATTATTTATCGTATCGGGTACCGGTACTCGTACAAGAGTATCGATACTAAAACCGCTCACTATAATTCTTTAATTTTCACAAGTACCGATACGGGTCGACCCGTACCGATACGGCTTCTAATTGCGTACCGGTACGGCCCAAGCTCGTACCGGTACCCTATTCACGGGTTCACACTATTTCTTTGAATTACGATTTTACAACACTTTATTCAATCCCTAAAGCTTATGAAAGTCATTAGAGTTTGTTTACTAATACATTTTATCAATTAATATTAATTATCGACTTTATGATCATTTATTCAAATATTACCAATTATTAGTCCATTTAGAATAACTTCCATCGAACATGCCAATTTCGTATTCTAAACACTCAAGCAATACAACATGTAAATCAACCAATCAGATAATTATACAAATATTCAAACGACCCTACACGGTCCCTGAAGCTCATACTAGTCTCGAATATTCTCAAGTTCATCAGGCATCTCAATATTTACCAAGTCTCGCAACATCGGTCTCAACACATGCTTATTCATCATCTACCTATTTTACAGATACTAACACGCAAAGCAATCACATTTATGATGCTCATGAAGAAATAGGGGTTCGAGGTGTACTGACCTTAAGCCAACGCCATAAATCCTCATCCAAGCTCCTCCAATCATTTCTTTAATTCCAATACTCGAGTCCACCAAAACCTCGGATAAAATAGATACGACTACATAAGCCATTTCACATTATCGGACTACTTTAGGGGATAAAATGCATAAAAATAGCTTATCAGGTTCGAATTTGGCAAAACGGACTGTGTCAACGAACTCAAAACTTCGAGAAACCCCTAAGTATGGTCCCCTAAAAAGTCATCACGGGTCAAAAAGTCAACAGTCAACGCCCTGGTCAAAGTTAACGACGTCTAGTCAACAGTCAAAAAGTCAACAGATATGACGACAGCTCGGTCAACGCGGCTCGGCTCGGGTCAACGGCTAGTGTCAACGCGGCTCGGCTCTAACCTGGCTAGGCTTAGATGGCTCCATTTCGCCCAAGGTGATGCCCACGTGTGGCCGGCGACGCGTGCAGTGTCGTTCGGTCGTCGGACAGTGACGGCAAATCACAACCTAGGGTTTTCGACGGCAAAGACTTCATTGGTGCGTGTTTGGACTCCTCCAAACCCTTTTCCTCCTCACTTCGGCTAGTGGCGACTCTGATGACGACGAGAAAGATACCAGACAACTCGGGACGGTGAGACGATTACAACAGTACCAACAGTGTCGAAAATAGGCCATCGAGCGACAACAAATCTGAGATTTCTCTCTCTAACCCCCAACCTTTCTCTCATCTTCCTCTCTTTCTATCTTCAAAGATATTTCAAATACTCCCCCTCCTGCCACACGTAAACCAGACCAATTTAATGTCCCTTTAAAGAAAAATGGTCAAAACACACACTTAGTCACTTAGCTTTCCAAAGGTTCTCACTTTAGCACCAAACTCTTACCGGCCTATAAAATGGTCACTAAATCTTCTCAAACTAACCTTTCAACTTTAATTCCTTCGAATTGAATCACCAAAATAATAATCCAATACCCAAATTCGAGGCCCAATTTACTTACCCGAGATTTGGGTTGTTACAAAAAGAATGCCCAAAATAATAGAAAAAATACACACTAGTAAATCTGTTTAAAGTTTCAAAAACCTATATATAAAAACTTACAATGGCTAAGGATTTTTTAAGTTGTGATTTCCTTTGAACAACATAGAATCGATGTTCCTTCTACATTCAAAAGAGTTTTTAAAAGAGATCTGGAACTTTGAAAATAATGAATCAATTGACGGCTTCTTTAGGAAGGATTTTGATTCTCGGGGTTGAGAATTTTTCAGGCAAGCTTTTAGTTTTAAATTCAATTTTTTAAAATATTTTATTTCAATTTTAATTGTTTTATTTTTTATATTAGTTTGAAATTATATTCCACATGTAAATATGTGATGGTTTGATGCCATGTCATTTAAAATGTATTGTCACATGTATATGCTATGTCACCGTTGTTAAATTTTTAACAATCCAATCATCATGCTTGTTGAAAAATGAGAAATTTGACAAAAATATAGATATTGAGGGCTAAATTTATCCCAAAATAAAAACGATGAGGATCAAAATGACAAAATTTGTAAACGTTAAGAGTTAAAATTAGCCATATGCCTTTAAAAATTAAACTAAAACTGTTTTTCTAGTTTGTTTGGGAATAAAAAATAATTATTTATTTATTTTATAAAATTATTATTAAATTCCAAAAATTAAATTTATAATATTTATTTATGATAGATTATAAGCTATTTATTTATATTTAAAAATTAAAATAATATTTATATTTATAAATAAATATTCTTTCACGATAAATATTATAAATTCTAAAAAATTATTATTTTAATTTTTAAATCCACGTCGGCATCGTTGTTAGTTTTTAAAGGTCAGTGACTAAAATAGAAAAAAAATATAACGTGAGTGATGATTTTGTCAAAAAAAGTTCAGTGACCAAAATAAAAAAATAATAATAATTTAATGACTACTGGTGTAATTTATCCTAAAAATAAAGAAAGAATGACTTAGTCCACCACCACTCTTTCCGAGCCCGACTTAAATTTGCAGTGTACAACAAGTCTTTGATAGCTATGGTTGTGGTGAACAACATAAACAAAGTTTTTTGGGGGGGATTATCATACATAATGCTTGATGCATGTGTAATATATATGTCACATTGGATATATATTAAGAAAATAATAATAGAAAACGAAATACATCCACCAAATTAAGAAATATAAAAAACGATTAATTCGATTAATACATATATCAATATATATTAAGAATAATGATTAATTTAGTCTTTAACGTTTTTATTTTTCGTTAAGTTGATTTTTGTAAGTTAAATTTCGCTTAAACCTTTCAAGAAAAGTCGAATCATTTTTTAATAAAAGTGATGATTACAATCTTAAACTTTTAACGGTTTTAAGGTAATAGTTCTCATGCATCTTATGCAGACACATTATTTGTCATGTAAAAAAAATATTAAAAAACTTACAAAATATATACAGATTATCATGTTAATAATATTAAAAATTAACGTTTTAATCAATATTTCTGAGGTATACAGAAAAATAACGTTATTTTCTGTTGACTTGTAAATCATTTTTTGTTAATCAATTTATTTTTTTATGAAACAAACACTAAAAAAATGTGAAGAACTTTTTTCCTAAGTTATTTTCGCAAAACAAACAAACCCTATGAGCATTTCTGAGATTAATACCTAGCAATTTATGCCAAATAAAATTTAGTATAATTTTATGTGTATCTCCCAGTATTTTATTTTTTAGTATATTTGATAAAGAAAAAAGTTCTATTGTTTTTGTGGTTCTATTCGACTGCATAACATTAGTTTTAACTTAGACCATTGAATAAATAGGTAAATAACATCATAATTAAAATTAGTTTTAACTTAAATACTCATATTATTCCATCTTATATGAGTTCGAATCTCAGTATAAAAATATAATACATATATGTTTAATAAAAAAATTACAAAAAAAAAATCTTCATTGTAATAAAGATTTGTTCTATGCATATGACGTCATTATTCTACACCTTCGTAGGGTTACGTAAACTATATAAATTGACTTTGAATTTTCATATATGTAATTAGGGACGAAGCTAGGATTTAAAAGTGGTAGTAAAATATAAATTTTAAAAGGTGTAGAGCAAATTTATAATTATTCTAATTTTTTCAAAAAAATATATATAAAATTATAATATACCTATGTCACTATATGTAATACTTACGCTTTATTTGATTGATAGAAAAATGGAAGGATGGAAGGAGGGGTGGAAAAGTGAAAAGAAAATAAATTTTAAATATGTTTCGTATGTAAGAAAAGTGAGAGAAAAAAAAAAGAGAGATTGTCATTTTTCTTCATTATGTGTAGAAATAAATCACTATAATTTAGAAAGAAACGAAGAGAAAAATTTGAGTTAATTCAAAATATAAAATTTTTCAATTTTTTATTTTTTAATCTACCAAGCAATGAATGGGAATATATATATTTAATTTTTACATCCTTCGTACGAAGCACACGAATAGAAAGAATTTTTTTTCATTTTTCCACTTTTCTATCTATTTAATTTTCATTATTCTAATTCTCTTATCAAGCAAAGCTCTAGAGAATAGAAATTATCTGCCCATTTTTGGTGCTTCTATTTATGTCTCGTATTCAAAACATAAGTTTAGAGTTTACGGTTAAGCTTCATAATTAGAGTTTAGAGTTTAAGATTTAGAATTTAGAATTTAGAATTATAACTTAATTTTTTTTAGTGTTGGACAAAAGGAGTATAGTATTTTTGTCCAACCATAGATGGGCCATTAAACAAATAAAGGAAAGAATCCAGATTGTAATAAAGATCAGTACTATATGAATATGACATCATTATTCTAAACAAAAATTATGTAACTTTTATGGCCCAATACTAAAATTTTAAACTTTAATTTTAAATTTTAAATTCTAAAGTATAAACTCTAAAAATATAGACACTACTCATAATTTCTTAAACTCTAATCTTAGATCTTATCCTTGAACTTTAAATTTATTTATTTTTAATGTGAAAATATAAATAGAGGCGCCGAAAACGGTCTATGATTTCTATTGCATTATTCTACACCTTCGTATGGGTTACGTTAACTGGTGCTTCCCAATTAATTGGCTCTGAATCTTCATACGTGCAATTCCTATAAATTACTAATCAATCAGTTACCCTGTACACAGCTGCCAAAGAGTGGAAAAACAACAAGACAAAATCATGGGCTTTCGTTGTATGTTGAAGGAACTTGCTCTGTTTGCAGTTATGTTAGCAGTTGTAGCAACTTCAGTGGTCGCTCAAGCAAAACCAGGGTGCCAAAGCAGCTGCGGGAATATCAGCATCCCATACCCGTTTGGAACCGGCAGTGCCGATTGTAATATCACTTGGAACTTTTTCTTTCGTTGTAACACCACCTTCAACCATTCTTAACCACCAGCGACATTGAAGTTGTCCACATCTCTCTGGATGGCTATTTGCGCATCAATGAGTCCATAGGTCACGACTGTTACAACTCATCAGGCCGTAGTTTATATCACGATATGTGGATCGAGCTCGCGAAATTCCCCATATCGCATACCAGAAACAAGTTCACAGCCGTTGGTTGTGATACCTATGCTTATGTCCGGGATTACGAGGGAGATACGTATTCGACCGGATGTTTAACGTTTTGTAACAACATAGCCGATGTGATAAATGGGTATTGCTCCGGCATCGGCTGCAGCCAGACGGCTATCCCTAAAGGAGTGAAGAGTTATCATGTAACGTTTGGTAGTTCTAACAGACATTCCAGAATATTGGGCTTCAATCCTTGCAGCTATGGTTTTGTTCTGGAGGATGGAGCCTATAACTTCTCTGTTTCAGATCTTTACAGTGATGATTTCGTAGACAAGGAATTCCCGATGATACTCGATTGGACTATGGGCTTCAAACTTGCACGGAAGCTAAAATGGATCCACAAAATTATGCTTGCAAGCAAAATAGTGCTTGTATTGATGCAGAAAATGGTCCTGAATATTTATGCAAGTGTCTTGATGGTTTTCAGGGTAATCCTTATCTCTCCAACGGCTGCCAAGGTCAGATTCTTTCATTTTGGATTTAGTTTTATCAATTTAGCTTACTATTTACGCACACATATTGATTAACATGTTTGAAAATGTGCAGATATTGATGAATGCGAGACACTGAAGCCTTGCAATGCAACTGGAAAAATGGAACAGGTTGCAGTCTTAAAGCCAAGCCGCCCGGTCAGAGTTTTCCCATTCTTATTGTTTCACTAGGTTGGTACAGATGAAGGCTTGAAGAAGAAAAGATCATAAGATGCTTAATTTCCAAAATACCCAACTAAAAATGGTCAACAAATGTTTTGTCTGATATACAGGTATAGGCATAAGTCTTGTATCTTCGCTCTTGTGCTCCTCTTGGGTGTATTTGGGGCTCAAGCAAAGAAAGCTCACCAAACTGAAACAGCAAAACTTTCAGTAAAATGGTGGAATCTTGCTGCGGGAACAGCTTTCAAAACGTGAAGAATATGGTGAAACAGCTAAAATCTTTACAGCCGAAGAGTTCAAGAAAGCGACCAACTACCACGAAAGTAGAATCCTTGGACAAGGAGGTCAGGGTACTGTTTACAAAGGATTACTGCCCGGTGATCGCAGCGTTGCCATTAAAAAGTCCAACATCGGAGATCAAAGCCAGGTTCAACACTTCATTATTGAAGTTATTGTGGTATCCCAAATCAACCATAGAAATGTGGCGAAACTCTTGGGTTGTTGTTTGGAGACACGAGTCCCTTTGCTGGTCTATGAATATGCAAGGAATGGAACCCTCTTCCATCACTTGCACAACAATGCCTCGGTCATGTCATGGGAAGCTCGTTTGAAAATAGCCACAGAAGCCCTTTCCTACTTGCACTCTTCTGCATCTCCGCCGATTATTCATCGCGATGTCAAGCTGACCAACATCCTATTAGACGAGAACTACACTGCTAAAGTATCTGATTTCGGTGCTTCGAGATTGGTCCCTTCGAATAAACAACAGATAACAACTCTTGTGCAGGGAACACTGGGCTACTTGGATCCTGAATACTTTCGTACGAGTCAGTTGACCGAGAAGAGTGATGTTTATAGCTTTGGGGTTGTTCTCATAGAATTACTAACAGCTTTGGAAGCGATTTCTTTTGAAATACCCGAGTCTGAGTGGAATTTGGCTTTGTTGTTTCTGTCATGAAAGAGGAAAGGTTGGTAGAAATTCTTGATGGACGAGTGCTGAATGATAACAACATGGAGCAGCTTAAGGACGTGGCAACCATAGCTAGGAGATGCGTGAAACTGAAGGGAGAGGAAAGGCCAAGTATGAAGGAAGTTGCGTCTGAATTACAAGGATTGCGGGGAATGGAGAAACATTCATGGGGAAAAGCCAACTTACACGAGGAAGAGACTAAACACTTGCTTGATGCGTATGACAGTGGCATTGGCTATGATGGCTCAACTAGCATCTCCATGGGGCCTGATAGCATGAAAAACCAAGTCCCATTTGAAATCTACGGTGCATGATGAGTTCTTTTTTTTTTTCTTACATTTGGTTACAAAATAAAGAAAGGACACTAAATCTGTTGTGTATTGTCTGTGTTGTAAAGATATAATCTTATTAGCTTACTTAATGTGTTTGTATAACAAATTGGCTCCAAAAGTATATCTCTTGTTTTCACATATAGTTAGAGTAATAGCTCCCTCTATAATCTCTTGGTTTTCACAATTAAAAAAATATCTTTTGAATAGTTGTTGATATTGGTTTTGGCACTTCAATGGGTTTTATAATTTCAGACATCAAGATTGAATTTGGTTTTCTTATCAACGAAAGTAAGCATTTTTAATTCAACCTGGAAAATTTGGAACAAATATAGTAATTGATAGAAGTAGGTCAAAAATGTAATCAACTATATAATTTTGCATTAGCAGATAATGGCATATTGTTACTGTGAATCAAACAATGGCATTCTTTATAGGTTCTTCTTCCGTGGGACGCCAAAATGTCTTGCGAACACACAGCAATCCCTCGTTGTCCTTGGAATAAATCATTAGGATCTCCCATTGTAGTGATTTAGCCATGCTCTCCACCTCGCTTATTGTTTTGCTATTATCTCGTACGATCAGCTTTCCTTCTGGCCTTAGAATTCGGTCAACTTCTGCGATTACCGTAACCAACTTGCACCTGTAGCCGGTAAAACATCATATCAGGGAGGTAGTCTTGGTTGAGAATGAAATATGCAAGAAATATAGCAGGGAAGACAGAAAACCTCTTTTTAATGCTTGAGAAGAGATGATCAGCATGAAGAACATCATACGTTCTGGGGTATGTATTAAATGACTCGCACCAATCATGATATATTCCGAACAAGCCACGTTCGTATATCATTGGAAGGGTATCAGGAGAGTCTATTGGAACTACATTCATAACCCATACTTTCAAGTCTTTCAGGGCTGCAGCAAACCTGAACACAGAAACACAAATGCATGGGAAGAATAAGCCCTGAGAGGACGGCAACATAAGTTCACAATTAAGCTAAGCTTTATATTTCACTTGGGGTATTTTTGGTCTTGCAAAGGAAGGGTCGAACGAATTATGCCATAACTAGCGAGAGGTCAAATGAAATACCCTCCATAAACGGCTTTCATATCCATAACATTTCTCGAAGAAGACCAGTTGATTCCCATCCCCTTCAAATATAACTGTGAAACTACTGCTTTCCAGTGATTGTAGTCTGCAGTGAAGTCCTCCTGAGCAGCTTTACCGTAAACGCCAACCTGAGAATTCAACCAATATGGTGGTTGCTCTAAACGTACTGGCCATTTTGCAGGCCACAGGGATCCACGCTTTGTTGAATCTACTGGCACTTTGTGCATGCAGGCCTGAAGGGGTACATCCCTGGTGATATAAACCAAAAATATCATCCAATTAAAGTATGGCAAAACATTATTTCTCAAAAAAGTAGGAAGTACATCACTTGAAGAAAAATGCCCTTTAATCTAGTAAATAATTTTGGAGCAAATGTAAACACTTCAGCTCACTTGTATAAAAATGCATTAGGACACAGCTAAACAGGAGATAAATATTTAAAAGAAGTTTCCAATTGATTTTGAACTTTATTTCATAGATTATTTAGACATAATATGCCCTTATAACAGAATCACATAGATAACTTCCGACCAAGGGAAAATATATTACCAGGCTGCATTGGGGTCATCAGATTCTTCACAAAGTGGAGGTGCATTTCTAGATCTTTTCTTGTAGCAATCATTGGATGTTGGCTTTTGATATATTGCAGCTCCAATATTGTTCAATTTGTCCTTTTTAACGACCACCAGATCCCAGCACATTGACTTTGTTAGCCGAGACATTTCTGCCATCAGTAACCACAGCACACAAATATTGAAGGACACATAAAACTAAACAAAAATATTGCTCTCCTTGGAGACATGACTAGATTATGAACTATTTTACCTTTCCAAATGCCAAAATCTTCAGGGCCCTTCCTATAAACTGGTGTAGCTGACCAAACAAAGTAACCACCAGGTCTCAGGACACGGTTGAGTTCTAACAGAAGTTTGCCGCCTGAAATAGGCCTCAAAATGTGTCTCTGAATTAGAAAATGACACGACAGTATATTGCTAAATGGTGATATATAAAAGAAAAATGAAATTCCACCTTCAACATGCCAGGGTACCCTGCAACGTGCACAGTGAACAAGATCGAAGACTGAACTAGGAAAAGGTAACCTTTTGGTGCCCATCACATTTAATATGGCAGGAATACCCCGTTCAAGTGCAAACTGCACTTGGGCTTCATGCTCATCCTTAGGTGCAAAAGACATTGCAAGAACATCTCTTTCGAAAAGATAGCCTCCAAAGCTAGCCACCCCACAGCCAACATCAAGTATCACACGGGTTCTTTTTCCCCATGCAATTTCAGGAACAGACTGCATCATTGAAGCAAATATGCTTTCAAATTTACATAGAGAAAATAATTTAAGAAAAAAAATAAAAGCTACACAAACTGATCCTACTGATGTTAGCTTATCTGACTAAAATATTAATAAGTAGAAGAAAGGAGGGAAATAAAAGTTAAGGAATAAGATTATAAAAAGGAGCAGAAACAACATTAACAAATACCAAAGGAAAGAACAATGATGCCAATGTTTTGAAATAGCTTCAAGTTCTTTGAGGTGGCTCAAGTTACACAATTGGAAATAATGTGAGACACTAAACCATATAGACTTCTGCTTCATGAGATGAATGCCGTATCAAAGAGAAAGAAACACCCGGTAGCTAAAATAAAGCCATTGCAATTTGCTTACTAGAAAGAGTTAAGTTTGTGCTCAAGTACATGTTTATATGATTGTATACAGGTAAACATGTACAGACAGTTGGAAACAACTGATTAATTATACACATTTGGAATTTGGATAACTTGTATGATTAACCTGCATATGGCCATTTATGTGGCTTTTCTAAACTTAATAACTATAATGATGCTAAAGATGAAAAGGAAAATCTTAAAATTATTTTTCCCAATAATGTGCTGTTTTTCCTTTGAAAGTATAATAAAAGTAGCTTGTCTTCACATATCATCAGACACCAATGCAAAATAAAATGAAGATTATATCCAGACACGCTCCCAAATAATAGAGGTTTTGTAGCAGAGAATAAATGTTTTCACTGTTTTAATTCTTGATTTACAGAAAAGAAGTGAGTCCCTTTTATAGGACTAAAATACAACAATCCTAGCTAAGTTAGACTCTATCTCTATCTATTATTAAAAAGATTATAAATTTAAATTTAGATAAGATAAGATTTATCTTATCACTAAGTTAGATAAGACTTAGCTATTTAGTTATTTACTAGGACTAAAATACATAGAAATATATTTACAATCTACACTCCCCTCAAGCTGGTGAGTATATGTTGTAGAGTCTCAGCTTGGATGTAAGCTCATCAAAGGTGGTTCTTGGAAGTGCCTTGGTGAGTACATCAGCTAGCTGTTTGTGAGTTGGAACAAAGTTGAGCTTGACTGTTCCATTAGTAACCTTTTCTGAGATGAAGTGACGATCTAGTTCCACGTGTTTGGTCCTGTCATGGTGAACTGGATTCTTTGCAATGCTGATTGCTGACTGGCTATCACAATGAAGTTCAAATTGTTCATTGTGATTCATTTGTAATTCGGTCAAGAGTCTTTGTATCCAAATTCCTTCACAAATCCCAAGTGCCAATGCTCGAAATTCAGCTTCTACACTACTTCTTGACCACTGATTGTTTCTTGATCCTCCATGTCACTAGATTTCCCCAAACTCGAGTACAATATCCACTGGTGGATCTTCTACTAGTCAGTTCTCCTGCCCAGCTTGCATCTGTGAAGACTTCCACTTTTCTGGACTCATTCTTAGAAAAAATCAATCCATGGCCTAGTGTCATCTTTAAATATCTCAAGATTCTGGTTACTGCCTCTAAATGTTCCTCTCTAGGGTCATTCATGAACTGACTTACAATGCTAACAGAATAAGCAATGTCTGGTCTTATAAGTGACAAGTAAATCAGCTTACGTACCGGTCTTTGATAGTGTTCTTTGTCCACTGGAATTCCTTTGTCATCAATTCTGAATTTCAGATTATACTCCATAGGTGTCTCAGCTGGCTTGCACCCCAACATTCCATTTTCTGAAAGCAAGTCTAGAATGTATTTCCTTTGATTGATTACAATTCCGGTGTTTGATCTAGCCACTTCCATTCCTAGAAAGTATCTCAAGTAACCCCAAATCTTTAGTTTCAAATTCAGTTGCCAAAAACTCTTAACTTTCTGATTTCCATAGAATCATCACCTGTGATGATTATATCATCAACATAGACTATTAAGATAGCCTTTTTGTTCTCAGGAGAAGTTTCGAGAAACAAAGTATGGTCAGTTTGACATTGTAGATAGCCAAATTTTAGAATGGCTTTAGTAAATCTATCAAACCAAGCCCGAGGTGATTGTTTAAGACTATATAATGATTTCTGTAGTTTACATACCTGACCAGAATTTGAATCTTCATTTAAACCAGGTGGTTTTTGCATGTACACCTCTTCTTCTAGAGTTCCATTCAAGAATGCATTTTCGATATCAAGCTGGTGAAGTGGCCATTCTTGATTTGCAGCAAGAGATAATAAAACTCTCACGGTATTAAGTTTTGTCACTGGTGCGAATGTCTCCTAGTAGTCAATCCCATAAGACTGAGTGAATCCTTCGCCACCAGTCTAGCCTTGAACCTTTCTATGCTCCCATCGGCATTATATTTGACTGTAAATACCCATTTACAGCCCATTGCCCTTTTTCCAGGTGATAAATCAGTCATAACCCAGGTTTTGTTCGCTGCCAGTGCCTTGATCTCATCTTCAACAGCCTTCTTCCATTTTGGATCTTTCAAGGCTTCATGTACAGATTGAGGAATATGCACCTTATCAATTCTGGCAGTGAAGGCTCTAAATGAAGGCATCAGCTTCCCATAGGCCACATACTTTTGTATCGGATGACTGGTACATTTCCTGACACCTTTCCTTTGAGCAATAGGTAGATCAGATGTATCAATTGAAGGGATAATAATATCATTACTCACAGATTTCATACCTTCTTCATCCTCTAAGGATAATGGAATTGGTTCCAGTTCTTGAGCAGTCCTAAGCTGTGTAGTTTTTTGTGAAGTAAGCCTTTTCTTCCTTGTATAGAAACTTAGTTCCTTTGTCCCAAGTTGAGTTTCTGAAGAAGGTTTCTGTGGAGTTTTAGGTAGTGAATCTGGTATTGGGATGTGGGTTCTGAATGGAGTATTGGAGGAATAGGATTTGTTATGGATGTAGGAACATTTGTGGTAGATAAAATAATGTCTTTGGTACATATAGGATTGTTTATGATGGATGTAGGAATATTTATAGGTAGCTGGACTGTTTGTGGCTGAAATTCATCAAAACTCTCCCCCTGGATTTCAGAATCTGAGAAAAAAAGTTGTAATTCATGAAAGGTAACATCCATAAAAACATAAAATTTACGAGTGACAGGGGAATAACATTTATAACCCTTCTGAAGAGGAGAATACCCAAGAAAAATACACTTGACAGCCCTTGGATCCAATTTACTTCGAAACTGCTTATGGATATGAACAAAAGCAGAACACCCAAATATTTTAACAGGTAATGTACAAGACATAGGTTTAAAAGAAGGAAACTGTTTAAGAAGAATTTCCTTAGGAGTTTGAAATTTTAATACTCTACTGGGCAGTCTATTAATGAGGTATGTAGCAGTAAGCAAGGCTTCCCCTCAAAAATGTTTAAGAACATTAGAAGAAAACAACAATGATCTAGCAACCTCTAAAAGGTGTCTATTCTTCCTCTCAGCCACTCCATTTTGTTGTGGAGTATCCACACAAGAACTAATGTATATAATACCTCGCTCTCGAAGAAAATTTCCCAAAGTAGTAGTAAAAAATTCACTCCCATTGTCAGTTTTCAAATTTCGAATTTTGCTACGAAATTGAGTTTCAATCAGCATATAGAATTTTCTAAATATACCCTCAGTTTCCGATTTATCCTTCATTAAATACGTCCATGTAGTTTTAGAATGATCATCAATAAAGGATACAAACAACCTACTCCCAATAATATTCTTAACTTTAAAAAGGCCCCAAATGTCACTATGGATGAGGGAAAATGGTTGAGATGGTGTGTAAGACGATTGGGGATAAGGGTTTCGAATATGTTTTGCAATCTGGCATATATCACAAGTAAAAGATGGTGGATTTTTTATGAATGAATAATTTGGGAACCAATTTTTGGAGATAAGAAAAATTAGGATGTCCAAGGCGAAAATGCCATAACAAAATTTCATTGGAACTTAAACCAGAAATTTGGGAGGAAAAACAAACAGAATTGAGAGTGCAACTTGATAGGACTTGTCCCTTGGGAAGTGCTTGGCCTTCAATGATGTATAGTCCACTACACAGCTTAGCACTACCAATTACTTTCTCCGAATCCATTTCCTGAAAAATACATCCATGCAAACTAAATTTAGTATAGCACTGCAAATCACTACACAATCTGCTAACTGATAAAAGATTGCATTATAAATCAGAACATAAAGGATGAGTTTAGCACAATATCCTTATTAAGAAAGATCATTTCGATCCCTTCCACCTCGATCAATGACCCATCTACAGTCTTCACATGCTTCATGTGATGTTGTTTTGTAAAAGTCAAAAACACATCATTGTTTCCTGTCATATGATCAGTAGCACCAGAATCCACTATCCATAAAATTTGAGTAGTGTTGGAGAGGAATGAAATACTACCATGCGGAATATTGGATGTTGTAGGCTGATCAGCAAGACAAACATTGATTGAGATCGACTGATTTACGATGTGGAAGTGGTATGCATTGCGCAAGATTTTAGAGGATCTAAAAAACCCAAACTGATACCATGCAAATAATAGAGGTTTTGTAGTAGAGAATAAATGTTTTCTCTGTTTTAATTCTTGATTTACAGAAAAGAAGTGAGTCCCTTTTATAGGACTAAAATACAACAATCCTAGCTAAGTTAGACTCTATCTCTATCTATTATTAAAAAAATTAGAAATTTAAATTTAGATAAAATAAGATTTATCTTATCACTAAGTTAGATAAGACTTAGCTATTTAGTTATTTACTAGGACTAAAATACATAGATATATATTTACAATCTACAACGCTACGTTAGTAGACAGAACATATATATAATGAAAAGGACTTACATTTTGAATAAAATCAATGTAATGAAGAGCACCATTCACAAACTGAGTTCCACCCCCAGGAAACGTAAGGTATTCACCAGTTACTTTAACCCAATTTTGATGCCCCTTAACCTCTGCAAGCTTGGTATGGGGGACATTGTAGTACCATATCTGCGCCAAGCACCAAAAGAAATTTCAGCCAAAGTAAATACACATAACTAAAGCACTTGTTCATGAAGGAGATGGATGCGTACTTTATCTCTACTTTTAGGCCACTTTATTGAGCGCTTATATCCTTCAGGCAGAGGGACAAGACATGTAGGAGCTTCATCAGGACAGTGCCTCTCGCGATGTTCATAGTGGTTTGTGCTCGGAAGCTTTCTGATAACTTTCCAATTGTCTAGGCAAGGTATGTAGTCTGGCCCAGCAGTTGACTTGCAAATTTTCCAATGGTGATCATTATATTCACTGGACATAAAAGATTGTTGTGATTTCTTCTCATTTTGGGATTCTACTGCTTGAGTTGACCAAGCTCCATTTTGAGTAGTAGACTCGGTCAAAATTTCTGATTGAGTACCAGTAGGGAGAATCTCATTTGAAGCTTGATTGTTGTTTTCCTTGCTTTCCACACTGTTATCAACGACACTTTGTTCCAAATGCTCGTCTTGATTTTCGTCATTCTTCCTCTCGGTCAAAATAGCCTCTTTGCCAACATGTTTCATTTTATCTGCAGTTTCATCTAACTCATAGTTCTTCCCACTCCCAGCAGACTCAGATCCGTTTTCTCCAGAGCTCTCCTCTGAATCTGCATGCAACATTTTTTTCATTTCACGACCTTCATTCTCTGCTACTCTAGCATCTACATTTGATTCTCCATCTCTTGAATCAGTTTCCCCATCTTTTCCATTTCCATTCCCATCATCTTCATCCATTTCTTGTGCACTTTTCGACTCATTTTTCTCATCATAACTCTCATTTGCATGATTTTCTTCCTGGTTTTTCTCAGCTGAATTCTGAGACTCGTTATCACTCTCAACAACTAAGTTCTCCACAGAATTGTCCTCATCAGTGATCCCAGGATCTTTACTAGGCAGACCACTGCCATCTTGTCTTGTTTCAGCCCCAAATAGATCACCTGAGGTATCATCAAATTGCTTAGAATCACCATTTGGCACTGTTTGTTTGACATCGTTTCTGGTCTCCAAAGATAAAATTTCAGAATTCTTAACTGGAACAATTGATGAAGACACGAACATCCAAATACCAACTAAACAAAAAACAACCAAAACGACTATAGTAGCTATCGAACAGTAACGCGATGACTTCCTCCCATCAACTCTGGAATACTTCCCGGTAGCCATGTTTCTTTTCAAAGGGTTTTCTTGTTATATTAAGCTGGGAGAGCAATACCTTGGCATTAGTATCACAAACTCCATACAATTGTATTACAACTTTAAATATCAGAAAAACTTTATTGCCCCCAAAGATCTAGACAGCTAGATCGATAAACAATTGAATCCAAGTGTGGCTTGAAAATATACTGAAACAAGCAAAGGGTAACTGAAATACTTGTATCTATGCATGGAATTTTTCCATAAGGGAAATCAATAGCTAAAAATATTAAAGCCAAAACCTCCAGCAGAAGAGAACATTAAATGTTTCTAGTACAGAGAGTTAAACCCTAGAGTAAACAAAAGCTACTCTTACCAATAAACGTCATAGGTAACAATAAATCAGACTAATACAGCATTTGCATTTATCTAATGTGCTTTTTAATCTTTTCTTAATTTACGATGAAAACCCAGTTCCCAAGAGTTCAACTTACAGAACCCTGAAAAAAACGGGAACAGGAACTTAAAAACACCATTGGAAGCACTTCAATTACATACAAAAACCCATAACCAAGACAATCCCTTAACTGATAATGAAGAATTTAGCCTCACGACAAAAAGATATCTAACTTGAAAAATATGAACAACAAAGGAGAACGGGAAAAAAAGCAATATGTTGAAGCAAGACTGTACCTTTCGGTGGCGGGCCGTTGAAGACTTGGTGTAAGGATCAGGGTTTGGATAGATTTAGGAGGTTTTGCCCATTTGATTACCCTCGTGATTAAAATGAAAGGGAGGTGAAAAGGAGTAGCAGAAGCTGATGATGCTGAAGCGGAGGAGTTCCAACGGAACTTGACGGCAGAAGATCAGTGTGTTTACGGGTGGCTGGATTCTTACGAAACTGTAACATTTGGAAACATTATAGAGATTTTCTACTAGAAATTGACTACTAATTCGCTATGCATAAAATTTTGTATTTTTCTTGGTATAAACTATTAAATGATTATATAAAGAGTCAAGGTACTAATGCAGAGTTATGGTCCTATTAAATAAACTACTTAAATTATGTGTTATCGAAAAAGTAGAATGAAATAATCATATAATTAAATTAAAACTTTGTATTCGGTTTGAATTGGTATTTTTATGTTAGGGATAGATATGGATTTTTTTTTTTATTAAATAGAGAGGTGTTATAGTCCTAACGAATACAATTAGATCTCTATAGATATGGATTCTTTGATCGATATCAATATAGAATAATTTGAATTTTCTAGATAAATCATTGCTTGCATTCCAATATTAAAAGATAAAATAAATGAGTAGATAGATTCCAAATATTTCAAAATAAAACATTGCCGGGGTCTACTGATAACCAAAACACCAATTCTCCATTCTATTCATTTTCCTGCAAAGAAAAGAGAACAGAAAAGGTATGAAAATCACAAAAGCTGCACACCAGTTTCAAAGTAGGATGAATAACCAGTGCTTGCTTGCATCAAAACATATGCAAGATCAAATTGTCGAAATGATACGCCAAGCACTGATTATATGCAAATATATTGAATATATCCAACGAGCAGTTTGTCTCAAACTGAACCCATAAACAATGCGTAATCGCATGTTTATTTAATAACATGAAACCTCGTAATCTAATAAAAAAACCGATAATATCTAATCACTGTTGACAAGCTGTACCATACAAAACCAAGCTGACTACTGGAGATGATCAAAATGACCTCTTATTATTGGTCTTGGATGATGAAGACGACTTGGCTTTGGCAAAATCAACCAGGCCTTTGAAGAGAGCGTCTTCTGGTTTTACTTCTTTGGTTGGGGCCCTCGAGTTAAGGGAGAGATTTTGAGTTTCTCCAACCAAATTGTCATAAGAGGAACCAGATCCATTATTGGAATTAGAAGAACCACCTGGATAACCGTGTTGGTGCTCAAAGAATTGTTGTCTCTGATTAAACTTTGAAGGTGGTGGTGGAATGTTTCCTGCAGGACTGTCCGAGTGTGCTGAAGGCAGCAAATTGCCATCAGCGGATTTGCTCAAGGAAGCTGGATTGTCATATACAGGCTGTCCACTGAACAGGGGTGAGGAACCGGAGTCACCGGAATGGTAAGGAGGCGATGACAGAGCTAGAGGGTTTCTGTGTGCGCGAGTGCGAACGGAATGAGGTGCAGGTTCTCTTGTTTCAGGGGAATTCTCAGTTTTGTAGGTATCACCACCAAGGTAATCAACCACGCTGGCATTTGTAGCAACCGGACTTTTTGATGGGGGTGGAGGAAGAAATGGCTCAACTCGCCCAGGCTCACTTTTAGGTGCCCTCCTGCCCTGTCCTTGAGAATTATCCCTTGATGATCTGAAATAAGTGAGTACAGGGACGTTAAATTTAAATTAAAAAAAAAAGATAGCACGGGTAAGAAATAAGAAACCTTGCCATAATCAAGGACCTGTTACTCAAATCAAAGCCTACATGCAAAGCAGTCTTTATGCATGTTTAACAAGACAGATTCATTTTAGAGAATAAATAGACAAGACTGCAATTTCATCCATACAATACGGTTAGGTGCCCATAGTTCATTTTCTAGTGCACTAGGAAAAATTTACCGTAAATTAGCACAAATATGTTAAAAAGCAAACAGAGAATGGAGTGAGGAAGAATAACACGATAAAGTTACCTATGAGATAGCTGAGTAAATTCATCTTCTGACTCATCATCATCATGGTTAAAATTAACAAACGGCACAACAGGAGTTTCTGCTACTGCTCCTGTTGGAACAGTATTCCCTTTCAGAATGTCATCATGCCGGGAAAGAACACGCTGCAAGCTGTCATTTAGTGCTAATCCCTGACATAGAAGTTCCTCGTCTCTGAAAACGCAAAAGCAATCATCAGAGCACTACTCTGACACGAGAGAAATCAACTGAAGATACAAACAGATTCTCACGTGGTATTATTAACAAGAAGCATCATACGCTTTTGGTAAGAACGGCATTGATCAACAAGGTCGACAATGACTTCTTGCTTCACAGCCTGCAAAACATAGTACAAATATAAACTTGAAACTAAAAAGATGAGAAAAAAAAACTCAGGTAAAAAATAATTCCTATTTAAAATAAGTAATATTTTCCTTCTCCTTGTCTAAACTAAGTCGTGCAGTGGCTAAATATTACCAAGTGAAGTTAGTTTCTTATTAGCTCGTGCTAAAACATAAGGAATAAATAATACCCCTTCCAAATGTAGCCCAAAACAGTAAAGGTGTAATCGTTTAACTTGCATCAGGCTAAAAGTATTATTAATTTAATCACCTTGCATGCATTAGGATTGTTCAGTCACAAACTAATTATCACATAAACAAGTAATGAACCTCAGAAAAAAGAATGATCCTACTGACAGACAAATATGCAGTGCAAAAAGGAGACCGGAACATAAATTAATGAGATTACCCAATAAGTTCCGTAATACAGTAAAACAAATGGAACCCATTTAAGAGGCTGCAGCCGAGGTGTTAAGCATCCAACCTAAAACCAATGAGTAACAGGTAGAGGGACCCAAACTTGAATATAGGACCACATGAAAACCCAATACTTATAGATGTGGTATAATACCACTTAAAACTCCCCCAAACGTGTAGCTAAACAAGGTTAGGCAGGAACAACAGAACACAACTGAGCTCAGAGCCTCAGATAGCACGTTAATCCAACTTAAAACCAATTTGTTGTAGGCAAAAGCAGGCCGACTTGAATATAAGACCATAGAAACCCAATGCTTAAGTAGATGTGGGACAATACCATGTAACAAGAAAGCGTAGATAACTTGGATTCAATTGAAATTGAAGAATTAATCATAATGAAAGGCAGAAAAAATAGTTGGAAGAACCAAACAGTACTGCAGCCAAAGAATTAAGATAGCGCACTGCGCATTGCTCAAAGTGAAACAGGAAAGGAGATTAATGAAGCCAATCTCATATAATACAGATTAACTTTTACAGAAATAATCTCCCCCTGTACTAAATACAAGAAACAAAGAAAATGAAAGAACTACGTTTATCAGCAATCAGATATATAGAATATTAGAGTAGCAAGGACCATGTGACAAGCCTAATGATGCATTTGCAGGGCAATGTTTTTACCTCGGGAGTCTTTGGATCCAATGCACTAAGCATTTCCATCAATATATCTGCTAATCCACTAGCATTTTGAATCTCTGGCAAACTGGAAAAGCATATGGTTCAACTACAATTTCTTGATTACAGAAATAATGCAGGTCTATGCAGGAAGTTTACATGTCAGCAGCACAGATAGAAGAAAGATGCGGGACAGAATATTTGCACTGGTTTTTTTATCATTGCAGTGAATTAAAACCCAGTAAATTTCTAACTCCAATTATCTGGAACAATTTACTAAAGAATTTAGCTATTAAATAAGAAAATGATGTTTAAGAAAAGCGTTCAGAAAATGCCCTGCATCAGTTTGAGTTATTGAAGAAAACAAATTCACACACAATAGGAATTGTGAGAGAACAATGCAAATTACAAAGATTAAAATTTAGCATACGGTACACAAATGATGATTTACAATTTATTCACTATTAGAAGATTTGCGATTTATATCTGAACAAAGAATAAACATGACAAAGTGAATAGAAATGTAATCCACAACTAGAAAAATAACAGCTTTAGCAAAGGTAGTACCTGAGGCCAGAAGCATCAGACTGTAGAGAGGCCTCAATAGCACCATCCTCATATAATGAATCAGGGTGATGCATTATGGGATGAGTCTGAGGTGGAGTAAATAATGGTACGGTATTCTCTTCTCGAGGAGGGAATTCAACTCCAGCAGCCTGATAATACCAAAAAAGAGAACTTCAAGAAACAGATATGGATAGATATACCGGAGAAAACGCTAGGACATAACATTTTGACTTTTCAAATCAGCAAATGCAGCAAACGATTTTTAATAGTGAAATGCCTAAAAAATCAATATACAAATTTACATCAACAAAATTTCTCCAAACAACCTCAGAAGAAAAGGAAAAAAAGATGGAAATTGTAATCAATGAACGAGGCCAGGATTATACAAACATAAGTAATGAGGATATTTTCCACTAGATCTCCAAAGGCACAATAGAACCTTTACCCGTAGTTCATTATATGCAGCAAAATATTGAGGATACTTTCCACTAGATCCTCCAAGGGCTTCTTGCCATGTGTCTATCAAGATAAGTATCTTTTCCCTAACATTCAAGTCAGGCTGCGCAATAAACCAGAAGGAAGAATACAAATAATAAGTTCCAGAAAAGATGGAAACTAGCAAGATAAGTCATTGAAGTTTAGAGGAAAATAAGTCACCTTTTTCTTTACTATTTTAACCATTTCACGCAAGATATCGCGCTCAACAATCAGTTGAAAAACATGCTCACTACAATTTTTGCTGAGAGAATCCAATACCTGAACCAAAATATGAGACATATGGTATCTTATTACCTCTCTATCATCATGCACCAGTAAGGAGGGGAAAAGGATAGTAGTATTAAGTTAATAGTTACTTGAGAGATATGATTAAAGTAAACTATTAAGAACCAACTTATAGATGTTATCACACCATAAAAGTAGATTTCAGGTAAAATACTTAAAAGAGCAATATATGTGTGTGAAATATGAACATGGGGAGGAACATGTAACTCACAAAAAGAACTAGAAGCTGTATTTTTGGATTTTTACTGCCCAGCCGCTTCTTGAAGATTTTCATCGCATCCTTAGCCTGCCTGCAGTAGAAAAATGAATAATGTCAATCAAATAAGCTAGGGTCCACCATGCATCAGGGAGTGTGAATAAGAGGCTAGGAAGTTATAACAACGCAAGCACTGAATTAAATCCAATCATGGGAGTGGGACAACCATGCAACTTTCATTACAGATGGTGCTACTGGTCTATCAGAACATTGGAACATAAATTCATACTTCAAACAATTAAATAGATGAAACTAACGTACACCTTATATTCCATAGCATCAGACAAGATCTTTCTTCTAATTCAAACATTTTCACCCATGTTCAGACTTCAAATCCTTCAATGCTTTCATAGTAAAAGAGATAAGTACAACTCCAAGAAACTACCCAATCATATATATATATATATTAGAGGAAACAATGAGAAGTTATTAGTGCCATGTAGGCATATATACCAAACAATATACTTCCAAGAAAAATCAGAATAGCGAGGCTGTAGCATCCTAAATTATATTGAGTTGAGTGTACACTCTAACTGGGTATCTGTCTTAATGTTTCACTCGCAGACATTTCAAAATGTTCACTTACATAGTCAAGCTACAAGGAATCCAGGAGTACAGTACAAAAGAATGCATGTGCCTTAAAACTCCTCTTCCTTGTCAAGGTCACAGCTCCTAAAAGGTTCAGAAAAATCCCTCCTTCCACCCCTCACTCGTGGCATATAAATTTCTCTCTTCTCCTACAAGATCCATAGTGTACCATGTTTGAAAGATACAAAATTCTTTCCCTTCCACCATATCTCCCTTTGAAACTCTTTTGGAAAAATCAAGTCATGACAACTTGCCTGTGGTTATAGAGCCAAGATACCTTTTCACCAAATTTGAAACGCCTAGCTCTTATCTACATCAATGGCGGAGCAAATCAAGTTAACAAGCAATCTCCATCCAAACTCCACTTCTTTCCCTATTTAAGAACAACTGAATCATAGTGAAGAGCCCCACAAAAGTGCATCACAATCTCTTCGAAAGATATATTATACCAGTCAAAGGTGGATTGGGTCAAAAATTTTGCCTAAAACAATTTAAATAGTGATTAGAGCGCTCTCCCTCAAACAAGGCTTACAAGTTTGAAAATTCTTAAAGTACCCACACTGCAGAATCCATACCACAATTACCATAGAAGTACTTGTGGTTCCAAGTAAATCAAACAACAATTCCAAATAACAATCATAGGTACTAGAATGCATCAGAGAACAGAAATTAGAAAAAGTACAGCAAAAAGGTCACCAGGCATAGAAATAAAAAGAATGATATACCCTGGATCCATGTTTATTATGTCACATAGCTCAATGTTTAGAGCCCAATCTGGACCTATCAGCATATCACTGGTTGCCCTCTCAGCACATGCTGCCGCGCTATGAGCCATGTTATCAGCCTCTCTTATAAAGTTACAAATCCCTGTTTATTGTATAAGCACAGCCTACAGAAAAACCAATCATAAAACCATTTGGGGGTATGAGTCTTAACTAAAATAAGAAAAGATCGGAGACATCGAAAGGTAAACGCTCATAAAATCAGCTCTAGAGCATGAACATCAATAAACCCAATTTGCAATTAAAAGAAAATATAGCAACTCTCCCTAAGAGTGATAACAATAACAACTTATAGGGAACAAAAAAAGCAAAAATAGATAATAGGGTTACCAAGAATTTAATCTCAAAATTACCCTTAAACGCCGCACATCATAGAGAAAGAAGAAAACCCCAAGACAGAAATCAAAACCCAGAAAGGAAATTAACAAGTTTGATAATAAATAGTAATCGAGAATAACATTACCTTGCCCCAAGTGATCAAACTAATAAAACCCCACACTTGACCCCGAAAAAAGGGAATAACAAAAGAAGAAAGAAATCCTTGAAGGGTTTGGGATTGAGGATTTCCCCTAACAAAACAGAGCAGGATGAAGGAGGAGGAAAGAGATTGTGTTTGTAGAATGATCTTGTCCGAGCTTTCTGTTGGACGTCGTTGAAGACCTTTGCTTTTGTTTTCGCGAGGCTTTGCGTCAGCATTGAGTAATCAATAGGATCAAATTGGACTTCTTTTCCTTTTTCTTTTCTTTTTTTAATTTCAAATTTGGGGAAAAAGAAAAAAAAGAATAATGGAATTAGGGCTAAGCCTGAATTTTCTATCATTTTTAATTTGATCTAAGAAAACTATTTATGACAGGCTGTGATGATGATTCGGGTGACCAAACAATTATATTAAAAATTAATATTGTTTATTAATCTTTGTTTTAGTAGAAAATTAGCTTAAAAACAAAACATATTCTTTGTTTTTATAAAAAAAAAATCGATTGAGTTGAACTCACTTGACGTATCATATGCATAATATACAAAAAATATAAAATTTAATATATTTAGCCGCTCAATAATTTTTGAATTATAAGTGGAAAAAGATATTAGTAATATAGGTATTGTATTAAATTAAATATTTAAAAATTCTTATATAATATTTTATTTTATTTGGGTCAATGATTGACCTAAAATAGTTAAAAATAATGTTTTTATATATTTTCATTTCAATATATAAAATATTTAGTGTTCGATAACCATTTCAATTTTAATAAAATATTTACGAACATGAAAATTTTAGTTTAGATGTATCATCTTTTTTTGAATAGTCTAAAGGTGATTACAAGATAATATATGTTCATACAAATTTTTAACTATTTGACAATGCATACACATCTTGTAGGCGTATCATCTTTTAATAAAGCTTGTGAAATTAAAAAAAATAGTAATAATGTCAAAAAAATCTCATAAAATGTATTTAGAAACAGCTTATTCTCACATTTAACTAATTTTTTTTATCAATAAATTTAACTAATAAAAAGGCTTTTAGTGTTATCTTTCATATTTCAATAATGTTTCGATTAATTATAATAATAAATACATATGCCAACCAAAATTAAATAATTGCATAATCTAAATAATTAATGGTCGGTCACCGAAAACAAAACCAATAAAGTGTCAAACTATTAAATTAGTATAAATTTCCATTTGGAGGGTTTGAAGAAGTTTGTTTTGTCGTATCATTCATGTTGTTGATCTAAGAATCTTTAAGTTTAAGAAATTATATTTTTTAATTGTACTCATCAAATGTCTTTCATTTTATATACATATATTATTTTTGGATTAGTTATATATTTTATCTTTGAACTTTTTTCTTACTTTTCTTTTAAACACCAACATTTTAAAATATTAATATATCATTAAACTTTAAAATTGTTCTTATTTCGATCAAACATTAAACATATATAATTTTATTATAAAGACTCATATTTAAATTCTACTTGAAGTATTTTATTTCATGTTAATAACATGGTATAAGTTAAATATAAAATTTAGTGGAGTTAACTTAGAAATTATGTTGGTTCAATGCTTTAGGGTTTACTCTTGATGCTGGAGGTTCAGGGTTAAATTCTAAGTAAATATATTATTTTTTATTTTTATTCGTTCATTAGTTCAATAAAATTATTAGAATATTTGACTATGAAAGAGAAAATAGTATGAAAATTGAACATTATTACTATTATTTTAAAAAATGTAAATTTTAACTTACAATAATAAAAAAATCCTTATATTGTACAGTTTTTTTTTTCAAAATTGGTTGACGTTAAAATTCATTAATTGATATAGTAATTAAAAATATTAATATTATTTTATTTTATATAAATTTTAATATATAAATATAAGGGTAAAACTTTGATATACAGACTATGTAAGCCTGTGTATTTACACTATAAAAACTCAAATATTAAATTTCTAACTCTAATACTAAAAAACTAAACCCTAAACCTTAAACCCGTATACTAAGTTCTAAACACTAACCTTAAATTCTAAATCCTACAACCTAAACTAAAATCCTAACCCTTAAAACTAAAAGACACATATAAACTAAAGTTTACACACGGCTTGTGTATTAAATTTTTTTTCCTTAATAAAAAAACTGATTGGCGCTTTCAATAAAATAAAATGGTGTCGATTGGGCATTGGTTTGGGGGGCTGGGTGGCTCTGATTCTCTGAATTCCTTAAGAGACAAGTCAATGCATCCCCAAGTGTGGAACCCCTGAAGCCTTTCACATTGGTTGACCCTGAACCGCCCCAACCCAACTTGCATGTTTTATTTCTACAATAGTCCAAGTTACCCAACCTTCTTCTTCCCTTGTAGCAAAAAACAAAACCGAGTATAATTAAAAGGATTATTATCCATACACGGCGGTTAAAAAAAACTTTATTTTCATAAATACCTTAATTTTATAGTTTAGGAGTTTTAGTGTAAAGGTATAGAATTTCGGGTTAATGGTTAAAATTTAGGGTTTATGTTAGGTTTTAAGTTTTATAGTAATATGATTAGGGATTTAGGTTTTAACCATTAAACTCTAAATTTTAACCCTAAACCTAAAATTCTATCAACAAGTCTTAAATTCAAAACTAATACACTTAAACTCTAACTGAAATCTTTAAACCCAAAAATTAAGACGCCTATGGAAACTTTGCATGAAATAATTACCCTTATTAAAAATATATAAGAAAATTAACTTATCGTTAAAGCTTCAAGATTTTCCTTACATGTATATGAACTTTATTGAACAGCTTGAAATTTGATTAATGACGTAACCGTAATTAAGACTAATTTAGCGTTTAAAATCTTGAACAATCGTTTTTTCTATTAAAAATTTGATCAAAATAAGTCATTCTTCTCTGAATTTTTAGCCTTTAGGTTTTCAAAGGTCTTAAATTCTTCGTTGACGTTTTGTTAATGTTTGGAAAGTGGTTTAAGGATTCTAGAATGTGAACAACAATAGCCTTGTATTTTGGTTCAATGACTTGTCTACTTGTATCCAAAAACAAAATTTAATGTGGATTTCCCCCCAAGTTAATTTTTCATAACTATAACATGAGCAATTAAACTTAATGTTTTATTTTGTTACATATAACAATATATATATATATGGGAGGAATCATGGGCGGAACTAAAAATTTATAAAAAAATGAGACTATTATGAGATTAAAAATTTTGAAGGGGACTATAATAAGATTTTAAAAAATCGAATGGGTTATAGAATTAATTTTACCTTTGTTTAAAAAAAATTCTATTACCATTGGAGAAAAAAAAAAAGGCTGGGACTCACGCCCCAAAACCCTTCCCTATGTTCGGCCCATGGGAGGAGGTATATACTAATTCACTTTAACTTTTAAACTCGATTTAGATTTGTTTGTTTTCGTATTGTATAGGTAGTTCATATACATCGAATTTAATTTAAATTAAAATTAATTTTATATATGTTTCACTGTAACAACTTTAATATAATTAAGATACCAAATTTATTTGAATTTTTACATGTTTTATGAGTATGGTTATGCTAGTAAATGTAATTGTGATTTTTACTAAAATATTATGGAAAATATTTTGATATATAGACTCTGTAAACTTTAATTCTCGCAAGTCAGATGATTTTAGGATTTAGAAGTTTTCTTTAAGGTTCAAAAATTTAGTTTAGAGTTTAGATTTTAAGATTAAAGCTTTAGAGTTTAAGTTTTAATATCTTAAGTTTTAGGATTTACACTTAAAATATACAAATGGGGTAAAACAAACTTCATACAACATGCATATAAAAACAACTCAATATCATTGCATACATAATTAAAAAATATATAAAAACTATATATTTTTTCTCCGACTTGAGCACTTTTTAAGTATTGCTTTGATTTATTTAAGAAATTGAAATTATAAGTCTGCTAGTATATAAATGATTTTTTATAATGAACCAAGAATATTCTGAAAACAGATAAATAAAATGTGAGAACTTACAGATAGAATTAAAATACAATTTTTTAATAAAGCTAAATTCTAATTCTAATTCTAATTCTACCTAGAGAGGAGAGGAATGAAGAGACTTTAAGGGAAGGAAGATGGCGTTCTTGGTGGGTTTAGAACCCATAACCTAAAGAAAATAAGAGAATAAAGATAAACAACTTAACCAATCAGCTAAATATACTTTCTAAATTAAATACAATTTTTGAACTTGAAAAAAGTCAAATTCTATAGGAGTTTTTTTTATAATACGTTTTTTTATAGATTTAGTCTCTTTAATATAATTTAATTCTCTCGATTTTTTTAAAAATGTGTATTTTTTTTTAATTTCGAGACTAATATTTGTCTGTTGATATGATAATTGACGTGATCTATTCAAAAATATATATGTGATGATATCACATGCGTACATTAACTTTTTTGTATAATATGATAAATTTTGTGCACGTTTAAAAAGACAAAAAATGTATAGTGTTGATTCAATTGTAAAAAATGCATTACGTAGTTTTTTTGTTTTTGTTTTGAAAGTGGTATAATTGCATTGAATAAAATTATACACCAAGTATATTATATGTGTCTCGTTAAGTCTAATTAGAGAAAAGAGTACACACGTTTGTATCTTAAGATCCTAACTCAAAATCAAAACTGTGAAAGCAATCAATGCTCCTACTATTCATCAGCATTGGGCAACCACCCATTCAAGCCAGTGAATCTCAAAGTCCGTAGAAGACGCATAGGATGCCAAACGATCCGCCACCCTATTACCGGCTCGACAGATATGCTGGAAACAAACCTATCCAAACTTCCGAATAAGATCTTGAATATATACTAAAATCGATATACGTTTGATACTACACTGCGGCATATACGTGGCCTCATTTTTTTTAAAATATCTCATTTTATTTAATAAAATAAATTCAAGTTATAATTACAATTAGATATTTCAAATAGTAGAGAAATTCTACAAATTTTGAGGGAGTGAAATAATTTTTCTTTTAAAATGTGAGGTGTAATAACTCGTTTTGGGCCCCTAAACTAAACCGGGCCAAACTCATCAAGTCCCAAACTTATAACCCACAACCCAATACCCAATCAAAAAAATAGCAGCCCAAACCCATTTACCCAATACCCATTTAATTACAAAAATACCCAAATAAACCTTAAATTACCTAAATTACCCTTTAACCCTAAGATAACCTAAGCCTAAAAAAACTCTAGCCCTCCCACTTGCAGCCGCCGCACTGCCACTTGCACCGCCTAAAAAAAAAGAGGTCGAGTTTAAAAAAAAACACAAAAACAAAATCATTTCATAACAGATCAACAAAAAAGGTGGAAACTAAATTAAAAAGGTAAAAAAATTACATTTATTATTTCGATTCAGATCTACGAATCTAGTAGTATTTTTGGCGAAATCCGACCTCGGATTTGGGTTCAGCACGTCGAAAGGGATCAAAAAGCCACCGACTTTTTTATTTACGACCGCCGGAGATGGCGGCAACCGCCACCGTCGGCCACGACGGCAACAAGGGAGGAGATGGTCAGGGCAGAGAGAGTTGAGAGACTCTCTCTTTTTTTTTTGTTTGAAACAAATGAATATAATAGGTGTTTTTTTTAGAATTTAAGTCATATACTAGATCAAAATTAGGGGATATTTACGCACTAAATCCTTCCTTCCCAACCTATTTTTTAAAAGTTATCTGCCGTATGGGACAACTACTCTCTAGGTTCCTGGAATTTTGTTTTCAATCGGGTCACTAAATTAGTATTAAATCAGAATTTTTAGCGGTCTAATTACATGACAAGTCCCTCGACCCCAAATTTATTTTCAAAACGAGGTTACCTCTTGGTAAAATTACTTTTTCGGTCCCTATAACCTTCGAATATCTTTTATTTTCGTCCTCTTTTAAGTTTTTAAGTTTTTTTATTTTAGTCACTTTCTGTTTTCTATATATATATTATTATTATTCTTATTACTATTATTATATTTATATATATATTACTTTCTTATTACCTGTTAGGTATTTTGTATATTATTATTATTATATAATATACTATTATTATATAAAGTGGCTTATTTTTATATATCATATATTAATATTAAATAAGATATATGTTATTTTTTTATCTATGGTCTATATTTTTATGTGTAATATTTTTTATATTTTTTTATATTCTATATTTGTAAAATAAAGTATAGTGTTGTGTTTTATTATAATATATATATAAATAATAATCAATACTCGTTTTTTTTTGTAAAAAGAATATACATGTATATATATATAAATTACTAACTTAATATTTATATAGGTTTATTTTTAATAAATAATACATATATATTTTTTACTTTAAATATCATATTTTAAATACATATATAAAACAATAATAAATACTCTTTGTTGTAAAAATAATATAAATATATAAAACTATTAACTTTGGATATAGATTTTTTTATAAATATAAATATTAAATATATTTTAACTTAAGTATTACACTTTGAGGTATATATTTTTATCATATTATAATTTTGCATCATACATGTTTTTTTACATCATCAAAAAATATTTTGAATTAATGTTTTTTCCAAAACTTCGAGAAAGCATATTCCGGGCGTAAAGGATGTGACTTTTTTGAATTTTTCAATAAAATGAGAAGTTGTGTCCCGGGCATAAAGGGATGTGGTTCTCTCGATATTTTCGGTATTCAAGAATCGTATTTTAAATTTTAATCGAATTCAAAATTTTCAATACCAAGACATTAAATAATCAGCTAGGTACCAATTTTAGGCGGTGTGGGGGTGCTAATCCTTCCCCATCCGTAACTGACTCTCGGACCCGATTTTTTTTGAATCTCTGGTTTTATTTTGGTGTCAGGTCTACCTTTTTAAAATGATCAGTGGCGACTCTACACATTTTAATTTAAAAACTGGGTGGGCAGGGTTTTCCAAACTAAAACAACACAAAATAAATTTTTAAATCCCGATCGAGAATAAAAGTGAGCGTCGGACGGATTTGGGTGCTTACAGCTGGCGACTCCGCTGGGGACTTTTAAAATAAAAAGTGAGTCAAGCCACGAGTCGATTATTTTTTAGTCTTGGCCGTTGGAAATTCGCGAATTCAATTTTAATTTAAACTATGATTCTGTTTTTTAAGACATGCATTTTATTTTATTTTTTTGTAAATATTAAGTTAATTTTACTCCATTCTATGAGCTTTCTACCCGAGCTCCGTCCTTTTTAAGTGAAAGTGTGATGCCGCCTTCGTGTGGGTTACCACCGTATAGGTTGGTGAACCGCTTTCAGGATATATTTCTTATGCATTCGTGTAGGTTACCTCCGTATAGGCTTAAAGGATGTGTCCCCCTGAAGTGAACTTGGTCCGTTTGAAACTTATTATGGGTGAGGATCAGGGGTCTTGCTACCTTTAGTAAGGGACAGTGAGGATAATTCGGGTACCCTTCCTTAGAACCAGAACCTCATATAGTGAGCCGTAGAAGCCAACCCTTTAGAGCCATGTGAAACTCTGCTCGTTTAGCGGTTACCCTTTTAGGCTTTAATGCATTTTTATATGTACAGTTTTTTATCCGCTTTATTCTTACCTGAATTACCATTTAATTTGTTCATTTGATTATTTAATTTGAACTGACTTGTTTTTTCGCGATCGCATCATATCTGTTTATTTTGGCATTCACTGCATCGCATATCAGGACATTTTGATTTTTGCATTGGTGCATTCACATATAGGACATATACTTTGTTTTTTTACATGCATTCATTTTGAGACTGGTCCTCGGGATGCCCTATGACAGCAATACTAGGAAAGACGAAAGATCAATCGATTCAACATTTATACAGAACAAGAAGTAAAGACAAAGAAGGCAAACGAAGACAGATTGGATAGGATTGAGCAGAACTAGAAGACTTTGTAGGCATATTTAACCCAAAAACTAGAGGACTAGTTAGCCAAAGCCCAGCAAGATATAAGGGATTGGTTCGCGAAATCTCAACAGGACATACGGTGAAATTAGCTCAGATGCTATGACACAAGTTTCCTGAACAAGGAGAGACCTCTGCTATCAACCTTGGGGCAGGTCCCGGAGAAGAAAATAAAGATCTTATATACCCTTCAGGGTTTACCCCTACTCAAGATAAAAGTCAAACAACCCTCGAGTGGTAATTTCTATGGAAAAATCTCAACCACTTTAGGCCAGCGCCACTTCAGACCAGTTGATTGAATCTAACAAATCAAGAAATGAGCCACCGAAAGAGATCGAGGAACGTTGTAAATGACTCGAAGAAAAAATACAAGCTATGGAGATAGAGGATACCTTCACTAGATTCGATACCAGTGAACTCAGTATTGTTCCAGATTTGGTGTTACCTCTAAAATTCAAGATCCAGAGTTTGAAAAGTATGATGGAACCAGCTGCCTTCGCGCTCACCTCGCTATGTTCTGTAGGAAGATGATAGGATACAGTCGAGATAACAAGCTGTTAATACATTATTTTCAGGATAGTCTATCAAGATCTGCTGCCCGATGGTATAATCAATTGAGCCGCCATCAGATAAAATCATGGAAAGACTTGGATAGAGCTTTTCTAGAGCAATATCGACATGTCAGTGATATGGTACCTGATCGTTGGACTTTGCAACACATGAAGCAGGGGTCTAATGAAAGCTTCAGACAATACGCGCAACGCTAGAGAGATATAGCTGCACAAGTCCAGTCCCCTCTTGGTGAGAAAGAAACAGTGGTCATATTCATCCAGACTTTGGAGGGCCCAATCCTAGATCGCCTTATAGGCAATGCAACTACCAACTTTGCCTATCTAATGTTATCTGGTAAGCTCATTGAGAATGCTGTTAAGAGTGGAAAGATCGATGTTGGCGGAAGTTCATCTCATAAGAAGCCTCTGTATGCAAGAAAGGACAATGAAGTGAACTCTTTTTGGAATTTTTAATGTTGGTTATTCAAAGCCGGTGACGGTGATACAACACAAAATTACTAGTGCTTATAGTTCCTCAAGCTAAGTTTTTGGTCAAGAGAAGAATACTAAAAACATAGAATTTTCTCAATTACCAGTTTCTTATGGAGAATTGTACAAACAATTGTACGATATTCATATGGTGGCACATTTTTATCGAGATCCGGTACAACCTCTCTTCCCAAAATGGTATGATGCCAATGCGAAATGTGATTATTACGCGGGACAAGTTGGCCACACAATTGAAAACTGCTTTGGTTTCAAAAAGTTAGTGGAAAATTTTATTAAGCTTTGATGATTCAGCATAAATAGCTACAAACAAATACCCTTTACCGAAGCATGAAAATGCCAATTAGGGTTGTGTCGAAGGTGTTTTTGAACTAGACCGTGTTTAAATATTGCAATGTCTTGACCATAGTAGGCCCCCTTGTAGTTTTTATTGCTTTCAGAGTAATGCTTTTTGTAAACCAATCTCACTAACTTAAGTACGATGGTAGTGAGAATATTTTGTAAGGGATCAAAACTACAAGTTGCAATGCAAATATATTATGTTCGTATCTGAGTCTTGAACATCCAAAATACATCACCCTAAAGTTTTAAATTTGCTACAAGAGTAGTCTCAGACGATGGCATAGAACGAACAAAATTTTGGGGTATGCACCCAAATAAAAGATTTAAAGCTAGGTGATCGAACCCAATAAGAGGTTGAGGCACCACCGCATGCAAAAGGCCAAGATCTTGTTAGGACCAGTGATGAGTCAGGGGCATCCCTTTGGGGACTAAAAAAATCATATCACATTCATGCATTTAGTTGCATTCACCTTGTATTAAATCATTTTGCATACGTCATACATTTAGATTAAGTGAATACACCAAAGTCATCATGCATTTAGGATAGACACATGTATTTAGGCATAAAATTCATGCATGTATTTTTGCATACAAACAGGTTCGAAGAAGAGACCGAATATCCTCAACATGGAGGCAATGACACGATGGCCAACCTTAGTCATGGAGGAGGCTAAACAAAAGATGTTGGAACCTCTAAATAAAAGGTACCAGTGACAATTTTTTTGAACAATTAGTGACAAATTATTTTTTTCCTTTGTAGGATTTGATTTCTCTGACAATAATGTGGTGGACACCAACATTTTCCAGATTCTCACTCTTGCCAACAGAAATAACTCATTTTAGATCCTGCCCTCTGTCAATAGAGAAACAAATCAAATTTTTTCCAGACATCGTTTTGCTGTTAATGGCACAACAATTCAACATCTTGCAAATCATGCCTCCATCAGTGGTGGTAGACACACTTAATGTAGATCATATCTCCATCGGTGGTGATGCAGATCAAATTTTTCATCCAAATCCCATCTCTCCGTCGGTGGTGAAGTGGATCTCATATTTTACTGGTCTAGTCTCTCTGTCAGTGGTGTAGCATATCAAATCCTTTCCAGGTCTTGCCTCTTCGTCAGTGTGGCAGCTAGACTAAAATTTTACTCGAAATTTACTTTTTATTATAGTTGTAGCAAGAAAATAAAAAAATAAAAAAATAAAAAAACATCAAAAAATCATCAAAAAAATAAGAAAGAAAGAAAAAATGAAAAAATGTCAAATAAAAAAAAAATAATAAATCAGAATGAAAATGAAAATCAAGTTGTTATCATTTGCCGATCTTGCCCCTCCATTGATGGTATAGTAAGATCTAAGTTGCTGAAATCTGATCTTACCCTTCTGTTGATGGTGTGGGTAGATCCAACTTTATAAATTTACGGTTCTGCCTCTTTGTCGGTGTTGTAGCTGAACCAAGTTTGCTAAATTCCGATCACGCCTATTCGTCAGAGTCGTAGCTTGATCGCAAAGAAACTAAATCTCTGATCCTGCCTCTTTGTCAGAGTTGTAGCTGGATTAAATCCTCAGACCTTGCCTCTTCGTCGGTGTTGTAGCTTGGTCAAACCTAACTTTTGGTTCTGCCTCTTCGTCGATGTTGTAGCTGAACCAAGTTTGCCAAATTTCGATCATGCCATTTCGTCAGAGTCGTAGCTTGATCGCAAAAAAACCAAATCTCCGATCCTGCTTCTTCGTCAGAGTTGTAGCTGGATCAAATCCTCAGACCTTGCCTCTTCGTTGGTGTTGTAGCTTGGTCAAATCTAACTGTTGGTTCTGCCTCTTTGTCGGTGTTGTAGCTGAACCAAATTTACTAACTTTCGGTCTTACCTCTTCGTCGGTGTTGTAGCTAGACCAAATTCACTAACTCTTGGTCCTGCCTCTTCGTCGGTGTCGTAGCTGGATCAACATTACTAACTTTAGACCATGCCTCTTCGTCGGTGTTGTAGCTTGGTCAAAATTTACTGTCTTTCAAGTTTTATCAATGTTGTATCTAAAAAAGAAGAAGAAAAAAACAAAAACAAAAAAAGAAAAAGAAAGAAAGAAAGAAAAAGCAAAAAAGAAAAAAAAAGAAAAAAGAAAAAGAAAAAAAGAAGTTTTCAATTTTCTGATACTGCCTCTTCGTCAGAGTTGTAGCTGGATTAGACATTGGAGCTTTCATCCACAGATCTTGCCTCTTCGTCGATGTTGCAGCTGGATTGAATTTTGTAAACCTTTCTTCTTTATCGGTGTTGCAGTTGGGTCGAATCTTCTTTAGGTATTATCGTCGTCAATAACATAGTGAACCGTACTCATTTTGCTTCTCTAACGAACAACCCTCATTTTGAAGATTTTGCTTCCCGAGAGTGACGAGGTGGATTAATCAAGACAAGAAAGAAGACTTGCATTGAGAAGAAAGAAGATCTACTGAAGAATGAAGACATACGTCAAGAGAAGAGAAGCCCACCCGGACCGGACAAAACGAGTCATTTTTAGTCTTTACTTTATTGATGTTACACAACAATGAGCAAATAGAGACAGCTGTAATAACCCGTTTTGGGCCCCTAAACTAAACCGGGCCAAACTCATCAAGGCCCAAACTTATAACCCACAACCCAATACCCAATTAAAAAACCCAGCAGCTCAAACCCATTTACCCAATACCCATTTAATTACAAAAATACCCAAATAAACCTACAATTACCTAAATTACCATTTAACCCTAAAATAACCTAAGCATAAAAAAACCCTAGCCATCCCACTTGCAGCCGCCGCCACCGCACTGCCACTTGCGCCGCCTAGCCTTCTGTTGCCGTCGTCCTAAGCCGCTACCACCGGCCAAACCCTATCAACCACCCCTGCCGAACCTGTCAGAAAAAAAGCAAGCTATCATATCTGAAAAGCAAGATCCAAGTGAACAACTTGTAATTATATATATGGGTATGAAAACCCAAACAGGCAAACAATGTAAGGGGGAGTTCGAATGGAATAAAAAAATCTTTTTAGTTCGAATTTATAACAAAAAAAGAGGTCGAGTTTGAAAAAAAAAACACAAACAAAATCCTTTCATCACAGATCAACAAAAAAAGGTGGAAACTAAATTAAAAAGGCAAAAATTTTACCTTTATTTTTCCAATTCAGATCTACGAATCTACTGGTATTTTTGGCGAAATCCGACCTCGAATTTGAGTTCATCACATCGAGAGGGATCAAAAAGTCACCGCCTTTTTATTTAGGACCGGCGGCCGCGGCAAGGGAGGAGTCGGTCTGGGCAGGGAGAGTTGAGATACCCTCTCTCTATTTTGTTTGAAACAAATGAATATAATAGGTTTTTTTTTAGATTTTAAGTTATATACCAGATCAAAATTAGGGGATATTTACGCACTAAATCCCTCATTCCCAACCTATTTTTTAAAAGTTATCTGCCGTATGGGATAACTACTCTCTAGGTCCCTGGCATTTTTTATTTGTTTTCAATCGGGTCACTAAATCAGTATTAAATCAGATTTTTAACGGTCTAATTACATGACAAGTCCTTCGGCCCCAAATTTATTTTCAAAATGAGGTTGCCTCTTGGTAAAATTACTTCCTCGGTCCCTGTAATCTTCAAATATCTTTTATTTTCGTCTTCTTTTAAGTTTTTAAGTTTTTTTATTTTAGTCGCTTTCTGTTTTCTATATATATATATTATTCTTATTACTATTATTATATATTTATATATATATTTTTTACTTTCTTATTACCTATTAGGTATTTTGTATATTATTATTATTATTATTATATAATATACTATTATTATATAAAGTGGCTTATTTTTATATATCATATATTAATATTATATAAGATATATGTTATTCTTTTATCTATGGTCTATATTTTTATGTATAATATTTTTTTATATTTTTCTATATTCTATATTTGTAAAATAAAGTATAATGTTGTGTTTTATTATAATATATATAAAAATAATAATCAATACTCGTTTTTTTGTAAAAAGAATATACATGTATATATATAAATTACTAACTTAATATTTATATAGGTTTATTTTTAATAAATAATACATATATATTTTTACTTTATATAGGTTTATTTTTAATAAATAATACATATATATATAAATTACTAACTTAATATTTATATAGGTTTATTTTTAATAAATAATACATATATATTTTTTACTTTAAATATCATATTTTAAATACATATATAAAACAATAACAAATACTCTTTGTTGTAAAAATAATATAAATATATAAAACTATTAACTTTGGATATAGATTTTTTTGATAAATATAAATAATAAATATATTTTAACTTAAGTATTACCCTTTGAGGTATATATTTTTATCATATTATAATTTTGCATCATACATGTTTTTTACATCATCAAAAAATATTTTAAATTAATGTTTTTTCCAAAACTTCGAGAAAGCATATCCCAGGCATAAAAGAATGTGACTTTTTCGAATTTTCCAATAAAATGGGAAGCCGTGTCCCGGGCGTAAAGGGATGTGGTTCTCTCGATATTTTCGGTATTCAAGAATCGTATTTTAAATTTTAATCGAATTCAAATTTCCAATACCAAGACATTAAATAATCGGCTAGGTACCAATTTTGGGCGGTGTGGGAGTGCTAATACTTCCCCATCCGTAACTGACTCTCGGACTCGAGTTTTTTTGAATTTCTAGTTTTATTTTGGTGTCCGGTCTACCTTTTTAAAATGATAGGTGGCGACTCTACACACTTTAATTTCAAAACCGGGTGGGCAGGGTTTTTCAAACTAAAACAACACAAAATAAATTTTTAAACCCGAACGAGAATAAAAGTGAGCACCGGGCGAATTTGGGTGCTCACGGATTAAATTTTAATTTTTCATTTTTTTGCGGGGCCATACCCACATTCTTTATTACATTTCGCCACTGAAAATTGCTTTTTTTTTCGTATTTTCACCCGTTAGTTTCATTCTTCCAAGTTAAACTGTCCAAAGTCATTTTGATTATCAAAATAATTTTTTAGTCACTATTGTCATGAAAATATACCATTTGAACCACTTATTCGTTAAATTTTTAACAATGTCGGTCTAATTATATCATCTCATTATCACATATCATTGTTTTCAATAAATAAATTTCCTTCAAATAAATTGGTGAGAAATGCGCTTGTTTATAAAAAAAATGAAGTAATCTTTAAACTTAAGAGATTTGAACTAGAACCACTACACCCAACAATATAATTTATAACATTTATAGTTTTCTGAGATAGGTGAGGCCATGGCCTTAAAAATAAAAAATAATTTTTAAAATTTAAATAATAGTAAAATTGTATTTTAATTCCTCTAATAAATATATAATTTATTGTTGGCCTCTTAAATTTTAATCTTTTAACAAATAATGTCAATTTCTGTCACTGATTGACAATAAATGCTTTTTAGGTTAAGTTGGTGTTGGCATTAATTATATTTATTTTATTAAAATATATTAATTTATAGCGTAAAACTTTTATCTAAGTACCTAACATATTTTTTTGGTCAAAATAAGTACCTAGAGTTACTAATTTTTCATCTAGGCATTTAGAGTATTTTTTGGTCAAAGTAAAACCTAAAGTTACTATCTTTTTTCATTTAGGTACTTAAAGTATCTTTTGGTCAAAATAGGTACCTAAAGTATAATGTCATTTTCATATAGATTCATAAAAGTTGACACGTGACGTTGATTAAAAAAACTTCAGGTACCTAAATAAAAAAGATGGTATACTACATCCTTTAGATACCTATTTTGATAAAAAAAAATACTTTAGGTACTTAGATGAAAAAATAGTATACGATAGGTACTTATTTTGACAAAATTAGTTCAAGTACTTAAATAAAAAGTTAACAAGCTTTAGATACTTATTAGTGATATGAGATATTAATAATATGATAAGCATAAAATTTAGATAGAGTTCAATAGAAAAGACGCTATTTATTTAAAATAATCTATCATAAGGATAATTTAGTAAAATATATTATTAAATATTCCTATATGTACATAACTTGAGCAGTGGGGGATCGAGTATTGGGACATGCATCGGGTGTATTCGAATGTTTCAGATTTCGAAATAAAATTTCCTGGACATTCTTTTCCTACTTCCTATGCTTAGGTTTGATGCCTTTTTGAATTTAGGTATAAAAAGGTTTTAACGAGGTCCTATTTACTTAAAAAAAAAGATAATTTGTATTCTAAATAATCTTATATTCTGATAATCATATCCCAAAAATAATGTTACATTATATGAACCAAATGCCCCCATAAAGTAATATAAAATTCATAATAGTATGCTAAGGAATCCTGTATTCTAAGATATAATGTTACCTTATGAAAACTATTTTTTTCTAATATTGTGTCAAGTAATCTTATATTTCAATAATCTTACTTTAGAAATAATATTACATTCTGCAAATTAAATATACTATTAATATAATAATATATAATAACAAAATTTGAACGTAGTGAAATAGATTTTTCTATTACAAATTATCATCAGTTTTAGCCGAGCCTAACAGTTTCCACGTTTAAAAAAGAAAAAAAATACAATTTTAAGGAAAGCTTGATTAAAGTAGAAGATGACGTTCCAGACATCATTTCTAGGCAGAATTGCTCAAGATTATGGAAGGATTTAAGTGTTGTGTGGCAGGATGTTCGAGCAAGTGTGTGTTGGAATGTGAGAAACGGCATGTGTATTGATTTTTGGAGGGACAACTGGATAATGGACGTTGAGCCATTGATTCATTTTGTTCCATCGACTATTGCTCAGAGTATCCTCACATTTCAGTTTGCTGAGATGGTTACTGAGGAAGGAGAATGGAAGTGGACTCTTTTCAAACATTTGTTGCCAGCTTTGATTGTCCTTAAAATAGTTGCTATCAAGCCTCCTCAGTCTTCTTGGAGTGCAGATAGTGTGGGATGGCGATGGACGGGGAATAGAGTTTTTACAATCCGGCTTACAACACTCGGGTTAAGCAGGGTATGGATCCGGCTAGAAATATTTGGCGTGTAATCTCGCATTTTCAGGGGCAACAACGTATTAAGATTTTTTGTGGCTGGTTGCGCATGGCAAAATCCTCACTAACAATGAGCGTGTACCCCGACATATTGCGGTGGATTCGGGTTGTAGTGTTTGTGGGGCTAGCGATGAAACTGCTGATCACATTTTCAGATGGCGTCCTGTGGCGTACTCTGTTTGGCTAGCTTTGATTAAAGCTGAATGCTGGTCAGATTTTTTCTCTTTGAATTTTGATGATTGGTTTAAACTTAGTCTTATGCAGCCAAATTCGTTTGTGAATGGTCCGTCGGATTGGAGTCTTATGTTTGGTATTGTTTTGTGGACTTTATGGACAACTCGTAACCGTCAGATTTTTGATCCGGATAATGCTTCGTGCGAGTCAACTGCGGCAACTTGTGATCGTATGACTAGAGAGGCTCGGGCTGCCATAAATTCTCGGTCAAGGATGCATGATTTTGGTAATCGTCCATCTCAAGTGGGTGGTTGATGGAGATTCCCAATGGTTGGATGGTATAGTTGAATATTGATGGGGCTTGTGCACATGATGATAATATAGCATCTTGTGGTGGTGTTATAAGAGATGAGAATGGGGGTTGGATTTTTGGTTTTGCAAAGCCTGTTGGCTCTTGCTCAATATCGAATGCGGATATGTGGGGAGTGTATGAAGGATTGAGTCATGCTTGGCATCTAGGAATCCGAAAGCTCCGGGTAGAATTAGATAATTTGGCAGTGGTGAAGCTTTTGTTGCGAGATGATGGTGTGTCTGCATCCTCAGTTTTTCCACACATGCAGGAACTTTTTCGTAGGGATTGAATGATTGAAATAGAGCATGTATATAGAGAGGCAAATAGAGTTGCGGATTGGTTAGCGAAGCTGATGCGAAACGACTCGCTTGAAAGCCATGGATTTTTTCATGCACCAGCAGGTGTTTTGAACTTGGTAAATGAAGATAGGGAACTAGCCGTGGGTGTTGGTTTATTTTTCTTTTTGGAGTCTTGGTTGTTTGATTGTTATAATTATTATCCAGATGTTTTGTGATAACCTACATGGGCACTATTTTCCTCCACCTAGGTTTAGGGAGGTTTTTAATGAGGCCTATGAGGTTTTACCTCTTGTATGATTCTTCTTCGAATGAATTCATAGGCTTTGATAAAAAAAAAGTAGAATATGACATTTTTAGCTTTTTTTATAAAGTTTAGATATATTTATCCTCTAAAGATAAATATTAAAATTCAAATTTATATAAAATGAGATAATATAAATATCTTTAGACACTCTATTAATTAATGATCTCAATAAAAATATATATAAACATATATTATTTTATAATCAACTTTAAACTATTTAAAATATATCTTTAATCACTCTATTAATTAGATCCCCACGACGTTTTTAACTTTACAAAATGAAGTTCACATCCGTGATATAAAGCTAAAGATTCCACCACTTGGCTAACCAACAAAACCCCACTAATCACTCTCAACCTTTATCGAACAACACCATTGCCCAATGGTCTCCGAGACTCCGACAAACAAACCAAAAAAAAAAACTTATATATTTATCTGAATGATTATTTTCGTGATTATGGATTTTGTTTTGTATAGGAAAGGAACAACCTTATTGACAAATTACGAGGTGTGATTGTTTTATTTTATAAAAAAATAAAAAATATTTTGTTTTATCGAAATTTGATCATTATATATCATAAATCTTAAAGTTAATCTAATTAAATAGCATTATTATACATTATCATTGATTCTTGACCTAAAAATAATTTAATAATATACAAGGAATTAACAAATATTAATCGTTTAACCATTTATATTAAAATACAGATTATATATAAATCTTAAAAATAAATAAATCAATTGAGTTATCCATCATTTCGATTCGATTAAGAAGAATTATGATTTTTGACAAAAAAACTATTTTGATTTTTGTTCGTTTGAATAATTTGATAAATTATTGACATGTAGAAATCGAACATATCAAATATACACCATATTGCATCATCAATAGATAACCTATAAATAAAAAAAATCATTTTACTTTCTCTTAAATACATGAGAACCTGTAAATAAATAAAAAAACATTTTACTTTCTCTTAAATCCATGGCGACATAGGTAGTCAACAATTTATGGTAATTTTATTTTTGTATCTTTTAATAATTTTAATATATTTTTTTAAAAAAACAATTTTAAAATAATTAAAAGATAGTATTTGTTTATATATATATATATATTATTTTGTATCTTCTAGTTTTTTTAGTTTTGTCATTTTTCAATTTTTAATTGTGTTACGATGCATTCCCAATAATTATCAAGATAAGTGAGTAATTAAATCTGAAAATCGTTAGACAATATGATATTGAACACGTAATTAAAGTTCAAGAAGAGCAAACACATTTAGACGTTGGCCAAGATGCTCATCTTTGTTCCCTCAAATTCTTTTAGGTCATGAGTTCTAGATCTATTTAAGAGCACTTCCCTTCTTTTTTTAGAGTCTTCCCCTCCCCTACCATCTCCTTTAGGTAGGATTATGATTAGATTTAAGATTTGTCAAAAGATGATACAAAAGAAAATAAGTGTTTGATTAATTTTAGTTTCACCTAATTTTATTAGGAAAATATATCAAAATCAAATTATAAAATAAAAAAAAATACAAGTTTAATGTTTTACTAATATTTTTTATATCAATAAAATAACTACCATTAAGAATAATTAATTTCTTACACTTTTAATTTTAATTATATTATTTTAAAATATAACTATTTTAAATAAATTTTAAAACTATTTTATTTTATACTACTTTGACATCATATTTAAAATTTTCTACAACTAATTTCGTCATTTTAATCCCGATGTAGCATGGGATTAGATACGTTTGTCAATGCATAGCTAAAAGTAAGAAGGGGGGGGGGGGGACATGAAGGGGAACAAGCTGTATATGTTTTTCTAAATCTCTGCATAAAGAGAAAACAAAGCCAAAAATCTTCTCACAAGACCCCAAAATATCTATGTGGATTTTACTTTTATGAGCCCATGAACCCACCATCAAATTTAAAACCAATTTGTTAAAGGAAAATGATGAAGTGACCAAAAGAGTCGCTGAAGATAAAGGCTCAATACCTACCATCTCTTTAAATTACCTTCAATCATTCCTTTGCCTTCGAACCCAATTTTCTGATTTTTCTTCCCCACAAAGCATGTTTGATCCTGCCGCAAAGCTGCCCAAATCTGATTTCATTCTGTCAAAACACATGGGGAAGAACTATGATTCCAGAGTGCAAAAGACAGCTCAAAGTTATAGGAGTTGGAACACCATGGGAGCTGATGGGACTTCAACTCCTCCTTTATGGGGAACGAATCCTTCACCCAGTCCTCCGCGTGGGAAGAACATTAATTACCGATGTTTATCGCCTTCGTCGAAAGCTCAAGCCATCGCTAGAGGCCAAAGGGAGCTTATGGAAATGGTTAGCAGAATGCCCGAGTCCTGTTTCGAACTCACCTTGAAAGACCTTGTTGAACACCAGGATGCGGCCGTTGAATCGAAACAGGAGAGCTGCGCAGAAGGGCGAGGTGAGTTTAATGAAGATGCATACAGCAAAGAGAAGGGGAAGAAGAAGAAAAAGAAGAATCAGAAACCGCATATTAAGAGAAGTGGGAGCATAGATAGTGGAGGGTTTCTTCTGAAAATGGCGTTTCCATTTTCCTTAGGATCAAAGTCGAAGAACAAGAAGGAGACGAAGAGAAATGGTTCAAATGTAAACTATAATTCTAGAGTTTCTCCGAAACCAACAGTTCCGGATGAATCTGGTAAGAGCATAGATAAAGAGTGGTGGAAGAAGAGATCGGGGTCGAGCGAGAGTGACTCCGGTGGATCGAATATAAACAGTGGAGGCACCAAAAGCAGCCGTAGCAGCAGCACCGGTAGCAGCAGCAGCTGCGGGAGCGTGGGCAATACCAGCCGCAGGTATGTTATAACTTATAACTGAGAATTCCGACTGTCTGTCTGCTTTCTAAAGATTAACAGATAAGGTTTTCAAACTGAATTTGTTAAATTGTACGGTGACATCTAGGAATCAATTTTCATTTCAATAGTTATTTATGTCATCTGATTTAGAGTGTCAAATATAAATATATATTCGATTTTTTGTATGACTTACCAAATTGTATCATATATTCATATCAAAATATGTGTAAGATACAAGTGTCAAAAATATATTACGAATTTGTTAAACTTTATGCAAAAGATAAATTATTTCATGGTTTTAGACTTTAGAGTAAGTTTCTCATAGGAAACAGAGGAAATTTGCTGTAAATGCAGCCCTTGGCTTTATTGCAGCGGTCAAGTATAGCAAGTAATATTTAATTCTATTTGAAAACTCTATAAAAAGTAAACAGATGGAAATTTCATCTACTTTAAGTTTCCATGCCACAATTCCTCGTCAAAGTCTTTGATAAACGACGGTAAAGGCAAGAACATTCAAATTTCAATATAGATGCCTCAATTTTGAAGGTTACTCTATCAGGAATCAATGCTTAAGCCAAATAGTCAAAAATTTATTTTGAATGCATCAGAAATGTGGGGCTAGTGGCTTACTGCATATTTTCCTTTGAGTTACATATGTTAACATTCGAATTTAAACTTGGTATCAATTAACTGAACTATACCTTGGGTTTTGTGCAGGCATACGGGGAATGGTTGCTTGGCTTTCATCTTCAACAGGAAAAGCAAAGCATCGCGGTAAAAGGGCAGCCCTTTAGCCTACTTCGAAAATGGAGTTTAATGTGCGAATTATGTTTCCGGTAATGCTTGCGTATGATGGGGTACATGAGATCTCCCATGCAGCTGTATGATCAGAGATTGTAAAGCCGGTGAAGATGAATCGTCATTTTGCTTTACGTTAGTTTGAAATGAGCAGAAGACAAGCGATCAAAGCAGTGACCGTAGCAATCAAATTCGAACTGCATTTCTGTGTATTCTTTCTTTTAAAAATAAGGGCAATTATTCGATGCACATAACCTGAAAATAAAAAGTTTTCACAAGCACATTAAATTTAGGGTTTTTTGAGTCAATTTAGGGTTTAGTGTTTAGGGGTTTAAGACTAGGAGTTTTGAATTAATGGGGTATGGTTAGAATCTAGGGTTTAATGTTAAATTTTAGTGTTTATAGCTTAAAACATAAATCCCTAATCATATTACCTTAAAACAAAATCTAACTTCTAACCCTAAATTCTAACCATAGACCATAACTTCTAAACCCCTGCAGTTAAACCCATAAATCCTAATCTCTAAATAGGGTCCCTAAACCCTAAAACCAAGGCAAAACTTTTTATTTTCAACTTCAGTGCATAAAATATTTTTTCTAAAAATAAAATATTAATCTAATTAAAATATGGGTATAGTGTTTAGGGTATAGTGTTTAGTGGTTTAACTGTGTGGTTAGAATTTAGTTTTAGGGTTAAAATTTAGGGTTTATAGGTTAAAACTTAAATTCCTAACCATATTAGCCTAAACCTTAACCTCTAAACTCTAAATTCTAATCATAATCCCTAAATTCTAAACATAAACCCTAATATCTAAATCTACACTCTTAAACCCCTAAACCTTAAATTAGATCTCTAAATACTAAAATTAAGGCATTTGTGAAATTTTTTTATTTCCATGGCTAGTACATATATAAGATATTTTTCTCTATGTAAAATTAGTTTTAAATAGATAAACACATATACAACACGTGCAAAAAGAAAATGAAATGGAATAATTTAGTTTGTGGTTCAAAAGACTTTTAAAAAATAAATGTATGTATGATATGTACGAAATTGAAATAAGTCTCAATATTGATTTAAATTATTGGCTCTGTCTGGTAAATAGTTTTTCAAGCTAAAATTAGATGTTTAAAGTATTTTTAAAGGTTTGATATGTCAAATCTGCTAATTTGGATATTTAGTAAATAAAGGATTGTAATAGCGGATTGAGGTGAAAATTTTCATTTTGAAAAAAGCTCCTAAAATGAGCTTTTTGAGCCAGTGATTTGGATAAAAGACTTGTAAAGACTATTTTGTCTTTGATAATTATAAAAAATTATCTAAATAGCATAAATTTAATTAACTAGTAAAATTTAAAAAATAGTTTTATAAATAAAAATTTAATATATAAATTAATACATACATATAAATTTAATAATTAATAAAATTACATTCAAAATATAATTTTATTGATAATAAATTAATATATAGATCTAAATTAATAATTATTAAAATTATATTAAAAAGATAATTTCACAAATAAAAATTTAATATGTACATCATCATATATGCTCAGTAATGGTATTAAAACAATTAATTTTCATAATTTAATTAATATTAATAGATACAAAATATTAATAACTAATAAATTATTTAAACAAATTTCAAATATAATTATGTCCTTATATGTCATTTTGCTTGTTCAAATAATCAAACATCTATCAGTTATCAGTTAATTTTACTAAACATTTTTATACAATCAACTAACGTAATCCGCTAGTCAAATCAACTAATGTAATCCGCTATCAGCTATCCGCTAATTGTCAAACAAGTCAATTATAAGTAGTTATAATACATATAATTTTATGGATTTATTGAACAATAATATATAAATGTCATAACTCTGTAAAATCATACACAAATTTAAAACTTTTGGGGTTTGTTTGTGTTGGTGTTCTTTGCTTTGTGAGGAAAATTTGAGAGTTTCCCTGATGCTCCATGTTTCAATCTTCTCTGTCTGTTTGTAATCTTGCCTTCAATCTAATGAACTATAATTTATTTATTTTTAAAGAGAAATAAGAAAAATAAATGTGTATATCGAATGTCTGAAGGGTCATATTAATGAATTTTAAAATATAAAAATTTATTAAGCACTTAAATTATCATTAGACAAAAAAAATTGAAGGGACCAAACTAAATTTTAAAAAATTTAATTAACAATATTAAAAAATAATTATTAACATAAATTTTAAAAATTAAAAGGGGCCAAATTAATTTTTTTAAGAAATTAAAGATTTTTTTTTATGAAATTTTAAATTCTTGGAGCCGCCAAGGACCCAAGGTTCCCTTGGGCCTTCCGCGCTCCGTCGTTGGTATATATACCATTTACCTAAGTCAAAAACTATTGTCCTTTTGAATTATAATTATGACCACACCAACAAAATTAAACTCATTCGACATTTTTATTTGATATAAATTACCTAATACAAATAAAAATATTTTTATAGCGGAGGTGAAACTCATACTTCTAAGTAAATTTTATTGTTCGAATCTATTTTTGAGCTTACTATTTATGTCTCTAACCCAATTAGATATTAGGATTTTGGTGGGTAACTCAATCATGATTATATTAAAATATATATCATATTTTATCATATTTATAATGTAGGTGAACAAAAACATTTTTCTATAAAAAATATATTAATGAAAAATTTTCAACAAACGATTATAGATAAAATAATACTCCTAGATTTTTTTTTTGATAAATAGCTTAAGGGCTATTTTGTTCATGTAGTAGTCTCAATTTATCGGTTTTGCATCAATTTAGCTACTGGAGTAGTCGAATTGCATCACTGTTTGCCCTTTGACTGAAAAAATAACATTGACTTCCACCAGTCAAGGGGCAAACAGTGTTGCAATTCGAATAGTTCATAGACTAAATTGATGCAAAAATATCATAAGGACGAAAACGATACAACTCAGTCTCTCATGGTATATGGCCTTTTCACTATTTACTCTTGTAAAAACGTATAAACTCTTTTGATATTTCTGCTGAATTCTGGTACAAGCAAACACGTTATTTGTCCTGTAAAACATTTTTAGTGCAAAGAATTCCGGTGATAAATAAGTTTTTGTTGTTTGTGAAAACTAGAGTTTTGAATGAACTTAAAGGATATAGTTTACTGGTCTATGATTGTTTAAAATTGCAGCCTATACTTGTGAGATAATGGATTGCTATTTCATGGTTCTTTTGTAGCTCTAATGGGTGTATATCTTTCGAGTAACAAGGCTTTTATCCGCGCCTTCTTCTTAATGCCATGTCCTTGATGACGATATCGGTGCTCTCTGTGCATAATATCAAATTCTAGATACTATTCATATACATCAACCCCAACTTGAGGAATTGTGAATTTTCTTACTTGCTAGCGTCTCCAGCTGAACCTTCATAGGATGAAGTGTCATACCTTTGGTTATTTATATGAGAGCTTCATAAAGGATATAAGATTATGAATGATAGTATATTGATCATTTCATGTTTTATAAAATATTGAAGATAGTGTCTGATTGATTTGATCGGATACTCAAAGTTTATAATACCTAGTATCTCTGTTTCTGAATGGATAGGATAAACTAAGTAATCCGTGAGCAGAAAACTCTCCGACTTGGGTTTATCAATTGGCCTAATATGTTCGCTAATGTAATTCATGGTTGTGGATAGTTATATGTGAAAAGCATATAATGTTAATACTAATAGGTAAAGCTTGCTTTACATGGATAGTTATATGAATATTGTTTTAGCAAATGACTTCTGCTCCAGTTCCTTATTTTATCTTCTAACATCTTACTTGCATCAGGCGCAAAAAGAACATGAACAACTTGGTTCTATCTCTTGCTCCTAAATTCACCAAATTGCAAACTCTGATGCTGCGTCAAGAGAACCCGCATCTTAATGATGAAGGCCTTAGAAGTCTGAATATAAGCCAATGTACTGCACTCACTCCTCCAGCCGTTCAGGCATTATGCGACACATTCCCGGCTCTTCAGACCTGCTCGGGAAGGCATACCCTCGTCATGAGTTGCTGCTTGAACTTAACATCTGTCCACTGTGCTTGTACGGTCTAAGCACACCGGATGATGAACAGTATTCCCCATACAGCTCGTGGAAGGAGATTTCAATGTCGATACTGTAAGTAGATGTACTCATCGACGGACGCAGAATTTTATGTTAGCGGAGGCGAACCTATAAAATTTTAGGGGAAGCAAACTTATAAAATTTTAGGGGTGAAAATAAAATTTTAATAGAAAATACATAGAAAATTTAAATCATATAAAATTTTAAATTTTTAGGGGGCGACCTTCCAGCCCCTCTAGGTCCATTTCTGCATCGGAGGGCTTAGGCCAAAGAAAAAGAAGGTTTCCTGCAAGTAGGGTTGTGTTGAGAAACCTATATTCGACAGCTTGGCTTGTTATATTTCTGGTTAGGTTTTCTTCCATTACTTTTGATGGATGGATCTGTTTACTGACAGAAAATTGAAGGAAAACTGATGAAATTAAAATGAAATCTCACGTATATATTGTTTACACATACAAACATGAATCTGTAATCAATACTTGTGAGCTTATCGGTCCAATCGATTAGAACATGGTTTGGCACAGTAATTCAATTTAAATAAAATAATTGAGGTATTCCAGTTATTATGAATTTATAGTAATTATTTACACGTTTTGTAGAATTTTTAACTTTTTCATATACTTCTGTAGTATTTATGTTATTTTCGTGCAGTTTAACATTTTAATTATCTTATATACTGTATATTTCTATTCAATTTTTGTTTGTTTTTCTAATTCATATGGAAGATGAACATCATTGTCGTATTTATATATATATATATATTGAATAATTTTTAGAGAAATTTTTTTTTTGCTCCTACTGAATCTTGAATTCACAACTTAGAAGACGCAAATGGTGTTAAAAGCTTTAATAACCTGCTCTAGAATTTAACTGTATTTATATCTTTTTAGAATTTATTATATATGTTACTAAGTTTAAAAATAATATATATCAATTTAGATTCAGTTTTAGTTCAGATGATTTTGTTGTTGTTATAATAATAATTTGAGTATTACACGTTTAAGTGCACGCGTCCTCCAATATAAAAGTTTATAGTGTTTTTTGGATAATTTAAATAGTGTATGAAAACGAAAGAATTATTATATATATATAATTCAATATAAAAGTTTATAGTGCTTTTTTGGATAATTTCAATAGTGTATAAAAACGAAAGAATTATTATATATAATTTATAATTAAGCTACAGTGGATATGGATGGCCGCCAAGAGTCCATACTTATACCCAGACAATCCATCCAGGAAAACATGGCGACAAATCGATGTGTCTTGCATATTAGCTTTACCTTTAACGTTTAATTAAGTAATCATTTTTATTTTTATTTTTAAAGTAATTTAATTTTTATTATTTTATTTTAGGTTAAAATGACCTATATGTAAATAAAAACTATTAAAAAATTAATGATAAATAGTTTAAAATGGCTTGATAAAATAATAAGTCAACAAAAAAATTTATTTTATATTTTATATAATTTTATAAAATTAATTTTTGATTGATGTAATATTTTTTAAGTCTATACATTTGTCTATACAATACTGTCATGTCAGTATGCACTGTCATATAGGTTTGTCACGTTATTTTAAGTCATTTATCGTCAGTTGATTAATAATTTTTATTTATATATGAATCATTTTAACCTAAAATAAAAATAAAATGTTGAAAATTAAATTATTATAAAAAATAAAAATAATTATTTCAATCAAACATTAAGAATTTTTTAAGTTTATACCTATAATTAAATGTCCACGAGGTTGATTAATTAATTAGAAATGCTGCTTTCCAGCAAGACGATAGTTAATCCATCCATGAAAACATCGAGAAAATTAAAAATTGTCATTTCTTTCATATTGCTTTTTACAATGATTCTTTTGGTAAATTTAAATAAATATTCTCTTTAGAAATTATCTAAATAATTTCAAAAAAGATTATATAAAAAATATTTTTCAGTCCACAAAAATTAAACTCACATTTTATCAAAAGTGAGTTTTAAACTCGCGTTTAATTTAACGCGAGTTTTGAATAAAAAACGCAATAAATTAAAATTTTTTTTTTACATCACTCAAAATCACGTTCAATTAAAAACGAATTCAAAATTTAATTTTTATAGGACACAAATTTTATAAATAACGTTCAATTAAAAACGAATCCAAAACTTAATTTTTATAGGACACAAATTTTATCTTACATAAAAAATATTTTCTACATAATTAATAAAAGGTATGATTTAATTTTGCCAAGTCTTTTCGGTTAGTCATCCGGACAGTACTGACGTCATTTGCAAATCTCACCGCCTTAAAAACATCGACAATCCTGCCTGTCGAATCATCCGACACCTTAAGTACCTTCATACTTTAATAAATTCTCACTTTAACCCTTCTATTGTTTTTCTATTATGTTAGCGCATTTTTCATTAAAAGAAATGTCACATGGCCCAAAAAAGTTGTCATGTGTGATAAATTTAGAGATGACAAATGGGTCGTTTGAATCGGGTTTGGTTCAGTTTTAACTATATTCGATTTTAGTTCAGTTTGGGTTAGATCTGAGCTGGTTTTATTTTAATCGGGTCGGGTCACATAAGTTCGATTGTTTTTTAGGTCGATTGATATCGGGTCAGTTAATGTCGGGTCAAGATCGGTTCAATAGGATATCGATGTATTTCAATCGTGTTTTTAGGCCAGATCAATTTCTTACACTCATATATGGCTTTATAAAACTAGCATATTTGACTTTTTGGTGATTTGTGCGACAATTCACATCAAATCCTTCTTTATTTCTTTTAATATCTTTTTTTATTTCGGGTTGTCTTCGGTTCGGATTAAATTAGTTCGGGTCCATTCGGTTTTCTTGAAAATCAATTTGGGTCTGTTCGGTTCGGTTGGAAATCGGATATGGTTCATATCGGTTTAACTAAAAATGGGGTTGATTTCGATTCAATTCGGTTTATTTTGGGTTTTGGATCATCATGTTTGGTCGATATCAGGTCTCGGATAAGTTTGCCACCTCTAACTAAATCTTAAAAAAAACCCAAAAAATGGTAAAAAGAAATTAATTAAAACCATAAAATGTAAAAAATTCAGAAAATTACCCAATTTTTTTTGTTTTTTTAAATTAATATCTTTTTGAAAATCTCAACTTGCTTAATTTATTTTCAAAATAAAAATTTATATATACATTAAAAATCTAAGAAAATCTTCAGTTGTTTTTATTAAATTTTAACTTCTATTTTTTAGATCTCATTTGATTTTTTTTTCATTTTTTCAAACAAAATTTTCTATATTTTTCCTTTCTTCACGCAACAAGATTTAATTAGGTAATGCCAGACTTTTTAAAATGAAAATGATCGAGGGACTACTGTGATAATAGGATGAAAGTTGAGGGATTAGATTGATCGAAAATAATAATAAAATTTTTACTACAATACAATGGCCATTTCAGATATTAAGACAAAAAGTTAAGTCTTTTTACATTTGATGAATCAATAAAAATAATGCAACGTAGTGTAACAGTTGACGGTAACTTATAAATGGTGTCTTTGTACCTCATCTTTAAACCTTGCACCAAGACAATACACTATACAACAGGGTAAATTATAAGTCAATGAAACAAAAAATAAAATTTCAAATTCTAACACGGGAGAGCATTTTTTTACCTATCCGTTGATAATTAAAGAAATTATAAATTATGTAAAAATATATTATGGATTAGGAGATAATATGAACAAATAAAGTTTTTAAAATTAAATAATAATAATAAACTTCACAAAATATGATATGACATGAAAAATAAAAATAAAAATAAAAACAACAACATGATTCACATAAACATTACTACAAATGTATTATATAATATAAATTTGTAATTCTCTAGGTATAAAACTCTCTAGGTAGTTTCGATGGTCTCAATGATAAATAAAATATTATTATTTTTTGAAAAATCAAATTATTTTCTATCCAAAGACTATAAAAAATGAATATATACTATTATGAATTACACTCAAATCGATATTAAAAAGTAAGAGAAAAATTTCAATACACAGTCTGTAAACTTTAGTTTACACAGACCTTTTAGTTTTAGGGGTTAGGAGTTTAGTTTAGGGTTTAGAGTTTAGGGATTTGGGTTGTAGGGTTTAGAATTTAAGGTTAGTGTTTAGAGTTTAGGGTTTGGGGTTTAGTTTTTTAGGGTTTAGATTTAATTTTGATTTATAGTAGAAATAGACAGACTTGTGTAAAATTTATTTTACACATCCTGTGTATCAAATTTAAACCCAAAAAGTAATCCTCTAGGTATAAAATTAATACTAATATAAAATTAATTGAAATACGATACCAATACTATTATTATAACATAATGTTTTTTACAAATAAAACATTGCTTAGTCCAAAAGAAAAGCAAATTAAAAACAAAATCTTACAATTTAATACCTTAATTATGCAATCACTCTGCATTCCAAACTTTGTTGTTTTATTGCTAAAGGGATAGCTTTTAATTATGATATAGATTAATATTTATTTGATCAAAAATTACGTTATTTTTATTGATTGGCTTGAAGCTGACAATCCTTGTCCTTGGAAGGAGCATACTCTCCCAGCAGATAAAAATCCAGTTGATCCGACAAGGCAGATTTGTCGACGTTTTCATGGTGGTGAGATTTGCAGACGAAGTAAATCACTGTCTGGATCACTAATCCGAAGAGAATCATGGTGGAAAGCAACAAGAAAAAAATGATTCCAAAAACAACCCACCTAGCCAATCCTGTGCCGCTGCTTCCTTCTACCACCAGCCTTTTGAATCCGATCTGGTTGAACCCCATCGCCAGATTGAGGATAAGAAATATGAACATCGCCAACCGTACCTTTCCTCTGATCAGGTTCTTGCTCTTCACCATGGCCCGGAACCCGTACGCTTCTTCTAAAACAGATATAGTGCTAGCCAAGTGCCAGATGGTGGTCAAATACAAGAACCCCACGATGAACAAAATCACTAAAATGGCTAGCACAGTAAACCCCACAATGTGTACTGGTGCCAGTGAAATTGCCCAAATAAGCACGACAACCACAGTTGCAACGAGGTAGAAAAAGATGGCGACGAAAATACTGAAGAAAGTAACGATCAGCCTCCTCCAAACCTTGGGAACAACGCTCATGACTTTCTTGAACGCGACTTCCCGATCTGTGTATATGCAGGCGACGGTGTACACGACTGCGGCGGTTGAGAAGAGCGAAAAGATGGAAAACAAAGTGAAGTAGGCAGCGTTGAAAAGCCAAAAGTAGAGCCAATCGTAGGAGATGAGGTCGGATGGTTTGTCGTAGTTGGCACCGGTGAATTTGCTTAAGAAGAGACTGTAAATTTGGGTATAAACAAGGTATACGAAAGACATAGGAAGGATTAGAGCTAAAGTGATGTAGCTGAAGATTTTTCTCCATGAAGAGACGAGCTTGTAGGATTCCTTGAATATGCCAAAGAACCCTAGAAATTGCATCTCTTCTTGCTCTCTATCCATGGTGTTCAACTTCTCTACTCAATGGGATTTTGAGTTGCAGAGTGAGAAATATATAAGGTGAGATTGGGTATCAATGGCGTTGAGAACTAAGAAGAATATAGGAAGTTGCGTTCGGATATACTTCTTTTTTTTTATTATTTCAACTTATTCGTCTTAACTTTTTATGTTCATAAATTTCAAAATTATACATCAACTTATATAGATATTTTTTTATTTGATTCAATTTTCACAAACTAATACTAATACAATTTAGCATCATTTGACATTTACCTACCCTAATCAAATCAAAAATTCAAGAAAATAGTTTCTCCATACCACTTCAGCCAATTAAAATTAATTTAAAAAATAGCCATAAAATTGATTATTAGTTCCATAGATGAGGTACAGAACCATCATTTATCAATCACGGACAAGGATAACATGAAAAAGCTGAACATCGCCGGCCTTCAAAAGAGAATATCCTCCCGGCAGGTAAACGTCCAGACGATCTGACAAGGCAGATTTGTCGATGTTTTCATGGTGGTAAGATTTGCTGACGAGGTAAACCACTGTCTGTATCACTAATCCGAAGAGAATCGTCGTGGAAAGCAACAAGAAACAAACGATAGCATAAACAACCCTGTTAGCCAACCCCAGTGGCCCCTTCAACAACCAGCCTCTGGAAAGCGATGTGGTGAACCACATGGCCAGATTGAGGATCACAAATATAGCCACAGTCAACCATAGCTTTCCTTTGATCAGGTTCTTGCTCTTCACCATGGCTGAGAATCCGACCGCCTCTTCTAAAACAGCAAAAATGCCAGCCAACTGCCAGATTGGGGTCAAATATAAGAACCCCACGATGATCAAAATCACTAAAATGGCCAACACCGCATCACCCATGGCTAGTTGTCCGACTGAAATCGACCATATAAACAGGGCAACAAGAACTACAATTTGATAGATAAACATGGCAGCGGAAATACATGAAAAATTAACAAGCAGCCTCTTCCAAATCCTGGGAACAACGCTCATGATCTTCTTGAACGTGAGTTCTCGAGCTGTATGTATGCCGGCAATGGTATAAACAACTGCAGCGGTTGCAGGAAGGGAAAAGATGAAGAACGCAGAGAAGTAGGCAGCGTTGAAAAACCAGAGGTAAATCCATTCGTGGAAGATAAGGTCGGATAGTTTCTGGTGTTTGGTGTGGATGACACTCCTTGAGAAGAGACTTGAAACTTGGACATGAGCAAGGTAGATGAAAGAGAGAGGGAGGATTAGAGCTAAAGTGATATTGCTGAAGATTTTACTATATGAAGCGATGAGCTTGTAGGGTTCTTTGAATATGCCAAAGAACCCTAGAAATTGAATCTCTTCTTGCTCTCTATCCATGGTGTTTCAACATTTGGGATTTTTTGTTGCAGAGTGGGATATAATATGAAGGGAGAGATTGGGTATAAATGTTGGGAGCTTCTCTCAGTTTTGTTCAATGAATTGTGTTAACCTGCTAATCATTTATGAAATGTAATAATATCATGGACGGTGAATGGATTTAATCTTTGATTGCATGGTGATGAATGTGTGTTCATACCCATCTAAAGTATCACCGTCGACGTTGTACTATTTTGATCATTTCTCTCCCTTTATTTTTAGAAGATTTTGTTATGAACGTTTAATTATCTGAAGTTCATAATTGGTCACTAATTTGATCAAATATTCAATTTAGTAACTAAACTTTTAATTGCTTCAATGTTACCATTAAACTTTTAGTTTAGATTTAAATTGGTCACTGAGTCGTTAACTGCCGTTAAAAGGGTCACGTGGCAGTTAACAAAATTTGTACAATAACACATTTAGTCTTTCATATTTACACATTATATCAATTTAGTCCCAATTCAAAAAATTAATAAATTGAACCCTTATTATTTACACATTTAATCAATTTGATCATATTTTTAATTAAAATTAATTTATTGATTTAATAAAATTGATATTATCAAGAATTTTTAAATTAAATTCAGTTTTTTCTTCCTTTTCTTATTCCCTTTCTCTCTTTCCTTCTTCAACACTCAACATCAAAATTCAGAAATCAGTGAGCGGCTACCATGGTCGCCACTTCTTTTGTCGTCGACAGTTGTTCTCCGGTAGTCATATAAATCCTGATTTCTATAAAAGCTGGAGACTGATCGATCTCTTTACGTGTTGATTAGTGTGGCCATCAAAGACCCAAATTTCTATTGTATTTATATTCGTAAGAACTCTTTCAATCCCCACACAATTTCTCTTTTCTCTCTTCAATAAACCCCCTTTCTCCTCCTTCTATTCCATTCCCATTATGATTGCTCTTTAATACTTTGGTAAGAAAGTTTTTGTTCTGTTGGTGTCAAGAATGGAAGATCACAAGGAGGTGAGTTCTTTGTTTCCCATACTTAGAAGACCACTTGCAAGCTTGTTGCTGTTGGAAAAAAGCATTTACCTGAGGGGAAGAGTCCTTAAAGCAAAAGGTTTTAAAAGTGACCATAATGATGAACACCTTACTAAATATTAATATTGCACTGTAGTTCAAAGCTTTGAGCCATCCTAAGCGGTGCTTCTTAAGTCAATGATACAACAAGCTGACTAAGAGAGAAAAAATGACACATAGCAGGTTGTCACGACATTGTTTTTCTCCTAATTAGTATGTCATGTGTGATTTTTATGATTTTAGTCGATGTGGCATGCTGACTAGGAGACAGAAAATGATGTGGCATCCTGTCATATGTAATTTTCTCTTTCTTAGTCAGTTGCCTTTAATTTTTTAACGGTAGGCTACCAAAATAAAAACAAAACATAACTTTATGTATTATTTTGCCAAAAAAAGATGAGTACTAAAACAGTAACATAGAAATAGGTGAAGTATTAAATATGTAATTATCTCTTTATTTTTCCACAATAAACAATTAATAAGTCAGTGTCTACGTTATGACTTTCGTACAATAAATGTACATTAATTACATTATCAATAGTTGAACATTTAATCTTTGGTTTGGTTAAGAAAATTCTTATAATATAATAATATTTCAACAGAGTATAGAATCTCCATTACAAAATGGCCAACTTGATATTTACATATAGATAAGTCTTTTAAACTAAGAATTAGGAGACTTTTACATTAATATGTGTGAATTTTATGTATTACTATATTTTTTCACAATAAAATATTAAATAATATTAGTTTTGATGAAATTGTAAAAAATCAAAATGAATAATTAAAATTATATTTAAAGAATTAAATTGATATGATAGAAAGAGATATTAAATATTTTAAGTGAGATTGACAAAAAAAAATATTACAGTGCCAGTTTGTTTTCAATATAATTAGCATCTATAAAGTTGACCCACCAAAAATATATTTGATACTTCTGACCAAAACTTTTAAATTATCATATCCCGTCTAAACGTGTTTGCTTCCGCTATTATCTTATTCGGAATCTGAATTGAAAAGTCAAAGGGTATTTTGGAAATAGAAATTTCGCAATGGAAGGCAATACCATGTCATCCCTCGGTTAACATTCGACACCCTTTGCTCTCTTTCGAGAAGTTTCCTAGGGGCTTCCCAATTTGATTAAACGAACTGATTTATTCAAGCTAGGTTCAATATCAACTTAAATATAGTGATCTAACTAATTTATTATCATGTTTCTATTTTGGTATTTATCTTTTTTTTTTACAGCATGATATATAACGTAATGCTTTATTTCTAGTAGGGGCAAATTTTGGTGCGATAGTTTGGAGACTTATCAAGAATTTTAAAATTTTAAGAGTTTGGTCAAAATTTTCAAAAATTTTGAAGATTTAATAATTTTTTTTAAAAAAATGAGGATTTAATTAAAAATTTTGAGAGATTTAATGAATTTTTTTAACAATATGTAAAACTTAATTAAAAATATTCAAGATTTAATGAGAATTTCTAACAAATATGAGAGGGCCTAATTAAATTTTTTAAAATATTTTAAGAATACAATTCAAATTTCTCCAAACCTTGGGAGTGTCAAGGCTCCCTATGGCTCGGCTTATCACCCGCCCATGTTTTCTGGATTAGTACCTCAACGTTAAAAATTAACGAAGTTGACGACCTGGCTTATTTTTAAATGAGATAATAATAGTTTTAATCTTAAAAACTTACATGTTTTTATCGCTTTAATTCAAATTCTAACAATTAAATTATTATCTTAAATATTTGGGTTTAACTTCTGTCTATCTTCTAACGTCAGTTAACACTAAAATAAACAAGTACAATTTAAAATACTAAAGATTACTCATGAAATGGTTAGATACCCATTAAAGATTCTGTCTTTTTTTACTAAATTTAAAAATTATATCGTTTTGCTCTCTCTCTGTATAGTTTAGAAGAAAAAAAAGGAAATTTAAGCATAAACGGAGCCATATGAGGATGTATTAAAGTAGGGGTATTTAAAACTGGCCCAATAGGTATCTAAAGATCCAATAAGTCTAATATTACTATTATATTATTATTATGTTTTATTCTCTCTTTTACTTTTTTAACTTACAGTATGAATTTATTGGGTCACTGAGTACCTATTAGGCCGGTTTTGAACGGCCCTAATTAAAAGCACAACAACTTGCAAAATGAAAAGAATTTTTAAGACCAACTTGCAAAAAAAAAACATGGAATCAAAGGTTGGGTTAAATGAAGAGTCTTTTTAAGAATTGCGATCATTAGCTTTTCCAATTGGATTCAACATTTTTTATTAGTGTTTTGGAGATTTGTAACCAAGTCCAATCCAAGTTGTAAAAAAGGGGAAAGAAGAAACAAAGTGGTAAGGAGAGGGATAGATGGAAAACCGAAAGATCTAAAAAAGAGACAAGTATTGAGAAGAAAGACAGATAATGAAATAGAAAAAGAGAAGATATCATCAGAATGAAGAAGCAGTAAAAGAGATGGAAGTTAGGGATGATGGGTAAAGAGGGGTTGAGGATTTTGGGAAAGAAGAAAGAAAAAAAGGGGAGAAATTTTGTAGTTTAAATCTAAATATTTAAAATGAGTAGTTTAAATCTAAATATTTAAAATGATTAAATTGATAGAGTTTGGACCAAATCGATAGAAATATACAAATTTTGGGACTAAAACTGCTATTATTCTAATTAAAAATAAGTCATCTCATTATCTCGTTAATTTTTAAGGGACATGGTACCAAATCATAACAAAAACGTAATATTAAGTACCATTTTGCAAAAAATAAATATAGTACCAAAATAAAATCATGGTAATAAGTCGGGTACTAAATGAATAGTTATCAACATATTTATTTTAATTTTACAATCTCAAATTTTAAGCTCTAAACTCTAAAGTTTAACATAAAAAATATTAAATTTTAAAGTATATAACCTGAACTCATAACCCCTTAATTCTAAAACATATTGTATAGAATAGCTTATTTCTCGTATAGTTTATGGGATAATAATCCAAACTTTAAAATATCAAATTATAATGTCAAAATTCAGTCGTAACATTTGTTTGAATGATAACTTTGACACACATCCTTTAAATACTTTAACACTCAAGTTTTATTTTGGGTAAAAATAAATTTTTTTATAAAATCTGTTAGTTGACCAACGATAACAAATTCACGTAGACCGGAAAAATATTATTTATTAAATTAATTATAAATGGTTGTTTTTTTATTAAATTAAAGCTTACATCAAGTTTTGAATTTTTGGAAAAATTAATTGAATCTTTAAATTTTTTTATATTCAATTAAATTATATACTTAAAAAATTAAATAAATTAAAGGTATAAAGTCAAAAATAGTCCTCAATGTTTGACTTTTTGGTCTCTTTAGTATTTTTTTGTGTAGTTGAACCCTTAATATTTCTTTTTTAAGTCAAAATAGCCTTTTTATTTAAAAATCGTTAATTAACTAACGGTCAACGACTTTTGATGATGTAGTATATTTGCATAACAAAATTTATTGACGCGACATCAATCATTTAAAAAAAATATTAATTATTTTTAACTAATCAAATGCAACACACGGTTTAAAGGCAAAGAAAGGAAGTAAGTAAAAATATAGATTTGCGTTTGCAGGGATTCAATCCACGTCTACTAATTAAAAGAACACGAGCCTAGCCACCAGGCTAAACTACCAACTTTGGTAACATATTATAAATTATTATATTTATTAAGAAACAAGTTGAAGACACGGTGGGCTTGGTTTTTTCTGGTACTGCAAATCAATTCTAATCATACAGTTCACCAACCCAGAAAAAAGCTCTCTCTTGATGAACAATTTGATTGGAGAAAGAAAACAAAATTACTAACTGGGTGGAGGGCACATGGTTCAGTCTCATCAAATAAAGGAGAAAAGGAAAGCAGAATGAGAATAAAATGTTGAAAGAATAAGAATAAACAATTACAATAGTATTTTTCAGGAAAACAACATAAGATGCATTGAATGCAAGCTTTTTTTTTTTTCATAGAGTAAATGCAGTCTACACCTTGATTCTAGAAATGGGATTGAAGAAAATAGAAACATAAGTCCCGAAAGTAAGCAAAGTAACATATATAAGGATTAATTGGTCCTTGGAGCTTCTCCATAACAGCTTAGTAGTAATAAGTAGTAAAAGTAAAAGCCTTCAAATTCCATTACATTACATTACGACCATATGATTTTACTTACCGGTGAGCAACGGAATCAATTTGTAAACAATAGACACTATTTATCGATCACAGACAAGCATTACATTACATTATTTTTACTGATCGACTTTCAAGTCGATCAAACATGAAAGAGCTGAACATCCTTGGTCTTCAAAAGAGTATATTCCCCCAGCAGGTAAACTTCCAGGTGATCCGACAGGGCAGATTTATCGATGTTTTCATGGTGGTAAGATTTGCAGACAAAGTAAACCACTGTCTGGATCACTAATCCGAAGAGAATCGTGGTGGAAAGCAACAACAAACAAACGATTGCATAAACAACCCTGCTGACCATTCCTATGCTGGTTCCTTCCACAACCAGCCTCTTGAATGCGATCTGGTTGAACCCCAACGCCAGACTGATGATCACAAATATGGATATGGCCAACCGTAGCTTTCCTTTGATCAGTTTCTGGCTCTTCACCATGGCTTGGAACCCATAAGCCTCTTCTAAAACAGATATAGTGCTAGCCAAGTGCCAGACCGTGGTCAAATACAAGAGCCCCACGGTGAACAAAATCACTAAAACGGCTAACACTGCAACACCGACGGTTTGTATTCCTCCAACTGAAACTGCCCAAATAAGGAAGACAACGCCTGCTACAACGAGGTAGAAAAACATGGCAACGAAAATACTCAAGAAAGTAACCATCAGCCTCTTCCAGACCTTGGGAACAACGCTCATGACTTTGTTGAAGGAGATTTCCCGAGTTGTATATATGCAGGCGATGGTGTAAACAACAGCGGCAGTTGAGAGAAGCGAAAAGGTGAGAGACAGAGTGATGTAGGCAGCGTTGAAAAGCCAAAAGTAAAGCCATTCATGGGAGATAAGGTTGGATGGTTTGTCGTAGTTGGCAGTGGTTAATTTCTTTGAGAAGAGATTTGAAACTTCAGCATGAACGAAGTAGATGAAAGAGAGAGGAAGGATTAGAGCTAAAGTGATGTTGCTGAAGATTTTTCTACTTGAAGAGATGAGCTTGTAGGATTCTTTGAATATGCCAAAGACCCCTAGAAATTGCATCGCTTCTTGCTCTCTATCCATGGTGTTTCAACAAAATGTTTCAATGTGAGTTTGGGTTGCAGAGTGGGAAATATATAATGTGTGAGATCTGATGTAAATGGCGATGGAATTGAGAAGAAAGTAGGAAGCTGCGATGGAATTGAGAAGAAAGTAGGAAGCTGCGTTGGAATTTTCTATACCAAGCTATCCCTGTTATTTATTTATTTTCCATAAATCACACCAATGGTTAGTTAGTTATAGGTTTAATAATAAACATGTCGCTCTTCTTCTAAAAGTAACAATGGAGTCATTCAATTATAATCTAAGAAGAAGCACGTTACTTTTCTACTAGAAGTAACAATCCAGTCACTCAATTAATGGTTTAGGAACAATCATGTCTCTCAATTAAAATTTTGTGACAAACAAGTCAAGCTGCCATTAAAATTGAAATAAGACCTTTGTATACTAACAATTTTAGTCCACCGAAACTTATACATTATATTAATGTGGTCCTAGTTCAAAATAATTCAATAAACTTAACCCTTCATTTTTAAAAATTCTATCAGTGAAGTGATTATGCCTACTAACATACAGTGTTAAGGTCATAATGAGTCTATTCTATTAGTCTATCAGTTGTTTAGTAGCGCAGTGTCTGTATCTGTCGAGCTATCACATCTGTTGATTTTCAAATTGATGGACAATAGCATGAAATGTAGTAAGTGGTTGGAGGGTGCGTCAGGATAATGCATTGCCAAAATTTTTAAATTTGAATGGTTAAGTTTATTGAATTATTTCAAATTAGGATCAAACTATTAGAACTCATAGATTTGGGGAACTAAAATTGTGATTATACCAAGTCCTTGTTTCAATTTTAATGATAAAGTAATTGTTTGTTCCTAAATCTATATTTAAGTGACTCAATTGTTAGTTTTAGAAGAAGAGTAGCGTATTTGTTACTAAACCAATAACTAAATGACCTCCAGTATATTTTACCAATAAACAATAAGCAGGTCTACAATTTTGACTTTAGAACAATTTTTGCACATCTTGTCTTGGTTTGGTTAAGAAAATTCTTATAATATAATGTACTCCCCGTCCCAATAAAATTATCACTTTTTTATTTTAAAATTGTCTCACTCAAATTATCATTTTGAAAAACCCAACCAAATTTTATAAGATAAATTTACTTTTTATTATTTTTTAGTTTCCCAACAAAAACAAAAAATAACTTTTAAAGGATAAATTTAACATTTAAATTATTTTACACCACACAACTTTTTCTTTCTAAAATTCCGTAAAAGTCAACATGTGACACTATAAGTGGGTTGGAGGAAGTAGTAATATTCAAATATAGTACAGAGTCTTCGTTAAAAAATGGCCGACCTAAAATAATAATAATAATAATATATGTTGAAAAATACTAAAGTGATTTTCTATTAAAAAATATTAAAATGATTTTAAATTGTTTATTTTAAGATTTGAATGTTTGGATGGTTAATAAATAAATTTTAAGTAAATAAAAAATTATTTTAGATATTATTTTTAAAATATAAAATAATTAGTTATATAATCGGGGACAAATGAATAATTTTATTGAAAATATTTTGAAAAAAAACAAAAAAGCTAGAAAGTTCATTTTTAAAAAACTTTTCAAATCAAGTTAGAAAAACTTTTCAAAAATGTTTTTTAAATCCAATACAAAACGGGTCTTATTATTTTTCCTTACTATGAATTTATTCATCTCAAAATTTAATCTTTTATTTATTGTTATATTAAAACGGTGCTTAATGCGGAGTTGTGGACAATTGTAGATGGTCTCCGACATGCATGGCAATTTGAAGCGCGGCGGGTTGAGTTAGAATCCGATTGCAAGGAGACTGTTGAAGTCATTCGACATGGTCGTGATCGACAGGTGAACAATGCTCTCATTGTTGTTAGTCAAGAAATGTTGCACCGGGATTGGGAGGTTACCGTGCGCCATGTGCATCGAACCGGGAACTTGGTTGCAGATCGCTTGGCAACAACGATGCGTGGGCAGCAATTTGGGGAGCTGGTTTACTGGCAACCCCCGGTACATGTGCGAGAGGTTGTGCAGCTGGATCTGAGTGGTGCGTCGATGCCAGCAGTTGTGGATTTTGCTGTGTTGCAACACCAAGATGTTGGGGTTGGGTAGTTGTTTGGCTGTGAATTGTAGTTAGCTTGCTCTGTTTTGTTTGGTCTACAGTTATATTATGTATCTACAATTATAGGTATTCTTTTTTTTTCATTTAAATTTAAAGAGATTTTTTAATGAGACATGTAGTTATAATATTCTGATTTTATTAAAAAACATGTATGCCTTTATGTATTATATTTTTCATGATAAAATACTAAAATATTAAATAATAGTACTAGTTTTGATGAAATTGTAAATAGAATCAAAATGAATTAAATAATGTTATATCAGTTTGTTTTCATCACAATGAATTCACATAATGTATGACTTAGTATTTTGGGGACAGGAATTTTGCAACGGAAGGCAATACTAAGTCAACCCTCAATAGTCAACACGCTTTGCTTTCATTCTGAGAAGTTCTCTCAACTTTTCAACTTACCAAAATTGCCCCTTAAAAAATAACCGAGAAATAGAATCGATTAACGTTGGGAAAATCCGTGATTTCTAATGTTTACTTGATATCTCATATGTAGATTCATGTTTTATTTTTTAATAGTATAGAGTAATTATAAAGTAGTATTTATTTATATATATATATTTAATTTTTGATAAAGTGCACATATTTTGTAGATAAAACATTTGAATTCGGGTCATCAGGTATAAATATCATTCGTTTTTTCATTGGGACTAATTGTTGTGTTCTTATGTTTTACTTTTCTTGATATACATGCATCGTATATATAATATTCAAAATGTTTGTTTATTTAATGTACGATGCAACTATAAAATATAGGGGTTGATTTTGGTAATAAGCATGTCGTTTTTCTTCTAAAACTAATTTTTTTTAGTCATTCATTAAATATGTTAGTATGTCATTAAAATTGAAACGAACCGCTTGCTATAATAATAATTTTAGTCCTCAAAACATATAAATTCTATTAACTTGATCATAATTCGAAATAATTCAATAAATTTAACCATTTATATTTAAAAAATTCATTAGTGAAGTGATCGTGTCTACTAGCAGTAAGTGTTAAATTCAAATGAGTATGCTATATCAATTTGTCAGTTGTCCAGTAGTGAAGTTAATGTGTCTATCGAGCTATCACTTTTAACAATTATCGAGTTGGAAGATAGTAGCATGGAGTGTGGTAAGTAGACAGAGAATGTGTTATGAGGGTGCAATGTCGAAATTTTTTAAATATAAATATTACATCTATTGAATTAATTTTTAATTATATGTATATTTCGTTTTAATCTTAACGGCAAAGTCACTTAATTGTCATAAAATATTAATTAAATAATTAAATATTATTTTTAAAAAATCTAATGTATAATTAAGTAACATGTATATTTCCCGAAAAAATCGAAAATTGTAAAGCGAGACGACCACGACCTTTATCCTGCCAGAATTTCAAATGTATTTTTTTAATATTTCCAGGCCTTTAAATAATATCTTATTTATATAAAGATTGAAATATAGCTTATATTATGATGAAGGCTTAAACAAAAAAAAAACCCCTTAAACTATGTTTTTTTTATACTTTTGGCCCTTAAACTGTGATTTGGGCAAAATAAGCTCTTAAACTATCATTTTGGCCACTTTAAGCTCCTAAACTATGATTTGGGCAAATAAGCCCTTAAACTATCATTTTTGGTCACTTTAAGTCCATGGTTACAAAAATAACATTTTATAGGCTTTTCTAACATATATATAAATATTTATGTTCTTTTTAAATTTTAGAATATCATATATCAAAATAAGCCCTAAACTATTATTTCTGGTCATTTTAAGTCCGATAGTTATTTAAGTCAAAAGAAAATTATTTTGACTAATAAGATGTTGGCACATCACAAAGTTTTTTTGACCAATTAATAGTTTTGGGTAGGGGTGTTCAAAAATACCCGACTCGACTGATTTACTTGGTCAGGTACCCGGCCCGTCACTTCTCGGGTCGGGCCCGGGTCACGAAATTAAGAATTTTAAAATTAATATTTTTTATATTCAATATACATATTTTTATATTAAACTAATAAAAAATCTAAGATTTTTTATATTTTTATATTAAACTAATAAATACATATTTTTATATTAAACTAATAAATACATATTTTTATATTAAATTAGTAAAATATTTTATATTTAAAATATATATTTTTATATTCGGGTACCCAAATACCCGAATTTTTGGGTACTCACAAAAATCGGGTCGGGACACGGGCCGCATTTTCTACTACCCAAAGATCCGGGTACCTGTACTTTAGGTACCCGGGTACCCGAATTTGAACACCCCTAGTTTTGGGGACTAAAAGAAGAAAAATGATATAGTTTAGGTACTTATTTTGACCAAAAAAATAGTTTAAGGACTTAAAGTGAACAAAAATGACAGTTTAAGGGCTTATTTTGCCCAAAAATGATAGTTTAAGGGCCTATTTTGCCCAAATCATAGTTTAAGGGCCAAAAGTAGAAAAAAAACATAGTTTGAGGGTTGCTTTTTGGTTTAAGCCTAAGATGAAAAACAGTTTATATTGACATATTATCATTACGTCATACTAGAATATCATTACATTTATTTTGTAAATGAAAAAATAAATTATGTTTAAACATTTAATTTTTTTGGTATATAAAAGAAGGGAAAAACGAGTATTACTACAGGCCTGGTTAAAACCCCTCTAAGCCTAAATGGGGAAAAAAGTACCTATAGTAATATCTACATAAAACGAAACGAGCAAAAAACTCGACACAATAATGTTTAGCCTAACAATCCCATGGCACTGAACCAACTAACAATACCCAGCCAAGACTAGTCATCTCGGGTCCTTCAACCCTTGCATAGCGACCAGTGAAGTACCCGCAGCTACATGTCCCTCGACCCGCCTCCATATCTCCAGCTTGCGCTGGTCCTCTGCCACTGCAGTAGCCACCACCCCTGGTGGCATTGCGAACAACCTCCCATCATACGTTTGAACACGCCCATCGCAGCCAATCTATCTGCAACATGGTTCTTATCCCAAGAAATATGTCTCACTTTAACGTGCCAATCCCGATTCAACCAATCATGAATTGCCTGAACTAACGCACTCTTAGCGAGTGTCAACGATGAACGCTCTATAATCTCCACCACTTCCCTATTATCCATTTCCAGCTCTAAGTATTTAAAACTGGCTGCCCACGCATGGCGCAAACCATCATGGATAGCCTATAGCTCGGCCACAAGAACTGTGCATCTACCAAGAAAACGAGCAAAACCAAGCACCCAATCACCCCAGTCATTTCTAAAAGCACCTCAAATCGCATCTCTATCATCTAACAAATTCACCACCGCATCCATGTTCCCCTTAATCCCGCCTCTTCTCGGCCCAATCCAAACAGACTCACAACTCGTTACTTTCGTCCTATTAGCACCATTGCGCGCAAACGCTTGATCACATTCCTCAATTAACCTCTGCCCTCTAACAAACACACTCGCGCATCACCTGTCCCTCATCAAATAGCAAACAACATCGCTTCTTCCATAGTAACCAATAGTAAACTGAAAACCGCATACTCCAGTCATAACTTGAATCTACAGAGTCAATTTTCTCCTTAAGATTCTCATGTAACCAAGCTTGAAAAGGTTGCGCAAGAAACCGGTTCAAACTAGCAGAATCCAAAAATTGCATCCATAGAGCTTGAGCCAAATAGCACTGTCGAAGAACATGATCTAAATCCTCCGCCCCACCGTGGTAAATAGCACACTCATCCGACAATGCCAGATGCCTACGCACGCGCTCCACATTCGTCAAATGCTTCCCATGAGCTGTTATTCACATAAATACCTAAATCCATTGCGAAACTCTCAATTTCCAAATTTAAAACCACTTAGTATCTCGATTGCGATTCCCCACATCAAGTAAATACCTATAAGCCGAATCTAACGTGAATCTCCGCTTATCATCCTATCTCCATCCCGGCATATCCGTCCCATAATTTGATCTTGGGGGTGGAGCTGCCGCAAGCTTCTCTAACTCTTCCACTGGCAGTTTTGACTTCAAATTGTCCCAATCCCAGTCACCCAAAGGAGTAACCATATCCGATACCATAGCCGGCCGGGGTACCTCGTCTGTCACACATTTAAAACCTAAATGACCACTCGCATCTAACTAATTATCATACCAAAAGTCTGTGTGGGTTCCATCATGTACATTCTAGCTCACACTTTCTTTAAGATCCTTCCAAATACTACACAGTCCCTTCCAAAGCCGTGATCCACTATTACCACTCAAAGATAATGGTAAAATCCCCTTCACCTTATACTTCGCTCGTAAAACCTGGACCCACAACTTCTTGCTCTCCATTACCAATTGATACCCAAGCTTCAAAAGGAACGCTCGATTATGTTGATACACATTTTTGAACCCGAGACCTCCATCATCAATAGACTTTTGCATCACCTTCCAAGGAACTAAAGCAATCCTCACCTTATCCTCTTTCGACCCCCATATGAACCGTCGTATAATCCGTTTGATTTCCTCACAAACACCCTTAGGTAACCAAGTAGACTGCATAACATATATTGGTATTGCCTGAAGCACGGCCTTTGCTAAAATTATAACGTCCCAGGTTTTGGAACCCGAGCGTCGGGCTAAACTGAGGTACGGGCCTCGCGTTTAGGTCTTGTTGTTGGGCCTTGAACCTTGGTGGGTTTAGTTTTGATTTTGGGCTTGAGTTATGGGGTTTTGAGAGGGGCACCATGTTAAACAAGGAAAGATGAGAGGGGTGAAGTAATGGGGGTTGCAGATTTTTGTAAGGCATGAGGTCATTTTGTCTCCAAAAAGCTCATCCCATTCTCTTCATCTTATCTTCAACGAGGTTAGAAGAAAAACACTAACTTTGCTAGTTTTAAGTTGAAATCTCGGATTGGTGTAGAAGGGAAAGTTGTTAGGCATCCAAGGATCTACAATCCAAGGTAAGTTTTGCTTGCAATGGTGGAAGAAGGGGTTTTAGAGTGAGAACAAGAATGGTGTTTTTAATCTCATTTCTTGTTGTTGAACCGTCTTTTAACCTCTCATCAACGTTGTAACTTGTTTACAACATTTCCCTTGTAGTTCAAGAGGGTGGGGAGCATTCAAGGGCCCAAGGAAAAAAAAAGCTTGAGGTAGGGCTTAGGGCTTCTTCTTAGCTTGAAATCTAAGGTTAGTACACTTCTAACTTCTATGTGTTCATGTGCATCATCATTTTGGTATGTGTTGCTTGATATATGATGTTTTGATAATTTAGAGCTCGAATGATCATCAATGGTAAATCTTGTAATTGTTGATGTTTAAGGGTAAAAATGGCTAGAAACTCAGCTAATGACTTCAAATAACGTGTAGGAACGTTTTGGGACTTAACAATGGGGGTTGAGAGAGGGTTTGATACAATCTCGAGCTCTAGGTTTCAAAATCGGGGCTCGCATAGCGGTACGGGGTGGTTGCGTATCGGTACTCCCTCATATCCTAGGGGTCAAACTGTAAGAGGCATACCAGTACGCCTCTCCGCGTATCGATACCCCTCGTTAGAGCAGAATTCCAAAGATACTTTGGTGTACCGGTACGCTCAGGGCGTATCGGTACCCACTATTGCATTGCTTGGAAATGTTTTGCACACCAGTACGCTATGGTAGGCATATCGGTACGGGTAAGAATTGATACAGGGTGATCCCAGTACCGGTATGAATTACCGGTACGGCATGGGGCGTATCGGTACGGGGCGAGGGCCAATTTTTCTGAATCTAAATGGGGTATCGGTACTCATTGTGGAGCATCAATACTTAGAGGGGAGTACCGATACTCACTGGGCAATCTGCCCAAGTTTTTACGTTTTAGGTTCGGGGGTTCTATACTTTGTGACTAAGGTTCTAACGAGTCTCTTATGTAAAATGACCGGTAAAATCGAGAATATGTGTTCCTTCTTGCATATATAGACTAAATGGTTAATTGAACATTGAAATGAAAGTAAATTGCTTGGTAAGTGAGTTTTAGGGATCCTTGGTGGATCAATTGTGGTTGTGACAGGTAAGGGCACTTGTTTGGTTATGAGTCCTTGTTTGATGGAATACAGATACCTAGTGAGTGAGTGTTGCAACACATGAAGGCCATCCGTTGTAAGATTCTGGGTGATGAATGAAGGTCATCCGATGTGAAATTCCAAGTGATGATATTTGCTCGATGTGAGATTCTGAGCGAAGACTCGATGTGAGATTCTGAGTATACCACTCGATGTGAGATTTCGAGCAGCTCAATTTGAGATTTCGAGCATAGGTGAGTCTCCTAGTGTCGAGTGACATTGGGCCTCACTCCTGGTTTGTTTACTTTTATGTTGTTATTGAGGTGTTGGTTGTTTATATCATGTGTTTAGGTGGTTATGGTAGCGCCAATGCTTTATCCTATCTTGACATCATATCATAGCATGCTCTTAATTATGATTCACCTGAAGCTTGGTCGAGTGGTTGTGTATCCACTAAGCTTTGTTAGCTCAGCGTTCAGAATCTTTGTTTCTGTTTGCAGGTTAATAGGTAGTTCGAGCGTAGCAGAGCACCATTGAAGCAAGGATCCATCATTGACCTTTTGGTAGAGTACAAGTACTTAGATGTAGTGGGCTATGTATTCGTAGGACCCTATGTATTTGTAACTCTATTTGATTTAACTTGTATGGGTCAAATGTTTTATTACTGTATTTGGAGATCCTTTAGTTATTTTGAATGTTTTAAGTAAGTATGTATTTAAATGCTTGATATGTCGCGTTTGGATTTATAAGGTTGAAATTCTTTTACTGGCTTTTAAAAGCAAAAATTTTATGGGAGTGGTTCGGGATTGTGGCCCAATTACAGTATCTGGGTCTAGGGTGTTACATTTGGTATCAGAGCCTAGGTTTAGTCGGTTCTAGGTAGTCCCCGGGGAAGTCTATTGTGGTAAATAGGTGTCTAGCGAATACATGCTCATGAGTCAAAGTCGTACTTAGATTAAGCTAGAATTTTGATGGTGTACTCATGTTTTTTGTTTGCGCAGAGCCGAACCATGCCAAGGAGAGCTAGGAACGTGGAAGAAAGTTTGGGTTCTTGGGGTGGAGGCTTCGATGAAGACTACGTACCGGATGTGGAGGAGTCCGATGAAGGAGCTAAGCATTGAGTCTACTATTTCTCCCACTTGCACCGAGCCCTAGACGGGATTATGAGGGTGATTCCAAAGCATTCATAAACCCCTCGAGAGGCGCCGGTTGAGAGGGTACGTAGGCAGGGTGCCACAAATTTTCTTGGGCCGAGACAGGATAACCCGGTGAAAGCGGATCAATGGCTTCGAGACAGCCATTGGATTATGAGGTATATGAGGTTGCGGTCTGAGGATAAGTTATCCTGTGTATTATCTTTGCTCAAGGGAAACATGAGAGAATGGTAGGAAACCGTAGAGTTGGAATGACACCCTAGCCGGCCTTCTTGGGACAATTTTTTTTGATGAGTTCGAGAAGAAGTACGTGGGTGAGGCTCACATTGACAGGTTGAGGGATCAGCTTACTCACCTCGTGCAAGGGAACCACACCGTCTTTGAGTATGAACAAGAGTTTCTATAGCTGAGCAGGTTCGAGCCAGAGCTTGTGGCCACTGAGAAAATGAGGTGCAAGAGGTTCATAAAAGGGTTATGGAAAGAGATACAAACCTATTTGAAAGCTGCCCCACCCAAGGTATTTCCTGAGTTGACTGCTAGTGCAAAGTCTCTTGAGAAAGTGCAAGGTCTGACATATGGTTCTTCTAGTGGGCAAGGGGGTCCTAGTGGGAGGCCTCATAATTTCTCTAACAGCTTGCAGTCTCACTCGAGAAGGGACAAGAACCGATTGAATCAAGAAAGATGAGTTTCGAATTAGAGCGCAAGATCGGACCATAGATCGGAGTCTGCCAGCTGTAGGAGGCCTACATCATCTTGGTTTATGATGAGCCTAGATAGTTCTCGGGGAAGTGCAGGCGCACCGTTTTGTAATCAGTGTGGGCGTAGGCGCCGAGTAGAGTGTTAGGGTGCAAATCAAGCTTGCTTTAAGTGTGGGTCCCAAGATCACCTTGTGAAGGATTGCCTCGCGGTTACTACAGCCGTTTCGGTTCAGACACTGAAGGTTTCTTACCCGACTCAGAGGGGCTAAGAGTTTTCTAGAGGAGGGGCAAGTCAGGCGACAGGCCGCCAGAGCGGAGGCATATTTCAATCCACGGCAAGGGCACCAGCGAGGCAGTATGCAGTTAGAGCTCAGGAGGATTGTGAGCCCACAAATGTGATTGTAGGTACCTTTTCCTTGTTTTCTGTTCTTATTGTTGCATTAGTAGATTCGGGGTTTACCAACTCCTACATCTGTAGTGGGATATCCCAGCGTTGGGGCATACCGGTTGAAGACTTAGAGATAGGAGTTCGTGTGTCTAGTCCATTAGGGTTAGATGTGTTAGTAGACAAGGTACATCGGAGGTGTCTTATCGAAGTTCAAGGTTCAATCTTCCCAGCAGATCTTATGGTTTTGCCATTCTAAGAGTTTGACGCAATCCTAGGTATGGATTGTCTTGTTGAACACGACGCTAGTTTGGGTTGTAGGACCAAGAGTTTGAAGCTCCGTGTGGCTGATAGATCTAAGCTAATGGTTAGAGTGGAAAGACACCCCTGCATCCCTAACGTCGTATCGGCTCTAGCAGCTCAGAGGTTAATACAACAAGGTTGTGAGGCCTTTTTGGCTCATGTGGTGGATGTAAGAGCCGAGAGCCAGTCTATCGAGAGCTTCAGAACAGTTTGTGAGTTCCTAGATGTCTTTCCGAAGAAGCTACCCGGATTACCACCCGATCGTGAGCTTGAGTTTCAAATTGAGGTAATTCCCAGCACGACATTGGTGTCCATTCCACCTTATCGGATGGCACCAATAGAGATGACGGAGTTGAAGAAGCAAATTCAAGAATTGCTAGATAAAGGTTTTATCCGACCAAGTGTCTCTCCTTGGGGTGCTCCAGTCTTGTTTGTTAAGAAGAAAGATGGGTCAATGAGAATGTGCATTGACTACCAGTAGCTAAATAAGGTAACGGTGAAGAATCGTTATCCTCTTCCCAGAAATGACGATTTGTTTGACTAGTTGAGGGGTGCCTGAGTTTTCTCGAAGATAGATTTGAGATCAGGGTATTATCAGTTAAAAGTGGTGGAAGAAGATGTCTAGAAGACCGCTTTCAGGACGCGGCACGGACACTATGAGTTCTTGGTGATACCTTTTGGGCTCACTAATGCTCCAGCATCATTTATGGATTTGATGAACATAATCTTCCAGCCTTATTTGGATCAGTTTGTGGTGGTGTTCATCGATGACATTATGGTTTGTTCACATTCGGTTGAGGAGCACGACTACCACCTGCGAGTAGTTCTTCAGACGTTGAGAGACAGTCGTCTCTATGCAAAGTTCAGTAAATATGATTTTGGCTTTCTGAGGTGGCATTTTTGGGCCACATCGTGGCGGCGGATGGGATCCGCGTTGACCCTCAGAAGATTTAATAAATAGTAGAGGGGAAACCACCAAGGAATGTCTCAGAAGTTCATAGTTTTCTCAGACTAGCAGGATATTATCGATAGTTTGTCAAGGTTTTTTCAATCTTAGTTGCCCTGTTGACCAAGTTGCTTCAGAAGGGAGCGTCGTTTGTATGGAATGAGAAAGGACAATAGTGTTTTGAGCAGTTAAAGGCTTACCTTACCGAGGCTCCGGTTTTGACACAGCCCGAGCCTGGAAAGATTATATTGTGTTTAGCGATGCGTCCTTGAATGGACTTGGTTGCGTTCTTATGCAAAAGGGTAAGATGGTTGCCTACTCCTCGAGGCAACTTAAACCTCATGAACAGAACTACCCTACCCATGATTTGAAGCTGGCCACGGTGATCTTTGCTTTGAAAATTTGGAGACACTATCTTTATAGGGAGAAGTGTTACATCTATACGAATCATAAGAGTTTAAAGTATCTACTCACCCAAAAGGAGTTGAATTTAAGGCAGCGTCATTGGATTGAGCTGCTAAAGGATTATAATTGCGTTATTGAGTATCATCCCGGAAGGCAAATGTGTAGCGAATACTTTGAGTCGTAAGTCAATGTCTGACTTGAGAGCCATGTTTGCCTGTTTGAGGATGACCGACGTTAGTGCAAGAGATAAGAAGGACTCGGGTTCTGGACGAAGAATTAGTGGCTTAAATTGAGGCAGTTCAGAGATGCGAGACCTCAGATTTCAAAGTACGATACAATGCGTACTTGTACTTTAAGGGCATGTTGTGTGTTTCGGCTTTAGAAGATTTGAGGGATCGTATCTTACGAGAGGCACACCGTAGTTCTTTCATCGTACATCCGGGGAGCAACAAGATGTTCCAAGATTTTCGACCTTATTATTGGTGGACGTACATGAAGATGGATGTTTTCGAGTTTGTGACGAGGTGCTTAGCTTGTCAACAAGTGAAGGCGGAACATTAGGTTCCATCAGGGTTACTACAGCCGATTCAGATTCCACAATAGAAGTGGGATCAAGTCACCGTGGATTTTGTTACGGGTTTATCGATGACTCAAAGAAAATATGATGTGATCTGGGTAATAGTGGATCGTTTGACCAAGTCTGCTTATTTCTTGCATGTGTGTCATCTTCGATCATATCAGATAGGGATCTACAGTTCACAACAAGGTTATAGAAGAAGATTTATAATGCCTTAGACACTAAGATACATTTTAGTACAGCTTTCCATCCTCAAACTGATGGCCAGTCTGAGTGGGTTATCCAGATGCTTGAGGACATGATTCAGTGTTGTGTCGTAGATTTTGAAGGAAGTTGGGAGGAACAGCTACCGTTGGTTGAGTTCGCGTACAACAATAGTTATCAATCAAGTATCAAGATGGCCCATTTCGAAGCTTTGTACGGGCATAAATGTAGAACACTCTTGTGTTGAACCGAGCTCAATGAGAGGATGATCGTGGGGTCTGATTTGGTTAGACAAACCGAAGAGAAGGTTCACATCATCAGAGAAAGATTGCAAGTGGCCTTTGATTGACAGAAGGACTACGCGGATAGAAAGCACAAACATATCGAGTACAAGATTGGTGAAAAGTGTTCTTAAAAGTATCATCTTGGAAATGGATATTTCGTTTTGGACGGAAGGGCAAGTTGAGTCCGCGACATATTGGGCCATACGAAGTGATTGAGAGGATCAAGCCTGTAGCATATTGGCTAGCCTTACCTCCGAAGTTATCACGTATCCACGATATTTTCCATGTATCTCTGCTGAGATGCTATCATTCTGATCCTTCGCAAGTTCTATCGCTCGAGGAGGTGGAGGTCGACACAGACTTGACATATGAGGAGGAGCCAGTGAGAGTGCTTGATAGAGAAGTTAAAGATCTTCGTAACAAGTGTATACCCCTAGTGAAGATGTTGTGGAAGAACCATGGGATTGAAGAGGCTACATGAGAGGTTGAGGCTGAGATGAGAGAACTCTACCTACATCTGTTTCCACCAGGTAAATTTTGATGACGAAATTTTCTTTAAAGAGGGGAGAGATGTAACGACTCGGGTTTTGGAACTCGAGCGTCGGGCTAAACCGAGGTACGCGCCTCACGTTTGGGTCTTGTTGTTGGGCCTTGAACCTTGGTGGGTTTAGTTTTGATTTGGGCTTGAGTTATGGGGTTTTGAGTGGGGCACCATGGTAAAAACATAATTTAAGGAAAGATGGGAGGGGTGAAGTAATGGGGGCTGCAGATTTTTGCAAGGCATGAGGTCATTTTGTCTTTAAAAAGCTTATCCCATTCTCTTCATCTTCTCTTCAATGAGGTTAGAAGAAAAACACCAACTTTGCTAGTTTTGAGTTGAAATCCCGGATAGGTGTAGAAGGGAAAGTTGTTAGGCATCCAAGGATCTACAATCCAAGGTAAGTTTTGCTTGCAGTACTGGAAGAAGAGGTTTTAGAGTGAGAACGAGAATGGTGTTTTTAATCCTATTTCTTGTTGTTGAATCTTCCTTTGAGCTTTTTTTAACCTCTCATCAACGTTATAACTTGTTTACAACATTTCCCTTGTAGTTCAAGAGGTTGGGGAGCATTCAATGGCCCAAGGAAAGGAGAAAGCTTGAGGTAGGGTTTGGGGCTTCTTCTTAGCTTGAAATATGAGGTTAGTACACTTTCAACTTCTATGTTCTCATGTGCATCATCATTTTGGTATGTGTTTCTTGATATATGATGTTTTGATAATTTAGAGCTTGAATGATCATCAATGGTAAATCTTGTAATTGTTGATGTTTAAGGGTAAAAATGGCTAGAAACTCACCTAATGACTTCAAATAACGTGTAATAACGTTTTGGGACTTAACCATGGGGGTTGATGGAGGGTTTGATACATTCTCGAGCTCTAGGTTTCAAAATTGGGGTTCGCGTACCGGTATGAGGTGGTTACGTATCGGTACTCTCTCATATCTTAGGGGCAGAACTATGAGAGGCGTACCGGTATGCCTCTCCGCGTATCGATACCCCTCGTTAGAGCAAAATTTCAGAGAGGCTTTGGTGTATTGGTATGCTCGGGGTGTATCGGTACCCACTATTGCATTGCCTGGAAAGGCTTTGCATACCGGTACGCTATGATAGGCGTATCAGTATGGGTAAGGATCGGTATGGGGTGGTCCAGTACCGATATAAAGTACCAGTATGGTACGTGGCGTATCGGTACGGGGCGATGGCCAATTCTTTCGAATCTAAATGGGGTATCGGTACTCATTGTGGAGTATCGATACTTAGAGGGGAGTACCAATACTCACTTAGGAGTATCGATACTCGCTGGGTAATCTGCCCAAGTTTTTACGTTTTGGGTTCGGGGGTTCTATACTTTGCGACTAAGGTTCTAACGGGTCCCTTATGATATGAAATGACCAGTAAAATCGAGAATGTGTGTTCATTCTTTCTTATATGGACTAAATGGTTAATTGAGTATTGAAATGAAAGTAAATTGCTTGGTAAGCGAGTTTTAGGGATCCTTGGTGGATCAATTGTGGTTGTGCCACGTAAGGGCACTTGTTTGGTTATGAGTCCTTATTTGATGGGATCCGGATACCCAGTGAGTGAGTGTTGCAACACATGAAGGCCATCTGATGTGAGATTCCGAGTGATGAATGAAGGCCATCCGATGTGAGATTCTGGGTGATGATATTTGGTCGATGTGAGATTCCGAGCCTCGCTCGATGTGAGATTCCGAGCATGGGTGGGTCTCCTAGTGCTAGGTGACATTGGGCCTCACTCATGGTTTGTTTACTTTTATGTTGTTGTTGAGGTACCAGCTGTTTATAGCACATGTTTAGGCATTTATGGTAGTGTCATTGTTTTATCCTATCTTGACATCATAGCATGCTCTTAATTATGATTCACCTAAAGCTTGGTTGAGTGGTTGTGTATCCATTGAGCTTTGTTAGGTCAACGCTCAGAATCGTTGTTTCCGTTCACAGGTTAATAGGTAGTTAGAGCGTAGCAGAGCACCATCGAAGCAATGATCCATCATTGACCTTTTGGTAGAGTACAAGTACTTAGATGTAGTGGGCTATGTATTCGTAGGACCTTATGTATTTGTAACTCTATTTGATTTAACTTGTATGGGTCAAATGTTTTATTACTGTATTTGGAGCGCCATTAACTATTTTGAATGTTTTAAGTAAGTATGGATTTAAATGCTTGATATATCGCGTTTGGATTTATAAGGTTGAAATTCTTTTACTGGCTTTTAAAAGCGAAAATTTTATGGGAGTGGTTCGAGCTTGTGGCCCAATTACAGCATCCAAGTTGAGGGTATTACAAAAATGATCCTCCTTGCAAGCGAAAGAGACTTTGCCGCCCAACCCGGAATGAGTGCTCGCATCTTTTCCAACAAAAAAGTATAAGTTGCATTAGTCACCCTGTGATGAAGCAATGGAACCCCAAGATATTTTCCCAAGTCCTCCACCGCTTGATAACCAAAATCTCGAGCAATAGAACACCGAAGATCCACCGGGCAATTTTTGGAAAAATAAATTTGAGTTTTCTCGCTACTTACCTGATGACCTGAACCAACACAAAAATGATCCAACGTCTCTTTTAACACCCTCACCTGACCTGACCTGGCGAAGCCTCAACGAAGAGAACCATATCATCGACAAAAAATAAGTAGGACAGTGACGGGTCTTGTCACCCAAGCTTAATCAGTTTCCAAGACCCATCCTAAACCCTTCCGTTAATCGCATGTGTCAACCTCTCCATGCACAAGGCAAAAGAATACGGCGAAAGAGGATCCCCCTGGCGAATACCCCTAGTCTGCCGAAACTCTTCTGTCAGCATGCCATTCCATAATATCTGAGTAGAAACTGAACAAACACACTTCATTATGAGCATAATAATATTGTATGGAATCCCCACAACCCATAATGTTTCCTCAATGTAATCTCATTCAAGGCAATCATAAGCTTTTTCCAAATCCACCTTAATTGCCATCCATGCTTTCTTACCAATCTTTGTCGACATGGAATGAATAACTTTCTGTGCAACTATAATATTGTCAGTAATATGCCTACCAGGGACAAAACTTGCTTGCACATTAGATACCCATCTTGGTAAAAACGGCTTCAAATGGCACACTAGAAGCTTTGTAATGATTTTGTAAAGAACTGTACACAAACTAATCGGTCTAAATTGTTTGATAGATTCTAGTACCTCAACCTTTGGGATCAAAACGAGCAACGTCTGATTCACCCAATCTTCTAACACCCCATACAATAGGAACCTCTCAACAACCTAAAATACTGACTCACCTACAACACCGCAATTCTTCTGGCAAAAAGCCACATGCAATCCATCAACCCCCGGTGCCTTCAAGGGATCCATCGAGAAAATGATGTTACGCACTTCTTCCATTGTAACCACAGCCCTCAAAGGTCGTAGTTTCGCCTCAACGAACCTATAGAAACCCCCATATGATCGACACAAACATCCACCCTTCGTTCGGATGTAAACAAAGTTTTATAGAACTCAATTGCATGGCCTTGGAGAACATTTTGGTCATCGCACCAGTTCCCCTCAATACACAACATATTAATCATATTCTTTTTGCGCCACGCCATGATCGAAGTATGAAAGAAAGTTGTATTTCGATCCCCTTTCGCGATCCAATTATTCATTACCTTTTGAAACCACAAACTCTCCTCCTGCGCGAGAACAATATCAAGCTCCCTCTTTAGTTCGCCCTCAAGTTCCTCAAGACCCGGGTCTGACACCATTTCCAGTTTCCTCTCGACTCCTCTGATGCAAGCTTGCAATATAGCATTGCGATGCTCGATATGCCCAAACACATTCATGCTCCATTTACGACTTTCCTCTTGAAACTGAACCACATTCTCATGGAACGGCCGATCCGTTGTCCACACCCTAGCTAGCATCTCCAAAAAAAATTCATGATCATTCCACGCCACTATATACCGAAAATGCCTCTTTCCCCGATCATCTTGGCGAACAACAGTATCCAACATAATCGGTCTATGATCTGAACTCAATCTAAGCAAATGGAATACTTCAAACCCTACGAGCGTATCAAGCCGCTGATATAAACTCCCCCTACGCCAAGTAAATTGAGGACCATTATACCCTATATCAAGCAACCCAGACTCAAACATCAACTTACAAAACCGCTGGCACACACACCGTTCTCCGAAGTGAACCCCCTCAACGCTCGCTTACACTACCAATAACGTTAAGGTCACCACCCACCACCCATGGCGATCCACTAGGTGGTTTCAACACTAGAAACTGATCCCACAACATTTTACGCTTTCCTACAGTCAGACTCGCACACACAAAAGTGATATAGAAATCACGAGAACCATCAGACGACAAACAGAAGACATGCACAAATTAATTAGAAATTGCAAGCACATCCAAACTCACCGCACATTCCACATAACCCAAATACCTTCTGAAAACCCCTGGGCCTCCACACGATAAGAAAACTCAAACCTAACACGACGAATAAAGCTATCAGCTACATTTCCACTGATACGAGGTTTAAACACCGACACGATATCCAACTTCTTATCTTTAACCAACAACTTGAATGATCTATTAAACTCAGGATCCAAAGCTCCCTGCACATTTCAGTAAATAATTTTAACCATTAAAAATAGATAAAAAGAGCTCAAATCAACCTCGTAAGTCAGACATCCCGGCTGCTACTCGCTTCCATTCTTTCGTCACAGCTCTATCAAGATCCGAGACAAGAGACGTTAGAAATATAGCAAGTCCTAGGTTTGCCAACCCCCGCTCATCACATTTTTTCAGCTTAAGGGATACTTTCTGAACTCCTTGTCTCTATGACCCTTTCTTGGTTACAATCTTTGGCACTGTCCCTCGGATGGAGCTTGGTAATACCTTACCCTTGGTTCCCTTGCTTCTTTGTCTCGCATCTGTATCCATCACTTGAACCACAGAATGTTTTCATGCGTCCAAAGACATTACCACTGGCACTAACTTTCTGGATGCCGCAACCCCTCATTGTGGCTACTGCCCAGCCTCCCCAAAACACCATCTCTACCTATGATTTGCCCTTCTTTCAGTGAACCTACCACTTTACCCACACCCTTCGCCGCTCCTGCGATATCCACTATCTTATCGTGTGCACCCGTATCCACATTAATGACAATTGAATCAGCCATAGGGATTCGCCCAACATCCTTACTGACATTCAAATTTGTCGTGTCAGCTCTCACTCCCACCTCTTCTATGTCCTTCTCCAGAACAACAAACCGAGACCCAGTAGCCTTCTTAGCCGTACTCACATTCGCTTTAGCTTTGTCTAAATTAGCCTTCATCGAACACCGACGTCGATTACTACATGCATCCATGGACCATAAAGTTCACTCGAATCCCGTTATGGTACCTCTACACCATGCGCCCGCTCTACTCTTCCTTCCACCTCGCATTTCTCCTTCGAATGACCAAACTTGCCACATTTATAACAAATTGCGGGCAAACCCTCATACTCGATATCCTGTCTTTGGCCATCAATCATAATACCTGATATCAAAGGCTTATTGAGATTAAAAATAATCGCAAGACGTGCGAACCTCCCCCGCTTCCCTTTTGTCGTATTATAATCAACCCTGACCACCCTCCCGATCGCAGTAGCTATATGACGAAATAAACTCTTTGTGTAATATCTATATGAGAGCTTTGGTAACCTTACCCACACCATGATTTGAGACGGGCGTGCTTCATTCGTCGAGAAATACTGACTCCAGGGCTGCATTGTAAGATAATTTCCATATATAACCCATGGTCCTCCCGCCAAGACCTTATAAAAATCTTCCTCGAGCGCAAACCTTGCCAAATAATACTCATTGTCTAGGTCAATCAGATACATATCTTTACTCAGATTCCACATGGTTTGTATCCTATTGAGGAGAACACGATAACCAATTGACTTCCCTAACAGGCGGATAACAACTGACGTAGACAGCTTGGCATCAATTGCATCATGGACCCTATCCGAAAATTGAATTTTAGGCAGCGAACTATTCCCTCCTATACACACATCCTCTTTACGAACCTCCACATCCAACTCGCTAATGTATTGCGCTTGTTTAGCCTTTCCTGTGTCACCTATCAGTTTGTCTTTAAACGACGGCTAGGCTATCGCTCCTCACAGCCTCCATCGCCTCATCTTTCTCTCCTATCGAACCATCCAAGTTTTGACCTTTTTTCTACGTCGGCTGCACCTCCGTAGGAACTGGCGATCCATGACGCTCTTTGGCGTCAACCATATCCACCACAGCCACCTCGTCAGGCGGACATCCACCATGGTTACCTACTGCCAAATCCATGGCGGCTAATGTCACCTCCACGCTAGGGTTTTGGTATAGGCTAGGGTTTTGCATTGAGTTCTTTGGTATATTGTATTATTTTTTATTTTAAACATTTACATTAATAAATGATTATAGATGGAGTTGTAAAATGTATATATATAAATAGTTATGTGTTTAAATTTTAATAATAGTTTTTAATTGTATTATTTAAAGATCTATGAGAGTATAAAATGATAAAATATCCTTATAAGTTATAATGATATTTATTAATACTTTAAAGTAAAGGTATATTAGTCTTTTTCAATTTAATTGTTATCAAGTCGATTCATAATACCAACTCAATAAAAATTTATATATAATATATAAAACTTAATAATTTAAATTTAAAAAATAAATTCTATTTTTACAAAGTAACATTATCTAATTCACAACTTATATTTCGTAATCTATTTACAATAGTGTAAAGACAAAGTGAGTTTTATACGTTTTTAAAAAGTTTTTTGTAATTGTTTTTTAACAATTCAATCGTTTTGTAGAAAAATTTAAGGTGCGTGAAATTTTAAAATTTTATAATAATTTAATAAATTTAATTATTATTTTATCCTTTTGAAAAACCAATGACTAAAACGATATCTTCTTATAGTTTAATAACTACCAGTGTGTTTTACCTAAAATAAAACTTAAGCTTTCGTGTTAAGGTTAGAAGCTTTGAAGTCAACAATTACCTAATTAACAAGCTTAATAAAGAGAGATTGATGTAACATAAAAGAATAAATGGACCTAAGATATTTTTTATTTCTTGTTTGTGCATTTCTTCTCAAGAATTACAACCATACAACATTAATTAAAGGTTAAAGGGGTAAGAAACCTTTGAATTTTTGGAAAAAGTCAACGAAATCTCTAATTTTTTTTCCACTCAATTAAGTCATTGAATCAATTATGTCATTTGACTAATATTAACGGTCGAATCAAACAATTTTTAAGATACAAGCCTAATTAGGATAAGAAACTGTGTCATTTCAATATATACGTTTATGAATTTCATAAACAGATACTTTGAAATACTTATAAAAATTACCTCAAAATAGTTGGTAATTTTTTTTTGAACAAAGTTGGTAAAATTTTATATTCAACAAATATATCCGATAAATTGAAAATTTAGAACATTGGTAATAAAAGATACAACATTATAAAAAGAACAATTACTTGATATATTATAAGTACCATGTATTTTTTCGCAAATAATTTTAATCTATGGCCATTTGTTTTTAATTAATATTTAAATAAATCATCAAGGACATATCAATATCATATTAATATTTACACTATTTAAAAAAAGTACTTATATTTTGCACTGACGGTAGATACTTTTAGTTTAAAAGAAAATGGTTTATGGAATGTAATATTTATTAATGGCAAATTTTATACCTAAAAAAATTACTTTTCTTCTTTTGGGTAAGGAAAGCTTTTTTTTTCCTTATCTTTATCCTGAATAAAGAATGGAGATTTAGTTAACACCTGCAAAACAACAAAATTTATTTGTATATGTATTCTGATGTGATAACAGAAGTTATCCAAGTTGGAAGAAAAGAAAATTAACCCAACAAGTCAATTACAACAAAGAAGGTATCATCACGATCGACTCCGTGCAAGAGTCTGGATTAGTTTATGTAGTTTTACACAATATTTTGGATTTGAAAATTCCAAATATATTTATGTATTATAAATCCATCCCATATCTCTGCAAGAATTAAGAATGAAGTATCTGTATAGAGATTTGTGTTGAAGCATTCGGGTTTTCCTTTGCCCAAATTTATAAAAAAAAAAATCTTTTGTTTATTTTAGGTGCCTTTTTCGTGCCCCAATATTAAAAAGTTTAAAATCTAAGCTCCAATCTTAAATTTTAAATCTTAAACCCTAAATATTAAACCAAAAAATACACCATATTCATAATTCCTTAAACTCTAATCTTAAACCCTAACCTTAAATCTTAATCTTAAATCCTAAACCTAATTTTTTAAAATGAGACATAAATAGGAGTATCGAAAATAGTCAAAGAATTTCTATTCCAAATTTACAAGCTAGTAACATCATCTAATGGTATCCCATTCTAGAAGAAAACCCTCTCACAAGTGACACTGATCCTATGTATCAACATATTTCTATAGTAAATACCAGTGATTATTACAATTTTGAACCTAGTTTCATATATCTAATAGCTGGCTAGTTGATGTTGATGAGTGTCTCGTTCAATCGGCCCCAGCTACATGCAAAAGAATATTCTCATTTTCTCAAAAAAAATACGTAAAACTTTCAAGTTTTAGATAGTGAGAGGATCATATCTTATATATATATATATATTATCATCAACCCATTGCTTCAAACTCCAAAGGGTGTCCATTAAATCAAGCAGTATATGCATATACTGAAAGGAACTTCCAACAGAAATGATTTTTGACCCTTGTCTACTGCTACATCAGCTACTCGTGATGGCTCCCTACGAAAGCTTTACTTCTAACAACAATATTGAAAAGCCGATGGTTTTCCTTTTCAGTTTACTTAATGATGTAAGAATGCAACTGCAACCAGCTGTTTAGGTTAGAATTTAGAAATTTTGTATGTATATTTATAAGTATATAGCTGGAGTTGCATTTATATTTATTGACATATTCCCACCACCACCTTTCTACTTTGAGGAAAACCTATACTGTACAATAATTAATTTTCCCTTGAAATACTTCATACAGGTCAATTGTGCAACAAAAATGCTAATGGTTACTGTTTTTTTTAGCATTTTAATACATTAAATTGAATGCAACAACCGAAGATATATATTAGCCTGGTGTATGTCCTACACGAACTAAAACTCATAATGTCTGAAAACTTGCCCTTATATCCGATCAAAAAAATATTAGAAACTGAAGAAAAATGTTTATTTTCCTAACTGCTAAAAAGCTAACATTTTCTTTCTGCTTAACTTTTGCATGCTGATTATGAACAGTATGATCATAATGATGCACTGGAAAGCACAGCTAGAACTGCTATGTATACTAGGGAAAATAGTTAAATAAGATGGGCTTTTGTGATGATCAAGAAGAAATACCAACACCAAGAAAATCTATGAAAGGAACAACCTTTGTTTTGTCTGGTTCATCTTCTTGCTCCTGCTGGGAATTACTGGCTCTAACATTTGCTGGTGCAATATCGTTTATGCTCAACAACTCCATCATCGCACCATTATTTCTTTCGTAATTATCACCAAGTTTGAGGTAGCCAAAGGGGCTTGGAACGACCCTCCTGTAGTTTTGGAGCCCAACTGCACTGGGATTTCTCAAGCTGCTACAATATGCAGAGGCATTTGAATGATATCTGTAAAGAGATTGATGATCTAAAAGCTTTGAGCTGTCCAGCAAATGATTTTTTCCATCTCTTATTGATAACTGGGCGCCTGAAGGTGAATAATTTGAAGCCACCATTGTTGATGAAGAGAAATTCCAAGATGGTGAAGAAGTAGTTGATGTGGATGAGACTGAGAAAATCTTCCCATCTTTACCTTGGTTTTGAAACTCAAAAATCCTACTGTCTCCAAACCCAATTCTCGAGCTAAATGCCTCTTGGCATCTTGCTAATTTCCTTGAAGTAGTAAAACCAGAAGAACATAGCTTGGAGTCGCTAAAAGCATCTTGAAAACTTCTCTTCCCACATAGCTTGGATTGTTCTCTTTGTTTTCTAGTCATTGTAACATGCCAGTGATTCTTCACTGCATTATCGGTTCTACCGGGAAATAGTCTAGCTATTAATGCCCATTTGTTCCCATGGATATGATGAGCAGCCAGAAGCCTTTCTTCTTCTTCTTCTGTAAATGGCCTTCTGTTGATTCTAGGGTCAAGTTGGTTAAACCACCTCAATCTGCAGCTCTTACCTGGAAATATATAGATGCATAAAAATTAGGCCATATGGGTGTAAAATTAAAGGGAAAGAGACGAAGAGATCAATCTTATGTTTATAATCAGTTTCATGATTGAAGATCACAAAAGAACAGCAATCATTAATCATGTTTATACGGTTATATCTTACTCCTGTGCTATTAATTAAAAAAGTTGCTTCAGTAGGTAGAGGAGAAATATATGACTTATGTGCAGAAAAAATAAAATCTGAAAATATACCAATCAACAACCTGCATATGACCACACCAAATCTCTCATGGAGGAAGAAACATCTTTTTCTGATTTAATCTTAAGGAATTCGAATCAGCTTATGATCATCATAATTCATCAATTCCCCAAAGATTTGATTCAAAAGTTAAACTAAAGAGTAATGATCAATTAAATCACCTGATCTTCCTTGGAGCTTTTCTGCAATAGAGTTCCAGTTCTGTGCACCGTATTGTTCGACAAGTTGCCTGAGCTTTTCGTCTTCGGCGGGTCTCCAGTGTCCTCGAGGACAAGTCTTGTTGACATCGTCACTCGAAGCAGCTCCTGAATCTTCCATGGATGAACTGGTATGGGATAATTAAGATGGATATGTTAATGATTCAGCAGCTGCACGATTGTTTGTCTTCAAGCACAACCAAAAAGAAGACCCCGGAGAAGATATATAAAGGAGGAAGGGAAAAGAATGAAACAAAACAAGAAAGTGCGGTTGGTTTAGGATTGTGGATGGGAAGTCACTTTTGTTGGTTTTACACGACACATTAAGTCTATATGTATCTGTAGAACCACTGGCTGACCCTTTCCTTCAACTGTTATGCTATTGGCCCATGAACATCTCTTTCATATATCAACATTTTCCCAACTATCACATATATATATATATATATTCTTTATTATTTGATTACTTGCTTCTATCTCTCTCTTCTTACAAGTTGAAGCCATGGTATTACGTTAAATCAAGCCTGGTGATTAGGGAAGCTAGTAGTTTTTATTAAAGGGACATCTCTCCTGGTGCAAATTCATTAACAAGGGATCATGATTTATAATCACGATTTATCACCTTTAATATACTTTTATTTCGTTTTCCAAGGGTGTTTTGTCATGCTAATAGTGCATGGATCCCTTAATGACCAATGAGTTGCGTACAACAAAATGATTCATTAACTTACAGTTCCTTTAAAAAAACCGTAATAATGTTGAATTTTTGGAACTTTTCTCTTCTGGATACATTTTGCTTCAGATTTGAAGCATCTTAATGTACAGTACTGCAGTTGGAATCAGCGGCCAAAAAAGTTTGTAAAACTGGAAGCTGTCATACCAGAATCAGGAACAATATAATGTTATGATTAGCAAGCGTTTTAAAGCATGCACATGCATGCACTGTCCTAATTTAAGGATTCAGTTTGTTTGTTCTGATACCCTTCACTAGAACAACTTTAACATTGTTAAGTTTCCTGTCCAAATACTTTTATCTTCTCTATCTATTATATATAACGAAAGCCCCTAACATAGACTACTGCACAATATGGACCTTACGATATGATTTTTTTAAAAACAAATTGGGTATGAATATGACATAATACAAAAATAAAAACATTTTATATAATTACATAGAATAAAAATGTAAAATTGGTCAACAGATATTAACATTTAAATAATTTTTTATTTTTTTGAAACTTAGGCCTTACAAGACTCATTAAATCCGATTTGTTTTATTCCATTGGGAGAAAATTGAAAATAAAAGAAAAAAAACTCTTTCGTGTCCAGGTGTGTCTAACTGTTACGTATTCTGGGACCGAACACCTGTTATTTAATCTGTTCAACATTCCTTAATATTTTTCATGTAATAAGACAAAAGAAGCTAACTTCTTGGCTTGTTTTCCTATTTTATACTATTATTTTCCCCGATGGTAAAATCAGTAGGTAATTTCTTCAACAAAGTCCTCCATTTTTCATAAACAATTATGGTTGCCATTGCACGTTTGTCTTCCTTGTTATAGCAATAATAGATCAAACCAAGCATAATTAAGTATTTAATATAGCAACTGTAATATCAATATGGTAAACGTTTATGTCAAGGTTATTATTTTATGATTTAAAACGTGTAAGTGATAGTATTCCATCGTTACACCAACAATCACGATAACTACGATATTAAAATAAAAAAGAATTGGGGATATATCGGGTACAAAAGCAATGGATGCAGAAGAACAGTTGGAGCTTAATAATGGAAGAGGAAATTGAAACTTACTTAAGGGTTAAAGCAAATCAAATGCCGTGCAAGGACGTCATCGAGAAAAGTATGGGTAAACCGTCTGCCATTTTTCACACATCCATGCAGATGGCAGGTCAAGTACAAACTTGAAACAGTATGTTGAAAAATAATGAAGTAGCTTATTATTTAGTATTTATTGGGTTTTCTTAACTGATTGAGATTTTGTACCATTAAAAATTAAAACATCCATCTGAAAACGTGCTTAAATTACTCTATCCATTGACACCACCATTGCTTGTATTTGCCGACGGTGTTAGCTGCTTTAATCTATATGGTTTAAACCCAAATATAAATATTAATGGCCATTTCATTGGCTAAATGAAACACTAAACTCAATCACAAAAACTAACTGGGGTGATGATGATCTCTTGACTGGTTTAAGATGAATTAGATTTTGGGTAGGTAGGCGAGGTTTGGTCGATCAGGTTACATGTACAAATCAGTAGAATAAACCCAGGCAGCAGTTTTTTGGAGTGTATTGCAATTTTGGAAAATTTTCTTCAACCCTTATGCTTGACTTCAAACACATGTGCATAAAATATGGCATAAATTGCCACGGATGCAGAATTTTATGTTAGGAGGGCGAACCTATAAAATTTTAAGGGGCAAAAATAGATTTTTAATAGGAAATTCATAAAAATTTTCTAAGAAATTTTTAATTGATATAAAAATTTTAAATTTTTAGGGGGTGACCGCCCCCTCCAACCCCTTCTAAGTCCATCCAAGGGACTAACTCAAACTCAAAGCAACTTTTAGACGAAATGACTTGTAATGGTAATGATTGCAAAATGATTATATGCATGGAGTCTTCCCATTGTTAATGATAATTTAAATGTCACTAATACGAACACAGGATTACGTGTTTAGAATGATTCAGCTCGTGGGAGAAAAATCGAAACCTTAGCAAAGGAAGACAAAATTTTTTAGGATATTTGAGAAAATTTTAACTTGTTTTATTTGATTCTCGGTTTTTCTCTTACATAGAGAGGTTATATAATTCAGTTCAAATATTTAGAAATTAGAAACAAAAATTCCAACTGATGAAAGACTTCTTATGATATAAGATGTTCTTAAATAGTAGTATCATTTATACTTTCCTAATAAAATAATAACTAGTATCTTCTAAAATAATACTAATTATCTTGCTGGAGGATTTCCTTTCTTTGTATACTCGTACAAATTGTTGTATACTAGTACAAATTTAGTTAGAAGAGTCATTATATAATGAATTTTAGGTTTTACGGTATCAGATTCAAATTAGTCGATCAATGGATTTAATTCAGATGATTATTAACCAACCGTAACACCTACCAAGTCTAACTAATTGCATCAAATATATGTATTTAGGGTAAGATTATTGTAAACGTGATTAAATCACTTTGATTGAATCGAATACGTGGAAATGAAGCTCCCATAGTTAAAAAAAAAAACAAGTAGTATATTTCATATCCGATTTATCTTAGATTCAGATAATTCAAAACAATTAAGAATTGGACTCGATTCCGATTTTAACGTGTAAAAAGTATACTTTGAATTAGAATCGATATCGACAGAACTACTTTGTTTATAAGTAGAAGGATTTGGAATAGCTTTCTAACAGTAAATGCAAAGCATGGAATTTATCTACTTAGCCAAAAATATCCAAAATTTCTCGAGACGTCCCTGTATTGAAAACCACGACATTACCTATACTTCCCCCCTCCACCTTCCCCAGAAAGCAATACAACCAAACCCTACAAACTACTTTGCCCCCTACCATATTAATTTCAATTTTAACCGTTGGCTTTCACCAACCTCACAATAAAACATATATATATATATATATATGTCACTCTCAATTCTCGGTTATAATGTTTGGTTGGTTTCTATGCTAACATCATTTGCTCTTTTTTCTTCAAATTTCTACTTTGAAATTTAACGAGATGGATGGAATATTTGCTCATGGGGTTAAGGGGGGTGAGGGGAAATGCCAGAAACCAGCCCTTTTTATTCCCTTCACCCACCTACCCTGGAAAAGAATTACTAACACTCGCAACTTCATGTAATTTGTCCAAGTTATATAAAATCGTAATTGATTCGACTTTCAAATGTTACAAAATTATAATATAAACCGGACATATGTTACTGTAATCACTCATTTTTATCTAATCTCTAAGTATCATATTAATATATTAGTGCATGATTACATATATGTGTGTGCGTGTATATGTTATTAATATTACATAATGATATATGTGTGAATGTATGCATGGTGCATATATTTATGTGGTGTATTACGTACCTATTAATATGTGTGTGATATGGTTATATTAGGAGTATCGTATAATGTATGTTAGTATATGTGCATTTATGAGTAGGTTTATATATGTTTGCATGTATATATTATTAATGTCCTTGTTATTATTGAATGTATACGAATGAGTGTTGCATGTATTATTATTAAGTGTATTTACGTGGGAATGTATTTCATTACAATTGTATGTATGTGTACGTAAGTATGTATGTGTATGCATTTACTATTATATTAATATATTATTATTAATATATATGGACAAATCTGAAAAAATAAAAAAAAACCACTTAAATTAAGTGCCCATATTATTACAAAACCCATAAATTACAAGGCCCGGTTGGCCCAAGCCCAAAACCCTAGCAGAACCCTAATATATCAGATATCTAACCCTAATTACTTTGTCTTTACGCAGCCAACCAGGAGCCGTTGGATCAAAATGTGGATCCAACGGCCACGATCAAGGAGGGAAAAATATCTAGCTGGCCGCGTGAACTACACGCTCGGACTGTTCGAAGGCCACGCGCGCGTTCGATCCACGCACAGACCCTTCGATATCCCACGCGTACGTGAGTCCCACGCGCTATAACCCCTCGACTGCTGAGCCCCATGTGTCACGATCTGGAGCCGTTTCACCGATCGAGGTTTCATCTGGACCGTGCATTCTTTAAGCCATCCCGACCGTTGGATCGAATCTGATCCAACGGCCGAGAACGCCTCTGGCCGAAGACATCTCCCCCACACCGCCACCATGCTTCCACCATGCTGGCCTCCAACCACCGCGTTCAGATATATCAAAGAAAAACACACAAAAAAGAGGTGATGTCAGTATCAGTTCAGATCTAAAATATTTTGCAGTACTTGCAACCAAACCAAAAAGAAAGTGATAAATGTATGAAACAAGTAATTGTAAAAGAGTCCAGTTGTAATCTGAGAGAAAAATAAAAAAAGAAGCACAAAGTTTCAGGGGTAACGCTCTTTTCTTTTTTCTTACTTCTTTGCATGCATACAAAGAATATACGAAGTAATAACGAAAAGAGAGAGACGTAGATTTGTTACCTTCGTCGTCAATGGATCTCCCCTCACCAGTGACAAGCCTCTTCAGCTTTCCCAAGCTGAACATGGTGAACTGAAGGGAGTGGGAGGTCCCTTTTGGTTTCATTTCGGTTAAATATAAACAAAAAAACCTTTTTTCATTTCGTATTTACTTAGATCTAGGCAAAAGGGTGAGTATTAATGTAAATCTAAGTTCATATTCGGGTTCGGTGTGGAAAGAGGTTCGTTTTGGGTGTTTCTTTTGGTTCGCCGGCGCCGGCTGCGGAAGGGACGGCGGAGAGTCGCCGGATTCTGGGTTCATCAAAGGTTTGGGGATGGGTGAGTTGAGAGAAAATGAGGAAGGAAAGGGTTATTATAAAACCGGTTAAAGAAAAATGAGAAAATTTGGGATCGGGCTGAAAAAGGGTTTTATAGGTATTTTATTTTGTGAAATGGTTAAATTCTGAAATAAATTCCCCCGTGTTTTCGATATTTTCACTTCTGTCTCGCCGCATGGGATATTTACAATTCCGGTCCCCTTTATATTCTAAAATCTTGCAACCCAGCCCCCGAATTAAATTGAATCAGTTTTCAAATGGTGAAATTACCTCACCAGTCCCACCGTGTTTTTGAAATTTTCACTTCAAGCCTGCCCCTTGGTCCAATTACAGTTTTAGTCCTTTAAAATTCGGTTCAGCTTGCATTTTCGTCCCTAAATCGCATATTATTGCCTTTTAATTTCTGTCTCTTATGTTTATTTTTTCTCATTTCAGTCCTGTTCCATATTTAAATGTTCATGTTCGTTTATTATGATCGTATAGGTTGATGTAGCCTTTTTGCCTACTCATACGTCTCTTGTACATGTTTCGTATTTTCATGTTTATATGTATATGTGTGTCCAGTTCATGGTGATTATGTTTTTATTTGATCTGTCGTACCACACATATTCGATTAATATTTTAGTCGGCTCGTATATAACTTGTTTCGTGTTTTAGCATGTATTGCATGTTCTCTGTGCTTTTAGGTTATGAGTTAGTATGTCTTCTTTGTCATGCATAATACTATGTTCTATATATGTTACAATGTGTTTTATTTTTTAATATGTATGTCTTCTTGTGGTATGTGTTTTCGTTCCCGTATGCATTTATTCATGTCTTGTTATTGTGATGTGTTAAATTTGTTCTTATCTACGAGTAGGATTAATATATATGTATGTATGTTTTAGAGTAGTATTTTACTTATGTTAGATTAGTATTCTATTATGTTAGTATTTTATTGTATTTAAATTATTTGTCATATTTTATATTTTGCTCACTAAGATTGCATATCGAGATAAACTGTCAATGCGGTGCCCTTTTATCCGAGCGTAAACGGGGCCAATATCAGGCGTAGTGATAGTGGTTGGGCGTTTACTCTTGGATAACGGGGCCTTTAAAATCTACTCGTACTTATAATCAAATTTTAATTTAATCGTCACTTTAATCCGGAAAATCTAACATTAATAAAGCGGTAATTATTAAAGTACCAATTTTGGGTGGTGTGGGGTGCTAATCCTTCCCCATCCGTAACCGACTCCCGAACTCAAAGCTTTTGAATATCTAGTTTTATGGTGTCTGGCCTACCTAAGTGGCCGGTGGCGACTCCAATTTTTAAATAAAATGCGGTTTTTTAAAAACCCCCACGGAATAAACATTTTATATCCGAAAAATTCACAAACACTTCGAAAACTCGATATTTTTTAGCGAAACGGAGACATCGCTACAGTTATGTTTTTTTCAGTTAATTGTAATTACAGTGTTCATGTTTGAAATGTTCTTGCAGCAGCCTTATGAGAGAAACGATTAAAAACGGGCCGCAGTGAGAATGGAATGGCCATGACGTGTTATCCAACACAAAGGGTGAAGTAACCCATAAGGATACCTTTGTTGAAACTAACTTTCTTGTTCTCCTTGCTCATTAAAACTAACTCCATTATATCATGACTAAAAAATTGGATTTTTTAATTAGGGTCAAGCACGAACTAGTTGGTTTTTCTTTGGTATAATTGAAAGTTTCATCTTTTTATTAAAGCAGGTCATGACATCTCCATTCTTTCAATTTTGAGTGCCTAAAATTATTATTAGTGGTGGGTGATTATGACATTTTAGCTACCGTTATGCTTCTCTTTAGAAAGGCTCGTCATCGTTTTCGGAAACTTTGTCATAGTTTACCTTTTATCTCTTGAGCAGGTGGTTAAATCTCTCAGTTGACACCCTCTCCTTCCCTTAGGTCGTGGATTCAAAAACCAGTAGGAACAAAATTCCCCTTCCCCTCCCGTAGGTAGAAATTATTCATTTTTTTTTAAATTATAGAATATTAACCATTGTTTGGTTTAGTGAAATGTTGCGTTGGATAATCTAAGTAAGGTCAGAGGTTCAATTTCTAGTGTTGTGAATGGAGTAAATTAGCTTAGAAGACTCACTTCCATAATGGACCTTTATAATACTTAATTCGAATAAATTTGTCAATGAATGGGATATAGATGATCATATAAAAAATTGAAATTAATATTTAGGGTGAGTATTCGATCGATTCGAGTAAAAAATTTCAAGTTAGTCAAGTTGATGAGTTTTATTTTATAATTCAAACTTTATTTGATTTTTTTTCAAGTCGAGTTATTCAAGTTTCTTTTCAAATTTAACTATAAATATTTATAATGTTATGAAATTAATTAGTTCCAATTTAAACACTTTCTATAAATCATATCTGATATACATATATCAGGCAGAGTCGAGAAGCTCAACTCAAACTTGAAAATCAATCAACTAATTACTAAAAATTTTGAATTATTCAAGTTATATTTAAAAACTCAAATTTTATTTAAAAAGTTTCCGAATCAAATCTATTTTTTTTAGCGAAACGAATCAAATCAAAGAATTCGATTTTCTGTTCACCATATTCATATTTCTTAAATGCTTTAAAAAGATATGGTAAGGATCGATCCAAACAATTAAATTTTAAATTCCTAATTAAGTTTACTGTTTGAGTAGAAATAGAAAAACTAGGTTGGCCCATTTAGCTATCTTTCTAATTTAACATAAAATCATATCAATATTGTTGTAACCATGAAACCTCAAATCAAAACCAATTTCATGAGAGAAGAAAAAGAAGCAATCCACTACCGCTGGTCTTTTTTTATTAAGCAGAGAGATAATAATTTTAAGGTAAATATCAGAATTCGAACTCATACAAGATGAGACAATATAAACATCATTGATCACTCGATTAATTAGTGAATCTTATTTTTTTTTCTTTTCATATGCATATGAACTAAATGAAATAATTTATGATGCTCTCGTAAACAATACTATTGGGCTCGGCTCGGGCTCACATCTCGTTGGGCTCGGCTCGGCTCGAAATGGACAATTTTGCTATAGTTTTTTTTATAAAAGATGGGGCATCGTTAAAAAACCCTTTCATAACCAACACTGAAACGGAATTCAATGTCGGGAAAGAGAAAAAGAGTGCCCAATTTATTTTAGTTAATTTGCTTGTAGTGGATTTCCCCTAATTTATTTTATTGCTTTTCTTTTGCTAAACATATTACTTTTAGTGCATATGTAGTGTGTGTATATATATATATATACATATAATTATTCCGAGCTTGTTCACGAGCTTTTTGAGCCGAGTTTGAGTCAACTCGGCTCTAATTATTAAGGACTCGAGCCGAACACGAGCCCGAATCGAACTCACTCGAGCCGAACTTTGATCGAGCAGAGCCCGAGTAGCTTACCAGTCGGTCAGACTCATTATCACCCCTATTCTTAACTATCCAATATAGTAAATTTAAAACTATTTGCAAAGTATTTCATACTTGTAAAATATTATTAAAGAAAAATGTAAAATTAAACCGTAGAGGAAAATGTAAAATGCAGCAACAGATACATATATAATAAATATTTAACATTCCAAATCAAAGTAGGTGAAGATTGTGCAATCAAGCCGCCTTGAGGCGAGGAATAGTGTACTGGAAAAATAAAGTGAGCAATGGTTGCTTGGCAGATGGAACAACCTTGAGCTTCATATGCTTTTTGGGGTAATTATATTTTTATTTTTGGGTAAAGTACATAAATGGTCACTAAACTATTCCTAAAAATACAAAATAGTCACCCAACTTTAAAAATTACATAATGGTCATTAAAATTTAGTTTTTATTACAAAATGGTCACTGGACCGTTAACTGTTATCAACCAGAAGACGTGGCAGTTACGGAAATTTGTATAATAACATATCTAATCCTTAATATTTACACATTTAGTCAATTTAGACATCAATAATGAGGGTTAAATTAAGAATAAATTGATTAAATATGTTAATATGGAGAATTAAATGTTATATTATTTAAATTTTTATAAATATCACGTCACTCAATTAACAACAGTTAACGGCCCAATGACCATTTTATAAAAAACTAAAATTTAATACCTATTATGTAACATTTGAAAGTTTGATGACCATTTTGTATTTTTAAAGATAGTTTAGTGACTATTTGTGTACTTTACCCTTTATTTTTATATACTTTTCAATTGGTATATATACAAGCGGAAGTTGGAACGGTTATTAAATATATAATATACTGTTATTTGACATTCTACCTACCATTTCCCAAATCATGTTTACAGTTAAACTTATTTTTATTAAATCATCATTATATATATAAAGTGTATATATCCAATCTTAATTTTTAATATAGCTAATAAAAATTAAATCTAAGATAACAAAAAAAATCTTTGATAACAGCATTTCTATTAACTTTTAACACTCTAATCTGGTTATGATGTAGCATTTTAATTTAGTTTAATATATGGATAAAATCATGCACACTTACATATTACGTTGTTCAAATTTGAGTCATCTAAGGAAACATCACACTTCTTATCACTTAGACCAGGTACGGAGCCAAAATTTAGGGTCGGGGGCAAACATAAATGTTTGAAAGAGGGGGCAAATTAAAAAATAAACCAATTTGTAAAGAAATTTATATAAGAGAACAATGCTGGAAAAAAAATTATTCGAGGGAGCAATTGCCCCACCCACCCCACATACCCCCGTTACTGACTTAGACCACTATATAGATTCTATTAATTTTTAATTATTGACTAGTTATTTTCTGGAATAATATAATATAATAATTTTATAAACGTAAATGATAAAATATTTTACTATTAAATTTTAATCTAATGTCAATAACAGTCTCTCTTTTTTATTATTATTCATTTCACTATTACAATTGCTTCGTTACTCAATATATACAAATTTTAATCTCATCACTATAATAATTAATCCCATTACTACTTTCAAATCTCATAAGAATGATACTATCATCCATCAATATAATTTATAGAATATTTTAATATTTTAATCATGTTCAATAATCTGAAATTTAAACTACCTGTAAGAAATATTAAGCAGAAATGGATATACAGTACTTATTTTTGAAAAATTTTATTTTATTTTCATTTATTTTAATTGTACTATCTTTCAAATAAAATTATTTATCAAACAATCTAATTAGTAAAATGGATTGTTATGCTTTCCTTTGGACCATATCTTATTGGTGGGTACATTATTCACTTTAACAAATGGGTTTGAGTTGTTCTTTAAAAAGTCTTTGGGCTTTCATAGTCCTTAAACTATGTTGATATTTTTCGGCTTACAAAAAAATCCCAGTTTAACTTTTTCCTTTCCAAAAAAATGGAGTTGAGCATAATAACTTGATTTTCTTCATTCTAGTCGGAACTTGTTATTTAAAGAAAAGGTAACCATGTGCTTGATTTTCTTCAGATGCTTGTACTTTGTGTCATATTGGCCCGGAAAGTCTCGACCATGTGTTTCGTGGCTGCACAATGACTCTAACTGTTTGGAAGAAGGTTGTTAAACCAGATAGATTGATTGATTTCTTATCGATGCCTTACAAATCTTGGTTGGAAGTTATCATACGAGACGTGGTTCATTTTGGCCGTGTGTCAGACAATTGAAAAGATCGTTTCACTGTCATTTGTTGGATGTTGTGGAAGCACCGATGCAACAGGTTTTTGGATGACTATTATGTGTAGAGGGGTGACTTTTCCGGGTAATTGTGAGAGAATAGCGACTGAGTTTGTTGCTGCGTTTACCAAGCCTTTAACTGATGTAAGACAGACTGGTCCTATAACGATCCAATTCTCGAGTTAGTGAATCTCAAATCCGGGTTGTGAGTCTTTATTTTAAAAGCCCAAGTTGAGGTTGTTATGTTGGGCCCATTATAGTGAGAAAGAATGTTTGAATTTTAAAAAGGATGATGATATGAGAAAAATGGGGATATTATGTTGGGGGAGAGAGAAAAAGTAAATGGGAGAGAGAAAATGAAAAAGGGAAAGAGAAAGTTAGGGGGAGAGTTTAAATTATGATCTACAGAGATTCGGCCGTTTATTGTTGACACCTCCATCACCATTGTGTTTATCTCGTCGAGACGAGTTTGTCGGTACTAGCAGCGTTGCCATCGAGGCTGTTGTCGGAGGAGGTGAGAGAATTTTTTTGGGTTTTTTCTAGTTGAAGGGGTTATAGTGCTTAAAATTAAGAACGAAGGCCACCATCGTGCTTACCGACGTCAAGACAGTCGATCTGGGCGTTCATCGTCATCATCCGACCGCTAAAAACCGCCACACGCACCACCACGTGTGGGCGACGTCCGGCCTAGCTGTTATAACACATAGTTTGAAGTCATTAGAATGATGATATTGTTTGTTATTCTTTATAGATGATCGAGGAACTATTAATGCTTTGATATACTATGATGGCCAGATAATCGCTGATACATCTCTGGGCGATGTCTTTCAATCCTTAAATACTTTAATGCTAACATTACCGATGAAATTAACGTATAACAAGTTGATGAAGGAAGTGAAGAACAATGTTCCAAATACTCGTAGAAAAAAGCTAGAACTGTTAAAGTATCGACTACTTATGTTGTTAGAACCACTAACATACTCAATATGCCATATTGCAGACAAGGGTGATGTAGAATTGATGGTGGATTCCCACTTTTAGTATTCATTAGGAGGCCCCATTGAGCTGTATACAATGTTTTCTTATGTTGATAATGTTATCGAAGTCTCAAATTAGAGATGGATGAATTTTGACTTCGATCCTAATGCCAATGTTCAGAGTCTAACAACCAATTTACGAAATGATTTCAACTTATTAAGTACACACAGTCTACGCAACGACTTCGGTGCATCATCATCTTCTATGCCAAGATATTCTTGCATAGCTAGTTTTGAATTTGACTTGAACTTGCCAGCGAATTTTGACTTTGGTGCATCATCATCTTCTATGCTAAGACATTCAACGTACAATCCATACAGTATGGATGTGGGCGCGTCATTATCTCAGAACTATATGAGATCGCCAGATTATGAAGTGTTTAACTCGTTCGATAATTTCTCATTTTGACGGTATTCAATGTATATCCCTAATACGAAGTACGTTTTACCATCTATAGGGAGACATTCATGTGATGGTGCTATTGATTTTGATATTGGTAATACGGTTTATGAGTGGTCTCGTAAGCGATCTCGTGATCGACAAATAATTGCAACACTTATTATCGTAGCATTCGATATCCCAGAACTATTCCAATTTTAGGGGGATAATTCTGGCTAAAAATCATTAAGGGAGATCGACCCTGGTCGTGATGAGCAAGGCCTTTTCTATAAATAACCAAAAGACCTTGACATGCCTGAAGGAGCATAGTAAGATGTAGAAGGCAACAAAGAACATGTTTTCGCTAGCAATGTTCCACATCTTGCCACTCCAATTTCTTAATACCAGCCATCATTTCACTCCATAACGATTGATATGACAGCCTTCAACATTTCAAAATTTTTGTAATTCTTAAATATTGAACAATAAAACCAACGTGTTGATGGTCAACTCAATATTCAAATGACCTTCTTCACAAAAGAACTCGTCGTGGCTGCCGTTAAAAACTACAATATACACCACTCAGTTATATCGACTGTGAAAAAAACCCAACCGAATTTCTACAAGAGCCAGAGATATAATTGGAGGGTTCGTGTATCATGATTCCACAAGAGCCAGAGATATAATTGGAGGGTTCGTGTATCATGCTTGAACAAGATGAACCGGCTATGGAAGATCACAAAATTGGAGATGCCTCATACATGCACCATCAACAGCTTTTGTCAGAATCATCCTAACTTAGATATGTACATACTTTGTGATACCTTTATTCTATTAGTCAAAGCAAATTCACGTGTAACAGTTGACACTTGTATTATTTGCAGCTGCATTTTAGTACGGCTACAAAGTTGACTACCATAAAGCATGATATGCAAGGTGGGGGCCATACAAAAATTGTATAGCCAATAAGAGCAATCATACAAATAGTTGCGGCCATGGCTAAAAATAGTGCATAAACCCATACCAGGAATGATTGTGAAACTTGAAACTATACCAGCGTACAAAAATGATCATGTCGTACGAGGTGTGTGTCAATTCTACCAGCAATTTTAGACATTTTTGTAGTTCATTAATATATTCTATCACTGCAAGCGGATAGTTCAAATTGACGGCACGTGGTTGTACGAAAAACACAAATAAATTTTATTATTGGCAGTTACACAATACGACAATAGAAAAACCGTTCATATCGTCTTCGCAATAGTTGAGAATGAGGATCTCGACTCTTGGGAATTTTCCCTTAAGAACTTACAAAGACATGTTCTATCTCGTGTAATGCGTGATAAAGGTGATGGGATGTGTGTTATTTCTGACAGAGGCACATCGATCAAATACGCAATGGAGCGTATGGGTATATCTTTTACTCTTTTGGGTTTATGATATTTTTGCCTTTATTTTATTATTCATCGTTAACTATTATATTTTTGTTGGATAGGCAACACGCATTTCGTGCATAGGGTTGAGGAGTTGTTTGAAGAACTGGAGTTAGGAATAGACCTGGCTATAATTACCTTGCTACAACCCCGAAGGATAAATAGCTTCGATCATATAATGTGGGTAAACAAGATGATCACATGACAACAAACTTGGCTAAGGCGATAAATTTATCGCTGAAGAGAGTACGACATTTGCCTAGCACTTACGTTGTCAAAGAGACATATTATCGGTTGGCTACCCTTTTTGCAACCTTGGGAAAGCAAGCAGCTGACTATATGGAAGGTGGCCACAGAGTCTACCCAAACCTCCTCCAAAAAATTTTAAACTTTTGTGCGGCATTCAAATGCGATGAGTGCTACATGCTTCTCTCGTGAACACCATTTATTCTGTGTTTCATAATATTCGAGGATGTTGGAAGGCATACAACACAACGCATACGTGGTTGACATACGAGAAAGAACCTGGGAGTGCGAATTCTTCCAAACATTCAAATACCCGTGTACGCACGCCATTGTTGCTTATTCTTTTGTACAAATTCAATATATGACAATGGTTGATCTGATATACTTACTTGAAACTGTATTCAAGGTTTATGAATACGAGTTTCCTCCCATTAGAAATGAATTTGATTCGGCTGCAGTTGATGATGAACTTACAATACGGCCAGATCTTGCACTAAAACGCAAAAAAAGGTCGTCCACGATCAACGCAGCTTTACTGTGTTGAAGATTTGGGCTACGAATTTCGAGAAAAAACTAAACTGCTAAAACTATGCAGTATATATAAGAATCCCTGACACACAAGGAACAAATGTCCTAATCGCTCAGGCCCTCATATCAATTAATTGCACTTTCTTATTGTAATACTATTTTTGTAAGTAATAAAATCTCTTTGTTTGGTTTAGAACCATTTTCAACGCAATTTCTACACCGTTTACAATGTCTCTTATGTGTCAATACTACGCCTCTAAGCTTAATTTTTTAGGTTCTCCTCATCCATGTATAATATTTGTTTTAATTTTTTAGGTTGTTGGTACACTTTGTTGATACAGTAACATTGTAGGTTGTTGGTTTCACGACAAGTAGCGATATTTGTAGACAAGTTTCGACACTTACAAAAAAACTTATTAAGTACACATTGGAATTTTAATTTTAAAAATAATTAAATGGACCTTGCTTTCTATAGAACGCGAGGTCTAGTGACATGTAAAATCTATGGTGTATTCTAGTGCTGCCACGTCAGGAATCTCTGTAGACCTCGCGTTTTGCAAAATGCGAGGTCCCTAAAAAATGTGCCAAAAATCCTCGCGTTTTGGAAGAAACGAATATATCCCCTTATAAGGTAGAGGTCAAGCAAACGAACCCCCAGCCATTACTATCAATTGCATTTGTTCAATTGCGTTCAAATTCCAATCAGACCCGAAGAAAAAAACTCAATTATAGCTGTTTATGGCAACAAACAATGTATCTGGAAAATTCTTTTACAAAGATATTTTTCGAATATTGTGGTTTGTTGGTATGTGTAGTTGCATTGCGGGTTAACAATATATGTGTGACATGTGTCTTCCGTGTTTTTGTTCAAGATGAACGACAAATCACAATATCTGGAAATGATTGGTCTTTTTCAAGTGTCAGAAAACTTCTTAACCTATTGTCTGAGGTTGCGGGTAACTTATTTTTACGCCTTAATTGTGGAGGCTAAATAAAGACCATCACATGTAGCCGTAGTCAAAGCCCCTACTATTGCGGATGATGAGGATCAATGGATAAAATTGGTCATCTTTTTGGGCACACGAAATCCACAAAGCTTGTTTATCTGCCCACTTTGTGAAAGCATGTTTAAGGGTACAATTGACCATTTACAATGTCTCCTATGTGCATCAGCCTCAAATACGCCTCTAAGCTTGAATAAGAGCATCGACTTTTTAGGGGTAGAATTGGTCAGTTGTGGCGCAACTCAACATCCACGAAGCATGTTTATTTGCCCAAGTCGTGTAAGCATGTTCAATGGTACAATTGACCACATATTTAGGGTAGAATTGGCTGTCTATGTGGGCACCTCAAAATCCGTGAAGCACTATTATCTACCTAGGTCATGAAAGTATGTTTAGGGGTTCTGCTATATATTTCTCTTAGTCAATTTCATTCTAGTTTGATGTATATTTCTCTTAGCCACTTTCATATTAATTTTATAAATGTAATAATTTTATTGTCCCCATAATTTATTGTCTTCATTTAATGTATTAGTTTAAGACGTAATAGTTTTATAAACGCGTTGACATGTATACTTATGTTTCGACGTGCTTCTCTTTCTTTTAAGTCATTGAAATATGAAACAATAAACTAAAATTAGATTAACGAAAAGTATCACACGATAAGAAATTTAAGATAAGTTATAATAATACGCCTCAAACCTCAAAGATTTCACAAATTTTGCAAATAACTTCCCGGATAAACCCATCGAACATGCCTATGAAGCCACGTCAAGAATTTAAATTTTGACAGTCGATGGTCGTGTAGAAATCAAATCATTTAACTTTAACTAAAATGGATGGACATTTTTATAGACGGAGAATTTAAATTTTGTTTAAAAAAACTAGACCTCGCTTTTGCAGAAAGCGAGTTCCATTGAACTCTGGTGCTGCCACGTTAGGAATCTCTACATAACTTACTTTCTGCATAAAGTGAGGTCCTTGCCACGTCAGGAATCTCTTAATTCGCTATAAATAAGGCCCCTACAACCTCAAAACTCACACCGTCAATTTTCATACTAATTCGCTCTATATTTCCCTTACTCAATTTCATAGTAATTCGCTTTATAATAGATAGAAACATAGATGTTTTCTCATCTATGAGGAGACATTCATGCGATGTTGCTGTTGATAGTGACGGTGAACTACAAGTTGGAATGATATTCACGATAAAAAGACTCGCAGAGGATGCAATTAAGAACTACAACATACGCCGCTCAGTTGTGTCGGTAGTGAAGAAAACAGATACAGACAAATATATTGCAGAATGTGTCCAGAAGGACCACAGATATAACTGGAGGATCCGTGTAGCACGATTGAAGAGGCTGAGCAGCCTCTGGACAATAACGAAATACAACGAACCTCATACATACTTTATGGGAAGCCTGAGTCCAGATCATGTGAGTACAAAGTGCGAAGTCTTCCAAACATTCAAATACCCGTGTGCGCACGCCATTGGTGTTTGTTCTTTTTGTACGGATTCACTACATGACAATAGTTGATCTGATATACTTACTTGAAACTGTATTCAAGGTTTACGAATACGAGTTTCCTCCCATTAGAAATGAATTTGATCCGGCTGCAGTAACGAAGAGGTTAAACAACCTATAGACAATAACGAAATACAACGGACTTCATACATGCTTTTGTGGGAAACTTGAGTCCAGACCGTCCTAGCCCGACTCTATAATTTATTATCTTCATTTTCTGTATTAGTTTGAAATATAATAATTTTATAAACGCGTTGACATGGGAACTTAGGTTTTGACGCGTTTCTCTTTCTTTTAAGTCATTGAAATATGAAACAATGAACTGAAATGAGATTAACGAAAAGTATCACACGATAGGAAATTTAAGGTAAGTTACAATACTACGCCTTCAAGATTAAAGATTATGCAAATTTTGCAAATAGCTTTCCGGATAAACCCATCGAACATGCCTATGAAGCCATTTTAGCTTGTTATTCATGCACAAAACCAAGCTTTGGAACCGTTTTCAACACGATTTTTAGACCGTTTACAATGACTCCTTTGTGCCAATATCAATCTCAACTGAAAGATAAGTTCCAAAACTATGTCTCTAAGCTTAAAAATTACAAAAATTTTCTAATTAATAACCCAGAAAAAGCTCGAACATGCCTATGAAGCCATTTTAGCTTGTTATTCATGCACAAAACCAAGCTTTGGAATCATTTTCAACGCGATTTTTACATCGTTTACAATGTCTCATACATGCCAATATAAGTCTCAAATGAAAGACAAGTTCCAATACTACCCCTCTAAGCTTAACAACTATGAAAATTTTTCGATTAATATCGTGCAAGAACACCTTGAACATGCCTATAGACCCTTGTATTTCAGCTTGGATAGCACGGACCTCGCTTTCTGCAGAAAGTTTCTTGTAATAAATCCCGCGATAAAATCACCCGCCTCTTCAATTTCTAAGGGACTTCGCTATGTGCAGAACTCGAGGTCTTTACCCTTAATTTTAAATTGGGTTATTTGAGAAGTCATTCCACGTTGGACGGACCTCGCGTCCTATATAGAGCGAGTTCATTAATCGCGTTTTGTAAAATACAAGGTCTTCTTACGTGGCCGATTTGAGGGTCATTTTTTTAAATAAATATGGAAGGGATTATTTTCTAAATAATTATTTAAAATGGGTTTTTCATATAAAATAGCCGAAAAAAACCTTGTCGTCACATTTTCATTTTAGCTTTAGAAGAAGACAATTTTCTCTCTGCCAACCGCCTTAAGCAAACATTTGGTTCTATCACTATTCTTTTAATTGATTTCTCCTTTATTAATTCCATTTCTCAGAATTGAAAACCCCTGATTTTAGTGGGGATTTTCGACGATAGGTTTGAGCCTTTTCATTTTTAAAAAAGATTTAATAAGTAAATAGGTGCTCAAACTATACTTTTTTTTCAGTTAGATGCTCAAATTATGCCTTTTTTTTAGTTAGGTGCCCAACTATTTTTTGGGTCAAATAGGTACTTAACGTTTTATTCAGTGACTCATTTAAGGTTTTTCGTTAATTCTCACCGTTAAAGGACACATGTCATCTCCTGAAAATTCTAAAATTATATTAAAAATAAATAAAATTAATAAAGCAAAATAAAAATATATCTTAAAAT